>CM067513.1:15396497-15996497 GCA_034509495.1 Acestrorhynchus altus
GGGGGGGGTGACATTTCAGGATGGGGTGCAATGGCAGGGTCTTTGTAGAGCTACGACTGTGGGCACAAACACTTCAGCATGTAGAGAGGGGCCAAGGGTTCTACTCCACAGGACACAACAAGAGGCCTTTAGCTGTCGATTAGAGAACTAGAAATAATACAGTTGCTGCCAAAGGGGCTGATGGAAACCAAAGGCTTGAGTATTTCAGCAGTGGTAGTGGAGAGAGAGAGAGAGAGAGAGAGAGAGAGAGAGAGAGAGAGAGAGAGAGTGAAACAGAAAGAGGGGGAGAGCGAGAATGAGAGTTTAAATGTTGAAATTCATTGTTCATGGAGTTTCATATGAGAGAGAGAGAGAGAAAAATATGTGCTTCAATTAATTTGGAGTATCATGCGAGAAAGCGAAAATGAGAGAGTACTTAATTCATTTGGAGTTTCATGGGGGGGGTCACAGAGCATGTGAGCGAGAGAGAGAGAGAGAGAGAGAGAGCGCGAGAGAGAGAGCAAGAGAGAGAGTGAGAGAGAGAGCGAGAGAGAGAGAGAGAGAGAGCTTCAATTCAATTGGAGTTTCAGGAGACACATTTGATGATGCTTTAAGATGTTACATCTTGTTAAAACCATTCAAGGACATTTAGCATTAAAATCCAATGTAAAATCAAGTAACTAAATCAACAAACTAAGAAAATAATTAAACACTACTTTTAACAATACTTTATTGTGGCCCAATCAGTGGTAGATCACGTCTTTAAAATGGACATGTGGATGGATATGTGAAAGACAAAAATAAATAATCATTTTATTTAATATATAAATAAAAACATTAGAAATTGCAATAAACATACATAACAGAAAGGCTGCACTGCGAGAATGAGAACGAGTGTGCTTCAATTCATTTGGCGTTTCATGAGAGAGAGAGAGAGAGAGAGAGAGAGAGAGAAAGAGAAATGGAGTGAAGACCAAGACAGGAGACTGCAGGGGTGAGCAGCAGGTGAACTAACCACTGCGTCCTTGAGAGAGGCGATGCCAAACTCTCTCACCTATAGTCTTAGTCCATAGACAGAAGGCGGGAGAAAAGGGGGTGAGAGAAAGAACAAGAAACATAGAGATATGTGAGGGAGAACAAGAACAAAGGGAAAGAGAAGGAGGAAGAGAGAAAGAGAAATGAGGGGGAGAGAGCAAAGAGAAACAGAAAAACCATATAAAAGAAAGAACAGAGACGAGAACAAGAACAAAGACAGAAAAGCAAAAAGAAAGACAGAATACAGACAGGAAGAGGGAAGGGAAAGAGGAAAAGAGAGAGAGAGATGGTCAGAAAACAAAGAGGAAGAAGGCGAAAGAGAACAGAACACCACCACAACCAATCTACTGGCACTGCACCCAGCCTATACTCTCCACAAATTGCCTCTCCATCTCACCTGTCCCAAGCAATTATCAATTATTGATGAATGAGTTGCCTTACCATGCAGGGAGAGGAGGAAGAGGAGAGGAGGAGAGGAAGAGGGACCTGCCCCCCTGACTCCGGAAGGAGGGATGGATAGGGGATGAGAAGACAGAAGAGGGGAACATGTGCAGTTGGAGAATTCACGCACT
This sequence comes from Acestrorhynchus altus, assembly GCA_034509495.1. NCBI lineage: Eukaryota > Metazoa > Chordata > Actinopteri > Characiformes > Acestrorhynchidae > Acestrorhynchus > Acestrorhynchus altus. The sequence goes on from CM067513.1 coordinate 15,398,084, forward strand.
CCATCTGACCTCACACACGCACACACAGATTTCATAACTCATGTCCATATCAGCAGTACTTCACCAAGTGGCTTTGGGATTGAGCTGATATCAGCTACTTTAAACTGCACCCATTGCTGATACACTTGCAAATGCACACAATCCACTTGTATAGTCTCTGTAGAAAAGTTCTGCCAATAGAATAGGACTCTCTGGAGATGATAAACATGAAAATTGGGGCACCACACCAGCACAAAGCTGTGGAGCAGTTGAACTATTCTCTCCAATAATGTGGTGGTCAGCCAACATCCTGACCTCACTAAAGCTGATTGCTCTTTTGCAATCACACCATCGCAAAAATGTTCCACAACCTAGTAGAAAGCCTTCCCTCAACAGAGACAGTTAAACAAACACAGTGTATTAAAACACTCTTTAATACACTTGGTTTCAGAACAATGTCCCAATACTTTTGTCCATATAGTGCACATAGATCTAAAGTAAAGAGTGGTCCTTTACTAAAGTACCACTGAAGAAACATTTTTACATGGTAAACTAAAACCTTAATTCTGTGATGTTAGCAGTGTACAGTGTAAAAAGTACAACGTCCTTTAGGAACTTTTGGAGATTCTTCAGTGTGAAACTGTAGAGGAACATATTAAGGTGCTTTAAGGAATGTTCACTCAAAGATCCAGGTTCTTGAAGGTTCCTTGAAGCACTTCAAGAGGTTCCATCACAGTTTCACACCAAAGAACCTCCAAAACGGCCCTCAAGGATCTTGCACATTTTACAGTGATTCTTCTTGTGGAGAAGTTGAGTGTTTACCTAGTTTGAGCTTTATAACCTGTCTAGAGCTTCATTAAAGAGCTTAATTAAACAGCTCATTTAAATCCGAGTAGTTTAAGAAAAATATCGTTTTCTTGTTGGAAAAAGAAAAACTGGTATGAACTTTAATCATGTTAACAACTAACAGCCTTTATTTTGATAAATGCAGAAAACACTTGATCCTGAATGTGATCATCATCCAGTCTTGGAGAGACTCTCAACTTCCACCCTTTTGCCTGCTCCACCACATGTGAACCAGGGCTCAGTAATTAGCTGACGAGTTGAATCAGGTGTGCTACATCAGGCCGTACACTAAACCCTGCCATGCTGGAATCTGAGAACAGCCTTCTGCACCTCTGAGATGGTCTGATGTTACACTTTCCCATACTGTGTCCATCTTGCATGCACATAAAGCTGGAGTCATGCAAAGAAAAAACATCAAACATCACAGAAAACACCAAAACAAATGAACTTTGCTTCATTTCCTAGAGGTCCTGTGCACTCTCCGGCCCTTGGTCCTTTGAAATTTGTAGATTTATTACTGGAGACAATTTTAATACACATCATTATGAGCTGTATGTTAAGGTTTGATGGCAACTCTCTCGCTGTAGGGTCTGATACACACTGGAATTTATCTTTTTGTAAGACCTGTACTGGTTTTAGAGCTCCAGTGATTAATCTGCAGCTTCCTTTTTGACGCAGACAATTACAAAACATGCTTAAGTAGTTCATTCCGTTATTTAACTTTTAGGAAAGGTGGAATAGTAAGTATCAAGTATGCAAAATGACCACACAACATCAACATCCCTGGGCAAGAACTTTAAACTTCCAAGACTGTAGTATGAAGTAGGCTAGTACAAACTTAGCATATTTGTATTGAGAATCCCCTCCATTCACTCTTCCATGCAGCCGTGCATCCATCTGGTCGCAGTGGGTTTGTAAAATGGGCACGAGGCAGAAAGTAACCCATGTAACTGTCCCTACAGTTTTGCTGTAAAGAGGTGCGAATATTGGATGATCACCAACCCACTACTTTTCTACCCCTCTTGCCCACACCTGGCATTAGTCATTAGGTTCATCTTTAGAGCTGATCTGTTCCAGAGAGTCCTATTCTATTGGCAGCAGTTCTTTACAGGGACTAGGACAAGGTGTTTGTGTCACCAGTGGGTACAACTTAAAGCAGCTGAATGCATTCATTAGAAAGGTGTCCACAAACATTTGTGTAGCAGTATATGAGACTGACATTTACATGAACGGCTGAAAACGGCAGCATTTTGATTAAGAAGAAAATCATCAATGCCAGGCTGAACCTCCGCTTTAAGAAGGCAAGTCATTCCAAAAGTTGATGCAGTAATAACGCAAGACTTTTTCATCCCTGAACTGAGAGGTCAAGCTTGAATGCAAGCCATTTGGTGAGGGAGGAGGCTACAGGGAGTGGTCAGTTCAGTCCCGGGCCAAGTCCCTCTCCCTCTCTGCCTTCGTACACGTGAAAACATGGCTGCCGCACAGCTCCCAAAGCTTCAGGCCCCAGCAAGGAGGAGCCAGCATCACAGAGAACAAAATATTTAATCTGTGACTCACCACAGACACACATATGCAAGTGTGGGTGCGCACACAGACACACAATCACGCACACCACTGAGTTACGAGCAAGGTCCAGTGCAGGACAGACGAAAGTTAAGTTCTGCCTTGTTGAGTCACAACCCCAGTGGTTCCAGCTCTCGCATGAAGACATGGTCAAAAGTCACTGGCTAAACTTCTCTCCCGGTACTCATTCTAGTCTATCAGCCACTATGGAGTTCAGATCCAGTACTACTGCTCCAGGAAGGTGCTCATGTTTCATAGTAGCAAAGTACATGAACATAAATATACAGTGGAGGTTAGAAGACCACAGTGACAGTTTATGAAAATGCACTGTCTGCTATACGACACTCTCAGCTATATGTGTTGGACATGTTCCAAACTGTCGAACTGTTGGATAGCGGGTTTAACATAAACATTAAGCCTTCCCCCTTGACCACAGAATTCAGAGTTGTCCCTGAAGACGCACAAGCAGAGCAGGCACTGGGTAGAGTTTTCGGTACATTACAGAGCAGGCAAATTGCCTTTAAAAGCTAAAAGTCTGTTCCATCATCCGAGAAATATTGGCTTTAATACTGGGTAACAGCAGACCTCAAACTTGAGAATCTGAGGCTCCATCAGTAAGGTCTGAAAGTTATATTGGTTGTTTAAGAAGAATTTGTTAGATGTACTTAGCATTACTTAGAAAGCTGTAGAACATTAACAAGGAAGTCATATCTACATCATCTCATTTCAGAAGTGATACAATCTCAAAAAACTAGTTGACAGAAACTGATTTGTACACTGCCTGGCCCAAAAAAAACAACAATAAGCAAATACCTGTGCCTGTGATTGGATAGTTTCTGGCAACAAATCATTTAGCCCTAACTGATGCACTGAGTAGCTTCTCAAATGTTAAACAACCATGCAGGGGTTAAATTTGGTTGGGTCATATGGATAAAAAAAATAAATAATGAAACCAAACATTATTTACAACTCAATATGAATCAAAATAAATTCTATTCCCTGAGCCCGCATCCCGCTCTGTTTATATCCCAATCAACACATATACCCCTATATCTCCAGCCCAAGTGTCCAAAGTGTTAAACAATAATCAGGTCTCAAAGCCTAGGCTGCAGCCATGGTAGGGTGGGTACTCAGTAGGACTGTCCTATGAAGACTTAATTTTGTGCAGCAGGCTACTAAGAAGAACTTACAACTAGGCTGAAAGGTCCCTTTACAAGAAACAAGATATTAACCATTCAATACTTGAACTTAAAAACAAGAAAAAATTAACCCTGCTACATAGAATTTCACCGTTTACTTTTTTTAAAAAAAGTGTCATGTGGTCTAATGAGGGCAGATTTTCCTTATATAAGTGAAAAGCACATCACAGTAGTTAACAGAGTACCTGAAAACACTGAATGAGCAGGTTCTCAAATTAATGGATTTTGTTGTCTTTCTTGATAGCTCTGATCCAAGATTACAGTGGCAAGATTCATTAGCTCAACATTCACACATAAAATGGCCATGAGCCATGAATTTAACCCCATAGTCTTTCGGATATGCTGTAGGACTTTAAAGTGGTTCAACCGTTCTATCGTCAACACAAGATCTCCACAAATCAGAGCAAATCTGACCAGAGTTAAATGCTGTAACATTGCAAAAGACAGTCCAGTCAAAAAACCTAAAAGGATTTTAAAAAGGTGTGTAAAAATCTGTGCAAAAAATATGTGCAACCTTCCTATTTGGTAAGGTACTCTATTACTTGAGTTATGATATAGGATATGACATATTAACTAGGAATGTCCTGGATGTCAAAGGTATTCTATTCCAGATCGAATCCGGGTCTCTTAAATTTTTAGTAATCAGCCAATACCGACCCGACCCTGGTGTTTATATTAATAATACAGTCCCACAGTTTAGAGCTGTGCTGCTACTTAACACTAAAGTAAACTCTATATATAGAGACATTCTGGACTTTAGTAGCAACCTTTCGTGAACTAAACGTTGGGATAGTCTGCTTAATGTCTTTTAATCCAGTCTGACTGTGTGTCCATGTGCGTGCGGTAGTAGTAGTAGCAGCAGTAGTAGTAATAATAATACACACTCTGGACTGATATTTATTGTTTGTCAACTACTGATGTGTAACAACTAGTTCTGAAGCATACTGTATGTGCATTAGCATTAGTGTTAGTCTCCTCTCAGTTCTCAATTCATTTCAGGGCTGATTTAAAAACAATAGTTTAATATAGTTTCAGATACAATGTTTTATTGCACCGTAAACTGTCGTGGTCTGCCTTACAGAGAATAAACAATTTAATTTACCCTATGAGAACTCCTGACAGCAGCTGTGGCTGAGAAAATGTCTGTTAATGGTGTCTGGAAAACACCAAATGGCACTCTGAACGCTGAAGTTCAAACTAAGAACTGGAACTGGGACTTGAGATTTAAACAATGGAAACCAAGTGGAGTAAAGTCTACATGCAGTAATAAAAAATAGGAACGTCATGGGCTTTGAGGAGATCAAAACAAAGTTATGTTATTGCAATCAGCATAACTTCAGATATTTGCAATTTAGCAATTTTTTTTTAAAAGGATGTAAGATCTAGTGTAAAGTTGTACAGAAGTTTTATAATTAAAATAACAGGAAATAGAGGAAATACAAAACTACATGTAAAACAAAAAAGGGAAAAGAATTAGGTGTGAGTATTTCAGAAGAAGAATTGTTGTTTATATGGAAAACAACAATGTACCACTTCATTGCACACTTGGGTTTGGAACCGGATTGGGATTAAACTCGGAATCGGTTTGGGATTAAATTATCTGATAACTGATCCCTTAAATGTATCTCTGGATTGGCCCCAGTTGCCATACACAGACCAGAACGCCACAAATAAATACTGACTAAAACATCTAAAAATACCACTTACAATCTATTTACTATAACAGCACCTACAAGGGCGGTGGACTGATGAAAGCACATAAACAGCCAAGAGACTTTTGGCATTTGGAGTATGTAAATAAACATCCTGAATGTTTTATCTGTTGACACAATGGATACGAAATAGCACTGAATAGGGACTGGTTATACTGGTCCAATATGTAACCCATTTAAAGTAAGTACTGATGCAGCTGCAGATGCGTTTTCTCAGACTGATGTGTCACTATTCACACTCCCTCAGTGTCTGCTGGCTCTGGAGGAATTCCACAGCTCCACTTCCCCTTTCCCCATCACCTTATCTTCACTATCCGTTTTCCACGGCTATTGTCCTCTTCCTGCTCGGAGAGTCACCTTTCTGCGGAATATTTTCACTTTTCATTTTTGCTTCTCCCCTTCCCATTCCTCTCCTCCTTTTTTCCTGTTCTTTTCTCCTTTCCTCTCCAAAGCACAGTCAGGATGTAGCCCACACCCATGCGGTCCATAGCCATTCCTGCCATGCATTTTTCACATATTGCAAATGTCTGAAAGTCCATGGAGGGACTGCTGGCACTGCAGAGAGGCCCACAATCCACGCACACACACAAAGCAACCTACCCCCCGACCCACCACCACACATACCATGTTCTTCCTAACTGCTGCTGTGTGGTCCACATGAACAAACAGTCCCACCGCCTCAGGATTAGACTAGTGTGGGCTACAGGCGTACCACTCGTGAGCGCACACTCTTTCTCCTTTCTCTTCCACATGCAAGCACACAGACCTATCGTCTACATTCAAGCACTGACACTGCTTTTACACCACGGCTGCTGACGGTCACTCATGCCTAGCCCCCACACATATGAACCATGGGCTAGCACACGCACCAACCATTTTATGGCAGCCATTTTTACAGCAAGGAAGAGTCACAGCTACAATCACACAACTACAAACATACACTATATGCACAAATGTATTTGAACACCTGCTTGTTCATTGTTTCTTCTGAAATCAAGAGTATTTCAAAGCATAATAATTTTACTATTGAAGGCTTTCCATTATTTTCTGTCCATGGAAAGCGTTCTAAAAGTTGTTGGAGCATTGCTGTGATGATTTGATGGCATTATTCCAGAGAATATATCAAATAATGCTTTTTACAACCGAGGTCATAAAGCAGCTTTACAGAAATCAAAACTAAGATGATCATTGATAAATAAAACAAAGGATAAAAACAGAAACCCCCTGGTGAGCAAGCCAAATGTGAAAGTGGCAAGGAAGAGCTCAGAGCTGGAGGAAGAAACCTTGATATGAACATTATTGATAAGGGGACACTGGACCACCACATGTCTGCTGTAATGCTCAGGGGTTCTGGAGTAATTATGGCCGTCAATAGTAACCATAGTACATAATTAGGTTCCACGTAAAGTTCTATTTAGTCACTAATGGCAGGTGGGCAACTTGTTCAAGGCGGGGTGGGAACCTAGTCCAAGTCCAGTAGCTGGAAGGTGGGCAGCCAGTGAGAAAAGGTGGGGAATGCAGGGGAGAAAGAGGTCAGCCTCTGAACATAGTTCCACTGCTCCATAGATCTATTCTGGGGCATTTATACCCCTCTAGCCCATGCCTGGCATTAGACATGGTACCAATATGTTCATGTTTATCTGTTCTAGATAGTCCTGTTTTATTGATAATACTTCTATACAGGATCGAGAAAGCTTTGTATGCACACCTCTATCAGCAGCATTCATTAGAAGCAGTGTCCACAAACATATAGACATGCAGTGTAGCTCATGCTGTGTGAGCAAATCAGCAGCACAGATGTGACTCAACAAAAGATCAGCTCATTTCATACACACTATATATCAATAGGCTTAAGAGAACGATCCAGACACAATTAGGAACCTCTTCAACTCCATTCCGAGACGTCTGGCACGACTGGCAAACATGGTGACCTGGCACCATACCAAACGACACTACTTCACGTTAGTTGGATAAATATTACCCACATCGTCACATTTTTTAATCATTTATTGTTCTGGTAACCTTCATCTTCCATATAGCATTGCATTCCAACACTTCCATCTGGGTGCAACTACTTTTTGATGAGTCATGATTGTAGAAGTATTGCAACAAAGAGGCAAACAGAACAGGAAATCTATATTTATCATCATTCATAGTCAGAAATTGAATGTGTGCTGGGCCAAATGAGGGAAAAGTTAAGAACAAATGAAAAACAGTTCAGGGACCCCCAGAAGCGCAACAAAAATTACACACAGATCATTTGCAAAATTCCAAAAACCCAATTTGATTAACCTTCAATTTGGTTTGTCTTAGCCTTCACTCGTTGCCAGATTAGCCGTTAACCTCCGTGGCCAGAGAGGCCGAGTCCCATTTTAAAAAGTCCTCAAAATAACATCTACTGTTACTGTAGCCAATATTGTCACTATCACACAAAATCCCTGCTTTTGCAGAACAGCAATGACAAATACTGCCATTGTGTGAACCTCTTGTGCCCCTGTGAACTGTGGGAAATGTAGTAAATGGCACATTCGGTACTTACGTGCATGTTTGTCTGCCAAGGCAATGAGCGTGGCAGAGATGTCTCTGCGTCTGTAGAAACACACCACTTTGGCCTCCACGTTCCCATTTGCCGTCTGCAAATAAGAGGCATAGTTGTCACAGCAACGGCATACATCATCTACCAATCAGCTTTCGGAAAAGGCTATGCAGATGAGGAATCGTGGACGTAAAAAACTCTGCTGCTCCTGAATGACATATGGCAGGCAGACTCAACGTGACCAGCAACGGAAGAAAAAACATTATGGGGAGTAGAGGAACAAGAAAAGTGGAGAGGAGATGTAGGGAAAGCATCAAGAGAAGAATGAGAAAATGGTTAAAAAAAAAAAAAAAAAAAAAGAAAGAAGAATCAAAGCTGGAACATTGTTGCTAGCAACATGTGAGGTAGAAAGCCTGATGCATAAAGCACTGGGCTAATGCTCTGAACAATCGTGTGGACACACACACACACACACACACACACACACACACACACACACACACACACACACACACACACACACACACACTTTTACATCACTCACCTTGTTGAGTTCCTCTATTCTCCTGATCAGCAGTGGGTTACTGGAGGAGTTTTCAAAGTAAACATAATCTGTGGGGAGATAAAGAGAACAGTCATCAGTGACAACACTCAGGAACCAGCTCCAGAACCAGCTGAGAGCTGCAGACTATTTTCTAAGCTAGATGGAAATTCTGCAGAATCTTTACAATTAGCAACACAGATAGTTTGACCAATTTAGGCTCCCTTTGCAACAAGCTATCTGCAACCATGGCTATCCCACCGGCTGCTTTCCGATGAAGACTGGTATGGGTGCACGTTTCACAGTGATAAGTGACATGTCTGGCCTTAAAAGGGCCTACATGCTACATTTACCATCATACATTTCTCCAGTGGAGGATGGGCTCCTCTCAAGGTTTCAGTCCTCACTTTCTGAGGGAGGGTTTCTTTGTCACTGTCTGTGTCCTTATTTGGGGCTCAAACCCAGATTTCTGTAGGTTTGAGGTGTAGAGCTCTGTGACCTTGTCTGTCTCTCGTTAAAAGTGCTATATAAACAACTTTGATGATGATACTTGAGGCCCACATATAATGCATGTGAGGCTTTACACATGCCTTTCTGGACAACTTATAAAATGACTGGATTTTACACAAATATGATGCAGTGTTAACACAGTTTTGGTGAGAGGTCTTGTACTCCAACAAAGTTACATAGTGCCGTTGTGCACAGATCAAAAGTTGGACAAATAAACCATGGCCCAGGAACCAACCACTTAACCACATTGTGGAAAGTCATGAAAAACATGCAATATAAAAATCTCAAAAGCAAACACTACAATTCACAGTCATTTGCAAACAAAATACTCCATGTAATTCTACACACATGTTCTCTGGTAAGCTAGAACTGCCTGCTTACATTTTACGTCAATCAAGTCAGAAAACTGCCAAAGGTAAGCAGTGCTTATTAAAAATAAATCTCTTATCTGAACAAAGTACAGTCATCAATTTGACCATTTATCCATTTGTGGAAAAAAAGCCTCTCTATACAACTTGCTTTTTAAAAAAGTGTTTTCTGCAAACCTGTATGTGTGAATGGTAAATGCAGGCAATCAATAGCAGTCATGCTGTCAAACTGCTCATGTCACGCAGAGGTGGCATCTGTGAATCAGGCCTGAGACAGTGCTTTAAGGTGTTTTTCAGAGGTTTTCAAACGTAAAATTAATCCATTCATGGTGGAGAAACAATCAATCAGTTCCATAGAACTGCAAATATATGGATCATTTTTAAACATTTTTCAAACTCTTGTAATTTTACAAATCTTTTGTAAAAATCTAAACTGAAAAAAACACTGAACTGGATCCCAAAAGGGGTGAATGATAGACCACCAAAAACAGCTTCCACAGTTACTGCCCCAACTATTACATTCAAACTACTCTGAATCACATTCCAGAAATCACAACCGCTGGATTGAGCATAGGGCTCTAGGATTTCTACAATGATATCTGAGGAAAAAATGAAAATGAGAAAAAACTAAATGATACATGTGGATATGGCTTGCTGCGTGGAATTCCCATTTAAAGCACATTAAGGTGCTCATATACACTCTTAAATGTAAAGATGCTACAAATGGTTCTTTAAAAGATGCCATAGACAAAACAATTTTTGGTTCCTTAAAAAACATTTTTGTATAAAAACAAAAACTTTTTTAAACTTTTAAATGTTCTTATAGACATGCATTCTTTTGGAAAATGGTTCTTAATGGAAGTAAAATGGATATTTTACAGCATCACCCAAACTTAATTTAAGAGTGTACATGAAATCTTTTCTTAGTCAGACGCAAGAATTTTTGATCTTATCCACCAAAAAGCTGTGGCCTGGAATTAGGAGAAGAAGCCTTGTGACGGGAAAGTCTGGTTTAACTCCCTGAACCAGCAGGCAAGGGCAAACGACACTCAAATTGCCCCCTGGGTACTGCAACAGAAGCTGCCCATCACTCCGGGTATGTGTGCTCACTGTGGTGTGTGTGCTTGCTCTCCAGTGTGTATTTGTGAGTGGATAGGAGTTCATTTCGGAAGCAAACCTTCATCCGTGTCTAACACAAATAGCAAACATGCAATTTACTTTTAAAACCAAACAAGCAGGGTCACCAGACTTTCGGATGTTCTCCAATATGAAACTGTGGAGGAACCTCCTAAGGTGCTTCAAGGAACCTTTATGAAACAACAGTAGCACATTAGGAGGTTCCTCCAGTTGCATATCAAACCTCCAAAAGCTCCTCAAGGATCCTTTTAACAGTGTACAGCTTAGCATAGCAGAATACAACTACAACTGTTTAAAAATAAATGCAACACATCTAATTCTGATCACTGAGCTGCTCACATCTGTTACATCTGAACAAACAGGATCTACATTTCACCCGTTTTTATTCATATCCCTTGTTCCCTCCAATTCCTGTATCGATCCTTATTCTTACTTCTGCTCCCCTTTCCCCTCGTCTCCTTGTGTGTGCTTGCACACTCTTGGCCTTGCTCCAGGCCGTGTGGGCTGAGTGCAGGCTTATGGCTCAGTGGGACGTCCCTACAGGCCGCACTCTTGGTGGGGTGCCTGGTCTTAACCCTGCATGCACCAGGGCCTCTGCCAGATTACACTCCACACATGGGGGTCTGCATGCACACACACATACACCTCTCGGTAGTAATCTTCCCCTCAGAGAGAGAGAGAGAGAGAGAGAGAGCGAGAGAGCGAGCAAAAGAGAGAGCGAGAGCGCGAGAGAGAGAGCGCGAGAGCGAGAGCGCGAGAGAGAGAGCGCGAGAGAGAGAGAGCGAGAGAGAGAGAGCGAGAGAGAGAGAGCGAGAGAGAGAGATTGAAGGGGGGGGGGATCCGGGGATGCAGCCAAACACATATCCAAACATGCTGGCTGTCTGGCTGATCATTCTGATCAGTCTTTTCATGCATCCAGGGAAAGAGATCCTTGACAGGGAGAATCACTGCACTATGCAGTGAACAGGAATGGACTGATCTGGTTGTTCCAAATCAATCAGGCCTCTGCATCATTAGGGCCGACTCTGGTTAGCTCTCTCCATCATGTAAAACTTCAGCAACCATTTGGGTGCTGTATAAACATGCTAGCTCATCACCCATCAAGGATCTGTGTTTATCAGACTGAGAGCAATATAGGGTTAATTAGCAACAGACTAACCAACTAATAAAGCACATATTTTACATAAAAGCAATGTGTGGACACACAACACTCAAAGAAGAGAAGCTACTAATGGTTCTCGGAGCAATGCCACGGAAGAACCACTTTTGGTTCCATTACGAACCATGTCTTTTAGAGATGGTTCTGAAATATGACTGCAGCAAATGAGGAAAACATTTTTTTTCCATAATATACATTGCAATGTTAAAAAAATACACCAAAATGTCACCAAACATCAGTGCCAATGCCCTCTGCGCATCAAAGGCTGGCGTGAAATGATACTGGGCAGTCCTACCCTGAAAGAACCAACTGAATTGAATTAAACTTGGTGAGTAGGTTTGATATTGTGCAACATGCAAATGATTCAAGTTTCATGCTCGGCTATGCATATGACATAAGCAAGGGTGGGCTTTCCATTCTGACTCATGCTGTTGAGTTGGTAACATCTTTGTGAGTGCTTTTTTAACTCTTCTCTGAAAAATACTTCAATTTGAGCACTCGGGAGGGTTTCAAAGGGGTCACATGACAGGGCTCCGGAAAGTGGGATGGTCATTTCAACAGATTGCGTGCCATATCAGTCGTGTGGATATGACCACAGCACACTGTTGGTGGCAGTGGGTAGAAGAAGGCATCACAGAGAGGGAAAACCAATGGATTATCTAACATGTCTGACATGACATGTTCGACACTGACGCAGCCATGATAGCGGACATAATTTATTGTTCTTGGTAACCAATATTCTCCCTGCCAATAGAGCACTGCAATCCGTCGCTTCATTCTGAGAGTGTATTTGAGTGTGTTCTACATATTAAAATGACTTTTCTGCAGCATTTTGAGTAAGCAATATCGAAATGATCAGTCCAAATCTTGCATCGTATGGCATTTCTTTATCAACAATCTTTTAAATGACAGTGTTTAACTGTTCCATTCTGGCAACCAAAGCTTTAAAATCATATAAGGTGGATTGGAACAATTACAGCTACATTCACAATCTGATTTATTTTCTTAATGTGTGACCTGACATTCATCTGAACAGTTCATTATCCTAAATTGATGAGCATGAGCAAAACAGCAATGTTTCACATGAGTGTATCTAGTGTATCTAGTGGCTGACAGCCTGGTACATCAGTGAGAAAGGGCTCAAGTTAGCTGTAAAAGGGCACATCGATCAACTGGATTTGTATCAGATTTCAACCACATATGAAAATGGCCCAAATCTAAAAGAACATCAGCTTGGGCCACTTTTACCATTACGTGAATGTAGCCCAAGAAGCAAACTTTAGCCTCACGAGTGCTTCTGTGTTCAGCCGTAAATAACTGGGTTATTCGGGATGTAATGATAGAGATGCTACACTGTGATGAGACAGACCTCTAAAACTTTATTGGTGGTCAAGCCACATAGGTGACAACGTTCATAAAGTGAGTAGCCTCTCCCATCTCCCACCCCATCAGTCAGTCACTTATGCTGAGGTTTATACTGAGATTTCTCTGTGTGAATCCGTCATAAACTCTAAAAACATCCTGTGGTAAAACTCTACTGCGCCGCATCCCCACGTAAAAAATCATCATGATCAAACAGGGCTTTAATGTGGCAGAGGTCTCAAACTGATGTTTGAATCCAGTCTTTTAAGACAAAAGTATTGGGACTCCTGGTTATTTGAAGATTATCCTGCTTTTGTTGGAGTAACTGTTTACTGTCCAAGGAAGGCTTTCTACTACGTTTTGATGCACTGCTGAAAGGATTTGACTACATTCAGCAATAAGTGTTAGTGAGGTCAGAATGTTTCATGATCACCACCCCACCTCATCCCAAAAGTATTGAATGGAGTACCATCGTTCCAGAGAACACAGTTCATCTCCACCACAGCTCAGTTCTTTAGGCATGGTGTCTTTAAACAGGGTGTTTATCTGCTCAAGAGAGACCTATTGGCAATACTTATCTACAGGGACTAGACAAGCTGTGTGTGCAGTTGCACATCTGTATCAGCAATGGGTGCAATTTAATGTAGCTTTTGACATACAGTGTGTTTTTAAATAAATAATGGCACTCACACTTTCAGACCGATCCTGTTCTACAAGTGGTTTAGAGGCTTTATACTAATGAACTTTCATGACGAATGAGGGCCTATATGTGCATGCCTGAAGCCAAGCAAACACATCACACACGAATCATCTGTTTTGTCTCAAGAGAATGAGACATTGAACAGACCGCACCTCCTTGTTGCCTTTTTAATGAGCACAACTTCTAGCCAAGGCCCCTCGGACCTGCGCAAAACCTGACATGGCGAATGTAAGTGCCTGCAAAACCGTGTGGCACAAACTGAGGAGCTACAGAAGACCTGAAGGCAATGCCACTCTGTCTCTCGCGACTCGTCATGCCAGCCCTCCCACTGTCCCTGCCTGTCTGCCTGCCTGTGCCCACAGTGTCCCCCCCCACCAGGCATGGCCAATCAGCACACAGCACAGCTGTGACATCATGGTGCAGTCAAATTTCCTGCGATCCAATCCGTGCATGTTGCTGAGCCCTACTAAGAGAGAGACATAAGTGGAGTCTAACCAGGCCAGAGGTGTGGAGAGAGACAGACAAGACGAGAGAGAAAGACAGAAGCAAGGACAAGACAGTCCAGCTGTACAGTATACAATTTGACATCCAAAACAGAAGAAGAAAAGATGAAATAGAAGAGAACTACGGAGATATAGCAAGCCGGGGGTTAAAAAGAGAGGGGAAGCGAGACAGAGCAAGATAGGCAGAGACAGAGAGACAGAGAGAGAGAGAGAGAGAGAGAGAGAGAGAGAGAGAGAGAGAGAGAGAGAGAGAGAGAGAGAGATTCTATAACCCTGCCACAGAGGCCACAGTCAGCTATGGTCTAAGTGCACAGACTGCATTCAATCCCTACCTCAGGACATTCAGACTGGGACCCATGGGACATCTGTTACTATGGCAATATCAGTTCATTTAAGCTAATGTTCCCACCACACACACATACATACAGACTTCCAGTGTTTCTCTACTTTTCTCCTCTTCTTTCCTAACACATTCCTAAACTCCATTGGATGGGTAAGCTTCATCTTTCACGTTCTTCGCAGAGCATTACCACAAGTCCGTTTCCCCATCCGCCACCCGTATGAGCTCGATATATAGCCAACACCATATTCTGTGCACGCACACAGATGCACAAGCTCTCTGATGCAGATACAGTAAGTACGGAAACAAAAGTGATGGGGTGGGGGAACTTCATGGGAACCTACGTGATTTGAACAAGTGGAAACTTCAACTGACAGGCTTGGATTATCAAGGGCCAAGAAGACTTATTAAGAGTCTCTGCCAGCAGAAAAACTATTGAATAAATGATAAAGTTGCTGTTTCAACTGTCAATCACCCAAGTGTACTGGTGAGATAACCGCTGTTAGGGAGGAGCTGTTGAGGGTGGGCAATGGGCAGAGCATCCTGGCCTGATACTTCTCTTGGTAGACAGCAGCAGACAATTTCTCACGCAGCATACCAATCGTCACCACAGCACTCGAGCCTGGTAAAACCTCAGATCTTCATAAACTCAAGGGCTACAAAGACTGACTGACACTGATGTCAACATCGTTTATTTGAAAAGAAAAGCATTATATAACACCGATATTCACATATTAGGGCTTGACGACTTGGACGAAAAAGTCATATCCTGATATATGTCAGGACAATGGCGATGTATGATAACTACGTACCATATATGAGGAGAAAAATGTGAAAAAATAAGGACACCAGGAAATCCCTCTTCTGTCTCTTTTACTACATTTCAACATACTGAAATTTCATCTTCATTTCTTCTTAATACATAGCAAGCCTAATGCGCCCTCCATAGTGTGAACATAAACTCAAGCAGAGAGAAGGTAGGAGGGTAGAAAAGGAGCTGAGAGGTTTCTGCTAAATTTAAACAAATGTTATTTATAAACTTTAAAAATAAACAATATCACCTCAGACAACATTGCGTTCTTTTAACCTGATATCCCAAAATCGGTATTAAATATAGATAAATATCGCCCACCCCTACATAATGTGCAGCCATGTTCAAAAAGGCAAAGATTAATACACAGAAAGAGTACAAGAATGTAGGGAAGTGATGTTTGCCATTGTCAGCATTGAAGACACATATTTTAGGGGTTTAAGGGATTTGAGGACAAAGAGTAAAAGCTATTATGGTCTGCTTAAAGAGCAAAACCAGTGAAATTACTGAAACATTTAGCAAAAACAGGCTGGTAGCTGGTTGTGTGTTCATTTGATAAAGTATGATTTTAAATGTCTGCCTGACAGCAAATCTCTGAAAGATGCCTCAGGATACTGTTAGGTTTAGATCACCACGTGACTTCACCTGGGATGGTGGACCAGACTAACAGTGCCAACACCATGGTAGTGATGTTAATGCTGCTGCACTACTACTTTTGGATGAGGCTGCTAACATGCGCAGTAAAGTAGCTGGCACACTAATGCCTTGGTAGCTCTATGAGGGGAGGCCTGTTATCCGGAATGCTAACACCAATGTAGGGTGCTGCTCATGATCACGTCACGCAGACCAACGAACCCAAATGAGCATGGAGAAAAGAGGTGGAGCTAAACGGATGCTGGTGTTGCTCTTCAATCCATTAATGATTGACTGGTTGCACAAAAAATCCAGCACAACTGGTGTTACACTGAAGGCCTGTATGATTCACCACCCCGATTGGACATTCACAAATATTGGTTTCCTCCTAAACCAGACAGTCCAACAACCTTCTCTGTGGCTTTTCAACACATGCTTGTATTCTATCTAACATGTCTCAAAACTGGATGTGCACTTCAATGCTGACAAGATAGCTAATGAAGTGGTGAAATAAAAGGAAAATCTCAAATCTGCCAGCTTACACCTCATTCACATTACTGACTGCACCCAGGGTCAGCACAGTTCAAGGCGATCCTTGGAGCCTACAGAGGAGTCTTACGGGAAAATAATCAGTGACTGGTCAACAGCTGCAACAACTTCTCGCTGCCTCCTGGCCCAAAGCTTGACGCTGCCTAGCCCTCCGCCACCCCAGACCTGCGACATGCAATCCTGCATATTTCCGAAATTTCTGCGGTTGATCATGGTGGTCTGCTTGGGGCTCTCTTCTTGGCACGTTCCAAGCCCACTCTGGAGTTTTTGGGAGAGCCTGAACTCCAGGGAGAAGGCAAACAAAGCCACGGCAGCACAATGAGAGCTGCGAGAGGAAATTCCGCCAGGCTACCTTTTGCCATCATGTGCAGGGAAGACAAAGAACAACAGAGAGCACTCAGACAGGCTTTGTCTCTCCTCCACAAAGCATTGTTTTTCAATGATGGCTCTGCATTCAAAAGCAAAGCCTCAACGTTCAAGAGGGAGAGACTGGCTTTGTGCTGCTGATGCCACTGTGGCTTAGATATACCTTGGGCATCTCCCATAATTCAACAAAATCAGTCCTGCTTTAACTAGACTCCAAGCACTCATGCACTTCAGCGAGGGCTGAACAATTAGTGCTGTATTAATCATTATTAGCAATTTTGGGCTCTGTGATATGCTAATCACTAAAGCCAGTAATTAATGCATCCATTTAGTAGTCCGCCTACAGCATCAAATTCGAGCATTCCTAGTTGTAAACAGCATTAACCACAAATGGAAAGCCTTAAAAAATTGTATGCTGATGTCCAATCTCCACTGCACGCCACTGAAACACGGAACAATTTTGCAGGACTCTCTGCAGTGTGTTAAAGAATGGAATCAAATGTGCCATCTGCCTTATTTAAGTCACAATAAATCAAAATATGTTGAATGATGTTGACAAAACCTCATATATCCAAAACCAACAGTGTTAAAAAAAAATATATAGTATCCTGCTTTTTTTGGAGTAACTGTCTCTACACGGAGGACATTGTACTAAATTTTGGACTTCAAGGATTTGATTGCATTCACTGTCAAGAGCTTTAGTGAAATCAGGATGTCAGGTGATCAACACCCCACATCATTCCTAATGCCCCAAGTCATCCCAAAAGTACTGGATGGAGCACCATCATTCTACTCAGTGCTAGCGGGCTTTGCATCCTTCTAATCCACACCTAACATGTCATGGTGGCAAAAGACCAGACCATCCTATTCTATTGGCAGGACTCCTACTACAGGGTCTAGACAAACTGTGTATGTCCATTTACACATTTGTATTAGCAATGGGTGCAACAAAGTAGCTGAATGCACTTATTAGACTGGCTGTTCACAAATATATAACATATGGACAAAAAGCAATCCGCCGTGTCTACATTCAGAGTCCATTTTATCAGCTCGTCTTTTCATACAGGAGCACTATGTTGTTCTACAATTACTAGTGCACTATACATTGTTAGCCTTCTTCACCCTGTTCTTCAATGATCAGCACCTCACAAGACCACCAGAGCAGGAATTATGTGGCCAGTGTGTTATTCTCAGCATTGCAGTGACACTCGCATGTTGGCAGTGTGTTAGTCCGTGTTGTCCTCATGCAAGTGGATCAGAGACAGCAGTGCTTCTGGAGTGTTTAAAGCACACAATGTCATTGCTTGACTGAGGACAGTCCATCAACCAGAAATATCCAGCATCCTGTGGGCAGAGTGCTTTAAGCACTGATGAAGCACTAGAAGATGACCAACAATCTGTGCAGCAGATTAGTTTCTGTCTCTGACTTTACATTTACAAGGTGGACCAGTATGTAGGGGACAGTGAGGGGACGCAGTGTCTGAACACCTCATAGCAGCTAAACACACACTAACACATCACCACCATATCAATGTCACTGCAGTCCTGAGAATGACCCATCACCTAGATAATAGGAGGCTTATAAGGTACGCAGAGAAACTGACTGACTGCAGTCTGTAACTACAGAACTACAATGTTCTCCAGTATGGTCAGTAGAGCCGATAATGTGGACAGTGAGTGGAGAAACAAGGAGGTGGTCATAATGTTTTGGCTGATCCACCAGAGCAAATATTACATCTTCACACATATATAATCTTGAACCCCTAATTAGGTGGCGGATTCCATGACTTTTGACTACAATTGTGCATTTTCTGGATCAGAACACCACACAATATAACATTTAATGATTAGTTATAATGCTCTTCTGTGCATTATGGACTACTATCGCACAAGAACAGCAAAACAGAGCATTGTGATGACAAACAATATACTGTGTGCTTCCAATCAGTACATGAACAGATTACCCCTTAAAACTGCTGTTATGAACTCTACGGTTAAAATGAATCAGCTTGGCCGAGGGTTACTGCTGTATTTCAGTGCTGTGCTTCAGTCCATGGGAGAACATCCAGAAGTCGTTGATATGCATCAGGTACTGCAAAGGCTGAAGGTACAGTGGCCCACAGAGGTTCTCTGCTGGTCTGAGAGCCTGAGGCCGTTTTCAGCATCAGCAGCACTGGATGGTGCAAACACTGGCAGAAGAGTGTAAGTGAGCTCCCAAGCCAGAATACATTCTTTTCTGAGCCTTCATGGAAAACCATACTATAGAGATGTTAGAAGAACGTTATGATTCTTGCGTCCTGTCGTACCGACAGTTATCTCCCAGGGAGGCAATCTGAAGTCAGTAAAAGTTTTACGCAACAGACATGAGTCTACATTCCTTTGTGGGAAAACAGAAATTAGGAATAAATGAAATGTGCAACCAAATCTCCACATAGACTTGCTAAATCGTCAATGAATTATCTAAAGCATCTTTTGCTGCCCTAACCATACACAAATATACGTCCAGAGCAACAGTAAGTTAACTCTCACTGCTCACTCCACTGCTCACTCCACTGCTCACTCCACTGCTCACTCCACTGCTCACTCCACTGCTCACTCCACTGCTCACTCCACTGCTCACTCCACTGCTCACTGGTTGCAGTGTGGAAATTAAGTAGGGGTTAGTCCAAATATCCCCGGAACAATGATGGAAATACAAAACAATCATTATCATAATGTATATTTAAATACATTTCATTTAATGTACATTTTCAGTGCAGTCTGGTATGTTTGAAAAAAAAATTGTTTGGAAACCAAAGTTAATTTCTTCTTATTTTTTACACTGATCTGAAAAGAAATTTGCAATCTGTCCCACCTTTAGTGTTTAATATGTGTTGTGGTATCGAAATTGGTATAGATAATTGTAAAATTTTAGTGGTAATGGTCTCTACTACATCTGGTAACATGACGTCCCTATTGTAAAGGCACTAAGAGTAAGTTACATTCATTAAATACTATATGGACAAAAGTATTGGGACAACTATTGATCATTAAATTTAGGCATCTCATTGCCTCATGTGTATGAAGTCAAGCATATAGCCACGCAGTCTACCTTTACAAACATTTGTGACAGAATGGATCATTCTAAAGAGCTCAATGAAACAAATCTGTAATAATAAGATGCCACTGTTGCAAGTCAGCTTGTAAAATTTCTTTCTTCCTAGATATTCCATGATCAGCTGCGAGTGGTATTAAGTAGAAGGAAAGGCTGCTCAGCCACAAAGCAGTAGATTTCAATTGCTGAAATTGTGCCTAAAAGTAGTCTTTATATTGATGCCTATGGATCTAGAATTAATCATAAAACCCCTCATTGATATCTCGATAATTTGTCCATACAGTGCACATCCAAAATGAGACGCTTCTACGTGCTGCATTCAGCTACTATAACAGGCACTCATTCCTGATGCAGGTGTTCAATAGTGTCTGTAGTGGAACTGTGCTCTTCTGGGAGACATGTTCCACACCAGTGCCTTTGACGTGAATTGGAGTGGCTTTTGTGATTGGGAGCTAAGCATCCAACATCAGTACCCGACCTTATTAATGCTTTTGTGGCTGAATGCAATGAAATCCTCACAACAATATTCCAATATCTGTCTGAAAACATTTCCAAAAGGGAATTAAGCATAGTCCATGGAAAATATCCATTCAAGATGTGGTACAGTCCAGGATTTAGTTTGGTCACTGCCTATAATGTACTGGACAGGAATAATTAAAAATCTGATGTTGCCATTGTGGTTCATTGATAAACTCTAATGCTACACAGCAGGGGTGGGCAACTTTACAATTTTATTGAAATTGTTATATAAAACTGGATATCAGTAGTGCTTAAAAACACTTAACCTCTTTCATGACAGGGGGTGTTATTAGCCCAGTTTAATTAGATAATGTGCAGTACATTTCTAATCAAATCACTGTCCTCAGTATGGAGAGTACTTGAATAGCAATTTGAACTTTTTACTGACATACAGTTTGTCTCCATTTCAAAATATCAGGAAAAGTATTGTGCATCATGATTTCTTTAAATGTCACAACATGATATTTTTACTTAGTGCTGAGTAATTTAGACACATATGACACTAAAACTGATAATAAAGCCTGCTCATTATCAAAAACCTATGAGAGCAGGGACAAACCTGAACTGAAAGATCAGGACTGGTGCCAAACTGTGTCGTATAGGTGTCTCCCCCAAGACTGAGGTGGAAAAAAGCTGAGGTCATATTGCATAAATATCATTCAGTATTCCAACTTAACTTTAAAAGCTTTAAAGGAGGTTTACTTCAGAAAATATACACTCAACTCACTGCTGTAAAATCCAAAGTTTCTAGACC
This sequence comes from Acestrorhynchus altus, assembly GCA_034509495.1. NCBI lineage: Eukaryota > Metazoa > Chordata > Actinopteri > Characiformes > Acestrorhynchidae > Acestrorhynchus > Acestrorhynchus altus. Next base: position 15,419,265 of record CM067513.1, read on the forward strand.
TCGCCCAAACTACGACTACTGTACACTTAACATCTTCACTGTCCCTTAATGGCATCCAAACATTTGAACTTGTGGGACTCAACATTTAGGTTTATAATATTTATAAGCATGTTTCCAGCCATGATGTGTGTTGCTGCTTTCCAGCCAGTTGGAAACATCAACCTGCTGACAGGCTGAGACTAAAAGATTAATAGAACAGTTTACTGGAAATGTAATTGATACAACTTTCTCCACAAACCAAACACAGTCTTTTAGGCAATGTGTGTGATTGCCATCCCTAGAATGTCCTGGAAGAAGTCAGAAGTCTATGATTTTGTGGGATACAGCCCTGATAACATGCCCATGTGAGGCTTGCATGGGCATCCCAACCGGAAATCAAAAGGTTTTATCCACAGGTTCCACGTTGGCCCTACCATTCACTGCCATCATATGAAAACCATGCATCTCCAATTTTAGTTTTCATTGTGGTTCGAAGCCTGTAGTTGCTTTGTACACTGTATAAATTTACTTCCAAAATTTTACCTTCTCCTGTAAAAACATTACCGTCCATATAGACCCTCTCTCCCCATTGAACCCAACCACGGAGCAAAACGCAAATACACACCAGTTCAGAGCAGTGGGCATCCCTATCCACCAAGCCTGAGGAGCAGCTGGGGAGTTGATTTCCTTGCTCAAGGGAACTTCAGTCATGTCCTGCCAGCTCAGGGGATCAAATCAGCAACATTTCAATCACACAGCTGCTCCAAACATGGGCCCCATTTGGGTTGTACACTGCACTGCGGGATGTAACATTAAGACAGGCTGTAACTACAGGGCCCATTTGGGAAACCCAGTACCAATATCAACATGCCCACCTGGAACCCACCGAGCCCATCTTCCACCCATGGGAGCCTCACAGCAGGCTGGCAAAGAGGCTCCCACAACTAAGGTAGAAACCACTCTAATGTGCAAATCACTCCATTTACAACCTCAGGAACCTTCAGGAACAGGCCAGCACCAGTCAACTCTCCCAGTTCCTACTGGATGTGTGTTTACCCTAACTTCATTCACTAAATGTTGCTTCTTGTGACTGCAAAGTATCACTTTGCACATTGTATCCTAGACCTGAGCTACACTATCCTTCAGAGGCAGCATGCGAGCTTGGGGGTCATCCAAGTTAACTTCAGAAAGCTCTGAGGAAGCTCTTTAATTGCTAGAGTTGAGTCTGAAGGCTCCTGAGTCTGTCTGCTGGAGCTCAGAGATTCCAGAGTTGCTACAGTAAACGCTCGTCCTGAGAAAGTAGCAAAGAGACAAGCACAGGAAACTATATGGAACCCTCTCCATCACTCTGAAGAACCCTTCAACCAAGCAATTGGTTTGCATGGTCATGGTCCTATACAGAACCCTTCTCTTTACTGAAGAGCCCTTGAAGAACCACCATTTGAAGGATGTACCCTATAAAAAGTATAAGATCCTTTGAAGAACCTTTTGAGGTTCTTCAGTTTGAAACTGTGGAGGAACCTCTTAAGGCACTTCAAGTAACCTTCAAGATCAGGTTGTTGAAGGTTTATAGAGGAATTCAAATGGAAGAACCTCCAAAAATGTAAGTTCCTCAAGGAGCTTGCAAATTTTCTTTTTACAGGGCAACATTTTAACATTATATGTAGTCAACAGAGGTGAAGTGGACATGGAGGAAATCCTGCAAACATCCCAGTGAAGTTCAGAAAGCTCTGAGGAAGCTCTGGAGTTGGAAGAGCAGAGTCTGGAGGCTCCAGAGACTGTCTGCTGGAGCTCAGAGACTCCAGAGCTGCTACCAAAGAGAAGAGGACTGGAGACAAGACTGTAGTCTTCATCCTGCTCCCCACAGCCACCACCAACATCCTCCTGCTCCTCTTCGCAGTGCAGGAGACACTTCAGCTTTAGGAAATAAAGAGGAAGGACACCGCGAGCTGCTAGCTCTGAGCTCGGCTGTGTAAACGACGCTCAGGGAAGGTAAACACACACACACACACAGAAAACCTGCTCTCTACCTCCAACCCGGTACATGTTGGCTGCCATGGCCGCGCGCGTCCCGGTGTCTGCAGGCAGGCTCCCTCCCGCCGCCGTCGCTGAGTGCGCTGGAAAATGGTGGATTGATCAATACGAAGCGGACCAGTCCGGGGATCTTAAAGAGACAGTGCGCCCATTTCTCCCCTCCCTCTCTCCCTCTCTCCACAGCTGCTCGAGTCGGCGCGGGACTCGTCCACGGCTCCAAACAAAGCGCGCTGGCCGGAGGGAGCGAGGCGGGCGGGCAGGAGAGACTCCAGGGAGGTGGAGGGAGGTGGAGGGAGGTGCAGGGGCGGGGACGGGGGAGGAGGAGGACAGCATCACCGACCAACTCAGGCTCCGCCTCCCTCGGAAAGACCGAAACAATCGCTGTTGTACTACTTCAGACCCACTAGAGGCAAAACAACAAAGTAAACAACTGTTGCTTTCAGATTGAACCCCACCACCACCACACACACACACACACACACACAGTCAACAAACCAGTATACAAACCAGTATCTCCAGCTGTGGTGCTGCTCACCTGTGAACACATTCCTTTGGGCTCTAGCATGGTGGAGTTCAAATTCAGAGCTAGAACTTTCCAGAATATCTTATTGTCCAGCCTTATTGTTCAGTGCCACGTCCTCTACGCCGAAATAACCCACACACTTCAAAATGATGGCTCTTAAAGGGTTCTCCAGTAAAGGGTTCTGTACAGAACCACGAACACACAAACCCTTTGCATGATTAAAGGGTTCTTCAGAGTGGAGCATGCACTGTAGAGGGTTCCCCATAGAAACCTTAAATAGAACCCTTCTCCAGAAGGTTCTATATGGAACCTTCTACAGTGCATTCTTCATCACTCTGAAGAACACTTGAATCACGCAATGGGTTTGGGGTCATCCAAGTTAACTTCAGAAAGCTCTGAGAAAGCTCTTGAGTTGCTAGAGTTGAGTCTGAAGGCTCCTGAGTCTGTCTGCTGGAGCGCAGAGACTCCAGAGGTGCTACAGTAAACGCTTGTCCTGAGAAAGAACCAAAGAGACAAGCACAGGAAACTATATGGAACCCTCTCCATCACTCTGAAGAACCCTTTAACTAACCAATGGGTTTGCATGGTCATGGTCCTATACAGAACCCTTCTCTTTACTGAAGAACCCTTGAAGAACCATAATTTCAAGGGTGTACCCTGTCAAATTATAAGATCCTTGAAGAACATTTGCAGGTTCTTCAGTTTGAAACTGTGGAGGAACCTCTTAATGGAATTCAAGTAACCTTCAATAAAAGATCAGGTTCTTGAAGGTTCATTGAGAAATTCAGATGTAAGAACCTCCTAAAGTCCCTCAAGGATCTTGCACTTTTTTACAGAGCAATATTTTAATATTTTATGTAGTCAACTGGGATGTATTGGACATGGGGGAAACCAGCAAAAATCTCGGTGGGCTGATTTGAATGTGAAGAGGGCGAAGGGACCAGGCACCGGATCCCACCTCCCTTAGTCGACAAAATTACTTATCTGGATTAAAACTAATCCAAATGGACCACAATCACCACCTTCACACTTCCCCAGTTAAGAAAATGAAACTAGTCAAATGGGACCACATTATGCAATGCTTTTGAAATAGTTGTGCTTCTCAAATAAAATAACCCAGTAGCACCACAATATCAGTTCTGCTCTGCTCACAATGTAACCAGCAAGCTGATTGGGTCTTTTTGTTGAGGGGTGGAACTTTATCCATAAACGGGGTGGTGTGTTGCGTGTTCAAAGATCTTCCAGTCATATTTCAACCAGTGATTGGTGTCCTCTTTTATAAGTTCTCTGATTTTATTCCAATCACAATTGTCCCATGTGTTATTTTTATCATCCCCAATATGACAGAACACCATTTATAACAGCCCTCTCCTGTACGTGTCACTCATTTAAGTTGTCTATCATATTTGACAGGTCTGATTGGCTGAGTTTTCTGGGCTGCTAAATCTGTACTGAAAAGAAAACAGTTATTCCAGTTACAAAAAACTAATTAGTTCTGAACAGTTTATTGTTGATAGGTCAAGATCTAAAGAAGACAGCACCTGGGTCTAGACCTGGACCATAGTCCACCTATTAGTGCCAATGTCAAGTGTAACAAAACCAAACAATCATAGGTTTATTAATGGTTTTTGATGTTTGCTGCTTTAGACCAACCATTGGTCCAAGTTCTGAAACTTCCAGCCTCCTCCAAGCACTTTCAAAGTCCACAACTCTAACAGAGCAAGTGAGGCTTTTAATTAAAAGCTACCTTTTAAAATGTGTCCCTAAATGAGCTCAAAGTCCTTCATTTAAGTTAAGGAAAATTTGAATCACTGTTTTTCACAAAAAAAAAAAAGATGGCCGTTGTGGGTGGTAAAAGTTCCAGAGTCCTTTTCTGTAAAGAATGAGTCAGCATGTGAATAAGCAGAGCAGAGGAGAGCAGGGCAACAGCAGGAAACACTTAGCAACTCTCAGTACAAGCAACAGTACAAAACAACGTTAGTACTGGAGAACAGGGCCTTGATCCAAATCCAGACAACAAGTTGTCGTAGGATTGGATTGTAGCCTCTTCTAAGGTCAGAAATTGTTCACTGTTAATTTATTACATTCTATACACTTTTAACCAGTAATTACATGGAAAACAGTACCATGCAGCCTGTCTAAGCTATTCTTAATGGAGAACTACTTTTTTAATCACTCAGACTTTATAGACTCTCACCCAAATTGCATAATGTACATTAGAGTACATTATGTTTATAGGAACTAGACATAAGCAGGGTTCCCTACACAGCCATTTGCTCACGCACTCACTTTTTGGGGTAATTTGACATAGACAATCCACCTTCCATGTGAGAAGGTTTTTTGAGAAGGTAAGTACTGGGATAACCCATTACAACATTCATAACAAAATATGTACTTTCCAACATAACATCTGTGTACTTAAATCAGTATATTTTGAAAGTTTCTTTTATATTTTATTTTACCCCTAATTTTTTTAAATCAACATTACAGGTAAAAGTCAGAAGACACATGCTCATTGGTAGTTTGGATAGTAATAACATGGCTGTAAGTATTATATTGCCCCAAGTTATGCTGTAAAGAAATCTGATGCAGTCATTTCCTTTGCAGTATTATATGTCAACCCACTCTGAATGACTTTCTGATTTATGCAGAAATTAAAACAAAATGACAGAATTCTCCTTTGAGTTATAGGAGTAGGGAACCCAAGGTCAGACACTGCCAGCATTTCCCTGGAATTCAACGTTAAGGAGTTCAGTGAATTCTCTGTAAACAGTACAGCCCATATTGATTCACATTGTCTGTTACAGCTGCTCTCCTTCCTTACATCCAAAGCTCCGGCTGATATTAAGAAGCTACACTGATAATGTTCCAAGTACATCACATGTTCTCATTTGAATGAATTTGTCAACAGAGGTCTGAACTGCTTTCATCTGTATTGAGGCACCTGATATGGCCAGGCCTTAGGGTTCTAAAGATGTGGTTTGCGGATGTGGGTTCTGTGAGGGTCCTGGATTTTGAAGCTGAGGAGTTCATTCAGTGATTACCCTGAGTACAGGCTGAGAGGAATGCTGTGGTGTGCATCTGATCTACACCATATGAAACCCCAACAAACACAGCTCTGCCTCCAGCTGTAATCTGCAGTCATGTGATGAGCCTCAGCCAATGGCGGACTCTGACCTACCGTCTGTGCAGGCTCAAAAACGAAGCCAATTCCATACTGCTGATCTGTGTGTGTGTGTGTGTGTGTGTGTGTGTGTGTGTGTGTGTGTGTGTGTGTGTACATGTGTGCATTCGAGCAGCTATAGTCTTCATTTTGAGAAAATTCTTGCCGTTTAGTCATGCAGAGGCCTTCACCTCTCTGCAGTGTCCATGACACCTTCAGCCTGTTAGGAGTGAAACACAAGGTTTGCTTTTGCACCCCGTGTAGAACAAAGGTGCTATTAAGGGTTCTTTGACTGATGCCATAGAATAGCTATTTTTATTACAGAGATGTATTTAAAGCTTCTTAAATTAAGCTTCTTTATCAATTTTAAGATTCTTTACACTTGTGAAGAACGGAACCAATAAAGGTTCCTCTATGGCATCAACCAAAGAACCTTAATTTTAGTTGTAGGTGTAAGTGTAGGTGTGTTACTGCAGCACCTAATCAGAAGAATGCACATTTTGTACAGGTTCTTTTCAACCAAACTCACACCACTCAGCTGCACTTTCATATGCTGTCATATCAGACATCTCTGCAGACTCAAAAACAAGGTGACTGCTGAAAAGGCACCAAGCATCTGAGCTGTCTGTACATTTTAGAAAATTAATTTATCCAATTTGTAATGTGGGAAACCTTATCTCTCAGAACCCGAGATCAGCATTTCACAGGCGGTTACATGCTGTGTTCTAGGCTTCATATTTCAGGATAAGAGTAACACCTGTTATTTACTCATTTCCAATTGAATTAAATCCTGGTTTAAATGCTAAAGGAGACATATCTGACATGTGACCATTTATAAATTCTATTTTTTTGTTAAATAATAATATGTCAAACTATGAAAACATCCCTCAAGATTGGCACTAGGTTCTAAAGGTTAGATGAATCTGTTTTCAGTGTGACCCCTGGTCAACAAGGCAGCACATAAAAGTAAATGAAATAACAAACTTAATGATTTGTGCCCACAATAAGGTTATATTTAGTATGATAAGGAAAATACCTGCCTAATTATTTAGTTCTGTGTTTTTATTATATGGAATAATTGCTTGTTTTATGTTACAAATAATGTGAACAAAAGACTAAATTTAAAAGGATGAATTAAAGCAAAAAGCCACAAGATGACGTCTTACTGTGAAGACACAAAACAGAATTTGAAATGAATCAAGAAGTTCATAATATGTCAAAAATTTACGAGATTCAGACTGAAGTATCAAGTGCTTTCAAAATCACAACTCCATAAAGCCACACTCTAAACAAAAGAGTTTTATAGTACTTTCATAGCAAAGTTTGCTGAATGTAACCAGCGTGAAACCCTGTTTGGTTTCATATAGATGCATTTTTAAATGTATCTATATAATAAATTAATGTGAGCAGCTGTGGCCTTGTGACTGGAAGGTTGCAAGTTTGATTCCCTGAACAGGCAGGACATGACTGAAGCACCCTTGAGCAAGGCTCATTTCCCAATTGCTCTCCGGCACCATGGATAGGGCCGCCCAAGGCACCAGGCACATGCACTCACTGCCCCCTAGTGTGTGAATTCACTAGTGTGTATGTGTGTGTTTCACTGTGTGGATGGGTTAAATGCAGAGGACAAATTTCCTGTGTGTAAGCACAGTGGATCTATATGCACGTTTGTGTTTTTGTTCATTCCTTAAATTGTCATGTTCTTACATAAAATGATTGCATTTAAAGAATCCTCAATGACTTTTGATATTTTATTAAATATTGTAAACACTTTCTTTCCTTCTGTCTCTCACTCTCTCTGCACTCCATTCTCCAGTGCAGCAGGCAAGTGCTGCAAGAAACCCAATTAGAGCTTGATTAAACCCTCCTCATCCTCTACACTTGTTCTTTGTAATTCTTAATCACACATAAGCAAGGGTCAGGTATGAAAGGGTTTTTTGCCCAAACACACACACACACACACACACACACACACACACACACACACACACACACACACAGAAATCTCGAACTCTGTTAAAGCTCTGAAGGTGAGAGTTACAGTGCGTCCAGACAAATGGTACAATCCGTCCAGACAAAGGAATTCAGCCTGAGTGGACTGACTGACAGATGTACTGCGATTAAAAAGAGAAATGACAATGAGTCAGAAGGAGCCATGCTGCACACACTGAGTCAGACAGGTCTGAACAGAACCTCCTCTAAAATAAAGCCATTACAGACAGGAAGGTCATTTGTCAATTTAAATAATATGTATTGTATATAATGGTACTGATAAAAATAGAAAAATTAACAAAGCAAATTTTAAAGGGTTCTATATAACTATTTTTCTCAACTCTGGTCCTGGAGGCACCCCTACCCCCATATTTTAGATCTTTCCCTGCTCAAACCACACCTCATTCAACTAATCAGCTCATTAACAAGCCCTTCAGAGTTGCAAGGGGCATATTAAAGCCTCCAGGACCAGGGTTGAGAAACATTGCTATATAGTACTGATGAAAGCAACAAGAAAAGTGAACCCTTTTATATGTTATTTAGAATAATATTTAGAATGTTACACACATAACCATCTACAAAAATGTTTTTACCAATCAAATGAATGCTTTAACCAGGCAAAGACAAAATTAAGTATCCAAATGAATCTTTGGGTTGCCTTTATCAAAGAACCCTTGAAGGACCATTGTTGAAAGGTGATTAGGAAAGCATTATTTTTAAACTGACAAAGCAATTGGAGCAAAAGGGGACTGATATATAGAGAATAATATTGGACAAATAATATAGACCATATACAGATCATATCATTTGACCAGTAATATAGATAGTGTACACCAATCAGAGAAAAATCTTCATCTATAGTAGTTTCTGTCAACAGTTTTAAATGCAAGGCTTGTGGGCTGTTCCTCATAAGGAACTGCAAACTAGTGACAGGGTCATGGTTGCTCATTTACTCAATATTAGACACGTGGTACTAATGTAAGCTGAACATTGGAAAACGGGAAAACGTAAAATACATACAACATACATTTTTAAGACCATGCTATGTTTTTACTTCCTCAAACAAATAGTATGGACCATTCATATATATATATATATATATATATATATATATTTTTTTTTTATTTTTTTTTTATTTTTTTTTTTTTTTTTAAATATTATGTTTAAATTGGTGGCAGATCCTGGGGCTGGGACTAATACTGTTAATTGTAGGTGATAAATAAAGGATAAAGTGATTATAATGATAACAAACTAAATAAACTGCAACATGTAAAACAAATAAAAATACATATTTCCTAATTGGACTTTATGGAAAGAAAAAAGTGCATGAAAATGTAAGCTATGGTCTGTTTAATACAAACAATAATTAGTGTTACATACTATGTACTAATAAAATTCCATTTTCCCCACATGCTAATATATGCTAATAAAGTTCAGATAAGACCAGTACATAAATAGAGATTGTGAAAGAAAAAAATGATCTACAATGGCAATAATGAATGGAAATAAGGTAAAAACAAAATGAAATATTATTAATGATACCAGATGTAAGAACATGGTCAGGCCTAAAATGATTTTGCCTATGAACAGAACTGCCACATTACTGAATCACTATTTGCCTCTGATAATTTCAACTATTTTCTCCATCTAAAGCTGCATGGTGTGTCCGTCACCAGTGGAGGACGCTGTTAATCCATTTATAGTGTGTGACCAAGGGTTTGTCCTCACATGCTCTCTCCAGACATGGCTCACACAGGCCTCAGTGGCCTGTGCTGTTCTGACTGCAGACGAGGGGAAAACCACACTGGAGCAGTTCCTTCACTGGGCCTTTGTGTCTCTGAGAATAATCAAAGTTTAGTTTTAACAAGTTCTAACAAAGACTTGGGCACTGTGGTCAACACCAGCTCTGACATCACCATTTTACTATTCCAATTTCCTTCATTACTGCCTGCCGCTGTGCCCTTCCTGTTTTGCACCATGTCCTATTAGATTAGGAAATAAATGGCTTTGTATGTGTGTGTGTGTGTGTGTGTGTGTGTGTGTATGTGTGTGAGTTTCTTCTGACCTGCATGAAAATGAAAGAGTTGTACACCAGTTTTTTTGTTGAAACTGTCTGGTCCTTCATGGTTCTTCCTTATTGCTGTGGCAATAAGCAGTATCATGCTCAAGTATGTAACAGGCACTTGGGGTGCCTTGTCAGCAGGTTGAATTAATGATTTTACTCATTACCCATGTGAGAACTACTTAAATCATCACACACACTCCACAAACCATTGATAACTCATCTTAAATTTACTTTTTGAATGTATGAAATACTGTTATTTTTAGAAATTAATAAAAGTAATGTACAAATTTATGTTCTTTATCAGTTCAGGGTTGCATGGGAGCCTAATAGGAGCATCTGTTTAAGAATAAGCCCTTCCTCCATCAACAAAAAGTGCCAATCATCTTGTAAAAGCATCAGAAGTCAAAGCAAGCCAAGGAATCACCATTTTGTGCATTACTGAACCAATACACACAAGGAGTTTTCAGATTATAAACATATTTGAAACATTTAAAAACAATGAGTCAATTAGTAATTTAAAATAAGTTTTTGAAACCATATTTTAATGTTCAGTTTGGACCATTTTAGTCTCTCCATAAGACTAATGATTCTCAGCTCCTCTCTCTCTCTCTCTCTCTCTCTCTCTCTCCCTCTGTGTGTGTGTGTGTGTGTGTGTGTGTGTGTGTGTGTGTGTGTGTGTGTGTGTGTGTGTGTGTGTGTGTAGGATAGGATAGGGTAGGATAGGATAGAACTTTATTGGGAGTGTTCCCTCAGGGAAATTAAGGCTTTTGTGTGTGTGTGTGTGTGTGTGTGTGTGTGTGTGTGTGTGTGTGTGTGTGTGTGTGTGGTCAGCCAGTCATAGCCAATTAACTGCCCACAGTAGGATGGCTAGATGCCCTGAAAAATCCAGTTTAGAAAAAACAGTTTAGAGTTTGGAGTCCTTGTCCTGAATCCTGAACTACTTAGTATCATTTCGAACTAAGTAGCTGATTTAGCTTCAATAACAGGTAATATGAACAGGTTAAAATGAGATAAGAGATTCCTGCTTGGAGTTTTTTATGTCTATGCACACAAGACTGTTAAGTAAGTAAGTAAGTAAGTAAGTAAGTAAGTAAGTAAATAAATAAATAAATAAAGTTTTAGAACTTTCTAATCTGCTGAAAAGTTGTTTTAAACTAAGTAATACTGTCATCTGTGTGTAATAGTTTGTTCGTAGCTTAATTATAAACCCAGAATCTGTAAACGGTTTCCACAATATTGATAATATTGACAGAATATTAGAATCACTTTATCTGATTTGAGTCTAAATTATTCTAATTATTCTGACCCAATATGATCTCATTGAGTGCTAATTACCTCTACCCTTTGATGCCTGAATTTAATTAGAATAGCGCAAAAATGGTATTTGTGTTTTTGCTTTCAAAAACAATAATTATATAATAATTAAATAACAATTATTATAATAAATAATTATTTGTATTTTTGCTTTCTGTCTAGTCTGACAGCTTTGTGGGAACTATTGCACAAAAAAAGATTCCTAGGTATGTAGTGAATAAGCCCAAACTGGCATATGAGGAATACAGACACTATTTATGCAGCAATCTGAATAGAAGCAGTGTGATTCAAATTCACAATCTGCATTAGAGGGCAAAAGTTCAGGGTGCCACACCCACCTAGTTCCTAATATACTCATAGCTATGAGACAATTTAGTACATCTAATTCAACTACAATTAGGTTTTTGGAAGTGGGTGGAAACCAGAGTACCCTGAGCAAACCCAGTGTGAACAAATTAAGAAGACACCAAACTCCTTAGAGCAGTGAATGGAGCAAAGCTTCAGCCCATAACTCCAGGCCTTTTAAACTGGAACTACACACTCACCAGACAATCATGTGGATTTAAGTGGTAGTATATTAATAAATAGTTCAACACAAAACATTTTTTGGGTGACTGTCAGGATTCAGGTTACCCAGTGATACCTAATTCTCGTGACAGATGTCCTGCTCACTTCACAAAAGTAAAATAATGCATCATTCCAGATCTTCAGTGGAATAAACAGACAGAACATGCTCAGTCAAGCATTCAAATGATTTTGAAGCTGTTCAAAAGGAGGTAAAATGTTATATAGTGTTGCATTATGAATTCAGAGTAAAAATTATGGGTGTAGAAAAACTGCACAGAACAAGAGATAAAAGCCTCCAATTAATTACTGACTATACGTTACTGTTTACATGAAGGACTGTTTTTGTCATAACAGAACAATAATTTATACTTTATCCTGGACCTCAGTGTTTATGGTTGCCAGAAGCCCATAGCCAGCATCACACTTGCCTCACAGTTTTGAGATACAGATATATGGTTCATGCCAGACAACCAACAACATATTTACAGACAAGGTTTAGATTTCATACAATGAGATGAAAGTTCTTTGACCTGGCTTTCAAAACCAGACCAGCTCATGGTCCCATACGTACGTTCTTGGAACATTCAGATGGAAGTCCACTTCCAGGAGTCGAATGTCATGACTGACTCAAAAATCAGTTGCCCTCTCATTGACGCTCACCATGAGATTTTTGTATTTATGAGAGCTTGTACTCTTGGATCTGCAAACTCTCAGCTGTTCTGGTCAGGAAGGAGCTGTGCGTCCATCTGCCCTGCCCTGCTGGGGAATTCCACCACTCTCCTTCTTGTCCAGAACCAGAGAGACTGCCAGGAATCCACAGAGAGAAGTGGGCAGCACATGCACTATAGGAGGACAGCTGTCTCCTTGCTGCCCTGCACTGTCCATTCTGCAGAACAGGGCTTGGACAGTTGGCACGAGAACAGTGGAGTCATGAAGAGAGAAGTGGGCACAGGGCAGCAGCTGGCCGAACACACCAGAATGGACTGGGGCCAGACCTGCTGGCACCAGACTCCAAAAACACCCATGTTCAGATCTCTACATCACTTGTGCACACTGAAATCAATAGTACACGTGTGTGTGTGTGTGTGTGTGTGTGTGTGTGTGTGTGTGTGTGTGTGTGTGTGTGTGTGTGTGTGTGTGTGTGTGTGCGCGCACGCGTGTGCATGCACACGTGTGTGTGTGTGAGCAGCTCAAATTATGATTCCAATATAATTTCAATTACACATTATTTTCATATATTTTCAATGTATAATTTCATGCAATAGGCATCATTATTATTATTAATTCTTAGACTCCACTATTTGCAGGCAGTTAAATGTAATTTTCTAGGTTTCATATCTCAGCATCAGATATGAAATTCGTATTATAACAAACTAGAAGACTTACTCTATATAACTATTGTGGTATACATTGTTGGTTATGTAAATAGCATATAATAGCAGTAAAGGAATCTTAATTTTAATTGTAATGCTCTTTATTAAGTCAGTGAAGCATTCAAATGTTAATTTGAATATTAAAGTAAATATTAAAAGTATTAAATATATAGCTGTTGTAAATTGAGGCAAAATTATAATGTTGCTTTAATAATTTACAGTAAAACTGAGCTCTGAGATTAAATTCTAACATCAACCTGAGATGGGTTAAATTCTAACATCATATTTTCTTTCATTTTTCTGTTACAGTGACAAATCATTACACTTCTGCATGCATACCTTCAATTGGCTGTCTTGCATTATATCATTTTCAAAAAGCACTCCAAACTGAAAAACTCTTTATAACCTCAGTGTGAATGAGTGAAAGTATTAACAAAATCTTTGTGTGAACTGGACCATTTTTTGATCAAACATTTCCTGCCACCTAAGGACTAAATAACACTTTACATTTCAGAAATGGCAACCATTTTGATGAATTATTTGTAATGATTAGATTGACAAGGAAATTTACAATAATGAGTTCTTCAAAATACTTGACAGTAGTCCAAATAAAAAATAAAAAAAATTACTATTGCTATTTATTTATGTATCAATATTATCAGGACTCTTATTCTGAAATTTGAACGCTGTGAGCAAAAAAAGAGAACAAGTAGCACCTGACTTCTCACTTTTCCACTTTAATCTAATATCTGGGTCAGTAAAATCATTAGCTCCGCCTCTCTCATTGATCAGTTGGAGTTTACATGCAAGTCCAGCATGTACATATGGAGAAATCAGTAAGCATGTACTGGAAGGCTCCTTTGACATTTAAAGTGGGATTTCATTCAGTTCAGTGGAAATAAATAAAATGTTGTTCATTTCTGAGCTGGATTACTCACTGAGAGTCCATCACACAATAATGAGTCTTGTAGTTGGTTATGTTATGAAGCTTAGAAGAACTCAGGTTCTAATGGTTAATAAGACATGTGATTCCAAACATTTGTGTATCTACTGTGTGATTTCATGATCTATCATTATTGATGGGATTCTCTCAGAAATCCAATGTGTTTCTGGAAGTCTGCCAATGAAAGCATCTATTACATTACTGTAGTGAGAAACTGAGGCAAGTTTTACAGATATTTGTTTTATCTAAACAGAAGTAATGAAGCAGGTGGAAAGATAGACAGCAGGGAGTAAATGGTGAAAAAAAGCCTTTTTTTGTTTCTGAAGAAGTGGATGATTCATGAGATTTGAAATATGTTTCACTGCTGAATTTAGGAGTGTTCTGAAATGGAGTGATGCATTAAATGATGCATTCAATTGTAAAATCAGTTGATAAATGAATAATACACTGTAGAACAGTTATTGTCACAAGTACTACTGTGTAGATCAGTGTACAATACTATACAAAAGTCAGAGACCCTTCCTTGTTTGATTAATGAATTATATCATTTTTATATTCATATATTATATTATATTACTAATATGTTTGCTTATTTGTTTTTCATTACTGAGAAAAAGCTACAGAAATAAAAATATCCAGTACATATTTCCACAAATTATGGATATTTAGACAGGGGCGCAGCTGGGCTGGTAATCTAGCATACCAGGCATTTTCCCAGTGGGCTGACAGTCTTCAGGGATGATGCTGTTGGATTCTTTTTGTTGTTGTTTTTTTTTTCCTTTTTCTTTTCTAAGAGACTGGCCTACAGTTTTGACAGGGGTGGGGGGCATCCATTTGTCCATCTTCAATATAGACAGTGGAATGAACCAATCAGGATATAGTATGAACCCCTTCCCTGTAACTCCCTCTAGTTACACAGAGTTGAGTGTGTGCATTAAAGAAGTGGCAAGAAGGAGAAACAAAAAAGAAAGAACGGGGTTGTGGATATTGAGATTGATTTGAGTCATTGACTCAAAGTCAAACTCTGATAGCCTTATTCAGATAAAATAGCATATTGTCAAGTTTGAGAAGTGTTGGGTGAGCAGCAGGTGTTTAGGTTCCATCATAGCATTTTAGATATTTAGGTTAAAGGTGTTGAAAGCCTGCATAGTTGTTTGAATTTGTAGCAAAACTAAGCTGTGGTAAAATATACTTTAAAAACATTCAAAGAAGTAAAATAACATATTTTAAAACTGATTTATGATAAGTAGCAGCTTTGTTTTTATCCTGATACAAATGCATGTTATAGCTTTTTAAAGGAGGGAGCAGCTTTTAATCTGAAGAATTAGAATTGAGCTGCTACATCAGGGAAATTCAGAAAATGCATATTAAAGATGATTTCAATAAAAAGGATAAAATAATCAATTGAGCTACAGAGCAGAAAAAAAGTGGTGAAGTGAACAATAAGTAATGCTAAACCTCTGATAATTAGGATGTTGTTGATACATTATGGTTGAAAGAGAATATACCTAAGAATACACCTTATATATAGGAGATGTGTTGAGTAAATTTACTTATTTGCTTTCCACAGGGGTTATTTGATGTTGATAGACTTAATAGAAAGTAATAATTAACTGTAAATTTCTAATATGTTTTATATATATATATATATATATATATATATATATATATATATATATATATATATATATATATGATGCTGATATTATTTATTTGGTTGTAAGCATGCAGAGGTAGCTGTTGAAGAGAGAGAAGACAAACTAGACTACTTTTCCCTTCCTGACCTGTTAGGAAGCAAGCATTTTTTATTCATCATCCAAACCAACATGCTCTCCCTCTTCAGGATATCCTGTTTTTCTCTAAGATCGTCTGGTGTACACAGTGATTCATAGGATTGACACGGTATGTGAGTGTTTTTTCTAGTCAGATGAGCTCTCCACCAATATATATATATATATATCAGTTGTGCTCCGCTAATTATGAGGGGCCAGTCTAAGCCAAAAATGCCAAGGCTGATTTTTGTTAGGGGGTATCCCCCCCCTCATTTCATTTGTCCAAACAACTGTATGCACATGGGCTAGGTTGACCAACTATACATCCATTTCACTGGGTAGTGGTTGTTGCAAATATTGTACTGCGGCACCAGCACCACTAGACACATATGGAAGGGATGGACATGAGGTGCACCATTTATTTAAAAGATGAGCAATTTAAAACACACACTAGGGTCTGATCAGCATCGCCTGCTGTGGTGTCAGGACTGAATGTTGTGATTTTCTTGTTTCTGCTGGCAATTAACAAATCAATGTAAACAACAATCTTTGGTAATTGCATTCTTGAATATTGGAAAGCTACTTGATACCTGATACCTGATACTCATGATACCTGATCAGGAAAATCTGTGGCTATATGACAGGCCTGCTAATACTAAAAACACATCATTTTTTTCCCTTTATGACTTGAAACATAAAACAGTGTGTCCTTAAATGTCAGTAGACTTCGAAGTTTGCTTTTGCATGAGTAGACCACAGCACCATGTTAAGTCATTAGTTTGGTAATTGCACATGCATGCATGCTCAGCACAAATTGGGGAGGGCTATTACAGGTAATCACAGCAGAGCTTCTATGTGTTCATTTCCATCGCATGTGTTCTCTGAAAGCTTAAGGATTGAATGGAGCAGTACCACTGGAAACCGTGCAGGCAGCACAGCCAAATGAAACATGATGAAGAACCTCTGGCAGAAAAGAATCTTATGCCAGAGCTGTTTCTTGTGCTGTTTGCATTTTTGCCTTTTTCGTCTTTTTTGTTGTTAAGAACTTTATCACAATTTTGTCCATTTTGCTCACGTCTTTTTAACCACTTTGGAAACTCTGTCTTTCACTCATTTTCCATTGATTTCTCACTTCTTTATGCAAGTAGACATTGTATCTGATCTTCTCAGAAGTATCTCCAGATAAATGAGTAACTTGCTTGTAATTGGGTTTTGAATGTTAATGAAAGGGTGGCCTCTGACATTTGTACAGTCCTGCAGATGTCAAATGCAAACATGTTGAAATACACACACAGGACCTTTGGCATTTTTTCATTCCCATATGAGTGTGTTTATGCAGTCAGGGGTCAACAAAGACTATTTTGGTCTCTCTATTCCATCAGAGATGAAAAGTTCAGATGCAGTGACGCACTAACGCGACCCAGCCTGCAGTGTGTGTTTGCTGTTTGTGCTGTGTTGTACAGTGATGGAGGGCTTCTGTTGGCTACAAGCATTAGAGGAACAGATCTGATCTAATCCAAGTCATTTTTAAACAGACTCAGTGTCTGACGAAGTTCGGGTTGAACATTACAGGATATGACTTCATATGGTACCTAAACCAGCCATTAGTAGTTTGTGCACTTCTGGTGCTGGTCCCAACAGTGAGGGTTGCATCAGGAAGGGCATCCGTGTAAATCTTGTGCCAAAACTATAATGCAGATCATAAATATGAGGATCTGCTGTAGTGACCCCTAAAGGGAGAAGCTGAAAGAAGAAGAAGAAGAAGAAGAAGAAGAAGAAGAAGAAGAAGAAGAAGAAGAAGAAGAAGACTTCATATGGTACCCTGAATTTAAAAACGTAATGGGTCATTAATAATAAATAATGTGTCCATTATCTCCACATTGATCACAGCAGTCACAGATGTACAGTTAAGGTACAGTCTGAGTATTAATGAACAAATTATGATGGTATAATAGCTCAGAAAACAAGTAGCCATTCATTTTACTGACAATACAGTAAGCTAGTTCAACCAACATCTTTGATAAATAGTGACATACAAACATTTGTGAACATCTAGTCAAAATTTCTGTTTCAGTGAATAGTCAAGTGAGTAGAAGATGAAACATTTAAGATGAAATGTTCTTTTCAACATTTAAGGTGTTTTGTTGAGTTTGTACAATTTAAGAGTTAAAAAGTTGAAAACTATTACCAAGCTCTTACACCTTAATTAGCTTGTTAATTATTCATAGCTTGCCATTAAGGAATTAATTATCTTGTTATTTATTCTTTCTTATATATAAAAATGTAACAATGTATTCGTCTGCCCATATACTTCTATGTGTTATGTTGGCATGGATGTTAAGCAATACATCCACTAGAGGATAGCCAGGGACACTGTTAACATCATTTATAAATCATATCGTTTAAAATTTCAGAAGAGGTTCCACAGCCTCTCTGAAAAATGGCCTGCATTATGTTACTTTACTCAATACTTTGTTGAAGCTCCTTTGGCAGCAATTACAGCCTCAAGTCTTCTTGAATATGATGCTATGGAAGTTTCTCCCATTCTTATTTGCAGAACCTCTCAAGCTCCATCAACTAGATGGAGAATGTCGGTGAACAGCCATTTTTAGATATCTCAAGAGATGTTCAACTGGGTTCAAGTCTAGGCTCTGGCTGGGCCACTCAAGGACTTTCACAGAGTTGCCCCAAGGCCACTCCTTTGTTATCATGGCTGTGTGCTTAGGGTCAATGTCCTGTTGGAAGATAAACCTTCATCCATTTCTGAGGTCCAGAGCACTCTGGAGCAGGTTATCATCAAAGATGTCTTTGTACATTGTTGCAGTCATCTTTCCCTCAACCCTGACTAGTGTTTTAGGTCCTGCTGCAGAAAAAAGTAGTTTGATGCTGCCACCACCAAAATTCACTGTAGGAATTGTCTTGACTAGCTTGGTATTCCGTGTTAAAAGTTCAATGGTCACGGTCGTCATTTCAGTGGGGCTTCCCTCTGGCCACTCTATCACACATACCTGATTCTCTTCTCTCTACACAATAACATTGGTGTTTGGGCACCTCCCTGACAGCACAATCACTCAGTTTCGCCAGACAGCCAGCTCTAGGAAGAGTCCTGGTGATTCTAAACCTTTTCCATTTACGGATGATGGAGGTCACTCTTCTCATTGGGACCTTCAATGCAGTAGAATGTTTTCTGCACCCTTCCGCAGATCTATGTCTCAGAGGTCTACAAACAGTTCTTCATGGCTTAGTTTGTGCTCTGACATACACTGTCTACTATGGGACCTTATATAAACAGGTGTGTTTCCAAATCATGTCCTAATGAATTTATGTTTCAAACAAAATCTTGTTTGTGTAGAATTTTGAGGAAAAATGAATGTAATATTTTTTTGAATAAGGCTGTAACATAACAAAATGAGCAAAGAGTGAAGCGATGTGAAAACTCTCCTGTCTGTGTGTGTGTGTGTGTGTGTGTGTGTGTGTGTGTGTGTGTGTGTGTGTGTGTGTGTGTGTGTGTGTGTGTGTGTTTGTAATTATTATTATTATTATTAAAAGTAATTATTAGAAATACAATTTTCTTGTGAGGAAAAAGTTAAGACACTCTTTTTCCTAAAGGCTGGTATTTTTGACTTTAGCAGAAATAACCTCAAAATAACATTTCCTATATCTGTCTACATGTCTCTGACATCGACTGGAAGAAAAACCTTCCCACTCTTCCAGGCAGAATTCTTTCAGCTATGTGATGTTTTAGATTCAGTTTTTATAGATTGTTTCAGATTTTCCTCAAGCACTATTTCATACAACAAATATTTTATAGTGGTTTCTATGATGAAGAGTTCTCTAGGCCCTGCTGCAGCAAAGCAGCTGCAAACCATGCCACTTATACCATGCGTCACAGTTGGTATCAGGTTCTTCTGCCCAAATGCTGTTTGATTTGAGCCAATCATGTCTTCTGTTACTGTGCCCAAATAATCAATCTTTGGGTTCATCTGTCCAAAGCACATTGTTCCAGAAGTCCTGCTCTTTGTCTAGGTGTTTTCTGGAAAACTTTAGTCTTGTTCTGATGTTGTTTATTTGACAGCAACAGACGGACGCCTTGCACACCTACCATGAAAATCTAATTTGTTTGTTCTCATTCTGATGGTAGATGCTACACTTTGGACGTGTCCTACAATGTTTATTTAAAAAGTACTTATATTTACCAATCTGAATTTTCAGAAGCTGCCTATTAGTGTGACTTGATCCCAATTGCATAAAACTGAGAGCATTGAGCTGTGGAGTAGTGGAACTGTGTTCTCTCTGGTGATCATTCAACATCCTGACCTCATTAATGCTCTAATTGCAGAATACAATCAAATCCTCCCATTTGTGATCCAAAGTCTAGTGGACAGTCTTTCTTGGACAACAGTTACTGCAACAAAAGCAAGATAAGCTCTTGTTTAAAATAATTGATTTCAAGAGAAATGATGAATGGGCAAGTTTTCCAAACTTTTGTCAATGTTATGAATTTCACCTGGACCCAATCAATAACCATTACACTTTTTTACAGTGTAAGGGACTTAACCATTTTGAAACGGAACCTCTAGGCATCTTGTGTCGCACATCATGCTCCACCCTCTTGAGCAGTCATTGGAAAAGCCTTAACTTCTCTTGTATGTGGATAAACACATGGCTGACAGTGTCATCACAGATTTGTAAATATCCTGACTAAATATAGAGACTCAGATTAGCTGAGGGAGAGGTTCTGGAGGAGGGCAGCTCCCACATGAGGCGGAAGGATGTGTGCTGAGGGAGCAACCATGTCTCGGGAGCTGCAGGGAGACATGGGGGAGGGAAAGAGATTCAGTCACTGAGTGCACTGTATTGATACTGTAATGATTTTCACCAATATGGACAGACTTTGGGACTTGAAGTTCAGGACAAAAATGATGTATGCAAACTTTTCCTGAGCTAATAGATGTGGTAGGTCCTTCTCAGGGGTGGAAAATAAAGAAGAGATTACTTCAAATGCATGTACATATACACGCACAGTGTTAGGACGTATGACTACAATGGTGTTGTGCCAGACTCCCATGGAGTCACTCAGAATAGTAGTGGGCCATTTTAAGTCCCACTTTTGTCAACGTATAGAAGACCAACGAATCCATGTGTGGAGGCCCCATGATCAGCACCAAGATCAATGGTTTGTTGTCACTCGTCCAGAAGGCCTGGTGTCATGGTGTGGGGTGCAATTTTGATCTGATGCCAGATCATCTTTGGTCTTCATTATAGGCTCTTCATGACAGTCCAATGTTACATTAATGAGATCCAGCTACTCGTGGCTGTAACATTTCTGAACACACATTCTGCTGCTCTATTCCAACAGACCAATCCTCATCTGCAATACTATTGTTGCCTCAAGCTTGCCTTGAAGACACTGATAATATGCCATAGCCAGTCACACTGCTAGACCTATCCTCAAATGCAAATGTGTTGGATGGTATTGGATGCACTCTCAGCACTCAGTCCACCTTTCAAATCTGTTTGAAACGTAGTGAGAACCCCTAAAACTCCAAGCCGAAACATCTGGCAGGTTGCATTATATACAATATCATATTAAGAGAATTTTGTAATCATTTATTATTAGCATTGAACTTATCTGTACTTATCTCCCATTGCAAGCAGTTAGACAGTTGCACCCCCACAGCTGCAAAACCAGTAACATTTATGCAGTGTGATTTCACAGCTCTGGACTGAACTGAACTGTCCAATCATCAAGTCATTAGTAGATCAAAAGTTCTGATTAGGGATTAAGCCTCCTTTGGTCAGGTCATTGTTTGTGAGGAGTTTGGTGTATTTGGTAATCCAGTTTCCTCCTGCCTCCCAAAAACACACATGGTAGGTGAATTGGCCGTGAAGTGTGACTGTTTGTTACCCTGTGATTGTCTTGCACCCTGTGCAGAGGATATTCCTGCCTTCCACCTGATGACTCCATTTGGGCTCTGGATCAACCATTCAAGAAGAAGCAGATAAGATAATGACTGACTGACAGACTGGCTGATTAAAATGGTCTCTTATGTTGGTGCTTTTAAAAGGGTGTTTGTAGCCTATTTGAGCTCTGTTCTGATTGTGTCTGATTTAGAAAGCTTGGCTGAAACACTCTTTATGACTAATTACAGGTAGTGATATACTGTTGTTGTCTGGATGGGCAGATATATGGAAAGGAGTGGTTTTTTTGTGACACCAGTTTTGCAGCTTAGTTTCCATAATTTGACAATATGGATTGGGTTTGGTGACATTCAAAACTTTTAAACTTTATAAACTAAATCAAAATCTTTATCTTTATATTTTAAACTAAATGGCAGTAATTTGAAAGGGATGTTTCACTCTTTAAAGTCAGTCTATGCTTTATTGTTTTTGTTATTTATGTATCAGTATTATCCCTTCTCAGGACTTTTATTATGAAATTTGTGAGCTGTGTGAGCAAAGAAAGAGAGCAAACAGATCCTTCCTTCTCATTTTCTTCTATAACCTAATATCTGGGTCAGTGATACCATTACCCCACCCTGCAAGCAAGTTGAGAATGTAAACATGGAAAGAACAGTAAACATGCACTGGAAGCTCTTTTGGTATTTAAACTGGGATTTAATTCAGTTGGAAACAAGTGAATTTAAGCTTTCTTCCCAAAATGGATTACTTATTGATAATTCAGCAGACATGACGAGGTAGATATGGTTAGTGTTGTAGTTTTATATGAGACAGTGAGAAAGTTTTCATCAAATGAGCTTTCAGTATATACACATCTTTTCTGAGCTTTATGGAAGAGTGGAAAGAAAAAAAAAACTTTAATTACAGACAAAAATAGGAAGGCTTATTTGGAGTTTGCCAAAAGGCATGTGGGAGACCCTCCAAATGTATGGAGGAAGGTGCTCTGGTCAGATGGCAGACCGAGGGAATTGCTATGTCTGGCACACATCACCCCAAGGACACAGTGAAAACATGGGGGTGGCAACATCATGTTGTGGGGATGTTTTTCAGCAGCAGGGGCTGGGAAACTGGTCTGAATCAAGGGAAAGACGGATGGTCCAACAAGACAATAACCCAAAGCAAACTGCTAAAGCAACACTTCAGTGGTTGAAGGGAAGAATTGTAAATGTATTGGAAAGGCCTAGTCAGCCCAGACCTTAATCCAACTGAGATTCTGTGGTCAGACTTGAAGATTGCTGTTCACAAGTGGAAACCATCTAACTTGAAGGAGCTGGATGTATCAAGAATCAAGATGCGGCAAGCTCATAAAGACTTATCCAAAGCAACTTGCAGCTGTAATTGCTGCAAAAGGGGACTCTGCAAAATACTGACTTTCGGGGGGTAAATCATTATGCACATTGAAGTTTTCTATTATTTTGTCCTATTTGCAGTTTGTTTCACAATAAAAAAAAGTGGTACGCATGTTTTGTAAATGGAATGTTGCAAACCCTCAAATAATCCTTTCTAATTTCAGGTGGTGAGGTAGCTAAACAAGAAAAATCCCAGTGGTGGTGAAAACATTTACTGTATGTGTATCATGTCTGTAGGTTGCTCTTATAAATGAAATCTCTTAGACATTTTGGTTCCGCTCCAGTTTCCTTAAGTCCATTTTAGTTAGAGACTAAAATAAGACGGAGTGATTCTGCTCTGTGTCAGTTTTATCAGTCCTCACAGACACCTGCTGTTTTGAGACTGTTAGTCTGTAACGTTCTTTTAGAGACCTGATAAGACCTTCTACTCCTCCTTTAATTTACTAACTACCACAGCAGGCAGTTGTAACACTGAGGACTTTGTTTGGGATGGAAAGTATTCAAGATGTTTTTATAGTTCCAGGACTGCAGACTTTTCTGTCTCACTCTCTCATTAAAGCATATGAACACATGCAATCCACCACACCCTTGGAATTCCTCTGCTATTTGTGGCATCCGTTTGAAAACATGCACGTATACATTAAGGATGCAGACGATCCAAATGCCACATAAAACAAAACACAGCCCTTCTGCTGGTGAGTGGAATAGTGTCCGTCTGGGTGGAGCATACACCGAGGGCAGCATTACATATGACTAACTGGCATACGTGTTCACTTCCTCTTGGCCTTAATCCCAGGGGATACTGAGTGTAAATGAAGGGAGAGTGCAGTCATTTAGGACAAAGTGATTTTGGCACCTTAACCCTGAGGATGAAAACACAGTAGGTAATCAGTGAAGCATGTAATGAAAATGGCACAGACATTGAAAGTGCTGCTTTATATGTAACAGAATTGCCATTTTCAGAGACAGTATACATATTTACAGACTCACAAAAGAGATAAGTAGTACAAACCCAGTAGTTATTGTTTGATGCAATATGTTACCAGAGTTAAAGTGTAAATCTTCAGTCATCCTGGAACAGCCTATTGTTAACAATTGTTTTGTTTAAAATAACAAAAATTGAAAAGGGCCCAAAGCAAAACTTTGGGCAACCTGCATGGTTAATAGCCAGTAGCCTCCTTTGTCAAGTATCAAGCATTTTGTGGTCAGCCAACAGTCTTTCAATTCTTCTTTTAGGAATTTCTTCCGTTCTTCCTTCCAAAAGTCTTCCAGTTTTGTGAGATTCTTGGGCCATCTTGCATGCACTGCTCTTTTAAGGTCTATCCTCAGATTGACAGTGAAATTCAGAACAGGGGACTGTGAGGGCCATGCTAAAACCTTCACCTTCACTTTTGAGGTAGTCTATTGTGGATTTGAGGTGTGTTTAGTATCATTAACTATTTGCAGAAGCCAAACTATTTTCAACTTCAGCTTTTTTAGTGTGTGCTATGTTTGCTTCCAGAATTTGCTGGAATTTCATTGAATCAATTCTTCCCTCTACCAGTGAAATGCAGCATGAGTGATCCACCCCCATGCTTGATGGTTAGAGAGGTGTTCTTTTCATGAAATTCTGTGCCTTTTTTTCTCCAAACATACTTTTGCTCATTGTGGCAAAGCGTTCTATTGAAACCTCATTGGTCCACAGGAATATCAAAAATGCATCAGGCTTTTTAGATGCTCTTTTGCAAACTTCTGATGCTGTATTTTGTTGTGAGGATGCAAGAGAGGTTTTCTTTTTCTTGCACCTCCTGTTAACTGCGAGTTCTTAATTACATTTTGAACTAAGAAAAATGGCATATGAAAACATCTTTGATATCTTCTTATAGCATTAGCAACCAATACTTTTCAGAGTGCTAGGCAGCTGCTTGGAAGAACCCATTGCTGCTGTTTTTTTGTTGTTGTTTTTTGACAAAAAGGTTAGATGAGTCTGGGTATTTATAAAGCTTTAAAATTTGATTAATGTTAACAAGTCCTACTCCTAACTAACTAATTAAGGCTTGAGAACTCTGTCAACATTATCTGAGCACTCTGATGTCCTAGGGTTTCTTTTCCTTTTATGACTTTAAAATTGCACAAAACCTAAATAAAATAGTAAGGCTTAAAATGTTTACAAGTGTGCTTCATCATTATTCTTTTTGGAGATTATTTCATCGTCAACTTGCTAACACACACACACACACACACACACACATTGTGTTACAGCCTTATTCAAAACAGATTCAATTATTTTTTCCCCTCAAAATTTTACATACAGTACACCACAATGACAATGTGAGAAAATATTGTTGGTCGCCTGGCCAAACTGAGAGATTGTGGAAGAAGGGCCTTAGTCAGGGAGGTGAACAAGAACCCAATGGTCACTCATATCTCCAACATTGCTCTGTGGAGAGAAGATGACCTTCCAGAAGGACAATCATTTCTGCAGCACTCCACCAATCAGGCCTGTATGGTAGAGTGGCCAGATGCAAGCCACTCCTCAGAAAAAGGCACATGACAGCCCATCTAAAGGACTCTCAGACCATGAGAAAGTAAATTATCTGGTATGAACAAAGATTGAAGTCTTTGGCCTCAATACAAAGCAACATAACAAAATGTACAAACTGTCAATACTACTACTAATAATAATGATACTACTACTACTACTACTACTACTACTACTATTAATAATAATAATAATAATAATAATAATAATAATAATAATAATAATAATAATAATGATTATTGTTGTTGCTGTTGTTAGACATTTTCACTAAATCACTTTACTATCTCCATTCAAAAAGACCTTTAAACTGTACACACACTGATACAGTAACAGAGAGCTGTATGTTCTTAACTCCTACCTTAATGTCTGTTGGCTTCAAACGGAATCCCTAACTTTAATCTTACCTCATCTCTGCCTTGACTGCACTGACCATCAGCGTAGCTCTCCATTATTAATTTGGTGCTGTGAAATCACTTGCCTGGAAGTTAAAATTAGCTAGAGAGCAGGATGGCAACTAACTTTAAATGGCTGGGCTGGACTGAGACACGGTGTAGAAAACCCAGTGCACTGAATGTACACTGACTCTCTCTCTTTCACCATTGATGGTCATTTTCCCATTGCTCTCAGTATTCCTGTAGTCTTCTCTGTGAGATTTTTGTTTATTTATTTACTTATTTAGCCCAATTTCGCCAAACAAAAGTGCCAACCCGAATCCATCTACCTACTCAGAGAGAGCATGGCCGGTCTTGGTCTCTTGGACTCCGGTTGATGATGGCAAACAGCATGACATGGCAACCGAACCGGTGATCGTAAGTTCATAGTGATGGCGTATTAGACATCTGGGCCACTCTGAACCTGCAGTGACTGTGCTTCAAGGATCTGTACGGCAAAGCCACACAAATTTGTAACCACAGCAAAGTTGCTGCCTTTGAAATCCTGCTAGCTGTGAACATCACAAAGATGTTAAACAGTCAACAGAAGCAGATGTTCAGATATAGGTTTCAGGGGAGCTTTGGAAAACTAAATGACTTAACACTGAACAGATAAGATTAACACCGTCTCACGCCGAGGTCGCTATTGGGTGAGAACCTTGTGCTGTGGGAATTAACAACAGAATGATGCAGTTCTCAAAGCTGACTCCTGCACAGTGTCAAACACATGGGTGTGTGTGTGTGTGTGTGTGTGTGTGTGTGTGTGTGTGTGTGTGTGTTTATGACTGTGGATGTCAGCAAACACTCTCACACTCTGGAAACACACATAATTTCCTGTGGTGAATGATAAAGGCTGTGAGGAGGAGAAGGAGTGGTTGGGAGTCCTGAGACGTGGGTGTGGGAGCAGACTGAGACTAAAAACAGCAAGGGAAAATATATGGATGGTCATTTTTGTACTTGGAAAAATTCTGTAAGTGGCTAAATTGGTCATAAAAACGTCACATCCTTAGTGTGACCTAAGAAAATGCAAGAAAGGAAGTGTGTTAATCCTGACCAGGACCTGCCAATATCATTCACAGACAAAATAGTAACGGTCTGGCCTGGCCTGAAGAATCTCTATTCATGAGCAGTGAAAGGGGCTTTTGTTGGATGCACCCAAGGATGGAAAAGAGAGGAGGGGGGGAGAGAGAGAGAGAGAAAGAGCGAGAGAGAGAGAGAGCGAGAGAGAGAGAGACCCCGATGGCACGGAATGGGTGACCCATGTAGCCCCACCTACCTCAGGCGAGCGACCTGTATACGTACCAACCAGATGAGTGGATGAGCTGGAGGGGCGTGGCTATGCAAATATAGAGCCGTATTCAGAATGAGATGCGGGTTTTAGAGAAAGTGAAGCGCGGGAGAGAGAGAGCTTCAATAAGAAGTGCATGAACATCTGCCTCGTTTCATCTGATTAAACACAGAGCGACAGCATGGCGTCCAAGTGTCCTAAGTGCGAGAAGACCGTGTATTTCGGTAAGTGTGTTGAGCTCTGTGAATGAGGTGATGAAGTGGTTTGTCTGAGCCGGACTGTTCACTACTCCTCACCTGTTATGGACTGACTGCTGCGGCGCGCGGCGGACTCTCACCTGCCGAAATAAAAGCACAGCACAGCGGAAATCCTGCTCCACACGCTGAAACTCCGCTCCGGGGTTTGTGTGCGGCTGCCCGCGCGGCTGCGAGCCAAACCCCGGAGCGGAGCGTCAGCGTGCGGAGCCGGATTTCCCTCCCGCCACGCAGAGCCGCTGATCACTGCGACTGAATGAGGCTGAAATAACATCAGTGGGTCATTAGACGTTGTGAAAACGTTAACAAAACGCTTAAATAACACAGCTTTAACAAAATACAAAATGAAATCCACTTTGCATCGGAAACCTGAGTTATTAAACCATAGAAACAACATTGCAACTCAAAATCAAACGTTGACCTAACGTTGATTCAACCCTGATCAAGATATTTTTAAGGCTACTATCAGAACAAATCAGTTTCTCTCATTATGTCAATGTAATTATGATGAATGTCATTTATACAGCTTTCACACACTTTCACTGTCAGGGGAAAAACTTGTAACTCCATTTGTTTTAAGTTGAATGTGGCTTTTGTTTGTTTTATTGTGTAAAACATTAATGTTGACCAATAGAAATGCTCCAAAACGACTTAGAACTAAATCTGTTTACATTGAAAATTAGGAATTTTTCCATCTCTAAAACGTTTGCATTTGCAACTTTTGTTTGTTTGTTTGTTTGTTTGTATCAGTGATGACATTATTTTTGATCAAACTCATTTCACTTTTTGGCTATTTTTTGTTATGTCTGTCAATATTTATGATGAATGGACCAATAGAAATGGTCCGAAATTACTTTCTGTCAACTGCTCTCTAAAAAGTTGGCATTTGGAGATACAAGGTTTATTCATCGATCATCAATTACATTTTATTTTAAATCAGAATTTGCCCACCAAATCATTCATTTATTTACTCAGCATGAATGATACTGATACAGGTTTAATAAGCTTATTTTGAATATAAAGCCAAATTAGTTTATAAAAGATTTCCAAAAAGTGCTCTCAAATCAGACCTTAAAGCTTTACAAAGTTTGTTTACGTATCTGACTGATGAACCTCATTTCTTTCTCAAATAGATTTTTGGGCAGTTCTTTCTTTTTCTGTAAAAAAGCTTACAGAAGTCAGACATTCTGTTCCAAAAACTGCCCCAATCACCCTTCATTCACCCTGATTAAATTTGCATTATGTCCTGTAGAATTGATGCAGGAACGAGAACTCTCACCCCGATTGTATACTAGAGCTGTGTTTGCATGGCTGCGTGAATATGAGTGTGAATATGTTTCTGTCCAGTGCTGACACCGGCTGTGGCTGTGGTCTGATCCTCTTTGTGGTCATCCATTCTGTCCTAATTGACTGCTTGTAAACATGCCCTCGCTCAGATGAGAAACTGTTCAGTATGAGTGTCCATGTGAGAAGTTTTCACATTACACTGTTTCTCTTTTCATTTCATTTTATGATTGAAGTCCACATTTTTTTGAGTGCTGTCATTGAGATCCTGCTTTGGTCAGGATCCAGGGACTGTAATGGAAACAGTAGCATAGATATTTTTATCTTGCTCATTTTTGTCCTTATCTGCCCAAAATTACATCTTCCACTGACACTGTGGTCTATATTGTACAGGCCATTCTTTGATATGTCTCAATTACTATCCGCGCCAGGCTGGGAAGAGTAGGAACACATATTATACCCCAGCAATTTGACCTTATTATCTTCTCTCTTAATTTATAAGGTCAGACTGTGGGATTGTGCCTGTGTGGTGAACAGAGAGAAAAGCGATTATCCTTGTCTTCTTTTTCTTCATACTGTGTAGAGCTCAACCATGGAACAGTAACTCATGGTGTCTGTAAAGCTGACAGGGGGTTAAAATCAATGTGGTGAATGAGAACAGGGTTATATAACAGCCAGTGCAGCTCTTGCAGCAGTTCATCCTGTGGTCCTCCACTGAGAGTGTCATTTGACTCACTTAACAAGAAATTAACAGCAGAGGAGGAAGGTTTCAGACTGGTCAGGAACCACCAGATTGCAGCTGACAGAGGAGAATAAATGTGTTAGATTGCTGTTTACATCACTGAATCGCTGAGGGTTTGTGATTCGTTGACAATATCCTGTTTCTGTTTAGTTCACGTTAGGGCTGATTCACGGTTAAGGTTAGGGTTAGGTTTTAGGGTTATATTCATAAAGAATAATTTACATTCAACCTACATTTCAGTTGCATTTAAAAGTCTTTCAGCTGAATGTTAGTTTAATATTAGATGAGGCATCCACAAATGAGCATCCAGGTACAGTGGTAGCCTTTGTGTTAGTGTCATAATTGAAGGACGTAGTTCTACATTCTGTTTAATGATAATAATGATAATAAAATAATAAACACTCAGGACACCTGAATTGGGAGCCACTGACGAAGAAAATATGTAGGGTACTGGGGTCAAATCTGAAGTGTTGAACCTGCGCTCTCCTTAGACTTGCGGAGAGTAAGTCACTTTTACACCACTGATGTAAATACAAATCACGCTTTGAGCTCCCCCTCATGGACAGCTGTACATGTGCACATGTTGATAACACAGCCCTCCCACCCCCACCCATGACAACAATAGAGAGGCCATTCTCCCTATTACAAGTCAGTTAAACGTTAACCCGATTTCTGTTAAGATACATGTGCTACACTTTGTTTCTTAAAATTAAAAGCGTAACAATTCATCACATTTCAGTTTGATACAGTGAGCCTTTTACACTTTTCAATACAGCACAAATTACTAAAATTCAAATGATTCTTTTAATATGTTATGTTTGCTTATATGTGCACTAGGGCAATAATAATACACATCTTTCCAGATATGATATGACTTTAAAATCACAGCTCCTAGAATTTTTAATTGATTTATAAAATGCTCAATTATTTAAGCATAAGTCTGTTTGTAAGGCCTTCCCTCTCCCTGCCAGTGGTTTCTGCATAAAAAAATCTAAATGAGATACTCTTGGAAAAGCCTGAGGGATCCAATAAGTCAGAAGTCTACAATGTGATGAATTTCTCTGCATGTGAACTGTGATGATACTGAAACCATGTACCCTTTGGTACTGACTGACATCATGGTGGGTCATGTTTATTATATTACCCTAGATGTGTGTCAGTCATGTCTCTGTGAGGTTGAGATGGTAGTGACAGTAGATTCTCCAGGGCTTGGCCTTGGACACAGTGGATTCGTGTACGTCATAGGGCAGCTGGGTGGGATGAAAGAAGTGGAGTGTGCTAGTACTATTGCCCGGCAGCTGTGGTCAGTCATGGGAGTGTTCAGCTCCACCCTGTCCTTTATCTCTGATGATATCCTATTT
The DNA here is from genome assembly GCA_034509495.1 of Acestrorhynchus altus. NCBI lineage: Eukaryota > Metazoa > Chordata > Actinopteri > Characiformes > Acestrorhynchidae > Acestrorhynchus > Acestrorhynchus altus. The sequence goes on from CM067513.1 coordinate 15,450,181, forward strand.
GGTTTCAGCAACAGTACGTCCAAAAGCAAATCATCTGTACATTTCACTTTAACTCAATACTTAACCTTAATACTTTCACATACACACTTGACTCTAAAGGCAGAGAAGTGCTCACATTAGATACCATTTCATACTTTTCAGTTGCAAGAAATGTAATGCAAACACTTCAGCATGTAGGTGACGTTTTCAGACAGTTTTATGTGGACTTCTTTATAGTGTTTTGAAGCCCCGTCAAAATACTTTAAATTTATTTGATGCTTTGACTGGGCATTTACTAATATTTAGCTCATTAGGAATTTCAGTGAACAGTATAAAACCAAAATGCTTTTAGGTTTTACTGCACATCCTCACTCTGTTCAACCTAGTGGCCCAAATACTATTTCCACATGTCGACATATTCCACATATAGGCATCATGCATTTTCTTTTCTCCAGGATCTTTTCCTTTGGTTGACTCCATCCTGTTACAAACTTAAGTGGTAAGCCACTGTCTTGTGTGAAGCATTTTTAAGGCTTAAAGTGAACATTTTATTACTGTTTATCCCATTATTGGTAGGAGATGCTGCAACTATTCTTGCAGCTGGACAGCTGTTGTAAACATTGGCAGAAAAATTATGCTTTTCAGATGGATGGTACTTAAAACCACATTCCATTTCTTATATTCCATCTTCAGAGCTTCCATTAGCTTATAACAGAAATAAGTTATGGCTCAACCAAATGCTTAAGATGGGATTCGTTTAGCTAAATCTCATGTGGGTCGTTTACCTGGAGTTAGCATGGGTGGTCATAAAGATGTTAATGTATATGTGTAGGCTATATAGGGTCCAAAAATCAATAGCCTCCAGTCAGTAATAAATCATGGTAGGGTGTGGTCACTTCCTGCACTTAGCTGCCATTGAGCATTTCAAAAAATAAAAGAATTTGTGAAATTGTCTATTTGTGTATTATATAATATAATATTATATTATTTATGTTAATTACATTGAAAGTGGAATGTTTTCAAGCCAGATTGAGTTTTACTGTTGAGCAGTATGGCTCGATAATTAGAATAGTTTTAATAAATGACTAATCGGACATTATCAACATTACAGTAAAAAGGCTTAAAATGTGTCACTTTGAATGTAATGAAAATAATATATGAGTATAATTTTAATTCAATATTTTGTTCATGAAATTCAAATCTTATGTACGTTTGTACATAAGAAATAAAAATATTTATAATAATAATAAAACTGGGATTAAAAATGATATATATACACTTTTTTCCACGCTATAAACCATGCGGCTTATAATGAGGTACAGCTTTTTCCTCTTATATATGTTATTTTCCAGGGTTTTTTTTTTAACTTTGCGGGTGCATCTTATATTCCGGTGTGGCTTATAGTCTGGAAAATACAGTGTGTGTATATATATAATGTGTATTTTCACTAGACAGGATTTCCCAATTACACACATAACTTGTTGTTCCTCAGCTCAGGCTTGAGTTTAGACTACTTAAGCGTAAATTTAGGCTCAAGTTATCTGACAAAAGAAGCTGACAAAATGTTCAGTGCTTGAAGTTAGTACCAGAGTGTGGGAATGTGTTGTTTGTGTAGGAGGAGCCAGTGAAATGGTGTGTGAATTGAAGAGGTGCTAGGGAACAGGAGAGAAAACTAGCAAATTGCTCCATCATGTTTTTTTCTTAGCATCCAGCAGTCTTGCATGACAATGAGCCAACCAATGGCTGATGTAAGACTTTAGTGACACAAGAATAAGGCTGCCTTCACTAGCTGTCTTTCTCTTTGGGTGTCTGTTTCTTTCCTTATGTCCTCAGGGCTTGCATTCCTCCCTGACTAAGGGGGTCCAGCTGTCAGATCAATTCATGCATGGTAATGAGAACGGACATCCATATTCACCTCGCTCACTTTCCTTCCTGTCCACACATGTAACTAGTTCACCAAAACAGGCAAAGAGCATTTAGTTCCCTCTTACACCTGTTTCACTTTCACTCACTTTCTTTTCACTTCTGTCTCTTTAAATTAATCTTCACCTGCCATTTCTGTTGCTGTCTTTCTACAGGTACTAGTATTTCATCCATATTGTACTGCTTTAACACTTTTTAAGTCATGCTTTTACCCTCTTTCTTTCCTTCTCTCACGCATGCACGTGTTTTTTCTTCCCACATAGTAGAATACCCTGTTTCTTCTGCTTGGATGCTCCACAAGCAGTGTGGATGTGCTGCCTCTGTTATATAATCTCATTTCTTGAGTTTGGAGTTTGTGCTTCTTATTCTGTGGCATTGCGTAACCTGGATGCCTGCTCATCACCCTGCGGGCCACTCTATCTGCTCTGGAAGCTTCTCCTGGCAGGCATGGACTGGCAACACAGCATTATGTCTTCTTCACAACCCTCAGAGCAAGGTTGAAGGCCTGTGCAGTTATGTAATGGCTGATGTGTATGTGGGACCAAGGTCTTACAATAGATGCTACTCTAAATTAAGCTGCCCTGGGGGAATCAAAAATGCAAAATTCCACCATGCTGCTGTGTGCTCACTAAAGCGCATTTTTTGTCAGTGTGCTGCATAAAAGGACTTTTTTAAGGTTTTAATTTTTGCAGAGACTGTGAGAGGATTTTATGCTGTTTGGCCTCAGAGCCTCAGAAGCTCTTCTAGTGTAAAGCCATGTCTGTCAACACATGTTCAGACTGCAATCTGTAGGAAGTGTAGTTACGAATGTTAAAGCATAGTTGACTTCTTTATTCTTTACACCTGCAGTGTCCAGATCTGATGTAATTCAATTCCAGTCTTTTACTAAAGCTGTTGTACCCATTACACTCTATGGACCAAAAAGATGATCATCTGTACTGTAATGTACAGAGGTTGGACAATGAAACTGAAACACCTGTCATTTTAGTGTGGGAGGTTACATGGATAAATTGGACCAGCCTGGTGGCCAATCTTCATTAAATGCACACTGCACCAGTAAGAACAGAGTGTGAAGGTTCAATTAGCAGGTAAGAGCACAGTTTTGCTCAAAATATTGAAATGCACACAACATTATGGGTGACATACCGGAGTTCAAAAGAGGACAAATTGTTGGTGCACTTCTTGCTGGTGCATCTGTGACCAAGACAGCAAGTCTTTGTGATGTATCATGAGCCACGGTATCCAGGGTAATCTCAGCACCACCAAGAAGGACGAACCACATCCAACAGGATTAACTGTAGACACAAGAGGAAGCTGTCTAAAGGGATGTTCATGTGCTAACCTGGATGGTATCCAAAAATGTCATTCCCAAGAGGAATTGACGCTGTATTGGCCCTAGTACACCATACTAATAAATTATTGTGGTCTAAAACCAGGTGTTTCAGTTTCATTGTCCAACCCCTGTAGGTGGATGACGTTTGTGCACTATAGTTTATACTATAGTTTGACAGTTGCAAAAGTATGAGATTCAGAGATTGGATTATAGCATTGGATTTAATGGAGCTGATAGAAGCTCTTTGAGGTTCACTGAGCACTTTGAACCAAGCCGACTGCCATAGGCAAACTAGGAGACGGGCCCAGAACACTGACACCTGAATCGCTCATGCTAGAGAACTTCCAGAGTTCATGAAGTTCCTTGATATAGGCCTGGAGGAAACCTCATCCTGTCTGAGGTGACAGTGGACTTCTGGAACCACTTTTGCAGTGCTGTTGCATCAGCCTGAGGAAAGTCAGGATGACACATCTGCACTCCAGAGGCCGCCTGCCACACCCAGTGCTACAGCACTACTGTGCAGAAATTCAGAAGCCAGTGCCAATTGGAAAGAAAAGTTTGCACTCAGCTGATCAGTTGGGGATTTGTTTAGGGGAGCTGTTGGTAGGGACTTCAGTAGATGCTGGTCAGAAGTCATTCATGCTACCTACAGTGACTGATGCTGCTGCTGTTTTGATCTGTGTAATATGGAATTGCCCAGAACAGTATGGCTGTTAGTTGCAGAAACAATTTTCCATTATTTGCTAGCCTGCTAACTTCACCTCAAAGCTAAAGGGACACACTGGGGACACTGATCATGGGATGTCCCCGATCCTAATCCAGTGGATCAGAATCAGGGCCATCTAGCCATCTTTTAGTAAATCAGGTTTAGGCCTTTTTATCCCGTTACAATACTTTTTTTTTTTTTTTTTACAATTTTACCCCCAATATCATTAGGTATCATTATAGTCCAGTAGGTTGAGTACATCTGGTAGCCAGGTTTGTTGCAATACTTCCATTTTCGGTTTATTTTGATTGATTTATTTTGATGACCACAATATTACAGATTGTGTTTATCTGTTTATCTCGCCTGACATCCCCTGCTGCCTGATTTTTTTTGTTTTGCTGTTTTTTTTCCTTGAAAATATTATTTCTTAATATAAGTTGCTTATAAATACAAAAGCATTAATTACCTAATTTTTGACCATATATTGTGATGTGTAAATGGTAAGCTGGTTGCCTATTTTTTTAATTGGCATGGCCAATTAACCTGTAAGATGATTGGCTCCTTTTGCTGAAGAGTGGGACTTTTTCTGCCATAACAAATTTTTAGCTTACTCAAAGGAGGCTTGGACATGGATCTCGGTAAAGCTCTTTTGTGACAACACATTTGTGGTAGGGCTGGGCATGAGGTGATACTCTTTATGTTAAATTTTAATATTTTTAAATATTTCAAACTTGTGGAAACCCTTTTCTGCTCCTTTGCTCTCAGCTTCTCCTCTACTCTGTTCCCCTACATTCCCATTTGCACTCTCACGTGCACACTATGGGGGTATTAGTGTGTATAAAGACAAATAATATAAAACTACTATGATAAAGTATAAACTCTTAGTGTGTATAAAGAAAAAAATGAAGATTATGTTGAAATTTAATAAAGGATTAATGGCATGACCTTTTTTTATTGTATTTTATATATAATATATTGCTTCTGAGCTAATGTATATTGGGATATGATTTTTTTGTCCATATTGCAATATCGCAATAATATCATATTATTTATCGAATCACAAAAAATGAATCGGTATCGGCTGTTACACATTAAGGCACTCATTAAGAAACTTGGGGCCAAATAACTGTATTAGGACATCCGTTTCATACATTTCATTAAAGAGAAACTTGTTATTAGCACAGGCCTAATTCACCATCTAATGGCTGCCGTTGGTCCTCCACAGTGTGTATGCATTTGTGTACTGAGAGTGCTTGTCCTTTTGGCCCCAGGCTCTCAACTACAAGGCGAATCATGTAGTAATCAGTGGCCTCTAACTGAAATGGCACTTTGGACACAGCTGGCATGTGTGCAGAACAGTTGTGAACAGATGAAATGGAGATTTTAAAGAAGAGGTTGGGGTATACTGTATGCAGTTGGAGCAGATGGTTCCATAATATGTTTTCTGATGTGGAAGAAATTCCCACTAACCACTGAAGTAGTTCATGAACTATAATATACATTTGCTGTATCTGCACACTGGGGGTGAAGATTAGTGATGCATGCTGGGATTTCAGCTGTGTGAATGTTGTGCAGGGCCCGGTGAATGTTGTGCGGTTACACAACTCCGTTTGCTGAATGCATGGACAGCAAGCAAGAAATCACTTCCCTTCTTCCCTTCCCTTGGTTTTTCCACAGTCTCACTGTCTTAGTGTTGTGGTCCCGACCTATTATGCTTGATAATTACAGAACAGCTATTAGTCCACCAAAAAAAGATCCACTGTTCAAATGCCCCCCTAAAGACCCTCTAAATTACCAGCACCCTGTTATCTTTTCCCCCTCCTTACTACCCGCCTAATTGCAGCTACTCAGCTTAAACAATTAGCCTTGTTTGTGCTGAGTGAGTTGTCTCTGGCCTTAGACAAGCACTCAGAGACAAATTAATTACCAGTGCCATGAAAATATTGCAGTGTCAAAAGATATGAGCACATATTTTGGGCCCAATTAAACAGAGGTTGCTTTTTGCACATCTTTTCTTTCCCTTGCAGCGTACACGTTCTGGAGTCTCCTCCCATCTGGATCATCCCAAGCATAATCCCATATCAGACTGGACATGTTTACAGAGAGACTGAATCATTTGATATGCAACAGATGGAAGTTTATAGCTGATTATATTGGCGCTCATAGGATTCTCATTGTTCTTGAGTAGGATAGTTCAGTAGTGAGTGATGGCTGAGCAGGAGGACAGCAGACAGTTCAGTGCATCCAAGCCTGCATACATTCTGCTGAGGCAATGGAAGCTGCTGTATCTGTAGCTGCTGTTATACTCGCTGACCTTTCACCACTATAAAGCCATTAAACTCATCTCTGTGTTATTTATGGGGTCAACCAAGGAGAAATTGGATCATAAAGCTAGCATTATTAGGGGACATTAATCATATTTTTTTATCACTGATTCTCTGGAAGTTTATTTTGACACAATGTAAAAAAGCGTTTTTGCATGACAGATGATATTCAGAGGTTTTCGACACTCAGTGGTACTGAAGTAATTCAGCACCCTACATCCAAACCTGCAGGATCAGTTTATCCTGCTACCATCACACTTGATCTTTCTAATCAGCTAATTAGCAATGATTTAAGCTCATTCTGAGGTGAAAGTAGTGTGACAGCAGGTAAATACTAGTATGTGAAGGGTGGACAAGGGTTGGGAACCACTGATCTATATAATACAAACAACATCCATCAACAAGATGCCCCCATAACCTACTAATAATGACATTTTGTTCCTTTTATTGGGCAGAAAACTGAATCACACAGCTGAGGCATAGAAATTGAATTTCAGAGGTAAAAAGTGGAAAGGTGCAGAATGAGAATAGATTAGTGCAATATATAAAAACCTGAATATATTCTTTTGGCGCCTGAGCTTAGAAAACATGTCATTATGCTTCTGTCTTTTGCACAGTGTATAGCATGGGAATAATGTAGAGTAGACTAGCTTCAGATATGCAAACTGCATCAGAACAGATTCTGAGCACAGCTGTAACCAAAGGTTGTTTATATATATATATATATATATATATATAAGAGCAACAGCTTTTCTGTGAGTTTTGTCAACATTAAAAATAGACAAGACACATAAACCTGTAATAGCTACATCATTACCATTACTACGGTGCATTAAGTTGATGGCATTTATGATGAATTGTTGTCAAGACGGAGCAGAGTTGCAACATGTGAATGCTGATCTAAGGAATCGAATATAAAGACCTCAGATTTAATATTATTGTACACCATTGCACCGGGTGCTTTATGCATTTATCTTGTGGTTGCAAACACAAATATGTGCTCACTCATTGCAGGAGTAGTTCACTCACTTTCAAAGCGTACCAAAGCTCTGAGTCCTGTTTCTGTCATCTTATGAACAAACAGTTAATGTAAAGATTAGGTGTTCATTTTTTACAGTTTATATTTAAATAATCAATACAAATTAATTTTCAATGAATACATATTTTATTATTGTTTGTATAATTATAGTTGCTTGCGCGTATTACCATAAAGGAAAAGCAAAAAACCCAAAGCTGAAAAATTGCTATAAAATAAAACTAATGATAGGGCCCTACTTTTTTTTTCTCAAAGAACTTTGTGTTTCATACAGTATGTGTCTATGTGCCGTGTCTTCTGTTTCAGAAATCTGTACACCTCTCTGTACAAGCTGAAATGGGTGCATTGCTTTTAAAAACATTCTCCTCCTCAATCCAGTTGTCCCTCTCTGCTCTAAGCTCAGAGCAAAACCTCAAAACCTGATACACTATTGAATGGGATGCTTTGGAGTAGACTGGTGGTCTCCAGCCCATGGATTGAGAAACCCTGGACTAGAAGCCCTATCATTGAGCTGTGTGCAATAGAACTTTGTTCTCTGAAGCGATGAAGCTCCATCCAGAACCTTTGGAGTGGAGTGGTATCTGTGGTTCAGAACTAATCATCAGGCATCAGTATCTCTCTACATATACATTTTGCCTGCACTATTTATATATATTATTTATAGATATTGTATATTGTAATATAGTCTCTATATGATATGTTCTTTACATTTATAGAGTGTTTTTCTTTACTAAATTATTATCTCTTTCTACTCTTTTCTGTACTGTACTGATGCTGCTGCTGGAACCTTAATTTCCCTGAGGGATCCCTCCCAAGGGATCAATAGAACTCTATCCTATCCTATCCTATCTAATTATATCCTATCCTAACAAATCAATCAAATCAAATCCCCCAAAATTGATGTTACTGCTGCTACAGGCAAACAGACTGGTTTTCAATGCCCTAAATTTTGGAAGAAACCTTGAATAAGCAGATGGCCACAAACTTTTGTCCATGTAGTATAAATTCAGAAATGTCACAGATTAAATAAAATTATGAATCATTATGTAAAAAAAACACTAGTTATTATACATAAGCTATTGAACATTAGGGTCTATTTTGGTAAGGCACAGTTCTGTAATGGTTATCTCTTATTGTAGCTGAAGTTTACTAACAACAGCAAGGAGCACAGTCCTGAAGCGCTTACCCTTGCAAAGTATTAAGAAGCTTAGCTGAATCAGGTGTGCATATTGCACTCTAACCTCCACGTATGCTAGATAAAGCCTGATGGTGTGAGCTAATGCCTCCCTTGCAGTGGATAATCTTACATAGCCTTCCATTATGGAGCTCTGTGCATTCTGTCCTTCATCCTGGGAAACATGACTCCATAATGAACTGCAGCAGTGTCCTCTGTTTTCAGCCTGATGGGGACATCATTGTGTGAATCTCTCTCATGCATGTTAGTGCTGTATTGCTTTTGTGATACAATAGAAATCTCCAAATTTATGCAACTATCCTCATGCACATACTGTATGTATTGCAATGTTCTACAAACATTCTGATCAGATTGTTGATTGTAGATTAAGTTGTGTGGATATTTTGATGAATCAATCCATTCACGTAATCCAAATAAGATAAACAGTCAAACTAATTCAGGCCATTCTCTACAAAAGTCATCAGAGAATTGCAGTGTGTTTTCAAAAGTATCGGGACAGCATATCCTGCATTTGTTGGAGTAACTACTGGATTTTGGAGCACTGCTGTGAGGATTGCATTCAGCAACAAAACCATTAGTAAGGTCAGGATGTTGGAAGATCACCACCCCACCTCATGCACAACTCCCCAACTCATCCCAGAAGCGGTGTATAGAGTGCCGTTATTCCAGACAACCCACAGCTAAATGCTGGGGGATTTATACCCTTCTAGCCCATGTCACATGCTCCAGAGAAGCCTATTCTATTGGAAGTACTTCTCTACAGGGACCAGACAAGCTGTGTATGCATTTGCACATCTGTGTTAGCAATGGGTGCAGCTTAAAGTAGATTAACTCTTTCATTAAAAGAGGTGTCCACTAACAACATTGCTTACATACTGTATCAGGCAGTTTTTAATAGAATATAATATCAAATAGAATATAGTTGTTGAACACAATTGTTATCCAACCCAGTTGTACTGATTAGGAAATTTTGAATAGATAGAATTTGATATGCTAATGCTGACATTTTCCAATAAGCAAATATGACTAGAATGGGCTGAAATGCATTACAAATTAATGTGTGATTGTTTGTAGAATGTGAAATTAATTAAATGGACGCATGTTAGCCTGGTACCTTAACACGTTGCCCTCCTGAAAAAATAATTGTCATCTAATTTTAGTTTGAAATATTGGGCAAATTGAAGCATCCTTTCTTATGCTGATAATACTTTTAACATGTAATCGGAACTAATAACTTTTTTGTTCCTAAATCTGGAAAAAAAGTTGAATATGACTGGATTTCGGAAATAAGGAAGATGTGTTTAGGTGACTTATTAGCCTTTGAAACCCAACACTGGTTTGACTACATCAAACACATTTACACATTTTTAGTCCTTCATTCTTTTTTATGAGTAAAAATGAGAATATAAATGCAGTAAAATACAATACAGCTCCTGTATACTGGAAATGAAAACAAATTGGTAAATTGCTGATTGATTAATTGGGCCAAAAAAAATGGCAGATTCCAGTCTTCACCAATTCCAGTTGGACACCCCTTCAGACAAAATGCCTGTCTAAGTGTTACACAGTCATACTTATTCTGCTTAACTGAAATGATGGAATATTTGGCTCCAGACCATCTTAGACCATAGTGTGAATGTGTGTTTTCAGCCACTGGAGAGGGTCCAGGTACTAACCAGACTGATGAGACAGTAATGACTGTGCATTCTGCAGACACCCAGACAACCTTCTAACAACGTCTCGCCTCCTACAACAACAGCAGCCCTTTTTAACCATAGGTCTGCACATCTGCACTTTGTCACACTCTGACTGGCGAGACTGGCATTGGCTGCTGCCCCACAGGAACACACTCAGTCTGTGTACTGGCAGCGTACCTGTTCTTAATGTCTCCAGGATTAGCCTCCTGCTTTATTAGCAGTGATTTATGCTATCTGGAACTTCAGAGCAGGTGAAGCTTTTGAACTTATTAAGGTGCGTTTTAATGTAATGGTGTTATTTTACATTTACATTTACATTTATGACATTTAGCTGATGCTCTTATTATCATATGAGAACATCTTAACAAAGAGAATCAGAAATTATTTAAAGGTGTCAAAGAAAATGTAGAGTCAGGTTCTGTGTTTTTGGCTGGTCTAAATATTGGTCACTTTGGGGTTGTCCTATTCCTCTCTCTCCCTTAGCCAACTGATTTTAGGACATTCCAAGGAATTCCCATTTTAGTCAAATTGATTGGCTAAGTTGAATAATGAGAATTACATACATACCTTACATACTATGACACATTTTTGCCTTTTCTTTCAGAAGAAGAAATTTGGCCAAAATTTGGGAACTTGTTTGGTTTCAAAACATTTCCAATAGTCTACTAATGTACTAATGTCTGAAGCAAAAATAAAAGCAAAATAATGGTTTATTAATCATAATCCAGGTAAAATGGTCGTGATAGTGATTTGAGTTGATTGTGCCCAGCACTTCATGCATTGTCACATGTATTGTCACATTCACACATTTCTATAACCCTAATGTGTGCATTTATGTCCAATAAAATACTGATTATTATTATTATGGAAGGTTATTCCAAACAATACAGTGGATGATACAAAAGCTTCTCTGCTAGTGGTAAACCTGATCACTGCTGCCTTGAGCTCGATCCCAGGAGAGACAGAGAGAGTGAGGGGGCAGTTGTACTGAGAGAATGAAAACAATACTCCCTCCCCAGTCAGGAAGGCATGGTTGGAGTGGAAAGGCTGGAGGAAACTGACCACTCTTTCTAACTGATTGTGCCTTGGCCTGATAAGACGAGGTGTTTCCTCTGGTGGCCTCAGCACAGCTCCATTCTGCATTGTCTAGATGGAGAAGGTTTATAAATGGAAAGAATATTCTTAGGGCCTGGACTTCTGTCTGGGGAAGCTGCTCAGGACACTCAAGAAGGGACGGAAACAGGGCAGAGGACAGGGGAGTGGGGGCACACAAAGGAATCTGTGTGAACTGTCGACACTCGGCCCTCCAGCTGCAGTTGGACTGTAGCCACTGCCTTTCCCTTTCATTCACATCAAGCATTCTTTCAGCAAAGGAAGAATGCATTTAATAAGGGGTTTCCCCGTTAGTTAATGTGGCTCATTACAAATGTAATGAAGCATTTAAACCTACCTTATTGCGTTATAATAGCCAGCCAAATGAGCAAAGACTTCAAAGCCCCAAGCAATACCACGTGGAACCACTAGTTTAGACAGTTTAGATAGTTTTACACTGTTGGCATCAAAACGAAGAGATATGTTTCATAGTTCTGTCTGAGAATTCATAGCATGCTTTGTTCTTTGTGGTGCTTTTGGCTACAGATACAAATGATCAGTTTCATCTTCCTCTAAGTACTTTACAGTGGTGCTCAAAAACAAAACTTGATAGTATACAGGAACCCAGTTACAAAGTACAAAGATCCACTGGTCTGTATAATGAATAAATGAACGAAGATGCCAAGGATACTTTAATATTAGCAGCAGCCAATCACGCACAGCACACTCTCTACCAGAAACCACCGCATCAAGCATTAGGGGGGATCACCCACGAGTGCAAATCCATATCTGGGCATACAGACATGCAATCACTTCCATACACACACACACACACACACACACACACACACACACACACACACAGAGAGAGAAGCCAATTCTCCTGCATGGCCGGAGGTGCCTAGAGGAAACCCACACAGACATGGGGAGAACATGGAAACTCCATCCAGATAAGGCTTTGAAACCAAGACCCCATCCATGGGAGGCGAACGTGCAAACCATCAAGCCATCATGCCTGCAGTATAACTATTTAATAGGGGTGTAACTGTATACAGAAGTCATTCCCACTGCATTTTGGATATCACACTTCAGTATAATGGGTAAAAGAGCAAACCAACTCCCAGTTGCATAGGCCTACTCTTCTTTTCATCTATTTTAAAGACAGCAGTGAAAGTGTGATTCTTCTAGTGTCATATGGTCCCCTCTTGAGTTTGTTGCTACAGCCTGTGCTTTGTTAAGTAGAATGTAGAAAGTGAACATACACTATTGCATAGGTCATATTTTTATGTAAGGCTGAATCAAACAAAAGTAGGTCATAATTGGCGAAAAAACTGAAAAGCATCTCTTATGCATAAAATTAAAAACTAAATAAAAATATAAAAATGTCAAGCTTGGAAAGGAGCAATTTAATGTGTTACTTTTTGGCTTTATTTATTTATTGATGTATCCTTTGCACCTATCGTAGTGAGACACCAGTCAGCTTGAGGAGCTTAAGGTTTCCAGCTGGAACTCACACTTGTGAAATTTGATTCTGTATTACGTCCATCAACGACACACATACCCGTAGGCTACCTTGCACCACATAGTGTCCATGTGACTGCATGGTCATATCATGACCTTTCTGGACAAATACATCTACTGTTACACCTACTATTTACAGTGTTTTAGTGTTGAAATTTAAAAATGAATGAACTGTCTTCAAAATAAAGGCTGTTTTCATGGCTCCATGGTTCTATGCATCTTTAATTGGTATACTACCTAGGAGTGGAGCGATATATCAATATTTATATCTATATCAGGATACAATATGGGTTTAGATGATATTGTTTATATCAAGTTAATAAATGTTCTGTTTCAGTGCTGCATAAAAACCTTTTGGAGGGGAGAGGCATAATTCAGAGGTCTTGGTGGATTTCATGGGGTGTCAAAATATTTTCACATAATATATATATATATCAGCTGAAATGTATTGGGTTATGACTTTTTGCCCATATTGCTCAGCCCTTATACAACCACTGCATTATGGGGAAAAGCTTTAAAAAGGCTGATAGATCTCATTTACCAAAATGTTTCTGTAGAGAACAATTCACTTGTTCTTCAAATGTTCTTTAGAGAACAAAAAGTGGATCTTCTATGGCATCATTCCAAAAGTGTTGTTTCTTTGGCGTGTTGATGGTGTAACAAAATTCATTTTACTCTTCTTCCTCTCTCTCTCTTTCTCTTTGTTTGCTCCCAAGCTGAGAAGGTGACTTCTCTGGGAAAGGACTGGCACAAGTTCTGCCTGAAGTGTGAGCGCTGCAGCAAGACCTTGACAGCAGGTGGCCATGCTGAGGTGAGTGTGAATTAGATAGCCAAGAGTTAAACTGCAGCAAACAATTATTCCTCCAACTGAAAGAGAACCCTGTGGGACTCAAATGGTCACCAAGAAATGAGCCATATCTACAGATTTCTTCCTTGTTCCATCTTTCAGCCTCTTTCTCCTTTTGTAGTAGATGATTTCACAATGACTTCCACCTCATCCCAGATTGCAGAACACTACCTCTATCCTGTAGAATAATGCAGTCAGTTCTACAGACCATATATATATACATAATCACTTAACCTTAGCAGCCATTGCAGTGAATGTGTACACAGCGAGTGTGTAGCCCCCAATCCCACCCCCACAGACTCACACATACTTTTTTACAGACTGGCAGGGAGAGTTACCTATTGACTTTCTGACACTTTGCGTTTGCTTCAGATGCTCATTGAGCTTCAGCAGCCCAGGCTAATGATGCATGCCACTGTATGTGGGGTGTTGGGCTGGACTCAGCTCTTCCGTTTAGTTTCACTTAGCAGACACAAACACATTCACAAGGACAGTGCGGCTGTACTACAGTAAACACAAACTAATTAAAGGAATAAAGGCCAAAGTCAAAAGGCTGCAGTCAAAACCACATTGACAGTGAGACTTGTTCATCGGCTTAGTCATGCTATTTAATTGCAGTGCGTCATGCAGAGCCCTTTCCTTCTTTTTCTCCAGCGCTTAGCTGAGCGACTGCTGCACTTTAATTAAGCATTTGAACGATCCCCAGAGAATAGTCTGCTGTGATTGGCTGTGCACTCAGGGCCTTCCTATTTTCATGTCTCTGCACTAATGAAATTCTTCTTATTCCTAGTAATCCAGCATTACTGTCTACAGTCACCACACTCATGTGGAAATCTCCTGAATGCCAAACATGTTTGTACAAATGTAGCGGCATGTAAACATTTGGGCACCCCTGATTTAAATGACTGTCAAAGATGATCTCCAAAAGATTACCCTGACAGGTTCATTAAAGTCTCAGTTATCTGAGCTTTCCTAGGGTTTCTGCATTTTGCAAGGTACTGCTTTTCTTTTTTCACTCTAAAATTAATGTGAAGAATATTTGGTCTTTAAAAACACTCCAACATCTCATTTAAAAACTGGTTCTTTAAAGAACAATCAACTGAAAGGCTCTATAGGCAATTGAATCGATAGTTACCACTTTGGCAGACTTCTTGTCGACCATGTACATTTTACACTGGAGCAGAGAACACATCTCATGAGTTTCTTTGTTTCATATATTACAAGACTGAAAATTTATATTATAACCTTCTCCGGTTGCTTTCAAAGTATATAAGGGCCTAATAAATTAGTCAGTGAAGCTAGATTTGTTTTGTTCATTATCTAGTTCTTGATTAGAATGCTGTATAAATGATATGGTTAAATAAAGCTGTAGAAATTGTAACTTGCATTCATTCAAAAACTATTAACTATTAACTCAATGTTCATTTTGGTTGAATCACAGCTTGTAGTAGACCTTGCACTAACTTTGATGTGAGATACTAAGAATTTGTCCGAAGATGTTGAGGTCCAGTGCTTCAGCAAACCATAAAAAACAATGTTCAATACTGCTGTTTTTTTTTTTTTTACCAGTAGAGTAGATCAGAGCTTTTGATCGGAACATGTGCACCAAGGGAGAGAATCCACTGTGGCATAATGACTAATAATCCAGCATAATTATTATGGACTTGTGAATTCCAAAATGTCTTCTCCTTTTTTCATTATACTCCCAGGACCTGGGTCAGTGCAGGAAGCATCTGACCTTTACATTTACTACAGGAAAGAGGGCCCCTGATGTCCCTGATTGGACGCTGGTGTGCATTTGTAATCTCTAGATGGGGATTTATACGTCCTCTCGACTGACATCACCACCAAATCCGGATGTAGGTCATGGTTGCTATGGTGAGGGCCTGGCCTTTGTTATGGCTGAACCCCACTGTCTTGAAAAGAAGGACAGGTTTTAGAATCATGAGGACAGGACATGTGTTTTTCACCTTAACACCTGAACTATAATTATATTCTGCTTTTCACAATTAGCAGAGCCGGAGATGTGTTTCTGTTTAGTGGCTGAAACCCAGCATGGCTCTCTGTTGAAATGCCTCATGGGAGGTGGTCACTAATGATGGCAGATGGTCTTGTAGAGAATTTTTAAGTGACTCTGATTTAATATACAAAGATCATTCATCAGTGAGGCATCAAGCTTCTGATGGACATACAGGGGCTTCTGTAGAAGCTGGGTGAAGTTGGGCGTCTGAGTGGAAAACGTGGAGAATCAGATGTCAGGTAGTGGAAGCTGTGGGAGGTTTTGTGAAGTGAGTGGGCTGGGAGTTCTAATACATCTCACTGGTTTCTGCAGAGGAAGCCGTCTGGCTATGTCGATGGTGCTGCTGCTGCTGCTGTGAAATAGGAGCTGATGTTGTGGGTGTTTTAAAGCTGTCACTGGAGCTATAAATCCCTGCCTAGAGCAGGAGTCTGAAAAGCCAATGTACCATCAGAGGACTTGACTGATAAGAAAATTTTGATAACCAATATCCGTGCCAGATATTGGGTAAAGAAAACTTCTATTCTATTTCTTTCACTTAAATAGTGTTTTTTGGCTGAGATGTGACTATGATATTGTCAAATGTGATTGAAAGATTTCCTACATTCAAACAGAGCACAGTTATAAATATGAAGTTTTTCATATAATAAAACCATTCTGCAAGTAAACAGAACTGTGCTTTAGAATTTGCTAACCGATGTTTAGCAGGCTGAAGATTCTCCACTAGGGGCACCATTAGTACTCAAATTGCTGTCGATTGCTGTCAAAGACCCAGTAGCCACAGTCTTTCACCTGCATCTTCCATCATCAATGATGTGGACACCAGGAACAACCATAGGTCTTTAGCTGTAGTTCCAATTACACAACTTAACAACGGTGGTGGAACTTTGGTTTTGGGAAACATCTGTGTCGGCTAACGATCGTTCAGACTATGTACGTTACCAACATAGTTAACTCCAGAGTTCCAACTATGGTTTTGGGAAACATCTGCATCACAACTGTGTCATTTTGACTATGTAAGTTGCTAAATAATTAGCAACTGCAGCCCAGAGATACAGTTTATCTTTATTCTTAAAACTCATTGCTCTTAAAACAATATATTGTATATACAGTACAGGCCAAACGTTTGGACACACCTTCTCATTCTCAGTTTTCTGTATTTTCATAACTATTTACATTGTAGATTCTCACTGAAGGCATCAAAACTATGAATGAACACATGTGGAGTTTTGTACTTTACAAAAAAAGGTGAAATAACTGAAAACATGTTATATTCTAGTTTCTTCAAAATAGCCACCCTTTGCTCTGATTACTGCTTTGAACACTCTTGGAATTCTATCATTGAGCTTCAAGACATTGTAACCTGAAATGGTTTTCCAACAGTCTTGAAGGAGTTCCCAGAGGTGGCTCATCGAGAGAATGCCAAAAGTGTTTTTTGTTAAGTACATAACTCCACATGTGTTCATTCATAGTTTTGATGCCTTCAGTGAGAATCTACAATGTAAATAGTCATGAAAACTACAAATACAGAAAATCCATTGAATGAGAAGGTGTGTTCAAACTTTTGGCCTGTACTGTATAAAGTATACACAGCTTAAAATCATACCATTCTCTACACAATACATGATGTTTTGAAGGCTTGTTTTGAATTAACAATTCAACTCAGTTTTTGCTGATTATTATATGTGCACATCATTTCAATCTGTGTCAGGTATCTGTCTTGTCTCTGTGGTCTGTATGTTTTTGTTTACCATTCCATGTGCTTTAGAGCACATGTCATGTCTCCTCCCATTCCCAGCTGTCTTCCATTCGTAACCCTGCCCCATCGTCATCATGTCCCAGCCTTGTCCAATGTGACTGTGTATATAAGTCCCTTGTCTTTTGTTAGTCCTTGTCGGTCTTTGTTGTGGTTATATGTGCTTATGTGGTTATATGACTTTGTTGATTTCTCGTCGTGTTTATTTCTACCCTGTAAATAAATACAACCCAGCGTGTACGTCCGCAACTACCTGTGTCCGTGAGCTTTACAATCTGTCAGTTGGCCTTTATATTATGTCCAAATTCTTTGATGAATGGAGAAAGAAATGCTCCAAAATTATTTTCCCCTGACTTTTATAAAAAGTTTGGAGACACAAGGTCTTGGCTGAATGGTGATGATATGACATTTTTATATCCCTGCTTATTTTATCTCCAAAAAATTGTGATGTAAAAATGAATTCCCTGCTTTGGCATATAAACCTACACAAATATAATGTGTGACTTGGTAGGTGGGTCTCAATAGAGAGCTAACAATATAACAATTAGTGATTTATGGTCTTTGGTTTTCTACTGCTGATTTTAAATTCATGGAACCTTAATATCATATTTTTGACCAAACATTATATTATATGTTTTAATCCTGAACTAGGCCCCCATATTAATGTCACCATTACAGTCATGATACAATGCTGATAAGCTCCTGCTCATTGCCTTTTATAGTAGTCCTGATAATGTAAGAAGCACTTTTCTGGTCCTGGTCATGTAGCGTGATGATGTCTGGCATGGCAGGCTTGATGGCATTTTGATCCATTACCTGATTTTTCCCCTAGCATTGCATTGCTGGCACAAGGCCAGTGTTGCTGACCCTGCCTGTGACTTTGCCCACAACTGCCTGTTTCCATGACAACCATAGCCCAGTGCTCCTCCGGCCAAGCTATTCCATTACAGCCTAAAACAGAAGTGGACAAAAGTGAACGTTATCCTTATTCTACTGACACACAAACACACACACGCATACGCATGCCTGCTTTCAGACAGTCGTTAGAATCAACATGATTCAACAGAGACAGTGTCCTGGTAACCAGTGTCAGCGTTATCCAGAAAAGGGGGCTGGTGCCAAGGGATAACGAACTGTTCTCTGGGTTTTACACTCAAGTGGATTAGTTCGGGAAGGGCTGTGTACAAGCAACAGCTTAAAATGGAAAGGGAGCATCCAGCCAAATTAAAGCCACCCTGGATGAAGCTTTGTGTGTATAAACACACTTGTGTGGATTAAGGTTTTTTGGATGGATAGAAGTAGATGGAGATGTGGTGGAGCACTGCATATTTAAGAGCTCCGTGGCAGTTATTTAATTTATGCCTTTCTCACATTCTTCTCTGTCTTCCTCACAGCATGATGGGAAGCCCTACTGTCACAAGCCATGTTATGCTGCCCTCTTTGGGCCAAAAGGTGAGAAAAGATCATCATACAGTTTGCTTCTCTGCTGAGACAAATACTTTCTTGCTTTTATCTAAAATAACATCAGATGTCTGTAATATGGCAGATACTGAGTACATTGTGTGACTGACCAGTAGACAGTGTTGAACGTCTCAGAATACTGTGCAAAGTCAATGCATTTAAAAATCTGTTTAATTTCACTCTGATGTGCCCAGTTTGTGCCAGTTCATTCATGTAATCACCTGCTAATCACAACGGCTTAATCTCCATAGAAAAGCATTGCCAATAGAATGCCACATTCTGGAGCAGCTGCATGAGTCTACAGCCAACATGCCCTGTGCCAAATGTCAGCTAATGCTTTTGTGGCTGAACGCACTGTATTTCCCACTCACCAGCTAAAAAGATGATTAATGCAGGAATATCTTCTAAAGTTATCTTGAGTGATGTCAATAACGTCGGTACATTGACATTAATGTCCGTCCAAACTTATGCAGGTGTTAATATTGGAGGAGCAGGCTCTTATGTGTACGAGGCACCTGTTAACAACAACCCACCTCCAGCCACTGTGGATTCAGCACCCAAGCCTGAAGAGAAGAGGGTCCCAGCAACCAGCAGACCTCCATCTAAAGGTATTTTATTTGAAAAGACTGTGAAAGACTACAATTAGGTCTGCATGATTAATAAAGTAAGAAGGCAAAAACAAAATTGAGACCAAGGTGGCACAACAGCTTCCACCTAATACGTAGTTGGCAATATGGGCTTGGATGTTTTACAAGTGACTACATGATAGCTGTCTTTATAAAAGTAGTTATATCACTCCAATACAGTGTGTACACCCTGAAACTGACCCTCAAATCGTTTTATTTAAGAAAATATTCTATCATCAATATAAAAAGCTAAATCAAATGAGAGGATTTATTTAAATATAGAAAGAATATAAATTGTCAATGTTAATGTGGATTGTAAATAAATTTCACAGTCCAGACCAACCTTTTTTCCAGCTGGCTTGGGTAAAAACTCAACCCTGCATTTCAAAGTAAGAATCTCATACCAGCAATGAAATCTGGTGGTACTGTGATGATTTAGGGTGTGCATTACTGCATTAGAACCTGGACACCTTGCCACCATTGCTACCAATTCTCAGAGATTCAAGAGAATATCAGGTCATCTGTCCATAAACTGATTCTGAGGTGTTGTTGGATCATGCTACACATAATAATCCAGAGACACAATCTAGTCTAAATTTAAAAAATATGAAATTTGGACATTTGGAATGGTCTAGTCCACATCCAAACCTAAACCATATGTAAATGTTGTGGCAGGACCTAAAATGCACAGGTCATGCTTTTAGACCTATAGGTTGAGCTCAGGCTACCTGGTGTTATTCTCCATTCACACCTCAATACAAGAACTAGGACTTGAGTGTCTTGATTGTCTGTTAGCAAACAGTGGCTCAAAAGCACCTTTCTTTTATCAGCTGGAAGCATAACCACATTTTCTGGAGAGGCTAACATGTGTCCCAGGTGTAACAAGAAGGTCTACTTCGGTAAGTTTCTGTTTGGCTATGATATAGCTATACAGTAATAGAAAGCTTAATAATGTTTCACTTTGTTTGTGGCAGCGGAGAAGGTCACGTCTCTTGGGAAGGACTGGCATCGGCCCTGTCTGCGCTGTGAAAGGTGCAGCAAGACCCTGGCAGCAGGCAGTCATGCAGAGGTGAAAGAATGAAAGCAAAGACTTGTCACCTGAAATGACTGTTTATTCACAGCCATTTCCCCATATCTGGTTAGAAATGATTGAATATGAATCTATTATCATTTGAATTATAATGCATGAGTTATTACAGTGCATCCAGAAAGTGTTCACACATTTTATGTTACTGCTTATTCCAAAATGAATTCAATTCATTTGAATTCGATTCATCATGACGACAAAGTGAGAAAATTTTTGAAATATTTACATATTGATTAAAAATAAAATACAAAAATATAAAAATATAAGTTATACATAAGTATTCACAGCCTTTACCATGATACTCAAAGTTGATCTTAGGTGCATCTTCTCTCCATTGATGCAGCTTGATTGGACAATATTTGTTGATAACTCAGTTGATGGGACATAATGTGAAAAGGCACACACCTGTTTATATGAGGTCCCATAGTAGACAGTGCATGTCAGAGCACAAACCATGAAGTCTAAGGAATTGTCTGTAGACCTCCGAGACAGGATTGTATCGAGACACAGATCTGGGGAAGAGTACAAAAACAAGGTGCTAATGAGCAAAGTGGCCTCCATCTGTAAATGGAAGAAGATTGGAACCACCAGGACGTCCTAGAGCTGGCTGCCTGGCCAAACATGGTAGAAGGACCTTAATCAGGGAGGTGACCAAGAACCCAATGGTCTCTCTGATAGAGCTCCAGGGTTGCTCTGTGGAGAGAGAAGAACCTTCCTGAAGCACTCCATTCTCCATTAGGCCTGTATGGTAGAGTGGTGAGACAGAAGCCAGTCCTCAGTAAAAGGCACATGACAGCCCATCTGGAGTTGGCCTAAAGGCACCTAAATGACTCTCAGATGATGAGAAACAAAAGGATTGTACTGAATGTTAAGCATGTTTGTCTGTAGCAGGAACTTGGAGACTAGTCAGGGTTGAGAGAAAGATGACTGCAGTGATGTACAAGATAACAAAGGAGTGGCATTGGGACAATGAGTGTCTCTGTGAATGCCCATGAGTGGCCCAGAAAGAGCCTGACTGAACATCTCTGGTGATGTTGATTCTAGCTCCCCATCCAATCTGATGGAGCTTGAGAGGTTCTCCAAAGAAGAATGGGAGAAACTTCCCAAAAACAGGTGTGCAAATCTTGTAACATTGTACTCAAATAGACTGCCAAAGGAGCTTCAACATAATATTGAGCAAAGGCTGTGAATTCTTATGTACATGTTATATAATAATATACAATAAATTTGCAAAGATTACAAACAAACTTTGTCATCATGGGGTGTTCTGTGTAGAGCTCTGAGGGGGAAATGAATATATATATATATATATATATATATATATATATATATATATATATATATATATATATATATATATATATGATGTGTTGATGTGTGTGTGTGTGTTTGTTTGTTTATACATACACTGGGGAAAATAAGTATTTGATATACTGCCATTTTCCCACCTACAAACAATGGAAAGGTCTTATGCCTTGTGCATGTCTATTTTGTCCCTGGTGTATTTAGACACCTCTTTGGTCTTGGCCATGGTGGAGAGATAGAAATATGATTGATTGAGGATGTGGACAGGTGTCATTTATACAGGTAACAAGTTCAAATAGCTGCAATTAATGCAAGTAGTGAGTGCAGAGTAGGAGGCCTTCTTAAAGAAAAACTAACAGGTCTGTGAGAGACAGAATTCTTGCTGGTTGATAGGTGATTAAATACTTATTTCATGCAATAAAATGCAAATTAATTATTTTGTCTCATAGTTGAAGTGTATTTACAGAAACCACCACATCTTTCTGATAAAAATTACTTTTTGTAGGTGGGAAAACTTGTGTATCAATTACTAATTTACATATTAGCATAACAACTAGAATAATGACATTCATGAAGTGTGTGTGTGTCTGTGTGTTATGTGTATGTTGTGCTAATATGTCAGTTTTGTTGCACTTGTTCTACTTTTAGTTTAAGAAAAGTAGAATTTAAAATATATGCAAATTTTAATGACGTCTGTATTTTGTTGTTTTTGTTTTTTTATCAGCATGATGGCCAGCCGTACTGCCATAAACCATGTTATGCTGTCCTTTTTGGGCCCAAAGGTACCTAGACATTTATAACCTCCAGGGGGAGCTGTTGTTCAATTAAATAATATACCCTTCAGTTTGCAATATTTAAATATGCTAAACCAGTTGTTACACATATAACTGTTAACCTTATTAAGCAGTAACAATTAAACTATTTTAAAGTATTTACAGAAAATCTCCATGTGTGTAAAATAACACATCCTGTCTGAAAGTCACGTCTTGTCCTTTTTTCAGGCGTGAATACAGGAGGTGTTGGCAGCTACATCTATGACAAGGAGCCCAATACAGAGACCCAGCCATGAGCCTGTCAGTCTCTTGACAACATTCCTGCTCTACAATCACATGACTCTACTACAGACACAGCTACACTGTCAGCTTACACACGCTCACACACCACCTCACACCCTGACCTCCAACCATGCCTACTGAAACCAGTGCCAACATGGACTTCTCTAAAAAGAAGTGATGCCACACACTGTAATCCTTTACTGCTTTTATCCTATATGCCTGATCACCGTGTTTTGAGTAAAGTCAAACAGCCTTGTTCCTGTGCTCTGACGGTCTAGTGTGCAGTATTCCTGCTGTGGGCCTGCAAGACAAGAACTTCCGTACAAGAACCCATTAGTCTGACCTCTGTATCACCTCTGGCTGCTTACGTAAAGGAATATTTTTGCATAAAAACAAATAACATGATATATCACTTATTCTATGTTTAGTATCTGAAGTCTGCTTTTTTAGTCTAGAACAGCCCCCACTGCCCTGCACATTTCGTGGATTACTTGTTCCAAATACAATTGATTCAACTAATCAGCTAATTAACAAACCATTTCAGAGTGGCAGGGTTTGTGGTAATGCAGGGAATCCTCTAAAATGTGCAGGCAGGGGGGCACCAAGATCAGGTTTGAACTGGTTTAGAACTTAGAACGTTGCTAAGAAACTTAAATTGTCACCAGTCTCATCTCAGTAAATACAAAAATGTCTCTTAACCGATATCCAGATCTTTATCTAAGTGAAACTCACCACTTCTAATGAAACTTAGCCTCTGTTAACCCATCCGCAGCAGTGAACACACCCACACGTTCTAGGTATATCTCACATACTTAGAAATGTAGGTAACCACCTCAGCTTCCAGGGAGATTGGGGTTAGGTTTCATACTGAAGGCCATCTCAAAAGTGACTGTTAAAATAGGAAAATGCACTCTTCCCTCACTTCCAACACTTCCTGCTTGTCCAGGGATTGAAATCATTTGAGGTTTCGAACAGTTCAAAAATGAGTTCCACCTCTCCATTCTTTCCTATAACTTTGTTTATGTACCTTTTAGAGTCAATTTTTGAGGCAAATATATAGAGTATTAACATAGAAGTGAGATTGGTGACCGTGTAATTCCAGTGTTTTTAGCAACATTAGCTTAGCATCTCTCATTTTAAATTAAAGCTTAAGATATCAAATGTGTCTTGCCTGATCAACTTCATCTGGGCTAAATTATAAATAACGTTAATCCTTTTTTCCACTGAATTATTTATTTCGTGTGAAGTTGATGTGTATCACCTTGCCTTGTAGCCAAATTTAAGCGTTTAGGGAAAAATGAGTTTCGCCTTCACCTAAAATGCAGTTAATCAGATGTTTTTGTTTTCCCAAGTTTACACCTTTAGCTATGAGGTTAATTAGTTGATATTTCTTTACTGTATTGTCCTCCAGTGCAAAACTGAACATGCAAATTTCACGCAATGTAAATTTGTTCACGAGACTATATTAAACTTTGAAGTTGTAATGTCATATTTCAGCTCTTAAGACATAAAACATTAGGATCCAGCCTGAACAGACCTCTGTCCACAACAACCTTAATCACTCAGCATAGTATAGCAGGTCTCCTGGACAGGGATGTTGTTGTTCACTGATATCAGCTAAATATAACAGAGCTGAACATTCTGAGGGAGCATTTTCCAGATACGGAGGAGCTGGGTTGTTTTAATGGTTTGCTGACAGGCAGATCAATCTCACCTCAGAGGCTCTTCTCACAGGTGCAGCACAGCAGCACTTTGCCATAAATCTCCAAGATGTTCACCAGCCCAGAATTGCTCTTTGGCTGCCTAACAGCATTCCTACGTCAAAGTATTTACCTTTAGTTTAAAATGTTGGAAGAGACTCTTCTCTTAAAGGAGGTACAGACTCTTATTTTATGGTAAAGCTCATGAGAGGTCGAGAGGTATAGAGGGCTTTGTGTTAGGTGCCTAATGATTGAGTAGCTGAGACGAGTTTACATGGAGCTGTTTCAGAAAAATGACAAAGGTTGGCATCAGACCAGCGAATCAAAGGAATGACTAAGCTGTTCAATGTATTATGTGTGGTGTGAATATTAGAACTATCCGCATATCTCCTTGTAATGAAAATACAAATTTTTATGAGTAGAAATTAGCTGATAGAAACCTTTAGGTTCAACTTTAATGACAATACGTTCTTGTGGAATGTGCATTAGTACTCAATGACTGTTATTGCCATGATGTTTATTTGCTGTAGCAGGGCTGCACACTTCTATGGACTGACTGTAGTTTGAGCAAAGGTAGCCCACACTTTTTAATCCTGTATTAAAGTTTATACACTGCTCATCTCTGTACTGCTCATTTATTTTGTATACATTTTTCATAAAGAGAACAATTTCAATATCTTTTGATGAAAATATAAATAATGAAGGTTTAGACCATAAAACCATAATGACAAACAGTTTTCAGGCCATTAATTTCTAGGAAGGTTAGTCTTCTCCACTGACCACTCATCCAAGCCTATTACAGGAAGGTTAATACAGTTTTCAGGCCATTACATTCTAATTAAAGTCAATGGATCTCATTCATCTCATTTTTTTACATAGGTAGCTGAATGTACACTCTTTAAAACAAAGGTGGTTCTGGTGGTTGTTTAATGTTCAGGGCCACCACAGAGCAGCTATTATGTTCATCCTTGTCCACATTACATTACATTGGTATGAGGTCTCTGCAGCAGCACACATTACATTACCTGTCAGTGGAAACCTAGTGTGAAATATGGCCAACAGCATCCTGTGAGCACTGATGAAGATGACCAACACAAACTGAAGAAACAGATGAGCTTCTGTCTGTGATCTACAAATTGGACTAGTTTCTAATAGAGTGGACAGCTAATTGTGGTTAAACACTCCAGCAGCACTGCAGCGCCTGTGTCTTTCTTTAATATTATTTTTTTTATATTTTATATTTATCTTTACTTCTGTTTCCTGGAGATTTTGCAAGCAAAAAAATCTGATATAAGTGATTTTGAATAATGTGCTTATAGGTGCCTGTGTATTTGATGTTATACTGCAAGCAGGTTAATAAGAAAAGCCTTTCTTCATGTGATCTTGTGACAACAGGACCTTGATCAGACTGACTGTTGGACTTTTTCTCTACCACACCTTTCTGTAAACTCAAAACCTAGGCCACACTTGGCATACTTGCACAGCCACAGCCCTCCCTCCCTGAACATGAGGAGTCTTTGTCTTTCGATACAATATGTTTATACTTCACTTTTCCTGAGCCCTCAGCCATGACAGACAAAGATAAAGCACACATCCCTGATGAGCAATAGGTGCAGCTGATCTAGCCATTATACACAGTTTAATAATGGTGTAAAACACCTTTATCTGTTGTCACTGTGATGAATATGGGGTGAGACTAACATGGCTGCAGTGTTAAATAATGGAGCTTTATTAAACCTGGCCTGGAAAAAATGGGTGATTTGAGATATCCAAAGGAAGTGCATAATAATTGATAAATGGTGAGCGACTCTAAATGTCATTCATATATTCATTAAAATGGGAGAAAATCACACATACACACACTAGGTTTCCGCTGACAGGTAATGCAATGTGTGCTGCTGCAGAGTTTCACCCAGACCTCATACCAATGTAATGTAATGTGGACAAGGATGAAGTAATTTATGAGTTTCTATTTGTACACATAGAGAACTGGTAATGTTACATACTTCTCTTTAAGATCTGAGCGCACATAAGGACTATTATTAACATAACTAGGTTTAAATTCACAGCTGTTACACAATAACTGACCTTTCAACACTAAACAGATGCTCTCATCCAGAGAGGCTTGTCTTGAATCGTGTTACGCAGGTAAGTGAATGCACAATCTTAAAAATAAAGGTGTTTCAGGTGGCTCCTCAATCAATCGAAGAACCACTTTTGCTTCCATAAAGAACCTATGAAGAATTTTGGTGTTAGTGTGAAGAACCTTTAAAACAGGGGTCACCAACCCTGTTTCTGGAAATCTACCTCCTTACAGACTTTAGATTCAAATGAAATCACCCCCATCTGATCCAACTGCCTTCAGAAGGAGAGGTGTTAGATTTGGTTGAAACATGCAGGAAAGTATCTTTCACGGAACTTGTGAACAAAATCACTACTCAGAAAGGTTCTGGAGGCAGCTCTGCCTCTGAGGCAGAAAAAACACAATTGGTTCAGAGAATGATCACTTCAAATAACCAGTAGATGGAGCTTTAAAAAAAATGTATCAACTCCTCTGAGCTTTACAAATGATACTGCAATTGCAAGCAGTGAAGAACTGCATATATAAAGAATTAGTTTGGAAAACAACAAACTGAATTGCATACCTTTTATACAGAGCCTCCACATATGAAACTCTGAGGGTTGATGCATATTTCTAAAGCTACTGGTTATTTTAATTGGTTATTCTCTGAACCAGTTGCCTTTGTGCTGCTTTAGAGGCACCACTACCTTCAGAACTGTTTTGTGTAGTACACAAGCTCCAGGAGCAGCTTTCTATAGAAGGTTCATCAGATTCACATTTCCATTAAAATCATGTTTTTAAAGAAGCCCCTTTCTTTAAGGTAGAAAGTTTAGCACAGTGGACATAATCAGCCAAGGAATCAAACCCTGCTCTGCTACAGGGTGTGTTTATACCCACTTCAGTATACTAACCACCAATTCGCTGACCTGATGGCAATGTTGGTGGTATGTCAGTCACCAATGCTTAGCTGATATTCTTGATATTGATTTTGATGGTCTCCTCATGGCATCTCTCATGGGGTGGGATATATTAGTTCTTGAATTCAGGGATGGATTGGGTATGGGTTCAGGCCGCTGAGACAGTGTAGGGGCCAGTCGACCAAATGAGCTGATCAAAAGGGCCCACCCTGCACCATAATATTATGGCTGATCGGTTTGTACATGTTGTACATTTGTTCCAAACAGCCATCTGACTGTTTTAATTCTGCACACGAGGCAAGAAGCTGCTGTGGACTGAGTTAACCTTAAGACCTGATCATACAGTCATTGTTACATTATTGCATACTCTATGTATGCAATAATGCCCATTTACTGATGTACTGTATGTGCCTTTGTTTATACTCTGCCCACTGGCTGCTCATTTGAGGCTTGGACCTGGATTTCTGTAAAGCTGCTTTGTGGCAACTCCTTGTTTTAAAAAGCACTATACAAATAAACTTTTATTGATTGATTGATTGATTGATTGATTGATTGATTGATGTTTGTGTACTGGTTTCAGAGTAAACATATATCTGCATATTTAGATTTTGGCTTTACAGTTTCTGGTTATACAGTTTGTAGTTGATATTTTATAATTTGTATAGTTTTCATCCCTGTCTAGTTTCTACACCTCTGTTATATTGTATTACATCTTTTTTATTTTTTTTATTGTATTTTAATTTTATTGTTGCTATCAATCAATACAATACTGTCACACCCTTGCAAAATCATCCCATGTTGTACTACGTGTTTGCCATATTCCAATAACAAAATCAATTTTTTAACTGATTTATATTCATATGATGGTGATTTTTTTTTTAAGTTTCTGAACCTTCTAATTGAAATAAATGAATTGTTGATTTTCAAAGTATATTCAAGAAAAATAGTACAGGGAACAA
Source organism: Acestrorhynchus altus (assembly GCA_034509495.1). Lineage (NCBI taxonomy): Eukaryota > Metazoa > Chordata > Actinopteri > Characiformes > Acestrorhynchidae > Acestrorhynchus > Acestrorhynchus altus. Next base: position 15,478,779 of record CM067513.1, read on the forward strand.
TCTTAAATATGGCTTTTTCTGTAACATTTGCAACAAATGTTAGAAGTACAATTTTTACTAATGAACTTATTTGAACATATCTCTGTTATAAAACACCTTCCCTCATAAAAGAGATGAAACAATGTCAGGTCATCTTATTACAAAGTACTGTATGACGTTACCAACTCATACCATTTTCCATATATGGAATGGTCCTCTGACATGGGAAAAGTGCAGGCAGTCTTTATCTGTAACACCACTGGACTTTCCTTTCTGGACATTCTCTCATCAAACCACACCCAAGGAAGTAATGCCGTTGCCTGGATACAAGAACACTTCCCTCTCCAGTAAAATCAGAAAAGCCTCGGCACTGAGGACTTATTGTTCTTAAAACACATTACTTAATGGTGACAAGCGGCAGTTCTGCCCACACAGTCAGACAGACAGTTACACACACACACACACACACACACACACACACACAGACACACACACACAACAAAAACAGATCCGTGGTAGCTCTATGATGGTGACTGCCAAATGAAACATTGTCTGGTCAGATAAAGCAAAGTTCAGTTCAGAATGGCCTGATGCAATAGAAGCAGAGCAACCCCAACTGTGAAAGAACACACACACACACACACACACACACACACACACACACACACACACACACACACACACACACACATTTAATAGAGACTGAGCTAAGCTGTAATGTGAATCCCTTACATACAATTTAAAAATAAAATAAATAGCTTTTCCCATTTTTTCTTTATACTCTGGAATATTGAATCTGCAGTGTGGCTTCTCTCAATTGCACCCTGAAGTCACATTTGTGCCGTCCTATTCCCTAAACAGAAATATCTTCCAGTACAGCAAAAAAAACAGATTCATCTACCAGATGGCGGAGCCTTTCAATAAAGTGGACATGCTATGTGGGGTCTGAATGGGTCACTAAGTTTCAGGGCCAAACTCAGAGTACCCATTACATCATCTTGGCATTGATTCAGTCAAGCTTTTCATTGTTGTTTCCCCTAATTATCAGAATCTTACTTCTCTTTATACAGCATGTGCACAATGCTTCATTAAAGTGAAATCCAAGCTCATTGAACCCCAGGCTTAGTTCTTAATTCTTCCTTTCAAACCAACATTATGTAACATTTTTACCTTCAAATTACAGCTTCAAAATTATGTTGATGCTCGACTGATTTGTTATAGGCAGAATGGCAACACTATTGTTGCTACTGTAGGCTCAGCATACTGCTAAATGCACAATGTAACTTTGATAAAGGAGGCACAAACCCACTCACAAGAGCTACATAACTTGAGTCATACAATCCTGAAATATTGCATTAGATGCGGGTTCTGTATTTCTCAGCATGGGTTCTGAATTTCTTTGTACAAAGAAAGTTTGTTTCTTCACGGCATCTAATGAAATCATGATTTGGACAATGTGTTGTAGTGAGTGTGTGTGTGTGTGTGTGTGTGTGTGTGTGTGTGTGTGTGTGTGTGTGTGTGTGTGTGTGTGTGTGTGTGTGTGTGTGTGTGTGTGTGTGTGTAAAAACATTAACCATGCTGTTTACATTACCTCAGTGGGACAAACTAATTTGCACAACTGTCTGCTTATTACAAATAAACCTAGGTTAATCTCATGCATTTGGGTTTCTTGTTGCCTTTTAACTTGTTATAATGGGCGCAGCTGTGGCCTGGTGGTTAAGGAGCCAGCAGTGTGACTGGAAGGTTGTCAGTTTGATTCCCTGAACTGGCAGGACATGACAGAAGTGCCCTTGAGCAAGACATTTAACTCCCCAGCTGCTCCCGGGGCACTGCAGAAAGGGATGCCCACTGCCCCAGGCCCACTGTCCACTGTGTGTTTCACTGTGTGGATGGGCAAAGTGTGGTGGACAGTGGATCTATAGGCATATTTTATTATATAATAGTAATTACAAGACAAATTTGACAAGCTATAGCAATATCATTCATTAACATTAATTGCATGGCAAGTATGAGTAGCTGAAAAATGAATCATGTCACATGTCAAAATAAAAGAAATCAGAAACTGCAAAGATTACAAATTCTCTTGATGTAACCCTAGCAACCATCATTTAATACCTGCTATGAAACAAATGTGTAAGTTATGTAGTTATGAAAGTGAGGAATTCAAGCATGAGCCCACTTTTGAGTTTTAGGGTTTAAATGGTTTTAATGTGCAAAGCATATTTTGGCGTCTGGCACTCAGGAGAACTCAGCCAGTCAGACATTCTGGAAAGAGATCCGCGTGACAACAGGCAGCAGCTGACCCGAACATAGTAAACTGAGGCCACATCTATTTGATGCTGCCTCTAACAGATTAAATCCAGATTATTCTCACACGCTGGTGTGATGCTGCCAGTTGTCCATGTTCCTCTCAGACAATTAAACCTTAAAAAGTGGAGCGCAGAGTTGGCATTGGCACCTGCTGTTACTAAGCACTGCTGTGACTGATGGCTGGCAGGACACTGACGGCTGCTGTCTTGTTCCCATATAGTGGCTGATTCTTCCACTAACTGGCAGATATAAGATATAATGTTCTCCCCTGCCTATGATCTAACTTCCTACCACTTGCAGCTTGGACAGCAAAATCATTATCAACATCAAAGTCTCCATCCATCATTGTCTCTAACTCAAACACCTCATCCCTTCTGCAGGGTGATAATGCTATGTTCCATCCTCTGGCCTCTACATCTGCCTATTTCGTTCTTGCTCCCTTTTTCCTCTTTCTTAATGATCTGCAGATGGCTATATGAAGCCGCAGATGTTCCCAATCCTGAAAACATTTTGCATTTTTTATTTATTTGTCTGATCAATCTTCCCTCCTATCTGTCCTGAGTTGTGAGCTCAGACGCACTGCCAGATGTTACTTGGATTTAAAAGTTTGACAGAACATAAAAGAACCCGTCTTTCAACTCTACTTGCTCCAACCTAGGGTCATTGTGTACCACTTAAAGGCCTGATTTCCATAATGTCCCAATGATGCGAGCCTGAAAGTAGAGACATAAAATTTCCATACACCCTGAGGGTCCAGGCAGCCCAACACCCCCACCCAATGCATGACCCACATAACCTCATCTGAACCTCTAACAGCTCTGATTTACCATGAAATCACACTACAGATTGGCTGGCAGATTTGAATTTCAAATTGATGAGTGTCGCACTGAGATCTGAGAAGATGGCATGCAGCCATTCGAAGATCCTGAAGCCATGAACTTCTTTCTTAAAGACTTGAAACAATGGTTCAGCCAAAACACAAATTTGCACAATTCTCCTTAACACAAAATGACATCCAAGACAATGTTTGCGTCTTTAGTTTGTACTGGTGCTACAAAGCGAATGTTCAGTGCCATAAAAATAAACGTGACTAAAAAAAATGGTTCAGGATTTGAACAAATATAGTGCAACCCTCAAGTATATATATGTTTATATATATGTCACCAATTAAGATCATACCAAGAGCAAAGTACATAATAGTCTGCATGGTCACAAAAGAACCCAAGGTAATCTTCTAAGCATCTAAAGGCTTTTCTCACATTGGCCAAGGTCGAAGTCCATCATCAGGAAAACACTGAACAAGGTTGCAAGGAGAAAGCTGCTGCTCTCCAAAAAGAACTTTGCTGTCCATCTGCAGTTAGCTAAAGATCAGAGGGAGAAACCAGAAGGCTACTGGAATATTTTTTTGTGGACGAATTAGACTAAATGATGAGACCAATGTTTGGAAAACACTGCATTCCAGCAAAAAAAAACTGATCTGATGCCTAAAACACCATGGTGGTAGTATCATAGTTTGGGCCTGTTTTGATGCATCTGGGCCAGGATGACTTGCCATCATCGATAAAACTATGAACCCTGAATTATACCAGCAAATTGTAAAGGAAAATGACAGAACAGCTGTCAATGAGCTGAATCTCAAAAAACTACTATAAGCACACAAGTCATTCTACCAAGAATGGTTTTGGAATTGTCAAGTCAAAATCTAGTCTTAATCCAAATAGAAATGTTGAAGAACCAGAATCAAGCAGTTCATGGGAGGAAAATCACCATCATAAAAGAGTTGAAGCTGTTTTGTCCCAAGTCAATGTGCAGGACCAATCAACAGTTATTGGTCAAAAGTCATTTCCCAAGTCATAGAGTAAGCATACATTTGCTACTAACAGAAGCTACTAACAACCTGAATGAGGCACATATGTGATGATTTCAGTAACCATGGTACCTTTAAGTGCAAACCTAAAAGAAATAACATTTGGATGCAAAGCAGGCATTGACTAACTGACTGCATTTGAAGAAAGAGGACAAATGTTGTAGATTTGATGTGATCATTAATCTGATACAGTGAGCCCCTGTTTCATCTCCATTCTGGTCTCTGTGCATTCTGAGCTTTCACACATCTCCCCTATCCAAAATACATCCCTCAAGAACCCAGATATAGAAAACAGACAAGGCAGCTCTCCAAGATGACAGTATCTAACAGGAACCAGCTGCTTCATCATCTTATCGTTTCACTCCTTCTGTGTGTATGTGTTTGAACTGGACTGACCAGGCTGAGAAAGATCCATGGGAATAAACATGGCTTTGGGCTCTGCTTACTACAATTCAGTCACTCACATCATAGATCAGATTAGTCTGAGGTGTGCCTGCAGCATGGCTCCACTGAACACATCTGCCAAGCCAAACAGGAGAGCTATTCATCTGCTGTTCTTTTCTTCTTATTATCTGTCTGCCCAGGATGGTTCTGATGTAGTTAAGTCTGGGGAAATACAACACTTTCCACTGTTCATATTGGCTGAGGTAGGGAAAATGTGGGTGTTCCTTGTCGGACAGCTTCCTTCATCCCATCACCAAGACAGCAGGCCATTTGGAAAACGCTTCCCAAGGCCTATACATCATAATAACTTAGTAAAGAACACTATAAATTAATGGTCTTTGAAGCTTCTGGTTTGCTTCAGTTTTACATTTACCCTTCTTAGTCCCTTATGAAAAAGCCTGAAGTCTTTGTGCAAAATCACTGACACTTCCTATCGTGTCTACTGGTATTTTCCTTACTTTTGGTGCTCAACTTCCTATGTTATGCGCGTGTTTATTTCCAGCCTTGCTGTTGTGGCATTTAATCTTGGCTGCCATCCCAGACCCAATTTTCCCCTCTGTTTTATCCACTTCATCTGTTCCATACCTCAGGGACCTCAGTCATTTTGGTTTTAGAGCACACATGACAAGCCTACACCACCAGGAGTATCCTGATAAAGATATGTGACAGCATAAATATAGTCTGTTATTATTGCTTCTGTATTGTGTGCTGTGCTCTTAGTTTAGATGAACAGTCACTGTTCACCAAAAGGCCTAAATTTGTAGCAGTACAGGAGTCAAAGAGGCAACACCCAGTGACGTCAGCATCTCTCCATGCTTTGCCCACTGGTCCATTCAAGGAAAACACAGTGGGTGAAGAAAATGGGCAGAGACGAGAACAAAAAAGAAGTGCTTGTTGAATGAGGAAAAATAAAATCTGGAGCAACATAAAGATCTGCTTCCAAACCAAATCTAAATACAGTGACATCTTTATGAGGCTGATTATTCTTGTTTTTCCATGGTTTTCCACTGTTATATCATTTTATCAGACCAGAGTTTTCAAATATCTATGTCAGTGGATCACAACCCTGGCCCTGAAGTACCCTACCTCTTTTTGTTGTTGTTGTTGCTGTAATTCAGTCTTGGAAAAAAGTACCACTGACACCAGGAGGTCGTATCTTCTTGTCAATGTGGTGGTACTGTCGATGGTCTTCTGTTTACTTATTTAGGGAACAAAAACTATATGAAGAAAAGCATAGGGGCACCTACAGGTCCTTTAATGATAGTTCATTCTAAATCCACTGGTATTAATATTGAGTGCCTGTAGCTTTGTAGGTTTCTTGTTGCATAGCCCCTACTCTGTTTCATAGCCTCTTTTCTTGACTCTAGTCAAGTCTTTGTGAAATTGTGACCTGTGCCCAATTACAGCAGCATTGTGTAGCAATTTTAACTTAAAATTACTCATTGAAGTGATTTTGATGGTACATTGACTTAAATGGTAGCATCTGTCATTGACACTTCAGATCAGGAAAGCCTCTACTGCACAAGACCTTTTGTGAGTTATATTTGGGCAAATTCCTGCAATTTTACTCTACCATGACTGTCCATATGCTTCTTTTACAAGTGAATCACATTTCCCACCTGTAGGGGGAGCCCAAGAGCAAAAATATCTATTCTCGCCAATTTAACGAATTATCTTTGGTTTCATTAAATGGTGTCAATGGAGTTACATCTAAACAAACTGCAGAATTGGGGTTAGGGGATTCTCAAAGGGCCTGGACTTGGTGTACACTTTAAAAATTTCCCAGACAAGCCCACAAAAAGTCAGAGGGCACATGAATTTGTGGAATGCCTCTGATTATTATAAAGAAAACAGTGAAATACTCAGGGCCGGGGTGCTCTAGCACTGGGGTTGGGAACCATTGCTTTATCTTAGTATGCTGCGCAAGTCAAAGAGAGATGTTATACACAAAGGACATGATGACTAGACTGCCTTTACACAATAAGTTCAGTCATACAGCTGCAGATCTGCTGCTATTTCACAGACCTACATTCTTCAGTGGTCTGAAAGCGTTCCCACATAAACCCACCACGAGAACCCTCCGGTCCAACTCTGTCACTTGGGAAAACTTTTCCCCAAGCCTTCCTTTTCTTGTCTGGAGAGAAAATCAGCGTTTGTTTGTGTTTGAGGGTGATGGTTTCCATAGAAACTGTGGCGTTCTCAGACATCCCATCATACCAGAGTTTTTAATACCTTCACTATCTTTTCATATCATTGTACAGGCTTTTCAGATCTCTAGTTTCCTGTTCACAAAGGCCTCTTCAAGATACAAAGTCTGTTCTGTTAAACCTGGTAAAAAATTCACATTGACCTTTGAAAGCCTGAAAGTTCTCACTAGGTTACAGTGTGATTAGCACCTGCTTATTGGAAATAAGACATGTTGGACAAGCAGGCTGTGGGGAAACTCTAGACTAAATGGTAAATGGTTACCATTTGAGACCACAGTGCACTGTGTCAGCTGGGTCCATACAGTAGAAATTGTTTATTTCTCATGGATCTTTCCTTGCTCTTTCCTCAAACTTACTAATTCTGTTTATACAATTATAGTTCCCTCATAGTAACAACTGCAAAAATACTGGCTTTGCTGAAAAATGCTAGATTACATCTCTTAAAATAGTAAATTTGGTCTAAATAAAGTCAAAATTGTGTAAAACCATTTAAGGCCTCCTATACCTGCCAATTAACATGTTCTTCAAATGGGTGTATCAAACATTGGCACAGTCATGCTCCATAATGTCTATAAAGCATACTGAATGCCACATGTAACAACCTTCATAATAAACACCATAAGATGTCTGTTCCCAGTTTTCATTTTGTTTTGTCCAGCAAAGCCCAGTTCAGCCCAACACCTCATGCTTTAGTTCAGAGCTTTAGCAGGTCCAACACTCTGGCTGTCTCCAAGTTACTTTGAGCCTAAAAACTGCATGACCACTGTACAGCCTCAATATCCAGCCAAGGCCACATCAAACGCCGCACTTAAAATGCCTCTTGAAATAAAATGATGCTTTCCGTATGCAAAGGAGACCAAGGTACCAGAAATTTGGAGAGGTTACTTGCAGAACTCCCACTGAGGGAACTGAGTCTCACAACTGGACGTCAACCCCAGTGGCCTGTGGAGTGTCACTTTAAAGACTTAATAAGAAATGCCAAGAAACCTTAATGACAGTGGCTGAGATTAGCCGTGCTGTTTTAAGGGCTGTCATGAGTAAGGTATGGTTCTAATTACCATACCAAAAAATTCAGTGCAGATTTACTAGCTGTATTAAGAGTATGTTGTGTTTAATGACAAGTTTTATAGAAATAACAGTGTTCATTGACAATGAGCCACAAATGGAACCCCCAGTATTATACAGTGCTCGATGACTGGCTCTTGATGATTGGACGTTGAGCAACACGTACATTCTGAGTTCAGGATTTGTGTTCAGGAGCTACCAAATCAATTTAAACAAATGTATCTAGACATTCATTGCCAATTGTCTAAGGTCACCAGTGTCAGTTAGAAGGATATAAACCCCACAGCACTAACAAGGCATTTTCTGGAGGGATGGATTTAATACCTTCTACAAAGTGATCTCTAGATTGTCAGTTTATATAATAAATAGTGCAGAATCTAGAATCTCCCTCATTTTCCTTTCCAAATTTTTTCCTGTGCATAGTTTTGAAATAAAATTGAGGACATGGTTACTTGATGCTATGCAATTGTAGACTATTAAAACACTTTATAATCTAAACCTGTGCTTTGAGTTGTGGTTGCAGAGTCTAGCTGATGCTGCACAATGCTGGACCAGTGCCAGCAAAGTGAAGAGAGGAGGATGATTGCTTCTCCAGTCTTCTTATAGAAACACTGATATGCGGCTACTTTTCCTGCTGTGTGACATATTTCTCTAACAGCCGATTTTCCACATAAAAGCCACTCACGATCATTTCCCTGCTGCATGCTAATCAGTGAAAGTAAGAACTAAAAAGAAAGGGTTGCACATGATTAAGCTCTGTAGGACACCGAATGTGTTCTTAAATACAAGGCTTCACTATTATTCAAGCTGTTTAACTGTAAATCCTGTGGCAGAAAGAGCTCGGACAACAACTGTAGCTGTAACAGAAATATGCAGGCTATATAGTGAACTGCTGAAGCTTAGGAACTGCTGCTCAAACTACACATTTTATTGATTTTCTAAGTGAAATGTGAGCAAATTGACTTCAGGGAACACATTATATTATTGTACTGACCACACACCTCTGATCATTTGGGGCAAAAACTTTATAACAGACTATAAAATTGTTGAAACCTCTAGAATTTTGAATATTTCTGCATAATCCAAGTCCTATAACTAGAACTTTGGGATAACCAATTCCAACTAATGACCCAGAAATATTACACTTGGTGATTTATTTATTGAGGCATCCAATACTATATATCTGTGAGTGGCAAAAGTATATGAACCTTAGCTTTCAGTATCTGATATGACCTCTTTGTGCAGCAATAACTGCATCCCACCCCACAACCCAATACCCCCCCACACACACACACACACCATCTCATTAATTGGAAACTGATTTTAATTTCCCTTCAAATGAGCTGATAAAGGTTCACATATGTTTGACACCAAATATACTCATATACGTCAGTGTAATATAATATATTCGGCTCCTGTCTGTCGCAATCTTTTCCTGTCCATTCTGCTCCTGACCACCTTGTTCCTCCATTATGACATAACTCTAAACCAGTGCCTTTTCAGTGCAGCAGTGGACCTATTTCAGGCTCTAATTCATGTCAACACTCCAGCCATGCTGGAAGTTCAATTTAAGCTCAGAGTAAAGCCAAACCCCAAACTCCAAATCCTTATAACGCATCAATAAACCTACAGTCCTCTTGATTACACGTGTTGATCTGTACCATGTGTTGGTTATGAATGAGCTAAAGAGAACTAAGTGTATGTGTGTAATATCTTGTGGTGTGCATTAATACTCAGTCTGATGTGCAGCACTGCCGGTATTTGGAGTTTCAGAGCAAAGAACTCTAAACAGCAGAGCTGAGTGGATGATTGCACTACTTATGTGGCTTAAGCACAATATTAAACAAGATGAAGCTTATTAAAATGCCCGAGCAAGTCTGCTAAATATGATATTAAAGATTCAAAAAATGCCAGCATGCCTTGACTTCTATTACTATTGAAAAAAGCCAGTGTCTTAACTCTGCTAAAGTTATTTCCTTTTATGGCCATATAAATTAGAGCAAACGTGAGTTCTAATGTAGAACTAAACCAACTCCCAACTGAATCACAGTGAGAAAAGTGAAGTGAAGCCTGCGAGACTGGTAGAGACGGCTTGGAAAGCTGGCACTGGATTTGGATCGTAAATTTGGGTATGTCCAGTAGGCAAGAAACCTGTGCCTCCACACACTGAAGAACAAAGAGCAAACGGCCCTTCCCAAACTTCCACTGCATTAAGTCTGATGTCATATTTTTACACCCTTTAGTTACCATGGCTGCAGAGCTTGTGACTGATTTCCACCCTGAGGCTCTGAGACTATCTTGCGTCATTGCATGCCTTCAGTAAATGAGCTTTTGTTTGTTTTCAGGGTAAGAAATCATCTCGGTTAAACCAATTGGACCAAATATTCAGGACACTCTAGATTAATTAATCTTGGTAAATGTTCATTAGTATTATTTAAATATCTCCCATTCAATCCTACACACATTGCTAGCCCCTAGCCAGAAAACACTAACCACAGTGGACACCTGTGTGTCCCCAGTGTCCTCTTTTTCCAAAACCAAAATATGGTTATCCTAATTGAGAAATTTAATAATTTACAAATTATAATTCAGTTTTATACAACATGGTCTTTTTAACAATTGACTTCATATTAAAAGGGATGTAGAGATACTGTCTACAGATAATCTAATGTCTGAGATACTAAGTCTCTGACCAGCACATTTTTAAGTATTACCAGTTTCAACAACCCTATTTTATAAGGTAATTATTAAGCCCTTCACAAACTAAATCAGGTGTTCAGAGCCTATACATTCAACATGTTATGAACCACTGATATAATGTATGTATTAAATTTGAAGTTAAATGTTTCATTTAAGTCTACTTTTATCTAAAACTGTAAATTTAATGTATTTTGCAGTCAGTTAATGAAAAGGTGCATGAGCTATTTATACTACACAAAGAGTGACCCTTTGGCCAAATACATGCTGTCATGATGTCACTTTGGTGTGAGAAGATAACAATACATAACCTCACCTCTAAATGTTCTTAGAGAACACACCACCTCTTATCTCTCAAAGAGCAGTTTCAGATGTTTTGGTTATGTAACCCCATACAGTACAGACATTACGCTGGCTTTTCAACATTTGCATCATGCATTGAAAATGGGCGGTGTCTTCATTCCACTGAACATTGCAGCTAACTGAAGATTCACACTGTGCCCTGCTAAGTCCATGCAGCAGCTGTCATCACTGCGTCATATCTATGGGATGTTTTTTCAGACTCGGATGACATGTTCTTTCAACATGTGGAATTTGTAGGAGATGGAGGATGATCCCAGTTGCAGCTGAAACTACACTGAGAATGACAATCACAGAGCTTGCTGAAAATATGGGATAATGTAGTCATAAATAATGAATGGCTAAATGTTCTGTCTATTTCCAGTGTTACATGAAATATGTCCATAAAAAAAGATGAAGGACAACATTGGGGTAAGTGTTAAAATACAGTGGAAATATCCTCTTGTAATGGAGCCTTAAATTTCCAGACACACTTTGAAATATATTTTAGAACATGAACTAAGGGTATGAACATTAATATAGGGGAGAGAAAGGAACAACCTTGAGCAGGGTAATATATAATAACAAGTTAATAACAACAAAGCATCTAAAATACAACAAGAATACAACACAATTCAATTAACACCTGAAGACATTATCATTAGATGCATTAAGTTACGTCTGTTTATTATTTGTTCTTTACATATTTAATTGAGAATCCAAAATTATCAAAAAAAAATGGGAAACAAATATCTTAAATCATTAATTTAGAATTAATTTATGTTTTTAAACATTTAATAGTACCTTGTTTTCTGCGTTTCCATGTGCTGTGGTGAATTGTTGAGTATGCATACTATAAAATGTACTGCAGCAACGTACTAGCTAATTGCTGTCGCAAGATACTGTAGATACATTTCAGTGTTTGTTTTTTTTACAGTGCGGTCAGTTGCTCTGAATGAAGAAAGTGCTTTAATTGCTGTATGTAAATGTAGAGCAGACATTCATTCAGCTATGAAACTGAAACTGCTCAGACGTAAATATGCTATTACACTCTTCTGCTCAGTGCAGATCAGGAAAGAACACTAAAACTCATCACAGCATCAACAGCTTTTCACTTCCTGATTTTGTTTTTTTCTTTTTCTTGTTGCCATGACACAGGAAGCAACCCCAAACAAATAATTATGGGTTGCTAAGGAAACATGCTTTTTAAGCTGCTGTTTGCTTGTTTTATTTTTGGAGGGAATAGTTGTATGCCAGCCAAAACAGTGCATACTCAAACTGTCCTTAATGATGATTGTTTGCATGTGTTGCAGACAGACTGTTATTTTTTTAAACAGTCTTTTGTGAAATAATTTCATAAAATGTATTTTTTTTTACATCAAACATGTACGTGCAGAAATTCCTACCCACAGTTTCCAAAATATACAGACAGATTAGTCTCATTTAGGAAAGAATGAAAACAAACATGCTCTACTAAAGTGTATTAGTAATCATCAGGGAATTATACAGTGCATTGCTTCACAACACTTATCCACAAATATGATATAAATAAAATATATTTTTGCATTTCTATTGATCTTTAATTTATTGTACTTAGAGTCTACACTCACACTTAAAACTAAACAGGCATCAAATGGTTCTTTAGGCGATACCAAAGAACAGGTATTTCTTCCATAAAGGACCATGTTTGTTATAGAGATGAGTATAAGTATGAATATGTAGAACATTGTAAAGGCCTAAAGAACCTTCATTTGAATGCACACTTTACTGTTAACAGCTGTAAGCACAATAAAATCTCCTCTTTTTTTCTTTTTTCTTTTTACTTGCTGGACATTTGGTCCCCAAAAATAGCTAAATACAGGATCACATGCATACCGTGTGCAAAACTCTCTAAGCAAGCTGTTTACAACCATTTATCTTGGCAATTATTATTTAGTTGATGTCAAAGAAGAACTGTTTTTTGTTCCATAAAGAATCATGTTTGTTATAAAGATGTATGAGCATGAAGAACATTGTCAAGAACCTACACTTGAGTGAATGCTTTACTGTTAACTTCAGTAAACAGAATAAAATCTCTGCTTATTTACTCTTTTTGCATTTTTGCTTAATAACCTAAGCAAATAACATAATAACAAGCTTTGTTTTTGGGTGCCAGTCTATCATCCCCAAAAAGTCTGAAGATTTGTGTTTGACATTTGGTCCCCAAAACAGCTAAATAGGGATCACACACACACTCATATAGTGTGCAAACTGTTTAGAACCATTTATCTTGGCAATTAGTCTGAATGTAAACATATTATTCAGCAAACAATCTTAATCATATATGTAAGCAAACAGTATCCAGAATGTTTTGAAAGTTCTGTTGAGAGTTAAAAATACAAAACTTCAGTTCCAGATTTCTAATCCATCACATAGATGATTTCACCAGCAAACACCCATCTGATTTACCTTATTGTGAATACACTGACACATAAAATCACTTCTTTTTGTATGAATGTCATTGCATTGTATGTTACTGTATTGTATAACTCGCTTGACTTTAGACAGTGACACTGTTGTTCCAATAGTTTCCAGTTCCTGGAAACCTTGATGGTTCTTTGGTTGTTCCTGGCCATCAAAGAAAATTTCCTTTCAGTTAATTGGTAACATTTTAGATTTTCTTCCATAATTTAGAAAAGTGGCTACAATTTCCCACAACTTGTACATGTAGTTATTGAAAAAGGTGAGTCTGCAGTTGTGGACCCTAAATGGCCCGAAGAGTCATTGCTGGCAAAACATGGTTTAATATAAAAACAAGACACTGTAAGATGGAACATCACTAATGAAGTAAATGGGTTGGATGAGGATTGAGGACATTGATCATATCAATAACAATCACCAGATTTAAACACTACTAAGATATAAGATTTTGACTACTAAGAATTTGGGGAATGTGTGGAGACGAAAACTGCAACCACTATTAGGAGGTGTGTGTATTTTTTTTTTTGGTATGAATTTTATTGTATATTCATTATAACAATTGATTATCTAACCAAAATGAGCATTGTACATATATCACTGTATACGTCTTTTAGAATTACAACTGAGGGCACATGAACCATGATGTCACCTCAGTTACATGTCAGACCACAGCATTTTGTACTGGGGTGTGATACTGGAACTATTTCCTAATAACAGACTGTTAAGCAATATGTCAGGCTTGCACTAACTTGTATTACAGACTAATTGCTTCAAGCACCACTGCCCAGTGACAGTGACGGGAACATTTCCCAGCATAATCAAAGAGTAGAATCTATAACACATTCACCTGACCATACACAGAAGTACAACAAACAGCTGTCACTTAAGGCTGTACGGTCACTAAGCAATACAGCTGTGGTCAGATGTTACACTCTTCATAGATATGAATGTAATGGCAATATTGTGCTTTCAAAGATTTCTTTGAACTGGAACATTTTCCTAGGAATAGAATGTAGTACATACATCTTTAATAGAAAAAAAAAAGGGATATGGTTCACAAACTTTTGTGGGGCATATTACACACTTATATTTGAATAGATCCTCCTTGAGCAAGTTGTTCCTTTACTAAAACCCCTGGAAAAAGGATGGAATCACCACTGTCATGGTGGAGGGAGAAGGAAGCAGAATTAATGCAGTGTAATTGGGTTTATTAACAATACAAACAAAAATACAAAGTAAAAAAACAAGCCCTAAAACAAGAAAACAAACTGAAAAACCAAACACACTTTGAGTACAAAAGCCTAAGAACACCGTACACATGACAGCAGTGAACAACCATACACACAAGACAAAGACTGAAACAAAGGGTTACTTATACACAGACAGAGACTAGACACACCAGGAGCAGAATAAGGGCCAGGCTACAAAGAAGCACAGGAGGGAAAATATGGAATCACTCAATTCTGAGGGAAATATTATGGCATAATGAGAAACACTGCACCATTAATACTTTGTTTACAAAAGTTTAAGTTCTCTAAGGCATGGATTTAACTAATGACAAACAGTATTCTTCATCAATCTGTCTCAAACTGTCTCTTATTGAGATTTGGATGATTTGCAGTTCATGCGAGTGACATTATATGTCTTTCTTGAAGGTACGTTTTCACATCCTTTGCCCTATGGCCAGATGCAATACCATCTTGAAGTCATCATCACCAACCATCCTTTCAGCTGCTAGAATAAGAAAATGTGCAACATTTCAATGTAGACTTTGGCATTTATTGAAGATGTCATCTGCCCCGTGCCTTTGCCTGACATGAAATCCCTGATCAGTGACTGTGGAAATTTTTACATGTAATCTTTATAAATTTCATTGGACCGACACCAAACAAAAGTTCCAGCATCATCACCTGGCCCAATGCAGATTCACGATTTATCACTGAAGATCCACTTTCATCCAGTCATCCACAGTCCATGACTGCTTCTTTCGCTCACTGTAACCTTGTTCTTTTCTGTTTAGGTGTTTAATGATGGCTTTTGTTTGGCTTTTCTGTATGTAAATCCCATTTCTTTAAGGCAAGAGTGCCATCTATTCATCCAGAGAGAACATGGCAAATTTTGCTCTCTCAGACTCCAGCTGCCAATGGTAAGCACCATGACCCGGGATTCAAACCTGCAATCTTTGGATTCTACATTTTTCCACTTGAAAAAGTGTAAATTTGGAAACGTTTTTGGTCTATCTCTCTCTATCTCTCTCTATCTCTCTCTCACACACACACACACACACACACACACACACACACACACACACACACACTCTTTCTTTCTTCCTCTACATATTGACTAGTTATTTGAGAAGAGGAATTTAAAGAGAAGACAAAGTGAAAACAAATCCAGTCATCTCATACACTGAAAATGAAGCAACAGTAGGAGCAAGTACTGATATAAAATCAAAACACATTTCCTGACATTTTATGCAATTTACAAGATGTCTAAAAAAAGAGGACATCTCGTCATCCTATCAAAATAATCTCTTCTTAAAAAGATTTCAGAGACTAGCACAAATAATAATGACCACCATTAACTCATATAATTTCTAAACAGACATATTAAATACTGTAACAGTGCTGGTCACTTAACGATCTGTCATGTTTCTTGTTATTTGTCATGGCTGGTTCTGACGTGAATGCTCAATCCAGTCCACATGTTTGTTCCCAGTTCTTGATTTCCTGTCTCAGTTGTGTTGATTAATGGAACACATCAATGTTGTAAACTAGCTGTAGGGCCTCGTGAACACACTGGCAGCCTCTCTGTAGTAAACAAATGAGAGCATTTCTTTCCAGTGTCTGTCATTTTGTCGAGAGCAAATGTGAAGGAACAGTACATTGTCACCCTATGCAAAAGTGAACATGTAAAAATCCAAATACATGTACACACATACAAACATCCAAGACTCTCTCAGCAAGTTACTGTGAGCTTTTCTGACAGTAAAGGACTATAAATATACAATAATGAACAGTAAGGGATTTTACTTTAAACTCCCAATAACCTTTAAACCACAGTAACATTAATATACACACATATATAATAAATATATTTAAAGGTTGTGGGTTCAATCCCTGCTCATGTCACTGTCTGTAAGGAGTTTCATGTGTTCTCTCTGTGTCTGCACAGACTTCCTCCGATTTCCTTGCTGAATTGCTATTAGGTGTTTGTTGTGTATTGTGTGTGTTGTACCTTGCAATGGACTGGCAACCGGCAGGGGTATTCCTGCCTTGTGGCTGATAAATCCAGGTGGGCTCTGGATCCACTGTGACCCAATTCAAGAAGAAGCTGATAAGATCCTGATTGACTTTCCTCAAACACAATACTAATACTGACTAAGACCTCCTTTTGCATCTCAAAGCATCTTCAGCTCTTCATGCAACAGATTTCACAAGATGTTGGAAACACTCCTTGATGGATTGCATCACTGAATTCCTGCACATTTTCAGGAGTACTCTCATGCTGTGAATCCCCTGTTCTACCACATGCCAAAGGTATTCTACTGGATTCAGATGTGGCAACTGGAAGGCCATTGAAGAGCAATAAACTCACTGTCATGTTAATGAACCCACTGTGAGATGTGCTGAGTTTTGCTTTGTGATATGCTGCATTATCATGTTAAACCACACTGGAGATGGTTGTGCTGAAAATTGCAGCAGTTCAGCAGTTCTAGTAATACTCAAACAAGCCCATCTGACATCAACAATCATGTCAAGTTATTATATGATTATTGACATAATTTTTCTTTCCCATTCTGATGGTCGAAGTGAACATTACCATAAGCATTTGGCTCATTTCTTCATGACTGTATGCATTTCACTGCTGTGATATGATGTGATATGATGTAGTCACATCAGCTGCCAGTATTTTAGTGTAAACAACTGGCATTTATAGCCAGCATAAAACTCACTGCTGGACCTAGAAGATCAGTGGACCTTTGTGGAAAAACACTACCCAGGCTAAAGTCAACATCAACTTCAATCTAAAGATAACTACCTTCCCTGCCTTGGTCTCTCTTGATAACTGTTTTTGTTTGGACAATATATTGTCCCTCTTACAATTGCAATAAATTATATTACTGTCATTTTAAGATCATTTTATGACACTGATATAATGATAAAATAATAGTATAATAATAAAATTACACCATTTTAAGAGCTCTGCAAGTTATTAAGAATATTATGAAAGAATAATTAAAGAATATTTAGAAAATAAATATTAACAAAGTCAACATACTGGCCCATTCATGTTAATGATCTCTCTTTGAGAAAACATAAATAGGTAATATCAAGGTCTGCAAAAATTATAGAATTATTATCCATATATTGTGCAAAAAAGGTAATTATGGTGACAGGCATATCCCTACCCACAACAACAACCTAGATACTGAATAGATTCACTGAATATGCCTGTCATATACAAACCTCCAAAGCAAAATGTACATGGAGTGTAAAAAAATGAATTTTATATATATTCATATATATATATATATATATATATATATATATATATATATATATATATATATATATATATACCTATTTTCCAGGACTAAGCCACCGATATACCCAAAGCTTTTAAAAAAGCCTGGAAAATACCATATATAAGAATTTTTCAAAATATTGCACAATCCACCATCTACGCATAGAAGATTGGATTCATATAAATGATATTGGACAGATCTATTCTCCCTAGTGAGAACTAATTGGCAGAACTAATTTTTCTTTTGTATCAGGCCATTGGTAGCATTAACTTTGTGGGTTGATTTGTCATATGAGGCTATTGTCCATGCAAACATTGCAATGACAATACTGAAATGATATATTGTGCTGCCTTACTATTTGCACATAAAATAGTTTTTATATACAGAAGACTCTTGTATTGTATTTCAGCAGGTCTGCATTTATTACCCAAATACTCTGACATGGCAATCTAAACCATACATTTAGGGTAAAATATGGAGTGTGTTACTCCAAAGCCTTGTCTTCAAGCTGGCTCAACATTTCATCCCAAGACATGTCGTTAGTTCTACTGCCAACAATGACAGAGTTTGGGAGGAAAAGCTCCATTAACCTGTCTCGCATACATAGCTCCTTTACATGTTTTTTGCTCACTGGCACAGTTCTCCAATGACCACACAATGTAGCCCGGACAAAGTCTGAACAAACTATGGCAGAAAACAGAGTAATGTCAGCATTAATTACATTAATAACCCACTGTCAACATGAGCAATAACTATTAATATGCCATTTTGAGAGAGATAGAAAAGGACAAGAAATAGTTCACTTTGAATGATTCTCATACACTATATGGACAAAAATATAATTTGTTTCTTCTAAAATCCAGGGTATTTAAAAAGAGTTTATCCTGTTTTTGTTGGAGCTACTGTCTCTACTGTCAAGGGAGGGCTTCCTACTACATTTAGAGCATTGCTGTGAATATGGCACAGTGCCACAAGAACAAGAGGCTTGATGATCTTCACTCCATCTCATCCCCAACTACCCAACTCATTCCAAAGGCAGTGATTGGAGCACCTTCATTCCAGTTCCAGTGCTCCACAGCTCAATTCTGGGAGCTTTTATACCCCTCTATCCTGACATTGGGTATCGTGTCAACATTACTCCACTGAGTGCTATTTTATTGGCAGTACTTCTCTACAGGGACGAGACAAGCAAATATGTTAGTAATGGGTGCAGTTTAAAGAAGCTGAATGCATTCATTAGAAGGGACATCCACATATGTATGAACACACAGTGTATGTGCATCTAAACAACTGAAATGCCTGTACAACAAATCACAGATTTCTGTGTTCTGTTCCTGTGTATTTGGATTTGAAGTGTCCTTGTGATAAGATAATGAAGGAATCTCCACAATAAAACTATGTGTAACTATGTGTGTGTGTGCACACGTGTGTGTGTGCTTCTTCACCTTTGACTCACTGTCTTGTTATCATTGTCCAACATCTGTTTTTCCACTCTACAAGAGCAGACTCCATTCAGTACACCTGTGACATTCCTGTTCTCAGCACCTCCGCCCCTACAGCGAGCCACACTGAATCAATGACTTCAGCACCACTGTCACTGCCTGTTGTTAAGGAGACCTTGATTGCCTAATCAAAGGCTGGCTGTGTTTGTTTACATTGCTCTCTGCTCTCTACACCCAGAACTATCCACACCCACCAATATCCTGCTGATAAAAATGTCCATTAACACCACCATGTGCTCATCATATGGTCCCACATTAAACTGATGTGGTAATTATGGTGCATTTGGGTAATGATCACAGCCTTATATCTAAACTCATAAACAAAACTCATATCAAAACCCATAAACTCATGTAACATAGAGCAGGCTTAAGGATATCACAAGAAATTGGCACTTGAATAGCTTAAAGTATTATACACAGGTGGTAAACACAGGTACATTCAGTGTAACTTGAGATTAAAAGAGCTCCTTCATTCTCTGGTACAATATGTACATAGTGGACCAAGCTGCCATTGGTCCACCCCAGCAGATGCATGGTTTACTTCAGTCAGTCAGTCAGTCATTACCTTATCCGCTTAGTCCTGAACAGGGTCACAGTGGATCCAAAGCCTACCTGGAATCGACAGGCAGGAAAACCCACCCCAAAAAAGTCCATCCCAGGGTACCACACACAGACACATACACACACACACACACACACACACACACACACACACACATACACACACACACACACACACACACACACACACACACACACACACACACACACACACACACACACAGACCTAGGGGGAAATTAGCTTGCCAATTCACCTACTGTGAATTGGGAGACAGGAGGGCACCAGGGTACCTGGAGGAAAACCATTGAACCCACAACCCCAGGCCCCATTTAGGCTGTAAAAAACTATGCATGATGGCCAACATTACAAATGTCTGTGGTCTGATAAAGGGTTTTTTATAACATGTCTGAATATTCTTTTAATATGTCTTTGAATATTCATAGCAACACTGTAGCTTCGACCCTTTTTCCCCCTTCATAGCCATTCAGTTCAGGGCCCACTGTACCTATTTTCTTCACATCAAACAAAATCACGTACAGTATCAAGTATAAATTCAAAGACACAGAGGATGTTTGCCTGACTATTTTCTTACTAATGGTCAAACCAAATCAGGTGATTGTGGCCAGTCCTGATTGAAATAAATGTAGTCATGATTGCTCAGCAAACAGCTCACATTAGATTTTACCTAGCTAGTTTAGCTGTGATTAGGCTGAAGTAATAATTTCTTCATCAGTTCAGGCTTTCGAAATTAGACGGAAGTGATTGTAGCCCTTCTGTCTGGTTTTTTAAAGACACTTAAGTTTTGAGGATCATACATTTGGAGTTCAAATGAAAATAACCACTCCCAGATGCCATTTCCTTTTTTGCATTGTAGCATTGCGTTCTATTACAATAACTGGCTTCAACAGCAGCCAGATTTGGCTCGTTTGGGTTTTCGTTTACTTAGACACCTCTTCACAAAGACAGTTGAGTCAAGGTGAAACATGGATGGCACAGATACAGTACAGAGATGTCAGTACAAAGTACTATCATAAAATATAACATGCAGATAGACATGTTTGATTGGCATGCAGTTACGTCTCAGGCATCACTGCAATGAAAGAAGCAGGGGGGTCATTTCACAGGTGTAGAAGAGCTGGCTTGCTTATGCCAAACCCCTACATATGGCTGCAACATGAGATGCCCTTCAGAGACATTTGGATATCAGATCTCAGTTCAGTCGACACATCACTTCTAATTCCCATTAAATGAATATGGAACCTGGAAATATGTAAGATCACATAGATCTAGCCTTCAATCATGGTGCACTGTACAGCTAACATACTGCTCTATGATTGTGGCTTTTCTTGTGTGCATCTCACTTCATCTTGTCTTTGTTTCACACAAACCATTACCTGACACCCTACACACCTGCACCATATCTTCAGTAGTAGAAGGTTGGCACGTTATCAAGAATGAGGAGGGCCTGCGGGTGCTGAAATCAGATAATCCCATTGGTGTAAAGGGGGATATGATGACAATGATATCAGAGACAAAGATGAGGGAAAAATCATTATGAACCTGCATGGCCTCCTGGTCCTGCTGTCAACATTGAGGGGAAATTAAGCTTCGGGGGAAAAACCCTGATGGTGAACTTCAAAAACATGGAGGTTTGTTCAGGGTAAACGATTATAATTAGAAGGTAGGAAAGGTGGCCTCGGCTTGAGGTAGAGATGAAATAGAGACTTGCTTGTTTTATGGAGACACGCCCAAAAGGTGTCTTTTCAAAGTTGCATTACTGCAGAAAAACACTGGCAAATTGTCCCTAAACCAATTGCGCAGGATATTTTCATATGTATCGATCAGTATTATCCCTTCTCAGGACTTTTATTCTGAATTTTGAACAAGTAGAAAAAGAGAATGAATAGCCACTCCCTTCCCATTTTCTTCTATAACCCAATATCTGGGTCATTTACATCATAACCCCCACCCTTCATGCATGTTATACACAAACAAGGACAGAGCAATAAACACAGGGTGGAAGGCAGGAAGGAAGTGAAATTTAACTAGATATTCCAAACTGGATAATTTGCTTATATGACATCACACATCAGAGCCTGTAAGTCTATAAAGTGAGGATACTGTTACAAACACATTTTAAGTAATATAGTATAACTATGATACATCTGTATTTGTGTAGATTTTAAATGGTTGATAACATTTTGATGACACAATATTTTGTGGTGGGTTATTTCAGCCATGAGTTTCAAATTGTTGGGAACCTCTGCCTCATACTTCTGCCAGATATATAAGATGTCCTAAGGTCCTACACTCCACTAGGGTACCTAACTAGTTAAAGCTTCTGCAGCAAGTGGAGATCATTACAGGAACAAACAAGTGACTTGTAGAAACACTAAAGGAAAAGATATTTAAGGGGGAGAGTTTCATCACAAGAATGTGTGTGTGGTCATATGTGAGTTAAATTGCGTGTTTTACCACAGCTTCAGTCACTCAGATTATAGAGCTGGAATCATAGTTTTTATAGCAAAGCTTTTTCCAGTGGTTGGCTATTTCACATAAGCTGTTCTACATTAAGCAGCAGCATATGCAAATAATATGCATAATACCATTAAAAAAACATCAAGGAGGTCCCAGAGTTCCAAGACAACCAACATGCCGCAACAGTTAGATCAGTGTGTGCTGTCACTTATCAACTGAGTTTATTATTCATCCCAGTATGTGTGTAGGCAGTGTGTGTGTGTGTGTGTGTGTGTGTGTGTGTGTGTGTGTGTGTGTGTGTGTGTGTGTGTGTGTGTGTGTGTTGCTTTACAATGCATGAAAAACAAGTGGTTGCCATGGTGTGTTTGATTAACACACAGGTTGGTCAGATGCTCTGCTATCTTTTCTGGGATGAGTCAAATATGGACCAGACAAGTTCACAGTAGTGTTTGCCTAATGCAAAGCGACCACAAGAACACAAAACAGCAGTTACACCCACACACACACCCACACACACACAATTCATATCTTATTCCAGTGAATTACAACAACCACAGAGCTTGTTAATCTATCATAAAGCGTTTCAATCCGTAATCTAAGGTGATATCCTTGCTCTCCAAACTCTACATAGCTATTCAGCAAGGAAATAAAGTCCTAATCATTCATCATTTCTTGCTTTCATCTCTTTTGAGTAGGAATGTCCTGAAGTGCTGATAATGAGATGAAGTACTGGGCCTTTGAATATACCGTTACATGACAGTGAAAAACAATGTTAAATCCTCTTTCTAAAGCAAACTTTTGTATTTAAAACAGCTGTAAAATGTGCCAATATCCATTTCCCCAAATGCAATGGCTAATTTAGGAGAATTTGGAAGCAAGACAAATAAAAGCTCAGTGGCGGGAAGCTGGTGAGCTGAACATGTGGTAGACTAGCTAATTGCACACCATGCCAATATGAAATTAAAAAGGCCCAGAGAGAACAACAACACTACCTTTCAGAGGTTGTGTTATTAATTATTAGGTTGTGTAATTAATGTGTTATGATTGGTTATTATCTTGACCAATTGCATGTTTTCTGCCTCAGAGGCAGAGCTGCCTCCAGAACTGTTTTGAGTTGCACATGAGCATAAGAGTCAGTGCAGATACCAGCAATCACATAATATCTGATCTATAGAGAATGCAAATACAAACATTTCATTAAGTAAAAGATTGTTCATTAAAGTGGACCAGAATCTCCAAACTTGTGGAATCCATTAAGAAATGAGGCTGCTTTGAGAGAGGACTATTAGGAAATGATATGTCATTTAATATTATACTACCTGTTAAGTGTCCATTAAGTGTAAATCATGCTCTGTTTCTTACTGTGAAGTCAGAAGAAACATATCAAATATTCATTATCTTTGGAATTGCCAAGAAGAACTTCAACAAAAAGGTTGATTTTAATCTATTTTTGTATGGAGGTCAGTTGAGTAATTGTAAGAGCCCCGCCCATTTCCATGGTCTTCTATACTACTGTGCTGTTTACAATCCAGCTATCACTTCTACGTCAGGAACCAAAAGGAGTATTTATCTTTCAAGATAAGATTTATCTCCTTAAAGGTTTATAATTATACTCAATCTTGTTAGCCTCTGATCTGACATTTGTTCATTGGCAGCATCTAAGCATGAGGAATCTCCGGATTCTAGCCTCTTCTAACTAGCTGAGGATATTTTCTGAGTGAAAAGCAAATCACTTCTGTAAATCACTCTAGAAAAGGGTATCTGCTAAATGCTGCAAATGTAAATGTAAATGTAAATGCGATATTTTTAAGTTGCTGTTTCAAATTAAAGATGAATAAATGAAATGAAATGAAAAATTCATCAATATAACTCATCAAACTTCTCCACATCATGCCTTCCTGTCACCAGTTGGTCCCCAAAAGGAGCTAAATACATGGCAGCACACACTCCCAAACACACGCCATACACACACCCAGCCCATGCCTCCTCCTCTTCTTCCTCGGCAGTATAAAGCAGGTGGCCAATGTTGCTGCTGCTGCTGCTCTCCGCTCTTCTGTGTGTCCACCACGGGATTTCACTGACCAGGAACTGTACCAAACTACCATAACTCTGTCACCATGCCAAAGTGCCCCAAGTGCAACAAGGAAGTGTACTTTGGTAAGGAAATGCCCTTTTGATTCATTTACAATTGTTTTTAATGCAAAATTGACATTTTTACATTGTAAAATTTACACTTTACAACGAGGACATAAAGAGTAAATTAAGCTATTTTTTTATTTGCAGTAAGGTATGTTGCCACAAAATCCGGCATGTTCCTGCAGTGTTCGCACTGCACTGAAAGGGAGTGTCAAGGAAGTATGTAGAGATAAGACATGTGCTTTCAGCTTTGAACTCATTTCCTGGGTACTGAACAGAATCCGTTACTAACTTTCTTTCAGTTTTCTCTCTATTTTAGGTTAAAATAAACCAAAATATTCTGGTCTAATTCAATGAATCAGAGCTTTGACAGAAGTGACTGCAGTGAACTGCTCAAGAAACACTTCAGAATTGCATGTTAAACTTGAAAGAAAGAAAATTAGAATCGAGTTAATTCAGTACAAATGTCTGCTGGTTTTATAAAAACAAACCACGTTACATCAACACAATCAGAGTCAGCTTACTTGTTCATGGCAATGACTGTGTTCATATGTTTGACTGATGTGGAAACTACATACACAGTGAAATTAAGGTCAGTCAAACCCTTTACAGTCCACATAACTGAAAGATGATGGCGCTAAAACACAGTTCTTAAACAAATGACTTAAGGTGGTCACAATTCATCGTCCTATATTTAACTCAAATAAACACTTTCTTCAGGCTTTGTACAGTGAAAATAATATGAAAACAAAGTAGCACAATATCACATACTGTCAACATGTCTTTGTACTATGGGAAATCCTACAGTACCGTGGTTTGAGTGCCTTGGAGTGAGTTATGATGGATAAGTGACTTACTTACAGTGAACCCGGTCTGGAGAATCTTTAAAAGTTATCAAAAAAAGTCTAAGGAAAGTTTTGTACATTCTTAGATATTCTCCATCAAGAACATAAAGATACAGAAAAAAATTACATAGTATTCAAAATGGTTCTAGAGGCAGCTCTGCCTCTGAGGCAGAACTAATGAACTTTGTTCAGATTATAACCAAATAAAACAACCAGTATGAGGAGATTGTGTTGCCTGTTTTTAACAAATCAGCATTTTCCTTGTTTGCTTGCTTATTAGCTGGCTGGACATGTTGTAAAAAAAAACTCCTTTTAATGTGACAGCATTTTTAATGTTACAAGAAAATGTTATGGTACTCTCTGTGTTGGCAAACTGTAAAGAAAAGATTGGATAAAAATGTGAAATGCTGCTTTAGAAGCTAACAAGCTAGTGTCCCATGCAGGTTTTAAGAAACCAACATCATATAAAAATCATTATTAAAAACAACAAAATCTCAGATTGAATTCTACACCTTTTATGAAATGCATCCTTATTGCAAACCCTGTAGCTGATTTGTACACTGTATACATATTTCTGTGTGAATAGACCAATAGAAATGCTCTAAAATTACTTTTAATTACTCTTATGTCACAATGACTGCCATTCAAAGTTCAGATTATTTGTGTTCTCTCCTGTAAAATCACTATTTTGGAGATACATGATTTTCATCTGACAGCAATGATATACAGCTCTGACGACCATAAAGCACCTCCTACTGGTTACTTGAATTGGTTACTCTCTTAATCCAGTTGCGTTTATTCTGCCTCAGAGGCAGAGCTGCCTCAAGAACCTTTTTGAATAATTTTGCACACAAGCAGTGTTCCAGCTTTTAGGAATAATACGTTTCACTGTGACAATAGAACATAGATTTGTCTGGATGTAGGATCATATAAATTAAAAGATTAAAACCACATCTGGAAATTGCATATTGAGTCCCAGCAGATCTGTGCAGACCTCTGCTGAACCCATCCTGAACAGATCAGAGGAAAATCAGTTAGGAAGTGAAACTGATGTGACCTGTTCAGCTTCATCAGCCTTCAGCCGTGATTTTCCTACTTCAGTTGTAGAGTAGAGGGTTTACCCCAGAGGCCTGATCCTTCACTGAGGCCAGAATACAAAGCCATCTCTCTCTCTCTCTTTTGCTCTGTTCTGTATGTCTGGGCTCCAGGTCACTGTCCTGTCAAAGCTCTATTCTAGCTTTTGCTTTTCCCTCCCGCAGATTTTCTCTGCTGCCTCTGCCAAAGTAAACGCTCCTGGTTGTTCCATTACTGTTTCAATGATAACATGTAAAAGAATGGATCATTCTTTTCACTATACATTTTCAGCCTTATCAGGCTTGTCAGCATTCTTTCGCAATTTTATAGCTCATATCCGTCATTTGTGCAGGATTCCAATGAATGGATGTTCTCTTGCTTCCCTCCATCTGGGAGGTAGCAAAAACACCTGGACTGTTAATAATGCCATTAGACACTCACCAGTGGTGGAAGCCAAAGTCAGCCCAGGAACAAAAAAAGTGGAAGTGGATGTGCACCGAGAATTTCAGTGAGTGGCAAAGTCTGCTCACCAAAGCTCTCACAATACCAACTGGAATTTCTCTCGACTAAAAATATCTACATGATTTTCCATAATGTTTCTACATTCATTGCTTTCCACCACATTCTGAATCCTGAGCCAACTGACCACCTTCTCAAATGCAGTGTTAATGCCTGCTCTCTTCACACACACTAAGGACCTAATGTTCAGATGGAAGCAATCACGCTACTGCTGCCTCTCTGACGGAGGCTGAGCGCCGTGTCTTTCCCGAGTGAGAAAAACAATATTAAAAAAAAATAAAAGATCCACCCTCCAAGGAATCCAACATCCCTCGCTTTTACCTCCCACAACTACGGCAAAAATCTCTTTACATAGGAAAATCCAGAGTGTTCAAATCATCTACATCATTACAGCAGTCATTTGGGTTCACATGGATGGAACTAAACACTGCAGGTGCTAACTCAAAACATTAGGTGTTAATTCAGTACCATTGACCTTTGCTACGTAATATCTGGAGAACTACCAGTATCCATAACAGAATAGGCTGCTCCTCCAGTCCAGTTTCTGATATAAGCACAATGAAAGGATTGTTTATTCTTTGTTTATTCTTTTCTTTTCAACACACATGAAACTCTCTCAATCATTCCACTTCATCTACAAGGCCTCAACTCAGCACCAAAGTGAGACTCTGAAGCCGTTCCAGAGAAGTATTACCCTCTAAATCAGTGGCCAATCAGTAATCCACCTCCTGGAGATCTAGTTTAGTTTCAACTCTAATCAGCCAACTAATCAGATTTTTCCAGGCACTGGATGATGTACTTTTTTGGATTTTGGAGTTTTGGGTTGAACTTGGCAGGAAGGTCTGCTGGATAAAAGTTGCTGATCAGCACTCTAAATGACTTTATTTTGAAGAAAGGAAATGCAAGAACAATTTCCATCCATGTGACTGTCTATGATTCTGTAACCAGAGATCTTTTTTATAGCACGGTGTGTGTGTGTGTGTGTGTGTGTGTGTGTGTGTGTGTGTGTGTGTGTGTGTTGCGTGCACGTGCGCTTTGGACAAGCTCTTGAGCTCCTTGCTTTGCGTCACTGGGAATAACTGATGTACAGTCAAACACCTATACAGCCCATCACACCCATTGACCACATGATGGCTTTAGAATGCAAATACAAGTACAAACACACACTCATATGCACACACACTTGAACACACAACTTTGACACTTGTCACAACTATAATTCCACGGAATATTTGTACATTTTTACATTTATTTCACAGATGGGGGCAGTATCTCAGGCCTATGCACATGGCATATAAAACTCACAACAAAGTCCTTGAAAAACTTAAGCAAAGTGAAACTTAGACATCTTCTTTCTTTTTGTGGAGCCATAACTCTTCAGCATGTTCCCAGTATTTTTTTTGTCAAATGCAGACTGCATTTGGCATCCAGGAGATGCAGACTCCTGTCAAAACAACAGTGCGGCAAATAAAGCAACTATAACAATAAAAAGAGTCCTGTGAAGTGAGGCTTTCTGGCAGTTGTTTATGAGAATCTCTCTGAATCTGTCGTGCGTGGCCGAGTAGATAAAGACTCTCTTTTAGAGTCATTTATGAGAAGGGGGCGAGGTCGCAAATTCCTGAGGGGAACGTCTTTGGCGTCACAAACACACCCATCTCGCTATTTCTCTCTCGCTTGTGTGAATTCTCTCTGGATTCATCCAAGGGAGGAAACGTTGAATTTATCTCAAATGACTTGTCTTTACTTTACAACTTTAGGGTTACTTATAAATTGGTTCTGACATGAGAACAACTCAGATTTCAGATAAAATAACAGTTTCATTTACACATATACAGTAAACCACCACTCCACACTGAATGAGATTGGAATTTAGATTACACTAAAAATAAAGGTTCTGAAGTGATGCCATACTTCCATAAAATAGATGTGAGTGTGAAGAACCTACTAAAGGTCAGTTGGTTCTCCACCCTCACACATCTTAAGTACAAACAAGGTGGTTCTTCTGTAGGTTCACGCAAAGAACCATTTGAAGCACCTATATTTTGAAGAGTGTACCATAGTGAAAAGCTTTTCCCATATTTTGCTGAAGGGGCATTATGCCAGATTCAGTGACCCCATGTACTCCTGGTCATGTCTCAAGTATCAGGGTTATACCCAGATAAGTTCAATAACAACTCAATACACAGGGTCAGTGGTTCTTGAGGCCTTTGTTGGTCCTGTGAATCAATTGATTTTAATAACTGTGAATTAATCAGTGTTTTGTTTGTATTTCAGCTGAGAGAGTGACCTCTCTTGGTAAGGACTGGCACAGGCCCTGTCTGAAGTGTGAGAAATGTAACAAGACCTTGTCTGCTGGCTCTCACGCAGAGGTAAAACATTGTTAATGAACGACTACATGAAAGAAGTTATTTGATACTTGGGCTTAAGAGACTGATGATGTTGACTTTTAGCTTTGAGGCTGCAGTCAAAACATGTCTGGAGTTACAGTAGTTGTATGTTTATTTTGGGGATGGGTGCACATATCAGACCCACAGCCATAATTCTTCATTCATGGAATTATGTTTTCTTTTGCAGCATGAAGGAAAGCCGTACTGTAACAACCCCTGCTACTCCGCACTCTTTGGCCCCAAAGGTGAGTCAACATTCCCAAGACTTAATTTAACTGATCTTATTGAGCTCTGGGAGATAATTTTGGCTTCCATGGCCTCTTATCAAATGCTCTTCCACAAATAGGCTGCTTCTTGCATAACTGTACCCCAAATGTCCACCCAGGCTTTAAGCGGTCCGTCTATTGTGAGGTTGTCAGAGGCATATTATGCTGCTTCCGAAGGTCTTCACATTTCTCTGTATTGGGGTCAAAACCCAGAACAATGGAGATTCCACGGTTGTGGGTCAACTGCCACTGAGCTGAGAATTATTTGCTAACAAAGTATGACTTCATTCACTCTCTCTCTCTCTCTCTCTCTCTCAGGTTTTGGACGTGGAGGTACTGAGAGCCACACATTCAAATAAATTTGAACTCAGGTGAGGCCATTTCACGTTATTTTTGAGGTCTTGTCATATACGCTAAAGATTCCCAATAGTATATGATGATGTTCAAGGCTAGCATCCAGAAAAAAATAGGCCATATTATTTAAATTATTCTATCCAGTGAACACCCTGTTGATCCAATAATATGGTCTCTCTAATGTGCTTTGTATATTTTTCTCCTGGCAGATTCCCTTCCTCTACAAACCAGCAGTTACTGGGGAATGTAGGAAGTAGGATGACAGCGTTCAACTGCATTTTTATCTATATTTTGCTAAACCAAAGGAAACAGTAACCAAACCTTGGCCTTAAGAATTTGAACATACCAGTTTGTATTATAACCACTTAGGGCTGGTTTCCCAGACCCAGATTAAGCTTATGCCTAGTCTCAGAAGGATTGAGTCTTTCATGTCCTGGAAACCTGTATTTGAATGTACTGTAGTTTGCTATAGCACCAAGGAATGATGGTCTGACCAATAATTTTGAAGCACTATCCAAGCTCTTTTTTTTTTTTTTTTTTTTTTTAATTAAAGATTCAGTTGTACATTTAACACAGTGTGTCACCTATTTCAAATACTTTCACAGTTTTGTGCACACTTTTACACATTTACCTATTCTGGGATTTCTACTGTGAGACAAGAGCAGAGCCAACGGTTTGTCCACTGGAAGTCTAGACAGAACATACCATGCAAATTGGTGCCTGCAAATTGCATTATAGTCAACAAGCTTGAGCAAAGCACATGCTTCCCTGTGACCAGAACACAGTGTTAATTCAGAGTAAATGTCACACTTTTGTCATTACAGAGAGTTAAATCAATCAGTTCTTCTGTATTTAGTCACTCATATCCATTTTGCACCAGTGTGAAACAGGTTTCGTTTTGGTTCGCAAAATTAACTTTGAACTGTTTGGGCTCGTTTCCAAAAACAAAAATAGGTTTTGTGAAAAGTTAGTTCACAACAGAAACCAAAGATTAGTCAGTTTTTCCACTGTGTGGTTTGAGTACAGGCGCAGGGTGCAATGACACTCACACATCTCACACATTGATCCATGTTTACTTTTTGAGAGAAAAAAAATGTCTGTACCAGCACAAAATGCTCACAGGTAGGCCTTTTCCTCCAAAACAACTGTGGTTCTTGAACTGGTTCCATTTGGGGTTATAAGAACCTAAGTGCTTTTCAGCAAACCATCTCGCATTTACACCACTTTTAGTGGAACCAGTGTTAGATCACAGAATATGTCTTCAGCAGAGGGCATCGCCCAGCATTGGTAAACAGAAGTGAGAGGATGGTTGAGTATATAGACTGTTACAGATGTTTGTTTGTCCACAGAAAGCAAACATGGATCAACTTTTGGCAATAAGAAAACAGTACAACTTGGGAGACGAACGATTCAAAAGTTGGTGGAAAAGGGCACAGGTAGTCTATACCTCATATCTGTGGGTTACTCTGATCCTGAGTTATGAAGTCTAGCCAACAGCATGTAAGGTGCAGATATCACATTCTAAGAGTTTTGATTGAAATTTGATACTAAAACACACACTCTCTAAATGGCTTAAGGGTTAAAAACAACACGTGGTGGATTGTTCAGTTAAGAACAGTATGTTTTTTTCTGTTTCTTTAAATCTAATCAGCATATTGTGGTTTAATGATACAAGTGTCCAGATTTAGGGTGTTGTTGTACTATTTAAACCATTGAAAACAGGTATAATTAACCTCAATTTTGAGTTTTTATAAGTATAACCATTCTACATGTAGAATATTCAAATCAAGACTGGTCCTACACTCATTTCCAGAAAATGATTCAAAGTGATTTCAGGGCGCCTCACAGAGTAATCACGGTGGTCCCCAGTTTGGCCCTGGGACTTGCCGTCAACGCCCACATGCCGTCTGCTGCCCACACCACTACAGGCATGTTGGCAACAGCTTCCACCCGCTGTCACAGGACAGTCATCCCCATAGTAACAGACACAAACAAAACCCAACAGATACCCAGCCAACACTCGCCCGGCCTTCCTCTCCCTCTCTCCCTCTTTCCCTCATTCTCTTGCCTTTGCCCTCTGAACAAAGACCCTTTATCTTTCCTTAATCTGTCCATACAGAGACAGTGCAATAAAAAGAGAGAGAGAATGGTCCATTTCTCTGTACATGTCTGTGTACACCTTACTGATATTTCTACTTTCCTTGTAACCCTGGAGAATGAGGAGTTGAGGATGTGGATGATCAGTAATAATCTCAGATCATGCAGCTGTTCTTGTTCCCTCCACCCTTTGGGTCTTATCAGGTCACACAGGAAGGATATGCTCACCACAGCTTTTGCCTTGGTGATGAAACCTCTCCCTCTAGCCAACCGGAAATGAAACCATCACAGTCCTGTCATGTTCCAGGAGTAAAGCAGGGCACACCAAAAGAACATCAGCAGAACACAGCACCACTCCCCAAAACTCTCTTCTTTCTGCAGTATCGCACTCAGTGACGTCCCATCCTCTCTGTAACAAAACATGGAAAAGCACAGCCAGTTCACTGAAGACAGTTTCTCTGCTTCTCAAAGCTGCCTGAACTGTTAAACTCTTGGACTCTTAACTCAGCAGGCCAACAAATGCAGGACGCTTTCTTTTCACTTGTTTTATGACAGGAACTTTCACAAGCTACCTTCACTAAAAGGCATTAAATAGGCAAGAACACCACAGAAGTGGAACGAATATGGTATTTATTGCATGTCTCCAAAAATAACAGGGAATAATTGAATGGGTTTATCAGTTTCTTAAAATCATGGAATCAGAGTCATGGAATTAATATAAAATTGCCTGCCAACCGAGTAACACTGTGCATTTTAGCCAACACATTTCAGCTCGTTACTGTAGTTTCCAAAGGACATTTTTACCTCTCGGCTACTTGATTCCACTCTAATGTGAAACAGAGCTTTTTAAAGCTTTTTAGTGCTGATTTATGCAGTAATGTGCTTTAGGTTCTCATAGGCCCCAGTCACCACTGATCACACACTTACAACCATAAGTGAGAAACTAAAGGCCTTGATCCTAGGCTGTCTCTGTGGTCAGTGTAAGGAACCACCAATAAACTGACAGCTTATTGCAAACTGTAAAAGTGTTTCGCAATCATTAGCATTTCTCACTCAGTAAAATGTAAATCAAGGAGGCTGCTCTTTGCTAATCAAACTTATGGTAATTTACATAAATTACATATGTTCCTCACCAGAGCCAGACCACCCTGTATACAGAGTTTACATGTTGCATAGTGTTACACTGAAGATACTTTCCTTCAGGACATGAAAAATCTCTACAAAAAATGAAGTGTGGAAACAGCAGTAAACATGTGATCATTCTTCTTGAGGTTGAATTATTAATAAATAATGGTCTAGTAACAACAGCCATGGGAACAGTAAGCAGTTTCAGGTGCCTGGATGAGACTGCTGCTCCATTTATAGTGACTTACAGTTATAATTATTCCACCTTATATTCTACATCTACATTGTTAAATGCATCCATATTCATGTGAAATTCTAAAAGCAGTAACCTCTGTGAGAACCAGTCTAGAGACAGTATATGGATGTGAAGGATCATCACACTCAGTAGTGGAGTATCAGGTTCAGCTGTCAGAAGGGTCACATTTTGGCTCACAGAGTTCAGGAAGGAGGCCTCTTATCAGAATTCTGCTTAGGGCTCCAGGAATAAGTCCAGACCAGCTCTGTTTCTCAGAGCAAGAAGAGGATGAAATCTTTCTCTTCCTTCAAAAACAAAATCTTAATTTCACATAATCAGTAATTATACACAAACTGTCTCTCCTTCACTGTGCTGGTGCTTTTAGCCTTTTCTCTTTTAATCAAACAGACAGATATACTATTGTCATAAAATGGTCCAATGGAGGGACCTCTGAGGGGGTTTTGTCTTTCCCACCACAAAATACTTCTTCTTAGGTATCAGACACAGCCGTATATGCAGTATACTTACATTACGCACAGTATGGGGAAACTGGGCCACCTGCTCATTCACTGTTTTCCCAAAATCTAGGGTATTAAGTGTTTATTGTGGGAGTGACTGTCTCTACTGTATAGAGAAGGCTTTCTATTACATTTTTGAGCATTGCTATGAGGGTTTGATTGTTTTGGTGACAAGAGCATGTCGGATGATCACCAACCCACCTCCACCCTAACTCCCTAACAGATCCTAGAAGTGCTGGGTGGAGCGCCATCATTCCACAGAATCAAATCAAATCAACAAATCAACATTTATTTGTATAGCACTCTTCACAACTGAAGTTTTCACAGAGCAGCTTCACAGAAATAAATAAATAAATAAATAAATAAATAAATAAATAAATAAATAAATAAATAAATAAATAAATAAATAAATAAATAAAAAGGTTAAAACAAGAACAAAGTATAAATGGCAGATCCCCTAGTGAGCAAGCCAAATGGCTTGCCAAAGGGTCATCTTTTTTCTGACTGTATGTCCTACATGGCTTTTATGTGATCTCTGAGACCGTGACTGCATTTTCAGTTTAGAAGTTTTGCTCACTTGATTTTGAAATTTACCATTGGGCTGCCAGGACAGGAAGACTAGCATGGTGGAAAATAGTGTTTATACAGTTTATTTCTACCAGCAAATTATTTTGACACAATTGGCAAGAATGTCCTGGCATTTGTTGCTGTTTGTCAGTTGTATTTCTTTTTTTATTATTATTGTTCCTCATTTTAATTGATACCTTGTGCTCCAAAAGCATGGCTCTACGTGTCCTGTTATTCATTGCAACCAATTTTTTTACAGCCTGCTTGAACAATAAACCTAACTTAACATTTGATATTACAAATAACTGTACGTTACATACTAAACAGATGTATGGTACAAGTATAAGGGTCTTGTACACAGAGGTAAATCTTTCTTAAATGTACCCTCAAAGGTACAACTTTTGGTACCTAATAATATGGGTAAAAAGGACTTCATCTAAAAGGTACTTTGCTTTGGCCTAATATGGTACAGCCTTTGTAACTCTGAAGTAAAAATCTGCACATAATTTTATCAATGTTTAGCTGAAGCTTGAGATCTATTGACAGAAAAGAAGCTCTCAGTGTTTGTAATAAACCAGTTTAAAGCAGTAATACCTCTGGACATCAACGAATCAATCATTTCATTGCTTGTGTGCAAAATCACTACTCAAAATGATTCTAAAGGCAGCTCTGCCTCAGAGGCAGAACAAATGCAATTGGCTGAGAACAGCCAATTAAAATAAACAATAGGCAGGGTTTTCTGCTCCTCTGCTTCATATGTGATCACATTGCATTAACAGTGTGCCTGCACAAGAAGCAAGCAACTAAATTAGATGCTGCCTTCAATTTTAACTGGCAAGTTTTAGAGGCAGTTTTCTGAGATACCAACACCATTTGAAAAGAATTTCATAAAAAAAAAACTGATAAACTCTAATATCCATCATGTCATCTATATAACCTTGAGTCAAATGACAAGATAATCACAGAGAATGTGAAGACTTTGGAATGACCTGGATCCCTGCCTTAATTACTAATAACATTTGATCTCACAATGACCTAAATTACAATTAAGACTTTAACAAGAATATGACCCAAATCATACAAATAGATTAAATACAGAATGATTGACAAAGAAGAGGCATTCTGGATGGATATTCAATGTGCTGAATAAAACACATGGACAGTAAATAAATTGTGTTTATAACTGATTAATAACCAATGCAGAAATACAGGTACTTCCAAAGAGTTCACTTACTTTATCTAGCCCAGACTGTGGGGGTTAATGTCTTCAAGAAAAGACAAGTACAGCTGTTTGTGTGTTATCAGTTGTTTAGCTGAATTGTGGTTGGCTATGATTGCAATTTGGCAATCAAACCTTTATTCTTTAGTAATCAACACAGAAATACTTACTTCCAAATGATCACTTTTTCTAATGACTTTACTGTATGTTCTACATGATGACTTTCAATTCAAGTCAAACTCTTAAGATGAGTTCCTCACATTTTCCAGGCAGACCTGCTAGACAGAGACCCAAACAAAAAAAGAGCATTATCTGTGAAATCTAGTTAGATGTATATCATAGAGTATCTCAGTGATTAGTTGTCACCAAGGGAATCACTTTAACATACAACAATGTCCATTTTCCAGCAACATGAAGAATGTGTTAATTCAACAGGGCAGACAAAACAGAGTTCCATTCATTGTGGATAAGCGGAGGAGTTAGTGCTGAATCTGGACTTCGTTTCTCTAATTGACTGAACATGGAACTCGGACATATGCCCACCTCTCTCAACTTTCTCCCGTCTCCCTCTTCACTGCTCCACAGGAATGACGGAGAGGAACTGGAAGTGATTATGCTTGCTGGAAGCATCTGGCTCCAGAGCAAAACCTCTCTGCAGATGTGTTATAATGAGCACACTAGTGCTAATGAGGGCAAGAGTGCGGAAGAACAGGCCTGTCTCAACTGTGTGTGTGTGTGTGTGTGTGTGTG
Organism: Acestrorhynchus altus; assembly: GCA_034509495.1. NCBI lineage: Eukaryota > Metazoa > Chordata > Actinopteri > Characiformes > Acestrorhynchidae > Acestrorhynchus > Acestrorhynchus altus. The sequence goes on from CM067513.1 coordinate 15,515,309, forward strand.
TGTGTGTGTGTGTGTGTGTGTGTGTGTGTGTGTGTGTGTGTGTGTGTGTCTGTGTGTGTGCACCTGTGGGGTGTGGATGGCCACATTTCTGACACTGTCACATGTTAACTGACTACACCTCCAAAACTCACTACATAGCCAACACAAAAGTGAACAAATCTATTTGATCTATTTGCTTGGTAGTAATAGGAACAAATATACTCATCTTAATAAAAGAGTTGCACCCAGAAGGAAGTGTCAGATTGTAGCAGTATTCAGAAGGAAGATAAAGGTTACCAGGAAAAATACATAATTTTATTTAGACTGATATGAGCAATATTTATTGAGCTACACATACAGAGGTAGTGTCTCTCAGTATGGTGTCGGGTATAACGCAACATGCAATCTAAGATGCCATGCAGAGGTTCCTAATGGTGTCCAGCCCATGCAGTTTCAACATTCTCACTCAGTTTCTGCAGAATTGGTGAAAATTACACCTCACACAATGACACCAGGTCTCTGGAAATGTAATGTGTGACAACAAACTGTTCATCTTGGCACTGACCACAGTGCCTCCACATATGGATTCGTTGGTCCACCAAAACAAAAGCAAGACTCGTACCTGAAGATGACCCGCTGACAGTCGGTCATAGGGTTTCAGTCATAGGTGCACTTTGTAGTTCTATAATTACAGACTGTAGTGCCTCTGTACTTTGCTTTCATCCTGTTCTTCAAATGTTCTGAAATTCATAGAACCACCACAGTGTAGGTATTAAGTGGGTTACACTATTTCTGCACAGTTTGTGTTGGTCATCCTCTAGTCCTTCATCAGTGCTCACAGGATGCTGCCTACAGGATGCTGTTGGCTGGATTTTTCTGGTTGTTAGACTATTTTCAGTCCAGCAATGACACTGAGGGATTTAAATACTACAGGAGCAGTGCTGTGTCTGATCAACAGTGCAACACACATTGACACCCATGTCATTGTCATTGCAGTGCTGAGTATGAGGTGCTCCTGAGTTCCTTGAGGCAGATATATATATATATATATATATATATATATATATATATATATATATATATATATATATATATATACAGTATATATATATACCAAGATTTCCAAAATGGCAAATTTGCAGGACAAGAAAACAACCTTTTTAATTTTCAATGTGTGTCAGTGTAAAAAAATGTTCTAGGTCATTTCAAACTATTTTTATTTGCCATTCATATCGAAATTGCTAGTTTAAATCAAATGAGATTCACGTTTTTTGTCGGATATCATCAAAAAGCAACATGCTTTAAAGCCAGTCACAGTTTCAATAGTAATGTCTAAAATGCCTGGCAAACAGACCACTACACACAAATTTAGTGCTCAAAAAATACTATGCGCAACATCAGTTAATGCTACAAAACGGTCCCTTGTGTACCATAGATGGGTGAAACTAAGCTTGTGGTCATTCCAGCATTCCATCACTGCTGGCCTGAGCAGGCCTGAGCTCCAGTTCTCCAGGCCATCTCCTGCAGTCTGTTTTATTTAGGTCTCCTGTAGAGAAGGTGATTAAATTAGAAATGCAAACAGGAGATGTGGGGACAGCTTTCCCCTAATTACTGTAATTACAGCAGGAGCTGTAAATGTAAATGGGAGCTCATCTCTGCTCCAGCTGATCCAGATGTTGTTCATTCTCTAGTTCTCCAGTAAGACACATGGTTTACGGACCCTTCAGCACATCAAATGCAACATTTATGCAAACACAAGTAGTTGTATGTACTGTGCTGCAAATGTCAGACTTTATGACTGACAATGTCAAAACAGAAATGGTGAGATGGGCTTCATGACCACCACAAAGACTGTTAGTAATTATAGAGGTGGTTATTGTGGTCACTAAAAACCTGTTTTATCTTCTTTTGTCTTTTTGTTCTTCCTCATGGGACTGAACATCTTCATGAAAATATCCATATATTTGAGCCCTTTACTGATTAATTATCTTAAATGCATGGTATATCCAAATGGCTCTAGACAACACTAGCAATTAGTTACTAGTTAATTTGCTGTGTTACATTGTAGCACAGAGTTTACATTCTACATAGAAATGCTGTAGCAGTTCATTAGGACACTAGAGCAGCCGCACACAAGTCTAAAGTCATCTTTTCCTGTCCCCAGCATGAACTGGAGTGATATAAATGCCCCCAGCATTGGGCTGCAGAGAAGCTGAAGCTTTTCACTGAATTGATGGATCTCCACCCAGTACCTTGGATAGCTGGAGTGGTGCTTGTCCATCCCCAGTCCATCCCTGGTCATCAGGAGAACCTCTATGAGCAAGGACGTACTGGACTTCCAGAGAATCCGTGGAGATGTGGGCTGCTGAGACTGTGAAGGGTTTGTCCCATGGTCAATCAAAAAGGTCAACCACATGATCAAAAGGGGACGGTCTGTAAAGAATCCAGGGCTGGTTAAGTTGCCCGTCTATTCCTGTTTGTGACCCAGAACTAATCATTCAAGATCAGTACCTGACCTCAGGCTCTCATGACTGAACGCAATCAAGTCCATACAGCAATCTTCAAACATCAAGTGTAAATCTTCTGAGAAGTGAATGTTACTGCAGTTAGTTGTGGACAATCGAACTGTTACACCATTGATTACAATAGAAGCAGTTGATAATGGCATGTCTTTGTACATGTATACTGTAGCACTGCAGGCACAATGAAGCATTGAGAAAGGTCTAATGTATCCCTGCCTGCACTTTCATAAAGTAGATAACAGAACTCTTCTGATCTCTGATTGCTTCCATGTGCCATCAAAGAGTAAGAATACCCAGAGTCTACCGCCTAAAGTATTTTGTTCGGCAAATGCCGTATTTCTTGATCTCTACAGTGTGTGTGTGTGTGTGTGTGTGTGTGTGTGTGTATGTGTGTGTGTGTGTGTGTGTGAACAAATATTCACATGGCACTCATTTGTCTTGGTCAGAATGCTAGTTGCTTATTCTGGCAATTGCCTGAGCCTGATTCCGGTGTACAGCCCAGGCTCTACACCACAGCAGCAGTCTGCACGTCTTCCCCACATTTCACAAGGCTCTATATTCTATAGAATGTTGTTCTATTCAAGTAGGAATGAGCGCCTTACACTGTCGTTTTATTTTGTCTAATTTATCAGGCCAATAGTCAGCAGATTGTAATGGTGTTTGTCATCCTGTGCTCTTGTCTCAGCTCAATTTCATTTATTTTTAATGATTTTATGCACTTAATTTCATTATTTTGGTGACTTTTTTGGTCACAGTTCTGAAATGTGATTAATTTGACTGTGAGTTTATAAAAATTCCCCACATTTCACATGGCTCCTTCAGACTGCTTCTTCTCTTGAAAGCTGGGAGATTACGGCCAGGCCCTAAGAGGCTTACAGGGCTAATAATGGCTTTCTTTTGAGAAAGGCCAGAAGCTATGACTTTCTATTTGGAATCAGTTGAATTTACTCTACTGTAGAGCAGACATGCAGAGCGAGTCCGAAAGAGAGGCAAAATTCGGACTTAACAGCTGTGTGATCCTGCAACTGTGTCACTGTCACTGAAAAATATTCCACCACATCCCATGACTGTATAAACTGAAGTGAAATACAGGCAGGCAACTGGCTCCATCTAGTGGTTACCAGAATTTATAATCTATTTATTTACAAAATAAAACAGGAAGGAACCCAAACACGTTGGCAAATAAGTTGGACATTGAGTTCAGAGGGTAATTCTTTGTGATACAAAATAATAATAATAATAATAATAATAATAATAATAATAATAATAATAATAATAATAATAATAATAATAATAATAATTTGTAATTGGTCAGAATAGACCAGTAATACTAATGAGCTCAGCTGAGTATAATTAGCTCCTCACGCAGATGTAGTTGAAGGGTTCAGGCTCTGATTTATTTTCTTACCACAAATCTGTTCTGATGGGCTAAAGCCATGTTAAAGCTAATAAGAAGCTAACTGCTACTCGGGTTTGGGTGACTCGATACCTAAATATCAACACTTCCGATCCATTGTGTTGACATTTAGGAATTGATCTTGGGTTGAAAATATGGATATAATATTTATTTATTTTGTATTATGGATGTGAATCCTATCTTTCAATGAAAACCCAAAAAAAGAAAATGTATCGCTGGCATAAACACGATGTAGTACAGGAACTACTTCTCCTCCCATCTTCTCCCAGACTGGAAAACTGTAGGCAAAGACTTTTATAATCATATTATAAAGAAGCAAACTTTGTTAGAATGTTGTTCTATTCAAGTAGGAATGAGCGCCTTACACTATCGTTTTATTTTGTCTAATTTATCAGGCCAATAGTCAGCAGATTGTAATGGTGTTTGTCATCCTGTGTTCTTGTCTCAGCTCAATTTCATTTATTTTTAATGAATTTATGCACTTAATTTCATTATTTTGGTGACTTTTTAGGTCATAGTTCTGAAATGTGATTAATTTGACTGTGAGTTTATAAAAATTAAACATATCATATAACATGTTATAAATAAACATATTTAAACAATATGTTAAACATGCCTTCCGGGTCCTCTTGACACAGGGTGCAGAAAGACGTTCTGCTTAATGTGCTACCTCAGGCCCTACATCTTCTTAGAATACTCACAAAAGCCAGAGCCTTGAATTCTAAACCTAATTTCAAGAATTCCTATTTTATACAGTCTCTTTACACACATAAAGTCTCTTTACACAATGGGGGGGTTTACACTGTGTGCAGAATTATTAATGAGTATTTTGATCACATCATCCTTTTTATACATGTTGTCCTACTCCAAGCTGCATAGGCTTGAAAGCCAACTACAAATTAAGTAAATCAGGTGATGTGCATCTCTGTAATGAGAAGGGGTGTGGTCTAATGACATCAACACCCTATATAAGGTGTGCTCAATTATTAGGCAGCTTCCTTTTCGTTGGAAAAATGGGTCAGAAGAGAGATTTGACAGACTCTGGAAAGTCAAAAAACCTGGGGGATATGGCCCAAAGTAAGGCAGGGTGAAAAACAACCACCTTTGAACAAGAAACATTAGATAAAATGTCAAGACTGGGCCAAGAAATATCTTGACAGATTTTTCTAAGGTTTTATGGACTGATGAAATGAGAGGGACTCTTGATGGGCCAGATGGATGGGCCTGAGGCTGGATCAGTAAAGGGCAGAGAGCTTCACTCTGACTCAGACACCAGCAAGGTGGAGGTGGGGTGCTGGTATCATCAAAGATGAACTTGTGGGACCTTTTCAGGTTGAGGATGGAGTGAAGCTCAACTCCCAGACCTACTGCCAGTTTCTGGAAGACACCTTCAAGCAGTGGTACAGGAAGAAAGTCAGTATCGTTCAAGAAAAACATCATTTTCATGCAGGACAATGCTCCATCACATGCATCCAAGTACTTCACAGCGTGGCTGGCCAGTAAAGGTCAAAACAGTACACCTCTCTGAACAGTGTCTGGGAGGCTGTGGTGGTGGTGGTGGTGGTGGCTGCTGCATGCAATGTTGATCGTAAACAGATCAAGCACCTGACAATCTATGGATGGAAGGCTTTTGAGTGCCCTTGTAAAGAAAGGTGGTTATATTGGTCACTGATTTGGTTTTGTTTTTGAATGTCAATGTTTATTTCTAATTTTTTATATTGATTTACCTGGTGAAAATAAACAAGTGAGATGGGTATATATTTAAGTTGTCTAATAATTCTGCACAGTAAGTTACCTGCACAAACCGATCCTCCTAAGATGGCCAAATCTTAAAAATCCCCACTCCAACTTCCAAAAATATTAAGCTTTAATATTTGAGTCTTTTGGGTTGATTGAGAACATTAGTTGTTCAATAGTAAACAGAATCCTCTCAAATACAACTTGCCTAATAATTCTGCACACACTGTATGTATGTGATACACTGCTGATTTTGCAAGTTTCCCCACCAACAAAGGGAGAATGTCATTTTTAATCATACGTACACTTCAGCTGTGAGACACAGACTCTAAAAAATTCCAGAAAATCACATTTTTTAAATAATTTTGCATTTTATTGCATGAAATAAGTATTTGATACAATAGGAAAACAGAACTTAATATTTGGTACAGAAACCTTTGTTTGCAGATGTCAGATGTTTGCTGCTGTTCTTGACCAAGTTTGCACACACTGCAGCAGGGATTTTGACCCACTCCTCCATACAGATCTTTTCCAGATCTTTCCGTTTTTGGGGATGTTGCTGGACGACATTCAGTTTCAGCTCCCTCCAAAGATTTTTCTATTGGGTTCAGGACTGTAGACTGGCTAGGCCACTCCAGGACCTTGAAATGCTTCATACGGCACCACTCCTTAGTTGCCCTGGCTGAGTGTTTTGGGTCATTGTCATGCTAGAAGACCCATCTTCAATGCTCTTACTGAGGGAAGGAGGTTGTATGCCAAACTATCGGGATATGTGGCCCCACCCATCCTCCATTCAATATGTTGAGGACATCCTGTCCATAGTGCAGAAAAGTACACCCAAAGTATGATGTTTCCACCCCCATGCTTCACATTTGGGGCTGTGTTATTGGAGTTGTATTCATCCTTCTTATTCCACCAAACATGGTGAGTGGAGTTGATACCAAAAAGTCCTATTTTGGTCTCATCTGACCACATGACCTTCTCCCATGCCTCCTCTGGATCATCCAGATGGTCCCAGGCAAACTTCAGATGGGCCTGGACATGTGCTGGCATGAGCAGAGAGACCTTGCATGCCCTGCAGGATGTGAACCCACAACAGTGTAGTGTGTAACTAACAGTAAGCCTGTGGAACCAGCTCTCTTCGGGTCATTGACAATGTCCTCCTGTATAGTTCTGGACTGATTCCTGACCTTTTTCAGAATCATCCTTACCCCAAAAGGCGAGATCTTGCATTGAGCCACAGATCAAGGAAGACTGACAGTCATCTTATGTTTCATCCATTTTCTAGTAATTGTGCCAACAGTTGTTGCCTTCTCACCAAGCTGCTACCTACTGTCCTGTAACCAACCCCAGCCTTGTGAAAGTCTACAATTTTGATCCTGGTGTCTATGGACAGCTCTTTGGTTTTGACCATGGTGGAGAGCTTGGAGTATAATTGATTGAGGGTGTGGACAGGTGTCGTTAATACAGGTAGCAAGTTCAAACTGTTGGATGAGAGCCAAAATTCATGCAGGTTAGTAGGCATCAAATACTTAATTCATGCAATAAAATGCAAATTCATTGATTTTCTGGATTTTATTTTTATTCTGTCTCTCAGTTGAAATGTACCAACAATAAAAAGGTAGGTTGGAAAACTTCCAAAATCAGCAGTGTATCACACTTATTTTTCCCACTGTTAAGTAAACAGGTCAAGGAATATGTGAATATTACTGTTAAATTAAGCCTTCTGATATGATATAGATTAGCCCCAATCACAAAACATTGAAAAAGCATGGGCAGCACAGTGACTTGGTGGTAAGCACCACCCAGCACTGGGGTCTTGGGTTCAAGGCCCTGTCTGGGTGTAGAATGCATGTTCATGGGATTCCTCCAGGGACTAATTTCTTCACATTCTAAAAACATGCATCAGGTGAATTGGCTACTCTAAATTGTCCTGGTGTGTGAATGAGTGTGTTTGTATGTGAGTGAATATATGTCTGATTGCCACATATGGATTGGCACTCTTTCCTGGGTGAATCCACCCTAGTAGTCATTTTCTGGTAGAGTACACTACATGCTTCTTGCCAGTGCACTGAGGACTGATCGTAATGCACCCTTGGGTATCTGGAATGGTGCTATTAGCGCAAGTTCATTCATTCGTACTACATGCAAGTAATTTTTGGGTCTGCTATTTCTCAACGTTTATGATACTCTGTTCACCCGTCTATGAGGATTTGAGTGGTTTGAGAATCCTTTCGTATTTTAAAATAATAAATGTCCAATGGAACCAATGGTGACTTCAAAGAAGGCAAAAGTCTAGAACATTTCTATTGGTCTAATCACCCACAAAAAATGTATAACTGACAAATATAGAGACATGTTTTTCACTGCATAGCAGCGACATACAAATATTTTGATATAAGCTTGTATTCCCGCAAGGGCGGGAAACAACCCTAGACAGGGCACACACACACTAAGGGCCACTTTAGAGTCACCAATACACTCCACACAGAAACGTGCCACCCAAGTTTGTATTAAAGAAGGGGAAATACTTTGGGACTGAATTTATAATGAAATTCAGGATGTAAATGCTTAGGCTCAGATTTGGCTTCCTCTTTCAACTACTTAAAGAAAAGCAAACTGATCAAGAAACAGTTAAGTTTGACAATATTGCCACCTTGCGGCACATTCTGCACATGCTTTAATGGCTTACATAAATATACAAAGAATGTAGTTGTTTTTAATCATATTTATTATTCCAAAACAACAAGTGATAATCAAATTTAAACAAATAAGTTATACTGTAGTAAAAAGCACTTGCGATTCCTGTCCATGGTCACCATTAGTGTACGAGGCCCTATGAAAATAGCATAGAAAGTATACAATTTGTTTCTTTATGACTTTTTTATATATATATATTTATATATATATATATATATACACACACACATACACACTTTTTTCCACATATATATTTATATCCCTTGGCTGAAGGAAAGCAACAGAAGTGGCTCCGTGGCAACAAATCCTGCATTTAATTAATTTAATGTTTCTGGTGTTTTTTTTGTTTGTTTGATTTTAATCTTGGCTAGACCACTTTAACACAATAGCCCCAGCTCTTATGACAAAGCAAGTCAAGTCATTTCACAATCTTTTTAACAAATAAAGAATAAAAAAATCAAATGCTAAAGAGATCAGGAAGCTTCTTTTTCTCACTTGGCTCAGAATTTGAAACAGTTTTGATTACTGGTGCAACACACATAGGAGCAAGTGCACATATGTGTAGAAACACACCCACAACCACAGTGCAACACAAGTGTGCACACACGCACGCACACGTGCACACACACACACACAGAGTGCATAGCCGACTTAAGTGTGATTAGCAGTAATTGGAGCCGTTACTCGGCTGTGAGCTCCCCAGCATGGCTCTTAATGGGGGCTCAGCAGCCTCTTTGTTGCCATGGAGACGCAGCCAAGTGCAGGACCAGTGGACAGTCAGGAAGAAACAGTGAAGAGAGACTCAACACCGACTAGAAATGCAAGCGTGTTCTGTTTAATGACCACAGATTTGTTCTATTTTTTTCTATGAAGTACGTTTGTATACGCTCTTGTTCAAAGCAGGCTATAATTAGGGTTCTGAGGGGATGAGAGTGAGAGGACATCAGCCTGAGGAGTTCAAATAGCTCTATTGCACTTTCACCATCTGTTCACATCTTTTCTAGACTGCCCCCTAGAAGAAGCTCTACTCCACACACTCACATGCACGCACACACAGATAGCAAACATCTTAAATAAACTAATATTCAAATGAGAAAAAGAACTTCAAATGAGAATGTTACCTAAAAAAAAATTAACATAATAAAAAACAATATTACAATAATAAAACTGTACAATGATAATAGGAATAAGGATAACAATAACAATAATTCATGAATATATCAATAACGATGATACTTTGTTGGATATAAAAAGGAACCTTTTGTAAAATTGATTGTCATGTAAAGATAAAAAGTGTCAAAAACATCCAAGGCATCAGCGAGTTGGCCATAAGAAAACATAATAAAAATAAAGGAAAAAAAAGGTTACAGCACTAGAAAAAACAGAGAAGTATCAGAGGAGTATGTCTGTGCAAGCTTTTGGCAGTCAACTGGAAAAGAGCCCAAAAAACAACAGGGAAAAATACCAATTTTCATTCTTTCATTTACAAGAGAGGGACACTGATTACAGTCAGTCATTGTGTTCCCTTCCCTTCTTGCCAGTCTGTGTCCTACAGTGTCCTGCAGTTTAGTCACGGTGGATAATAAAGGGACGAAGCGAGGCTTGTGTTTGGTAGAGGAGCATGATGAACCTCTTAAGCTGTACCCAGATCAGTGTGTGTGAAGAGTCTGAAAGTGCTGAAGGACAGTGCTCTGTACCACCCATTTCTCTATATATATATATCACACACACACACACACACACACACACACACACACACACACACACACACACACACACACACACACCTCCCTGTAGCCCTATGCCTGAAAGGAAAGCCCTGAATGCCTATAGGACACACACATTCCCTCTTTAACACACTCACACACAGGGAGCAAGACATTCCCTGAAGGTCTGCATCTAGTGCATGTCCAGAGTGTAGGGCTGCACAATATACTGTTAATCAGTATCATGATACTGAACTTTAAGATACTAATATCACTAAAGGCTGAAATAAGCAAATGAGCCATCAAAACAATATTTAAACGTGCACTCAAAAAGAGCACTCAAACTCTAATCATTAGATGTTCTAAATAGGTTTCTGTGGGGTTAATTAGAGCACTCACAAGGTCAGAATAACTTAGAAATGTGTAGTCACATTCAGTCATACCAGTATCGGCAAGTATTTGCATTAAAATAAAAAACAGGCTTTGGCCAGATTAAATTTGACTGATATTTCAAACTGATATTTGAAGAAGTAGAGATTTACCCCCAGATGAGCAAACTGTTCAGAAGATGCTGGTCTATGATGCTAGAACGTGCACCCAGAAATAATTCTCATATTTCTCTGAACTGCTAATCCAGAAAGAATTAGTCCCAACTAGCCTCAGATATGTACACGAAAAACATTGGACAATGGCATTGCCCCACAATTCCCATATCCCTGCATCTCCATTAGTTCACATGAACCATTCCTCACCTTGTTATAATACAATGTCAGGCCTATACAATCACAGTATATTTAGTCCATATCGTACAGCTCTACCCTGAGAGCACAGCAATAGAGCCCGACCCTTGAGACCGCACAGCGCTTCACACACTGGTTTATCAGCTCAGACTGCAGAAGTGCCCGCTGATGCTCCACAATGAAGGAAAATGTTCGTTAGTGCCAGTCTTCATCATCTGCATCCTCATCCTCGTCTGAGGAGTCCTCACTGCTAGCTCGCCGCAGCCCTGCCTGCTCGCCTCTCGTGCCATTTTGCTGTCTGGCTGTCAAGGCTGCTGCAGCTGCCGCCTTCTCCTCGGCCTCTCGCTGCCTCAAAGCTGCTGCCTTCTTCTCCTGCTCCGCATGGCTCTTCATGTGAGCGCTGCGGCTCTTTACTTTATAAAAGACCCTGTAGAAAACACAACATACACAGGTTACACTATATGGACTGAGAAATCAAACTGATCTACAATACAGGCTAAAGGTTCTGACTATATTTTTGCTTTGCCACAGTCAAGGAAAAGGTTTCAGGTGAGAGTCCACATAGTCTTTTTGAAGTCTCTCTGCTGTCATAGGGACCCAATCAACAGTATTATTTTTCTCTACAATAGAAAACTTAAAATAACTTGATACAGAAAAGACAGAAGTACAACTTATTACTTCTGTAACTGTAAATGTCCAACACCGCATCTGCCAACATGTAACCATAACATGTATACAAGGCAGCTGTGACTAAACTGCAATAGTGGAAGTCTTGTATTTGCATTTCTGAAAATTGATGCTATTACTCAAGTAACAGAAATGACAATAGTAGTTGTAGTGGCACTAATGGTAGCTGTAGTAATGGTATCTGTAATAGTAATAGAAGTAATAATAATTGTAGTAGTACTAGTAGTAACACCACTAGTAGCAGTAAAATAGTATTAGTATTAAGAGTAGCTGTAGTAATAGTAGCTGTAGTAGTAGAAGTAATAGTCATATCTGTAGTAGTAGAAGTAATTGTATCATTTACATTACATTTACGGCATTAATCTGGAATGTTGTCTCATACTGAGAGACACTACTTCTGGATCTGTAGCTTAATAAATATTGTCCATATTAGTCTAATTACTTATTGTTCACTTCCTACTCTGTGCAACAATTGGTGCATGAGAGTACATCCAGTCCTGTCCGTTTGTCTGTCCAGAAAAAACAGGTTTGACTTTCAGTCAATCATCAGCCCTATTCCTGAAGACCTGTCATCCTGTATAATTAAACTGGAGCAATGCATGATCTTCAGGACTGTCAATACTACAAGCAAGTAAAATACTAGAAGCTAGATGCCTACAGGAACAGAGATGGAGATGCACAGCACTGTGCGTTAGTGCATGCATATCAGCAGATGCACTGAGGTTTGCTTTTGATGCCACATTCATATCGCTTTAACACATTTGTAGATTACAGCCATGAGTAGGACGAGTGAAAAGAGTGAGTGATCAATTCCGTTTTGACAAAATGAGAGCAGATGCACTTGCAAAACACAGATGGGCAGCAGTGGCCAATGGTGAGTGGGCAGAAGGACAGAACAGACAAAATGTTTTCATATTCTAAGTGCACAGATGCACACACACACACACACACACAGTCACTGAACAGATATGCACAGACCACAGGGCACAGCATTCAACATCGTTCAAGACTTTCGGTTGCTACGTGATTGTTGAAAATAACAAAGCAAGTGGTTGCCAGGGCTGTGATGAGATCTCCCACTGGAATCAGATGTTAGTTTTTATTGCTTCCTGCTCTGACAATCCTGGATGCAGATAACACACAGGAAGCGCCAAGCTTTATTGATTCCTTCATAAAAACCTGAGAGCATTTGTTGAGTCAGGCTGTGCTTCTGTATGAGCACTCAAAGCACTGAAAATGTACAGTTATGACAGGTTATGTACAATTAGCTTAGCCAAAAAGCAGTTATTCAGGTAAAGGAAAAGCAGGATCAGGAACAGCTGTTTTCATGCTGCTCAGACGATACTCCAGAGTTATCAGTAGGGATGTGACAGAGCTGAGGGAAATCCGCATCCATCGGATTCGAATTTTTTAGCTACAAATCCGTCTAATTCTAATGCGGTTTTGATAAACATGGGGCCAAGAACATCCGATAAACCCCGATAAGCCCATTTGTGCATATATTTATGTATTTTTTCAACATGAATACATGATGCGTAAACAGGCCATCAGCCATAGGTAGTCACAGACTCACGGTGTACTGTAAACAATTCATCATGCTATTTAAATGACACTGAATTATAAAATTATCAATCATTTATTATCATGTAATTAACTAATTATGCATTCTTACACGACAACAACTATTAGTGTAGGACTGTTTATGTTTACTACTGTCTTGTGTTTTCTTACCACATTTGGCCATTTTAAAGATTTATTTATGTAAAGCGGAAGTATAAAGTAAACAACATTAACCATTAAATTCAGAACAACATTGGCGGTCTCTAAAAGGTGACCTGCAGGGCGGAAATCAATGTGTATGTGTCATGCACCCCTCAGACTCTCCAGAGTCCAATTCCCAGAATCCTTCAGTTCGTCTCCTGACTGATCATGTGACTCATATTCCCGATCACCGGAGTTCTGATTGTATTCACCTGGTCCTGACAGTGTTTAATACAGTCTTTCAGCCTGTTCAGAGTCTAGGTTTGCCTCGCAACCTTCAGCATGCTACCCATGTTTATCGTTATCAGTCTGTCCGTGTTTGACCAATTTCCATTTTCTGACTCCTGCCTTTCGTCTCATCCTGTATTTATTCTACCGGTTATTGATCTTCGTCTTTTCGACTTTGTCCCTGGTTTGTCCATTCTGGTATTGTCTCTCCTGTGTGTTATTGATCAGGACTGTTTGACTGGAATGTTTTTCACATTTATCCCCCATTATAGTGCTGTATTTATACCTGCGTCTGCATCACTTTCTCTGGACGTGACTGAAAGGTTCTGTTTTATATACGAGCGGTGAGTTCAAATCTGCATTCGATGAAAATTGGCCCTAAAACATCCGTCGAATTCGAATTTGCTAAACATAGTCGAAGTTCCAGTCGAAGTCGAAGTCATCGAATTCGAACATTGTCACAACCCTAGTAATCAGAACCCCTATACAATACTACACTTGAAGTCCAGATAATTTAATGGTGTGGATGCATGTGACACCACCAATGACGGCCACAGGTCAAAAGTGTAAGCTCGTTATTTTTGCTACAATGCAGAAACCCTGTATCTCCATTGGGGTTTTTTTTTTTCAACTTTTTGCACGTATTTTTAAAACATCTTAAAAAACATCTTATGGAGGAACTAAGTCCATCAGAAAAATTGAGCTCTTTTGCTTTTCAGTCATTTGAATGTGTTCCAGATGAAAAATCCATTTCTCATTGTTCTGTTCACCCCTCATGCTGTTAGTGCCCCGATGAATAACAAGGGTGTGACATACTTGAGAACTGTGAGTGGAAATTTGTGAGGGTGTGTAAAAAATAAATAAATAAAATGAATAAAGCTGACATCATGTGTTACTACTGAGAAAGCCACAAAATGACTCAAAACCTCCATGTGTAAATCAGAGGAGCAATATATACAGTCAAAATCTACCACAGACAGAGCCAAACGGGTAGTGTGCTCACTGCCTCCCAGGGTGTGAATTGACTAATGTGGATGGGTAAAATTCGTGGGACAAACTCCCCTGTATGCATGCAATGTGGGTCTATGAGATTATTTACCCATTTGGTTAATACTGGTCTGGATCTCAGGTTTTAATTACACAAATTTTGTACAATCTTAACAGGAAACAATCCAGATACTGGTTGCATGAATTGTTTTTAAATGAACAATCAAATCGAGCTATTTATGTGATCATGGCTTTGTTAGACAAGCAGTCTCCTCAAACCACTAAGGCTGCATATTGACAAAAACCTGGTAATACATTTACATGACACGATACAAGGATTATGATTCGACATATAAATTATATGTGGCAATTTTTAAAAATCAAATTTTAGGAAAGTTGTGCAATCAGCACAAGATCTGAAGACAAATGCAACACTGCTATCTAGTATTTTAGGTTTAAACACACAACATGAACCACTGCCATCAATCTTTGCAAGTAAACTAATAAAAAATAATTATAGTGTCTTAGAATCAATACAGTTACTGCAATACTTTGGTTTATGTTGATATTTTCATACTGCCACAAACCAGCAGTCTGAATTCAAACCTAGTTAATGAGAAAAGAAGAAACTAACAAATAGTAATGCATAAAAATGATAGTGACAAAGGGGGATCAGCCAGTGAAGTACAGTGTTTGGCAGGGCTTCAGTCAGTCATGTTCATGTTGTCGTCACAGCCCATACCAAGAACTCTTCAATTCAGACACTACATGAAATTTTATCATCAATATAAAAACAGGAGAAACTCCTACAACTGGTGTTTTGCATTGAAATGTACATTTTGGTTGATCAGCTATATTTTTACTAGCTTTTCTAGTTGTAAAACCCCAGCTCATCTCTCACCTGCCACACTTCTTGCATGGGAATTCCCCTTCCTGTGCAGCAATGCCCTTGGGTCCACCCCCACTCTTCCGTACTGTGCTCTCTGAGCGAGGTTTAGGAGGTGCTGGTGGGGCACGGGTGACTCCAAAGACAGGACGATCCCTCCTTCCATCCTCCTGACTCCTCAAGACTAGAACTGCACTGGCCTGTGGGGGGTGTGGGGGGTAGATATGATAAATCAGCAGAACAAAGCCACAGGCAGCACATATGCAGAGCTCTATGCTTACTAGAGCACTGTACAACTTATCACTCAATCTACAGGCCTACTGTGGTCAGACTGCAAGTGTTAAGAATTTGCTGTTACATATGTTGTTATGACTGTGGGAATCCACAAGAGGGCCCAATTCAGTGTGTCAGAACTTCAGTAAATGAGGGATGCTATATAAGATGAGACCTTAAACTGAGAGTTCAGTTTACAGCAATTAATTTTAAGATTTACGGTACAACTCATATCAAAGAGAGACCATGTTGTAAGTATTAAAATAAGTAAGTATATCATCACCGTCAACTGACAACTTACCAATAGAAATAAAATTAGTGTATGTTTATAATGGCATTTTCACATATTATGAAGAACTGCCAGATTCAAATTGTCAAAAAGTGAAACACAGAAGAAAAAAAAATAATAAAAAAAAAATAAAAAAGCAGCGATAAATATTTTAGTTTAACAATGCATGTACATAACCCTCCTGTTATGTTATGGGTCAAATTGACCCATTTTAAAGTTTGAAAATCTAGGAAAAATAGTTAAAAGTATTTTTTCAGTGTGAACCTTCTGATAGCCTTAAGTAGTGTAATCAACATATAATATGAAAATGTTTCATCTCACATATTTGCAACCACCCTGCATGTTTATATCACAGATACTGTTTGGGTCAATTTTACCCAGCAGTGAAATGTCAAAGTATTTTTTTCTTTGCAAATGTGAGACATATTCCACACACACACACACACACACACACACACACACACACACACACACACACACACACACACACACACACACACACACACACACACACTTTTTTTGATGGGAACTATTTATGTTCTCCACCCACTCCACCCACCCACATTCAGTGGACACTCAACAGGGGAGGGGCAAAACATATAAAAGTATATCTGTCCTACAAACATTACACTCTGTCAGACAGACCTTTACAAATTGAGCAGCCTCTGGAAGTGATCATTGATCATGACAGTGAAATAGAGGAGGGTGTGTTGAAGACGAAGACCATCTTGAGCTAAATTCTGAATCTTAAGATTCAGATTTTGAACCAGATGAGGGAATTGCTATTCCTTTTCCTCCAGGCAAGACATTCATGTCAAAAATGGTGAAAAAAATCCCCAAATATGTGTCAGGCAAAACTCTGCAGAAAACATAAAGACAGTGCCAGGGCCCACTAGGATGGCAGTGATTCGTGTGACTTACATCAACTCAGCTTTTGAGCTGGTGATGGCAGATTCAGTACAGAAAATCATTCTGGAAATTACTAATCTAGAAGGGAGGTGTGTTTTTTGGGAGAAGTGGAAGGAGCTGGACAAAACACATTTAGATGTGTATTTGGGGTTCCTTATCCTGGCTGGGGTCTTGAAGGATCAAAGTAATAAAAAAGTGAAACATTAAAAAAAGATTGAACATATATTTTCTTTATGAAAAACTAGGAATGCCATTGCACTAAATATTGATAGGATAATTAGTAATGGAGTTAGTAATTCAATATTCACAGTGCTTGTTAGGATTTTTGGTTTCAGACATCTTTTAGATAATTAAACATGCACCGGGTCAAATTGACCCGGGAACACCATTGCTGTTCCTGAAAAATGAACATAACAGGAGGGTTAAGAGCGAAGAATAAAAGAGTTAGCACTTGCTTTTATAAAAGGTGGATCTCACTATTAAAACTAACAGCACAACAGTGGTCTTAAATTCTCTCAAGTAATTCAAGCCGTGGACACGTCCCTTCATACTCACATTTTCAGGTGGCTGTACAGGCTCTGCAACCCTGACAGGACTACTTTCTTTCTTCTGGTCACCCGGCTCTTCCCACTTCCTGACGTCTACCTCTTCCTTTCGCAAATCAAATCTCTGCGAGCTCTGCAGATTGGAGGTAAGGGACTTGAGATTGCAAACAACAACACTCAAATTGTCCATGCAAGCTTAAAACAATGCCACCCACCCACCCACCCACCACACAGTAGCTTACTTTATAGTCCACCTCTTCCTCTGTGGGTCGTGTTTCAGGAAGCTCTGCTTCTCCATATAGGAGTGTGCCATTCCTGCCAATCTTAACCTGCTTCTTATAGGTGTAGTAAAATTCCACACACTGAGCCACTGTCTTGGAGCTTACCTTTAAAAATCAAGCACAATTATGATTATGGTCACTGATCCCACCAGTCTCTGTATCAGATGCAAAAACAGGTTTGAATGCTTGACAAATACATAAAAAAAAAAAAAAAAAAACACATTTAATCAAAAAGTGAAAAACAGCAAAAGTGAAGATACAAGCTTTCTGCATGACAGAAGCGATATTCAAACTGATAAAAAAAACTGCTGTCAACTTGACACCATTAATGTTTTAATGAGACAGATAATGCAATAAACATTTATGCATGTTTATATAGTTTAATGATGTCAATAGGTGTGAGGGGGTCATATTCCCTTGAATGTAAACATATCATTAGATTAACTACATAGGATTTCCACCATTTATTACAATATACTGTTAAAACTGTTCTTCCAAATGCTCCCAAATCCGACGTCAACGTTCCATATATTAGACCATATCAGCTCTCGTTTTTGTTGGCAGGATAAAAATCCTAAGATATGATTCAAAACACTTCTGATAGTGGACCGGCCCTTCCAGACTTGAAGCTGTATTTTTGAGCTGCTCAGCTAAAGTCAATGGTGGCTTTTATTGTCAGGGATACAATAACTAGGTGGATTGACATTGAAAGATCAAACTGTGAATACACAGAGAAATCTGTTATTTACTAATATATCCCTGACTTCTATTAAGATTCTATTAATTTGACAAAAAAAATATTTTAGTCTGGAGAACAATAATAGAAAACATATGGTCTCCCTACCACTCCGTCTGCCCCAACTCCAATGAAATACATGTAGATTTGTTCCCCCAATACAGTTAGACTCAGGATTTAAAAACTCATCAAGAAAGGGTCTTGCATATATACATAACTTATTTGAAGTCTTTTGTCCAACTTGAATTTCTTAAAACAGGTATTTCCATTAATTAAGCACGTTCTTAACAAAATAAAATAACCTTCCCCAATAGAACTGTTCTATTTGAAAACTGTATTGACATACCGTGTAAGGATCTTTCAAATATATACCAAATTCTAAAATCAATGCAGCCACATAATTCCCTGTATATTAAGGGAAAGTGGGAAGCTGAACTACAGACTGAGATCACAACAGAAAACTGGATGGATATTTGTTCTGAATGTCATTTAACTAGTTCTAATAACTGGAGAGAATTTAAATGGAAGCTACCACATATTACCTTGAGGATTGGCTCATCATTTAATAACTGCTGGAGGGAATGGGGAGAATCATAAAGCTGGGGTCCTGCATAAAGCTGAAGAAGTAACAGGAAGATATCTATGATGCTCTTCAGTCTGTAATCAATTGTTCCTGTTTCTAAAGAGCCTTTTGTTTTCGCTGTTCCAGAGGCTTTTGACAACAAAGGCCAGGTCTATGTCCTTCAGGGTTTATTTGCAGCAGCAATTAAGGGTATAACTGAATTGGCTCAAAACAACTACCCCAACATATGAATCCTGGATACAGCACTAGGGGTGATGCACAATATGGAAGAAATAACAGACTGACAATAACAGACAATAGAGTCCAGCAATGTTAATAATGCTTTGAGAACACTCTGAATATACAGTCTATCTGTTCTCACTCAATTTCTTATATCTTTAAGAATTTAACTCATATTTAACTCATATAACTGCAAGGTGGTGAATATTACTTGATCCTTATTAAGTTAACAACTACATTTTATATTACTTTTATTTTTATTCTAAAGAAACTGAACAAGTTTATGAACTTTTGGTTAAAAGGCTTAATGTTGAATTTGTTAAGTGTTTTGATGATGCTTTGGCAATATTGTGTCTAAAATGGAACAAAAATAATAAATTTATTACATTTTATTGAACTGAATTGATTTTAATATATTGATGTTTACATGAGGATCAGTCGTCTATATAGAAGTAGAGGCTCAATTAACAGAAGACTCAAGCTTCCCTCTTGGAGAGCAGGCTCATACCATTTTCTGCACCATGAAGAAGTCCTTCTTATACGAAGTGATGCCTTTGTTAAAGCAGCGTCTCTCCTCGGCCGTCCAACTGTCCGAGCCTGGAAGCGAGGGAGGGAAAGAGAGAAGAAAAGAGAGACAGACACTTACTGTGAGTCTATATGCTTAAAAGAGTGAAGCAGACAAGAGTGACACATAGACACATGTACACACACACACACAAGGCAGACAGCCAGGACACACTAGGCAAATAAACAATGGTGCTCCTGTACTCTTACAGGGATTAACTACATGCTGCAATCACACTCCCCCACACTCTCTCCTCACCCACTCCCCAATCTCTAACCAGCAGCCTCGACCCACCCCCAAACCCCACACAGTAATCCCCATGGCCCAGCCTTTCCCCATAACTCAGCTGGTAATGTTTATGACTGAGAGACAGTGAGCACGGTGCAGAATTCCAGCACAGAAAAAGTCCCACCAATCCAGGCCATAAACACACTTACACAAGCTTTAAAGAGTAAAGAAGGGACTGAGAGAGGCAGAAAAAAAGAAAAGAAAAGAAAGAAAGACTAAGAGATGACTAAATGGGAGCAAATTTAGGTACTTACCAGAATAGTGGTAGTTTGCCAGGGGATGAGATTTTGGAAAGATGGGGTTTTTCAGCAAAAGAAGGGCAATGGCCCCCTGGAAATAAAAGAAGCCACAGAAGGACTGTTAAACATGGAGCATGAACTCAGATTTATGTACATTTTTAATTTCATTCATTCATTTACTGCCTCCTGAACACGAGCCAATCCTATGCAAGAGAAAACTGACAGGGTAAAGTGATGGCCAGCTTCACTGTTATGAAAAGATGACTGAGAACAAAACACCACTGAAGAGAGCCACTGAAACAGATCATACTGATATTACTTTATGATTTCATTCATCCTGTAAATAACAAAATTCTAGAATTCTAATCAGTTTCTTTATCTTCTTTACTCATTTCTGTTCTCATGTTTATTTTTAAATAAGTTGCATTACATTCAAGTCAATAAATAACCATTGAACCGGAGAGTGAGAGAGACAGAGAGGTGTAGAGAGGGAGATATAGCTATTTTGAATACTGAGATGCAAAGAGAGAGAGAGAGAGAGAGAGAGAGAGAGAGAGAGAGAGGAGAGAAAGAGAGAGAGAGTGCACAATGCAGAGAGATATACAAAGAGAAAGAGATGCAGAGAGAAAGAGTGCAGAGAGACAGGCAACAGTGAGAGAGAGACACAGTAATTATAGTTCAAACATTAAACTTTAATGAGAGACAGAGACAGAGAAAGAGAGAGACAGAGAGAGAGAGAGAGAGAGAGAGAGAGAGAGAGAGAGAGACAGAGAGGGAAAGAGAGAGAGCAAGAAAGATGCAGAAAGAGCCATTCTAAATCTTGAGAGGTGCAGGGAGAGAGCTAGGCAAAAAGAAAAAGAAAGAGGGAGGGAGAGGGAGAGAAAGTCACCCTCCATCTCCTTGGCAACATAGGCAAGAGCATTTAACTGGAGGCGTTTAAACCAAGCAATGCCAGTCACTGGCTAATATTCCTCTCCCTCTATCCCCCCCCACCATCTCTGCTACGATCTGTCACTTCATTTTTCCAACACCGAACTGAAAGCTGAAGACGACCCAAAGCAAAAGACTTCTCATTCTGGGTCTGTGTCTGAGCACACACATCAGTGCCATACACAGTTTCAACAAACAAAGAATAAGTCACATTAGACATTAACTGAACACACAAAAAGCATAAAGAGCTGCTACAGGGTTCAAACAATGGAGACAACTAAATGGTTTTCACTGGACAGCGACAATATACAGAAGCACACGCAGTGTGTAGGGTCTCCCTGTGATTGACAGCTAGTTGTTATGGTCAGAATGTTAACTCAGCACTATCAGCCTGGCCTCAGTGCCACTGCTGCTGCTGCTGGTGGTGGTGGCTCGGCTGAACGCAGAAAGCATTTCCTACTACTCATACGTTTAGGCAGCCAGATGGAAAAGCAGCCTTCTAAACACTTTCATCCTCTATACAAATGTCACCAGCATCACAGCCAAACCTAACATGATGAGTCATCTTCAAGGAAGCCTCCCAAATTTAATGGATATTTCTTACATGAGTAAAAAAAATCTGCTGCATGTCACTATGACTCAACAGTCATGCTGCCCCTTCTCTTAGACAGCGTGGACCACTTACACCATTCCAGTGTGCCATTACATCATCTTGCACTCACCATGATGTCACCCTTGCACTCATAGAGGCAGTGCATCGCCAGCTCCTGATTGGTCCCTCCGCCAGAAAGTACACTGGAGCAAGCCAGGTGCATGAGGTCATCCACTGGAGGGGGAGAGGGGGAGAGAGAGAGAGAGCAATAGAGAGACAAAGAAAATGATGAGGTTACTCCAAGATGCAAGCATGAACAGAAGGGCAGCAAATTGTCCAAGAGAAAATGTAAAAACTGAAAACTGAAATTTGTTCTTGCACCATTAGAAGCCTCCAGCTGCACTTTACACTGTGATCATTCCAGTACACATTTTTAAAAAGCAAAACATGTAAAGCTTTTTACGTTTTCTGAACTGATTAATAAATATATAAAGCATATTTTCACAATTGACAGAAATTTGACAGACTATCTTAGACAATTCAATGTAACACCAAGATAAGGGATTAAGACAACATCAATATGTGGAAACATCATAATGAAGTTTACATGCAAAGATTTGTGTCAGTTTATTTCTCACAGTTCACACTGTTCCAATTTCATATTTTTTTTTTTACTTTTTATGGATGATTGTGTATTTGAGTGTTTCAAACATGTTATTTAAAAGAAAAGTACAATATATTGCTTTGTAACCCCTATATCCTGACACATATTGTATAGCCAAATTCCTGCCAAAATACCCTGGTCAAGAAACTAAAATTTCTTTTCCACTTTTAGTTTTTGCTCTCTATTTATATTAACACCAACAATCAGAATCAATCTCTACATTACATCTGCAAATCTTATATTCACCATCTCACAAACTCTCCTCTGAAGAGTTCAGGAAACGAATGAGTGCTCTGTGTGTGTGTGTGTGTGTGTGTGTGTGTGTGTGTGGTGTGTGTGTCTTGTGTTACCTCTCTCCTGCTGCTGGCCTTTCGATTCCAGCTCAGGCAGTGGCGCCCACACCAGTTCAGCCTTGTGTGGGTCGAGTTTAGCGGCCGAACGTTCCCGCAGCTCAGGAACCTCCGCCTGGTACCTCTGCCCAATATTTATACGCCTAAGGGTAGAGACAGAGCGAGAGAGAGAGAAAGCAGAAAGCAGGGTTAGTGGGAGGACATTCAATGGGCTATTATAATAATCCTGATAGGGTAATGCAACATATTTTTCCCAACATGCCAGTCAAATTCACTTCCCATTTTAATCTTCAGAAGTGTCTTTCTAAATCATGTCCAATCACCTGAATTTACCATCATATGTTTCTACAGCTTGACTGTCAAGCTTGATAGCTTGACTGATCATTAAATTTTGAGTGTCACAGCAAAGGTTTGAATACTTATGTACATTTTATTTTTAATAAATTTGAAAAGATTTTTAAAAACACACTGTCATTCTGGTGTACTGACAAGTAGGGTATTATATATAGTGTGGGTGATTTTCAGGACTGCAATGACACTGACATGGTGGTTGTGTTAGTGTGCGTTGCGCTGGTATGAGTGCATCAGACACAGCTGCGCCACACATCACTACCACTTTCAATGTCACTGCAGTGCTGAGAATATCCCACCACTCTGTGGTGGTCCTGTGGGATCCTGAACATAGAAGAACATGGTAGAAAGCCAACAGGGTCTGCAGAGAAATAAATGGACAGCAGTCTAATTATAGAACTACAAAGTGCTCGTGTGTGGTAAGAGAAGTTAATTAAAATGAACAATGAGCTGAAAAACGGAGATGCTCATAAATGTTGTGGTTGATTGTAAACCAGTAAAGCAAATCCATTTCACATAGTCATCATGCTGTGATGTGATCTCTTGATTAACAACATGCCGCTGCATAATATATGTACACCACCAGACAAAGGTTTCAGAACCCATATTGGGAGTTCTAAAACAGTCCTCAAAATGGCAGCAACTATAGTGTGATGTGACATCAGCCGTTTTTGTATATGCAGGTGTTTGCATCACAAATACAACTTGCTTGCTTGAATGGCCCACCATGTAAAAACTTCTTTTAAATGGTTTCAGCAGCAATTAAAAAATAAAAATTGGCACAGTGCAGAAAAGGTAATGGGGTCAAGCTTATACAAAACAGCTTAATTTCACAGAAATGAGAAATAAAACTGAGGTTACAGTTTGAAAACTGCTTATTCAGCAACGACATCCAAGTACAAATCTATAAAGGTACTGAGCTTCTATGAGTGGCCTTTAGCTTGTTTAAATGCAAAAAGCTGGTTGATTTTGTGCCGTGCTAAACATACTCTTCCGTCTGGTTTGTACATACTGCTGACGTTCTTTAGCAGCAATTTTAGGTCAGAGCCCCTGAAAATACTGGCCATAGAGATTTTACAGTGGGAATTTGTGCTACTGCTTGTCTGCGGCACAAAATACATCCCAAAAAAAGATATAAAAACCTACCTGAATGAAAACTGTTTAATTAGGGTGCTACACTGCAAGTAACATTATGACACCAGTGCAGCATTAGTAACTACACATAGTAAATAGTTTAATAAAAGTAGTAAGTTATTGGGATTGATCTGCATGACCAATCTTCCTGTGATTTGCAGTGATATTTTAGCATGAACAGAGTTTAGCTATGGGTAACTTACACAAAATCAACAATCCAGTCAGACCCATATGTTCCCGTCTGTGAGTGCCAAGGTCAAGGATAAGGAAATAAACATTGTGTTTTATTGTTGTCTTTCAGGATGTTCCTTCAACACAATTCTGGCAAACTCAATATAAATGTGAAGCCATTCATTAAACCCTGGCATGTATGTGTGTCCAAATTTCATCATGGTTCTGACCATTAGATACAGAAGAACCAGTTCGTACCAGTCAGAGGTAACATCCCAGCATGGCGCTCTCTCTCTACTGAACCTGCAATTACCACTGCCGGACCATGCACAGAAACACTACAAGTAAGTCAAAAATACAGTGCAAGTTTCAAATGCTACAATAATCATGATTGCTACTGCAGTCAGTACTGAATGTAGAATGAGGTCAGGGAGTGTAAACAGGACAGTGTCTGTGTAGGTCTCTGTACTCTGTACTTACGGCTCAATGCTGACAGGAGTGGCCTCACTCATAGCAGACAGGACTGGAGGGGTGATTTCAGTACTGTCTAAAATGCATAAAGGAGCATTACTGACACTTCATTTACATGCCATCCATCCTAAAATGCCATCCCATTCAACAAATTCATCAGTCATGCAAAAAACTTGTTTCTTGAAAAAAAAAATATTTGGAATCAAACACAGTTAATGTAAATTTTACATGACAACATAAAAATTACATACAGTATCCAAATGGTCTGTATATGTTTTATATCAGCAAAGGACTATTATTAAAACAACACTGACATAAGAATGATGAATCATGGTAAGAACTGGACAATAGAAGACCTAATTAATGTGCTTTATGTCAGGGTCATTTCTTCACTTGTGATTTAGATAAGCAGGTTGCTAGTCTATGATATCATAGGGTTATCAGTAATATGACTCATGTGAGGTCTCGGCTTTCTACTGGTACAGTGAAATCAACTTTGATTGGAATGAAGAGAAAGTAAAAAAAAAATTCAAGCCATTTTAGATCTATTTAGCCATTTAGGTCTATTCATTGAGGAATTCCGACACAATAGAAAGAACCACTGTCATAAGATGTCAACAAGTGACAAAAGTGGACAGGAGGTTTTGAACTTGAATGAAATGTTGGGAGAATTCAACACTATTCATGTAAAGTTTAAAAGTTATCAATAATTTAATCAGTGGGAGTGTCATCCACAACAGGACACTTACTGGAGCGCAGGAGGCTGCGGGTTGCAGATTTGGGCGTGGCGGGCGGAGGCAAGCCCTGGTTACTGGCGGCTGCTGCAGCTGCAGAAAGAATGGTGGAAAAGTAGAGGCCCGAGCCCTCTCGCACTGGGCTGAGGATGGGAGGAGGTGTGTAGGGTGGCAGAGTGAGCGGGTTGTCAGCCAGCCGAACGGGCGAACGCAGGTGGCTCTGGTAGGGAGTGATGCTGGAGTAGACTGGTGGGGCAATAAAGGTGACCTGTTTGGGTGGTGGGATGAAGAGCGGCTCTGGACGAGGCCGCCGCTTTGACTTGCCCAGTTTGCCCTCACTATCACCGCCACTTTCAGCTCCACCATTCTGGAGTTTGGAAACCAAAAAAAATGAAGGAGCAGTCAGGAACAAGCATGTTTCAGAACAAAGAGGGGGAAAAATAATAATGAATAAATTACAAAAAGACAATATTTGTGGGAGCATTTCCTTTGGCTGGTGAAGATGAAATCTGTAACTCGTCTCAGTGACTGGAGGGAGCCGCAGAGTGAGAAACAAGAAAAACACAATGTGGAAAAGGAAACGTGTCTGGATTAGGGTGAGTATGGGGGCTGAAAAACAAATTCAGAGGATTATCGAGGGGCTTAATCGGGGTTTTAACAGAGGGGTGTAGAGTAGATCAGAGAGAGATCATGGTCAGAGGATTGACCCAAGGACCTCATACAGAGGCTCCCAACCCTTCTAGAGCACCACTATCCTGCATTTTCCACAGATCTTGTAGCTGGTATATCCCCTTTAAGGGAATTTGGCATGCACTTACTTCTAGTTTAACTTTCTCCAATCTTCGTTGTTTTAAGCTACTTGCATTACCGTAAACACTTAACAAACCACACTGGAAGAGCTGCACAGGAATGGGTACATGGAAACATGGCGGATTTCCATAGTAACCCATGAATATGGGGAATCATTTTTCCCCCCGGTGGTAACAGCTCCAGTTACCTGAGGTCATTTGTTTGGTAGCTTAACCTACTGGTAGCCTACATGCTGACCAATCACTGCTTAGCAAGACTGATAAAATTTTGCTTTGAAATCCACCATTAAGTCAGATAAAATTTAAACTGCATTGTTCTGTTTCATATTAAGTCCACCCCCATTTCTCAGCTCCACCTCTGCTTCAATTGTGTACTTGCACCATGGAGGAGCCATAAGACAGTAGCACGAGTAGTAGTGGCACGAAAATGACTTGGTATTTATGAAGAAGAAATGATCAAATTTCAGTATGTTTACTTAAAGTAAAGACAAAGCATTTCATGGGGTGTCCTAATTTTTTCACAACATCAAGTATCAGGATATCCTTTTTTTATCAGCCAACCTTATTGGAGACTGGTGGGTTTTTTTCTTCCTGGGCAGCTCTGTGTGAGGTCCACTAAAGTCCACAAGACTGGCATTAAAAAATATCTGTTAATTTTTTAAATTATTTTTATGAACACAAAGTTTCAAACCATCAATCACTCTTCTGTCCACACCATCTAATAGGAATTGAATACATTTTTACCCATAATTTAATTTAATTTTATTCTTTACATGTAAAGTGATACTTTTCAAGCTTTCTTTTATTTTATTCTATTATTTTTATACTGTGATTAGTCGTTTAGTCAAAAATGAAATTAAGTATTCTTAAAATCTGAGATTTTGGATTTCAGGTTTTCATTAGATATAAGACAAACGGATCAATGGTGAAATAAGAAAGATATGAAATGTCACTTTACATGTAATGAATTTAAAATCTGACACTAAATTTTTGTATTAAATTATGAGTATAAATGAACTTTTCTACAATATTCAAATGTTTGACACACACTAGTACATCCACCTGTACAGCATAGAGAAATTTAGCCTGGTCCGATAATGCTTGAAGTGTAATAACTACTTTATGAACATGGCACAATAGAGAACTAATCAGAAATCATTTACATGTATATTAAAGGAACATTAACACTTTATTTTAATTCAAAGACATGAAAAGTAATTATGAACGTGATCCTAATTGGATTTCTGGTTTGATCAGTTTATTGTTGGGTTACAACTAGTTTTGGTTCTTGTTCTTGTAACTTGTAATGCGGCCTGAAAACACATTTGATTCAAAGTGGATGTGTTTCTGTAGAGTCTTACAGCAGACAGGGTACTCCCCATCCCCCCAACTTTTGTTGAGAAGTACCTGACTGGAGCTCTCAGACAGAGAGTTGCGAAGTGAGCGCCGGCGTGTGACGATGACAGAAGGTTTGTGATCGGGGCGGCTGGGGTCATTGGGCCGAATCGGCCAGCTTGCTGAGAGAGAGGCCTGATCCTTATCTGGGGAAGAGGGATCAGCTCGCCGCACGGGCACCGACACAGGGATGACTAGTGGCACCAGATTCTCCTCTCTGGCCTGTTTGGCACTGACCCCCTCCGTTTCCCTGACCCCTCGACCAGGGCCTGACGCAGAGGGGCTCCAGGGTCTGTGTGGCTCCTATAGACATGTAACAGATATCACATATCACATAACCTACATAAAAATAGATTGACCAATAATACCAACATGCAACAATAAGCAGCAAAAGCAGATTAGATTAAGAGTCTAGAGAAACATTTAAGTTGTACAAGCTCAGCCAAGACATGTTTGGTTTAGTTGCCAATGAGTTAATAAGTAATGCAGGAAGACATGGAGTGTCCACACATTACACCACGTTTTAGAAGCCACTGTTACTGCAAAAGCATCTCATTTTCATAGATACAGAATATCTTAAGCAATTTGAAATTTGCAAGAAATATTGGTTTACATTGCTTATTAGATGCTGTAGAAGTCAAAACTCTAGACACCAGACATGTCTTAGCAGATTAACTACATGTGGTAGAGGGGAACCACTTGACACCATGCTAGTGCATAAAAGGACAATATTAAAGTGAACCTGTTGTAATATGCAAAATCGGCTTATGGCCTACATTAACCTTACGAACAACAGAAACTTTTTTGAACAGCTAAATGCTGGAAATTGGAAAAGGCTAGGCAGTAGGCCGGCACTACATTGTTATTCAAGCTGTACAAGAGTTCCCATTTGTGCCTGTTCAATATGGTTAAGATCAAGGAGTTGACCTAAACAGCTGAGGCCCTTGTGCTGGACAGACCAAGTAAGAGAGAACAGCAAAAGGGATAACAATTCTTTTATATGCCCTCCAAAAAGAAAACTACACTAGGCAAAGACAGATACTATGCATGCATAGACAGGCAACAGTAATTCATGTAAACTATGCTGAAATAAAGCTATCAAATCTCAGGGTAATAAATTCAAGATTAATGGTTATGCTGATGGACAAGTGTTTCATCCGTGCGCTTGCTACACACATCAGCACAGCCACAACTTTCTTCTGCCTTGATTTCTCAATGGCAACCAACTTCCAAATCATCATCTTTTGAAATGGAGAGCAAACCATTCTGTGAAAGCACCATTTCCCGTCTTCTATAGACATTTCCTGCTTCGCCTGAGTAACCAGACCAGGCATGAGAGAAATTAAGCTTCCCTTCTTTATAAACTACATGGAAAAGTTCCAGTCTGCTGTCATTTTGCTGCACACAAATCACCCAAAACAATCCTTAATGTTAACATAGAACCTTGAGTTACATTTTGTTACACACAGACTAAAATCAGAGCTTGTAGAGCAATCTGAATGGCTCTACTTCTGCAGGAGCAGCTTCTGCAGTAGCAAGCATATCCTGCACTTGACCTACCTGGTGGCCTTGGCACCGTCTCAGCCCACAAACACAAATAACCAAGAAGGGGAGCAGACATGAATTAAGAATAAGCTGACACATTGATTTCAGGAAGACTATCTTAACCGAGTAACCAACTACTGTTTATACATTGTGCAGAATCAATAAAAAGGATACACTGAAATTGCACTAAGACAATGTTCTGTTGTTAGTTTGTGAACACAGACTGAATACTTGGCTTTAATCCAACCATAGTTTGAAGCACTAAAGACAACCTATCAAGTTCTTGGGAAATGAGACTAGCATTTCCAAAGAAAAGATGCACTCTCTGAGCACTTAAAAGCTGAATGCACATTCCCAAATTACTGCAATTAAAACACCAAACAATTCATTTTTGTAAGAACTCCACTTCCCACCCCAGGTTAAAAGTGACCAACCTCAAAGCCAACTCATATGCTTTGGATGAATAAAAATGCACTCCAACTCAAACAACCTCAATAAGGAGAGCCAAAATGCTGAAATATACCTTTAAATCAGACCATACCTAAGTTAGCCTAAGCATAACTAGTGTCAGCTGCTAAATACAAGCCCAACTGGTGACTAGAGAGCTGAAGATGTAGTAGGTGCAGTAACTAGTATATGCATGACTTGTCAGCCACCGAGGCAGTGGTTTGGACCGACACTTCATGTGAGCTGTGACGGCAGCAGGTGGTACATGCCCTTTTCACATTCCCTTTAGAGCTGCCAGTGTCTGCACATTAGTGAAACCTGCAAAACCAGTAGGCCATTCAGAATGGTTTCGCCACAAACACTGAAGAACTCACTGAAACGTACTTCCTGAGATGAGTAATCAGTCATATTCTAGATCATTGTTTCTGAACCCTGCTCCTGGAGGGACCCCTACCCTGCACCCCTCCCAACACACTCAAACGAATCAGCTCATTAATGAACCCTTCAGAGTTGCATGGTTTGTGTTAAAGCTAAAACCTGCAGGGCAAGGGTGTATCCAGGACCAGGGTTGAGTCTGGACTGGTCTGTCAAGACCACACATCACTTATAGCATTCCAAATGTTGTTAATTACAAGATAAATTTATGAGAGAAACCATTAATTACAAATTGATTGTTTTTTCATTACCATATACACCAAAGTAAAGCTAGTCTACAATGTGCAGGTGCTTTCTGAACATACCTTGACAGTATGTGAGGGTAGGGACTCCATCTCTGAGGCCTTCTGAGCCAGAGTCTCAAGGTTGGCCTCTTGGGAGACCCTCCTCTTTCGCCGCGTGCTCTGGATGACTCCTGTAGGGGCTGCTCGAATGCCTTGTTTAGCTGCAGCCTCTCCAGCTTCATGAGCACCGTTGTGAGAGCCTTGCACCTGGTAGTCAGCAGGCACAAGGAATGGGTTGTCTGAAGGTCCTCCTCCTTCTTTTGAGAGGCGTCGTGACCTACGGGGCCCAGGCTGAAGCTGCTGTGCCTCAGAGGAGGGATGAGAAACAGCTG
This sequence comes from Acestrorhynchus altus, assembly GCA_034509495.1. Taxonomy (NCBI): domain Eukaryota; kingdom Metazoa; phylum Chordata; class Actinopteri; order Characiformes; family Acestrorhynchidae; genus Acestrorhynchus; species Acestrorhynchus altus. The sequence continues at coordinate 15,546,230 of CM067513.1, forward strand.
GAGGGTTCTGGCTGGGAAGGTCTTGGTCCTGAGTTGACTGTGCTTTATCCTCGGACTGCTCAGTCAACTGAGGTTGCTGAGACTGTGAAGGCGCAAGGGGCTGGCCACTAGGGTAATAGTCCACTACTTTTTGCGATGTTTCGGCTTTTTGTTGCTGTTGCACTTGTGGCTGCTGCACTTGCAAGGGCTGCTGCGTTTGCTGCTGCTGTTGTTGTAATGGCTGGACTTGCTGTTGCATTTGAATCTGTTGGTGGGTCTGTTGTGACTTCTGCTGCATCTGGTTTAGTTGCTGAGATTGCTGTTGTGAGTGTGGAATTTGTTGCGACTGTTGCAGTAGTTGCTGTTGGTGTGCTTGCTGCTGCTGATGGAGATGCTGCTGTTGAAGCTGTTGCTGAAATTGTTGTTGCTGCTGCTGCTGCTTCTGTAGCATTATTCTCTGGAACTGCTGCTGTTGCTGAAGTTGCTGCAGTTGCTCCTGCTGCTGTAACTGCTGAATATGATGTTGGGAATTTGTCTGGGTACTGTAGTTCAAATTTGGTAAAGCTCTGTTGCCCTGGAACACCTGATAATAACCCAGATTTTGCTTGGGCTGTCCAAAAGCCAGCTGAAAGGGCTGGAGCACTGATGTGTTCCCAGAGTTGGATGTCACCTGTTGCTGGGGATTTAAGACTCCGGACTTGTGGCCCTGCTGAAAGACTTGCTGCTGCTGCTTCTGTTGCTGCTGCTGTTGCTCCCAGTCCAGACCACTGTTGGATTTAGGAGCATCCCTAAAGGCTTCACCACCTGGGTTAGATGGTTGCTGTTGCTTTTCCACAATCCTAATGGAGGACAGCTGCTGCGGCGTCATCATGCCTTCATGAACCTGCTTCGCGAAACCAGGCTGAGTTCCCAGGTATTGGCCATAACTGGGAGCCCACGTCGTCATAGTGATGCCTTGGGACCATGTCACGGGCCTCTCTTGAGGATGCTGAGGAGGGTCCTGTTGTGGCCACTTCATAGTCTGCTGGTAATGTCCACGGTTCTGATTTCCCTTCTCTGGGCTGAAAATGACAGAATTGAGGTACATGTGTTGTGTCTCTGCATTGGAGCTTTCCACAGCTCCAGCCTCGCTGTGGCTTTGCTCGGAGGGAGGGCCCCCGAGGCCATAGTAGGAGCCCTCTGTGTGCTGAGAGGCCTCTTTCATTGCAACAGCCTGCTCGTTAAAGAAAGTGATGCGCTTGCCTGTCCTCTTTGTGTTGGGTTTCTGTTGAGGTGGCAAACTCATGGCTATCATGAATAAGGATGTTAAAACAGAGCTGGAGTGGGCTCGTGAGGGGGCAAGAAGAGTTCAGGTCCCCAAATCACACAGAGCTCTCTCCAGAGGGATGAAATGTCTGCCTCCCTCTATATTCACAAAAGGTATCAAGAATGTTTCAAAAATGTCTGTGGTCATCCAAATCTGCTTAGCATAGTTGGAATGGAAGTGAGCTTTAAGATGCAGAACTGCAGCATCACAAAAATCACAGTTTCAACTAACAGACATTCAAACATGTCTATCAGCTTTCGTCGAGTCTTCTTGCCAGGTCTTCTTCTCTCCCCGGGATATCAAGTCAAACTGAGGCGCCTGGAGCTTGGCTCGAGTCACTCATTCATGGGTGAGAACCTGAAGCGAGAGTGGTCAAAGAACGTTATGGTCAGCCCTGAGTACACATACTTAGGACTCAATGGGAGTCCAACTGAAATGCTTGTTTCAGCTTTTTCATGAATAGAGACCCTGTGAAAGGATTTAAGGCATGGTGCATCGTTGGCGTCATTTGCAGCTTCACTCTACATGCTAAGGGTATTCAGGCTATGTTGTTTATAAATCTCCATTCCACTGCAAGCAGATAAAAAGAAACACTCACATCTCACACTCATTTCAGCAAACCACCAATGCTACCACACTGTGAGTCACAGCAGGAAATGTGAGAAGGCCATCAACTGTGAGTTTGGAAAAGTGTGTGCACTCACAAATGAACAATTATTTACTGTTGAGAGAAAGTGTGAGAGCAAGGGACTTTCAGGAGCTGCATGCAATCACAAAAGCATGTAAGCCTATTTTCATTCAATAATGAAATTCAGACACAGTTTTTAATATGATTACAAGGTTTCATAATACATTGAATCATCCAAAGACAATAAAAACATTAACATCCTATTGTCCCTTTTCTCACATGCTAGAATGGATTGTAATGTCTAGCACCAAAAGCCTTTATTTCAATTGTTACATTTAACAATGAGGCCTCGGATCCCAAGTCAATTTCCACTTTGGTAGATTAGCATTCGTCAGCCATAAAACACTTCTCCATGGAAACTATTCTGTGGTTATATCACCTCTGATCTTGCCTCTTTGCGAAGCGCTTGGCAAACTAGCTATAATGCACTCAAAATGTGCAGAGAGATTTCATGAAGAGGTTAGAGATGTTACAGAGTTAAGGCATTCAGGTGCTGCAGTTAGGTCTTTTGAACAGGGACACCATGTCCCTTCAATTCAATTATTTATAATGAGACTTGCAATGCCTTCAAATTATGTCTTACTGTAGGTTAACTTCACTGGCTTGCTCTCATAACATGCAGTTGCTATTTCCTACCAGCAATGATTTAACATATCCACACCATAAGCAAACCAAGACTGAGCTGCTGCAATCACAACCTACTGGTGGTACACACTGAGAACAAGGATGATCATCATGTGTGTACAGGTCCAAAAGTTGAGACACCTGCTTATCTTCAGAAATCAAGGGTTTACCTTAGATGTTGAAAGTCTGCAGTGAAAATCTGATTTCAATCAGACATGACTGCATGAATATTGTCAAATACAGATGTTTGGAGGAATTGTTCAGGATCACAAACAGTAATCTCACTCAGGCCAAAGGTATTGGATGGCGCTACATGACTTATTTGAGTGCCATGTTCCACTGCTTCACAGCACAATGCTGGGGGGGACTACATACCCCTTTTACATCAGGTTCCCAATCATCAGCCAGTCCAAATATCAGCCACTTGGTGTTCATATCCTCTCTCTCCCTTCACAGACTGACTGGAGGAAATTCAGAGGAATTCCAAATTTAGACTAATTGCCTATGGAAAGAGGTGAACTAGGCGTTACTCCCAAATGGGCATTTGGGAACCTTTCAACCGGCTGATGACAAACTGATGACTGGCCTTGGGCATGGTGAGCTTGGACCATGGAGGCTCATCTGCAGTTCCTCCAGTGTCCCATCCTACTTTGGAGATTATTAAACTTCTACACATCCTAAAGAAACTCAACCAACTCATGTATCCAGACTTTTGGAGCTGACACAACAGTTTGTAACAAAGTCTGTAACCTCCTGTGTGTGTGTGCGCAAACTTTCCAGGCAACTGCTTCTGACAACCAGCCTTGCAGATGTAGAGACCATCTCGTCCTGACAGCATAAGGCTCTACAGAACACAAGCAGCTGCTGGTTGGTAGTCCTCAGCGCAGTGTAACCCGACCACGCGTTCGCAAATGTAACGCGTGCGTGTGCGTGCGCTGGGGAGGGAGGGCTTCAATGTAAACAAGGCCGGTGAGCAACACCAGAAACGACCCAACCGTGCGCGAGCTGCAGACGGGTTCCCTACTTCCCACGGGCGGTTACATATACTGCAGCTGTAGCGCGCCGTTACACAAGCCCCTTTAAGCAGCCGGCTCAGCCTGCACCATGTTTAATAGGCTTGAAACGTCAAGCGCAGCCACTCGGGCACGATAATCCTGCGCGACTCTTCACGGAAAGCGCCAAGCGTCTGCAGAAGCCAAGCGCGGCGCTCTGTAACGACCCGTCCCAAACAGAGGCCACCAGCAGCCTTCCCGGACCCTCCTCCCTTCCCCAGTGCGGCCAGCTCAGCGCTGTTTACGAGAAGCCCTTTGTTGCAGAGAGGGATTATCCAGTCACTAATTCCGCGGCGCGCTGCGCAGAGTGACGGCGAGCGGCTCGGAAAGTGCGCGAGCTGCAGAGGCGAAGGCCACGAGCGCCGCAGGAAGCCCCTCACTTGTGTCAAGTGTCTAACGCTGTAACGGGGCGAAACGACAGGCGTGTGACGGACAAGAGAACAAGCCGAGCGCGTCTCCCGACCGCCCCCGCGGCCACTGATTAAGTGCTGCGTGACACAGAGTGGAACTTGCCCCGCGCACGCACGCGCGCGCACGCGCCGCGGTAACGCGACCGTTCCCAATGTTTACAACCCCGCTCTCAAGCTCCCGTCACCGCGTTACTCCAAGCGTCCACCATTTTGGTAAACATACCCGTGACCCACTTTAGTTTGGAGACACTGAAGGAGAAGTGTCCTACCGTCGCCCCTGTGTCCGCGCGCGCAGCGGGGTAACGCCACGGTGTTACACAGAGCAATGCGTGCACATCCGAGGTTGAGTCATGCTCTGCTGACCTCACTCCCGTCTTACTCAACCGCGACGTCCGTGCCCGGAGCCTCTTCCCTCTGCTCTCTCTCCGGGAGGAGGTCTGGGACGTGCACGCGGCAGGGCTCGCTCCTCTCCTCTCCGCGGCCTGTGACACGCGCAGGGGGTGTAACGCACTGTTACAGTGGGTAACAGAGTGTAACAGCAGCGCCGGACAAACAACACGCTGTGTTTGAGCTCCAGTCTTGTGACCCCCTCCTGCTCCGCCTGGCCACACCCACTTCCAGCACCATATAAGGCCTTCCCGTCCACGCGGGGCGCTGCGGGGTCATGCGGGAAATTCCGTCAGTGGGGGAAAGTGCGCCCGAATCTCCACTTACCCCACAAGACAACACACGGCGAGGAGCTGGGCAAAGCAGCATCTATATCACACAGAGGGAATAGCAGTGTGCACACGCCTGTGTCTTCTGAAAAGCACAGAGTGAAGCCATGCCACAAGTTATAGTTACATATTACATACTTATTTACTCCTGGGCTTTAAATATTACTGTTTTGTAATCAGAGACATTTTAGGCCATATAAAAACAAACATGGTGCCACCCATAAATGTGGGATTAATGCAGTAAATCCCAAATAGACCCCTACTCCCTATACTGTGCACTGCCTAATAGTGCAAAGAAATGCTATGATTATAAAGTTCAGTGTAAATCGATGGGGCAGCCGTGGCCTGGTGCCCCTGCAACTGGAACGTTGGCAGTTTGATTCCCTGAACTGGCAGGACATAACAAGTGCCCTTGTACAAGGTACAACCCCAACTTCAATGAATCCTTTTCAACCTTTATTCAATTGAGTACACTACAAAGACAAGATACTTAATGTTCAAACACAGATAAACTTTGTAAATATTAAATTATTAAAATGTGATGCCTGCAACACGTTCCAAAACTTTTGGGACAGGGGCAACAAAAGATTGGGAATCCTCAAAAAACACCTGTTCGGAACATTCCACGGGTGAACAGGTTAATTGGAAACAGATGAGTGTCATTTCGGTATAAAGGAAGCATCCCCGAAAAGCTGAAAAACTGCATGAGCAAATAATCCAACAGTTTAAGAACAATGTTTCAATGTCCAATTGCAAGGAATTTAGGGATTTCATCATCTACAGTTCATAATATCATCAAAGATTCAGAGAATCTGAAGAAATCTCTGCAAGTAAGCCACAAGGCCGAAAACCAACACTGAATGCCTGTGACCTTCGATCCCTCAGCTGGCACTGCGTTAAAAATGACTTCATTCTGTAACGGATATTACCACATGGACTCAGGAACACTTCAAAAAAACATTGTCCAGACATGTTTCCCATTGAAAATGTGTGGCACATTATGAAGCACAAAATATGACAATGGAGACCCGAACTGTTGAGCAAGTGAAGAATTCCATCTACAAAGCTTCAACAACTAGTGTCTTCACTTCCCAAATGGTATTTGAGTGTTGTTAAAAGGAAAGGTGATGTAACACTGTGGTAAACATGCCCCTGTCCCAACTTTTTTGGAACGTGTTGCAGGCATCAAATTCAAAATGAGTGAATATTTGCAAAAAACAATGTTTATCCATTTGAACATTAAGTATCTTGTAGTGGATACAATTGAATATACTGTAGGTTGAAAAGGATTTGCAAATATCCTGTTTTTATTTATGTTATGCACAACATCCCAACTTCATTGGAATTGGGAATGTACTTAACTGCTCCCCAGGCACCATGAACAGGCCTGCAGGGCCTGCAGTACAGTGAGTATTTTGGGGGCATATGGGAGCATTCAGATTTGATACAATTTTAAATCCTGAGGTCCAGATTAATTTCCATATTAAAACAACTAGAACACTGTACACTACACAGCTCAAAGAAATGCAGTATAAAACACTATGCAATGTAGGGTGTTTTTTTAATATTCTTTTTCAGACGCACTGCATAATTTAACGCTACATTATCATTACAGTGATCCGAATCAGATGACTCATCAGCTGTTGGCAACTATAGAAGGCATGGCTTAAACTACAAATGACAAATAAAACAAGCATATTTTTTGTCTAGCTTTTCTCACACAGTCGACATGTTGTGCATTTACAAATAGTGCCTCCCTCAATGAGGATGTGATTTGATTGCGTAATCAAAAACTTACAAAATATTAAATTTTTTCACTTTTTCATCATTTGGTTGCCAAATATTCCGTTCCTCCCCAACTTAAGTAAAAAAAATAAAACACTGTATTTAACATTATAATCTTCAACTATTATAACAAATGTAACAATGTCCAATATTTTGTACACATTATTTTGTTCAATTGTTCTATCTTCAGATTGTGGAATTTCAGTGTGTAGTTTATACTATACATTTCAGCATTAACTACACTACATAGTATGTCACAGTAGCACACCACCAAAACCACATGCTACCATACTAAACACTACATGTAAACTGAGGGTGGTGGGGAGGATGATAAACGGCCCCTGAAACAAACCGCTCAGTTTTAAACAACACAGAAAGAAAAGCAGTCATTGGACCGACCTCTAAAGGAATGAATGTATCCTCCGGATGAACGCAGCCTGTTTTTACTGCACTTCTGATGTTCACCTGTAAATTTGTTTCTAGGACACAGAATTGATTGGAGACACATTTAAGTACCCGAGTCTGTACTGAGGAAGTCATTGTGAAAATGACACACTTGGAGGAGGATACACTGGAATCAGTGCTCCCTGCACTGAGCTTAACATGCCTGTCTTGAAACCGGAAAGGCCCATGTGTAGGATTATATCTTCAGACTCAACTCCATAAACCATTTTTCAGGAATGGTATACACATCCAAGCTATATATTAGTATATGCAAACCATTCAATAAGCTACCATTAACTGTGTTCTTTTCTATCCTGAGAAATCTCTTATAGATGATTATTTAAAGTAAATTTGAAAAATGTATCATGTAGCAACAGAAAGGGTTTTATTATTATTATTATTATTATTATTATTATTATTATTATTATTATTATATGTAAGAATCTCTAGGGGCTTTACTGTATGTACTGTACAGTATGTTCTTCCAAATTTGTAGGCCTATATATAGTGGTATAATGAAGTGTGTAACAACACTGCCTTCCCCAATGCAGAGTAGGGTTCATTTCCCCAGCTGGGCATGCCCACCACACCACACCAGTAAGAGCTCTTGGGCAAGTCCCCTAATGCTACATTCGCCCACCTGTGTAACATGATTCAAATGTAAGTCACTCTAGATAAGAGCCTCAGCCAAATGCCATACGTGTTGATGTAAATATATCAGCTAGAGCTTCGTGAGCAGTGTGTTCCAGTGCAGAATGTAATATTGAATACTTTAGAAACAGAAATACATTTTTCTCAACAGTACATAATCTGAAGACCTGAACAGACAAACCAGGAGCATGGCCCTGAACCTCTAATAGTATTTGATAGAATCCCCTCATTTAAAGTGAAAACCACAGGGCCTTTAGAGCTAGTTGTCTCTAATACACTAGTACTGTATGTGCAAGCCATCTAGCAGCTCAAGACAACAGCTACAGGCATGACCAAGCACGCTTGCCAAAAGAAAGCAGACACTGGGCCATGGCCATGTGTCAGTGTGTGCCTGGCTTAAAATAAAGCGTAAAGCCAACAAACATCCAGGCCAGTGATTCTTCATTGAAGCTATGTGCTGCACACGAGAGTAAGAATATTTCTGAATGCAAGCAATCCGACTAACCAAGTATTTCACACCACTTTAGGTGTCAATGCCAAATATGAGCAATTGTGGAATATGGTGTCTTAATTGTGTTATGCAACATATTGTCACTGGTGTTGAAAAACCATGCAACTCTGTATTTTCTTGTACTGAAGCACTTCAGTGAATAAATGAAGTAACAGTACATTAAAAAAAAATTGAACTGGGGTCACCAACTCTGCTCCTGGAGCGCTACATTACTGCAGACTTTAGATTCAACCCTAATCCACCCAGCTGATCCAACTAATTACTGCCTCCAAAAGTTCTTAACTGGATGAACGGGTGTGCTTGATTTGGGCTGGAGTTCAAACCTGCAGAAAGGAAGCTCTCCAGGAGCAAATTTGGTGACCCTGGTTCAGGAAGTTTCTAAAGTTACCATTTTGGACAGTGATCATTTATAAAAACTGACCCCTACCAACCCAGTCTAACCCAAGCCAAAGCAGAATCATACCAAAATGTACAGCTGACATAGTCCACAGACTAATTCTTACAGCATGCTTTACTTCTAATACAACTGTAAGAGCCCACATTACCATTTTCTAACCTCATTTCATCCCTTGGAAGCAGTCTGGTAGCAGTTTTGGTACTGCGCCTTTAGGACAGACTTAAGCCTGGTTTCAAAATGCAGCCGAGGCCAAAACACCCCTTGCAACTTCAGTGTGAATGGAAGAACTGAACTGCCTTAGGATAAATAGGCAGATATGTGTATATACATTCCACTGCTGTCATGCAAAAACATGTATCTCCATTCATCCAGTTTAAAACCAATAGCTGTTCTTTACCTTGTGACAAATGTTATAATAAGTAAACTAATATATCCTGGAATAAAATTACTTTGCCTTCCATTGGAAGGTTTTGCCTTCTAGTGTAAAGTGAAAATATTGGTGATACAAGGTTTTGTGCAACACTGATATTGATTGTTTCAGTAGTTTAATTTACACAAATCATCCTTGTCAGGCAAAAAACTACACTTTTAAAAAGAGAGCTTGTCAAGGGATCTTCAGTTAAGAAAATGACTCTTTATAAAACCATGAACACTCAAAGATATAAGGTTGCATATATGGAACCTCTACAGTGTACTTTGTGCCAAAATCAAGAAGAAACGACCAACAGAGAAGCTCCAAAATTATCTGGATTAAAATCTGTTTATTTACACTTGCAAATAAAGTTTAATGGCCATTTCCTTCTCCTGTAATGTCATTGATAGTGTACATACTACATCAACCACTTGTTAAATAAAGCAATTAAAGTATTATAGCCCTTATAGCATGCTACGTTTGAAAACTACTCTTCCTGATCAGCCTTTTAGTTTTATGACAAAAGTGTGTCCTTCCATAAAACTAAACAAAACTGGCAGATGATGGCTGAAGAGCCCAAAGTAGCAGCAGTTGCAACATAATGTTGCGCAAGACGAAGAAGCTTGAGCTGCTCTGACTATAGCAAAACTTTGAGATCTACTGTCATTGATGTTACTTACACCCAAAAATGAATGGCAAAAAAGTTCATTTAACTCTAAGATCCACACTGTCACATGCCATTTTCTAGGCTTCATGACTCAGGATCAGAGGAACCTACAGACATGACACATAAAACACTACACAAATGGCCCTTTCATCATTGTGCGATGAATTATCAGCGAGTAACCTGGCTCAGAAAACTGAGCTTATTGAATTAAATCCCAGTTTAAATGCCAAAGGTGCTTACAGTGCATGTTTACTGCACTGTCCATATCCTGGTCAATCGAATCCTTACAAATCATTCATCAATATTCTTGCATTTCCAGCTCAAAAACACTCTGGAAGATCTTTTTTTTTCATCAAATGTTCAAATTCACACACATATATAAATTCTGTTAGTTTTTACATCTCAAAAGAAATAATAACTGTGTGTGTGTGTGTGTGTGTGTGTGTGTGTGTGTGTGAGACTGTCTCCTGTAATAACTCTTTTAATAAATAAAAACTGTCCTGCAGAACTGGCAGAGGGTTCTAACATTTGTGAAGAACAAGAAACTTTCTCTGAGAGAGCAACATCTACTGCCCCCAACCTGAGGTCAACATGCAGCAGAACCCTGGTGGGAGTGGAAAGCCCCTCATATCTAACAGCAGTTTAAGAAGCAGCTACAGTGGATGAATCTGACATCTGCACTTCTGATGTCAACTTAATCCAGGAAGCACCACCCAGTGTGTGCTGTTCCAAACACACTTCGTGCACTGCATTAAAAACCTGCATACACACACACAACCGCACACACACAAACGTACACGCACACGCACACGCACACACACACACACACACACACACACACACACACACGCGCGCGCGTCGTGCAACCCTCAGTACAATACCTCGCTGTTCTGAAGCCCCTGCACTCTTCTTCTCTGCGTGCTGCCTTCAAGAGAGGGGAAAACTTTCAATCGTCACTTCCTAGTTAGTAACCTGAGCCCAGTGCTGGTGAAAAAAATCGGAAATTCCCAAATTTGGCGCACCGAACAAAGTTCCGCACGGAATCCCATTCAGTGCACATTGTGGGGGGTGTTTTAGTGCGTGTTTAGATCAGCCCGGACAGTCAGTCTGTGCTTATTTCAGTCCACATTAAGATCCGAACAGACGGACGAACGAACTTGTTACACACGTCTACACAACAATACAACGACCAGTCATTATTGTAAAGTAATCCTGTAACGTGGAAAATCCAGCTCCAGAAAGTGAAAGTCCGCTCCGTGAGTACGTTCCGACTGACGACTGTTTAAGGGCGAGCCGCCACCGACAGTCGCTGCGAAAACCTGGAACGGAGTTTCACTTTCAGCGCTAAATTTAACATTTAAGAGATCAGCTTTCTTTTTGGGTTTTTATCAGCCAAAGTGTCGGTGAGTCGTTTGGGCCTTGAGTTGCTCTTCTTGTAACAGGCTTTACAGTCATCTCCAATATGAAAATAGACGATTAAATGAGAGTAATCCACATAAAATAAAAGTCTTGCCTAATAAGAACACCCCTCAAATGAATGGTTCGGGCTTATTTATTTAAGTGGTGTGGTAAACTGAAAATGTTTGTGTAAACACACTTAAAAATCACACACTTAAAAATAACACACCTAAAAACAACACACTTACAAATAGCATACCTAAAAACAACACACTAAAGTATCACACACTTAATAATTACAAAATAAAAATCACATTTCAAAATAACACACTTTAAAACCACACACTAAAAATAACACACTTAAAAATTACAAAATAAAAATCACACAAAAAAATAACACACTTTAAAATCACACACTGTAAAATCACACACTAAAAACTACACACTTAAAAATAACACTTTAAAATCACACACTAAAAATCACACTTTAAAATCACACACTAAAAACCACACACTTAAAAATAACACATCTAAAAACAACACACTAAAGAATTACACACATTACAAAATAAAAATCACACACTTAAAAATCACACACCACAAATCAGTAAATAACACAACTTTTATTATGGTCTCAGACGCCAATCAAAGCTCGAGTTGCCCGTCACGTGATATGAACACGGCGGTTACCGGTCCTGTAGTTGTGTGTTGGCCGGAGAAGTTGTTTACGGAGCTGTTCGCTGATGACGGTCGTGTTTTAATGACCATGTAGTTTCAGTTCGGACTTCCTGACCGTGAAGATGTTAACAGTGCAGAGAGTCGTGTTGTCCTCTCGGCCAGGTGAACAGTGAACACTGTGGAGGACGTGTTTATTATTGCTGCTCTGAGAGCTGCTACACTGAGAACGGGTTTTAACGGGTTATATTACGGGTTATTATAACAATAGGGGTTATTGTAATACTACTAGTTATATTACGGGTTATTATAATAATACGGTATATATTACGGGTTATAATAATACGGGTTATTATAACAATACGATTATATTATGGGTTATAATAATGCAGGTTATATTATGGGGTTTTGTAATAATACAGGTTATAAAAATAAGGGTTATATTATGGGTTATTGTAATGATACGGGTTATATTACAGGTTTTTGTAACAATACAAGTTATATTACGGGTTATTGTATTAATACAGGTTATTGTAATAATACGGGTGATATTCCGGGTTTTTGTAATAATACAGGTTATTACAATAATACAGGTTATATTATGGGTTATTATAACAATACGGTTATATTATGGGTTATAATAATACGGGTTATATTACGGGTTTTTGTAATAACACGGGTTACAGGTTATTACAGTAATACAGGTTATATTATGGGTTATTGTAATAATGCGGGTTATATTATGGGTTATTGTAATAATGCGGGTTATATTACAGGTTATTGTAATAATACAGGTTATTACAATAATACAGGTTATATTATGGGTTATTGTAATAATACGGGTTATATTCCGGGTTTTTGTAATAATACGGGTTATTGTAATAATACAGGTTATATTATGGGTTATTGTAATAATACGGGTTACAGGTTATTACAGTAATACAGGTTATATTATGGGTTATTGTAATAATGCAGGTTATATTACAGGTTATTGTAATAATACGGGTTATATTACAGGTTATTGTAATAATACAGGTTATTACAATAATACAGGGTTTTTTTGTATTCTCAAAGGAAAAAGTGGCCAACCACTTCCAGACCATTTCCGACTGGAGCAGACCAGCTTAGACACGGAGCTAAAGCCGGGGCAGGTGCTGGTCAGGACCTTGTATCTGTCTGTTGACCCCTACATGGTGAGCTGTAGTGTGCTAGAACCTGTCAGCTGGATTACAGTCACAGTCAGTGCACATGGATGGTTTGATTATTTGAAGTTCATGTCACTGATTGAGGTGATTTTAGTAATTAGTTTATAATAATAAAACACTTCAGACAATCAAGTACTTTAAATTTGTTTTGATTATACGTGTTGTGGTTTATAGTCTCCAGTCTTGGACACACGTTTCTTAACTCCATCATTTTATTGTATGTTGAAAGCTTTAAACTTAGGCCTGGGTGATATAAAAATATTCATATCGATATTGGGATATAAACAACCTTTCTGTACTGCTCTGATTGCAGGTTTCTGTTCATTAATGTTGTTTTTACTGAAATTCCTGTTTGAGCTGTCCTGTTGGTACCCAACCTGGCTCCCCACTACTATGCAATCATGCAGAGGAGGATGGGTTCCCCTTTTGAGTCAAGGTTTCTTCCTTCCAGTGTGAAGAAGCTTTGTAACATCAGTTTCATTGTTAAAAGCGCTGTATAAATGAACTTTTTATTGATTTGGTTGAAACAGACCTTATGAAAGTATTCACCCCCTTGGCTTTTTAGCTGTTTTACATTACAACCTGTAAACCTATATGGTGTTGTTTAATTGGTGGTGCCTCTTGCTTAATGGTGTTTCAGTTTTCAGTCTCTGGGATCTTTCAGAAAATGTGTGTGTATACACTGATAGATCATGTGACACTTAGAATGCACTTCTGAAGTGGACTTCTGAAGGTAATTGTTTGCACCAGTACTCTTTAGGTGCTTCAAAGCAAAGGGAGGGGGGAATACATTCACGTGCAATTTTTCATTATTTTATTTCCAAATATTTTTAAAATATATTTTCACTTCACCAACACGATCTGTCAGTGTATACACACACATTTTTTGAAAGTTCCCAGAGACTGAAACACCATTAAGCAAGAGGCAGATCTCCAAACAAGTCAAGGTCTGGTTATAAAAAAGTATCCAAAACTCTGATGATCCCCTGAAGCACAAACAAATCCATTATGGAAAGAATATATAAGACGACGAAATTTAGTAAAAGAGAGAGGATTTAATGGGATGCCCTTTTTTATCACATCATATAATGCATTGTCTATCGCCATTAGGCTAAAATATATCAGGTTATGTATATTTTTTGTCCATATCACTCAGCCCTAATGTATATTTTACTGAAATCCTATTGAACTTGTATAATGATTTGAATCACAGTGTAATAAAGGTGTTCTCTGCATGTGTGGCTCTGAAAAAAATCTCAAACACTCTCTGCAGCGCTGTCGTATGAATGAAGATACAGGTGCAGATTACCTGGGGCCATGGAACTTGGGAGAGTGTGTTGATGGAGGTGGGATTGGCATTGTGGAGGCCAGCAAGAATGACAAGTTGGCCATCAGTGACATCGTCACTTCCTTCAACTTGCAGTGGCAAACCCATGATGTGATTAATGGTAACCTTTTACAAAAGGTATTCATTATTTCTCAAGGTCTTATATGCATTAATTAGACATGTAAACTGTATGTTCTTATGCCATTGCAGTAAATGCACATTCTGATACACAGGTTGACCCCAGGATGGTTGATGGTCACCTGTCATATGTTCTGGGTGCAGTAGGCATGCCTGGACTCACTGCACTTCTAGGTGTAAGGAAGAAAGGTCACATTACTCCTGGAGCCGGTCAGACCATGGTGGTCAGTGGAGCAGCTGGAGCTTGTGGTTCACTTGCTGGACAGGTAACTTGTATGTGCACAGGAAGACTCAAGGACATGTTACATATTGGATCAATACATAGGTTTCATTATGGCTTCAGTTAAATGGGTCTAAAACGTAAATGTTGATATTTAACACTGGGTATCAAAATCCAGTGCTTTCATAAATGCCCATTCTGATCAGTCGTCAGTGAGATGTACAACCCCTGGTTAAAAAATATGGAATCACCACTCCTGGAGGTTCTTTCAATTGTTTTTGTTAAACAAAAAAAAATACAAATTTGTCACAGAGGCATGCATTTGCATTTACATTTATGGCATTTAGTTGATGCCCTTATCCAGAGTGACTTACAAACGTGCTCTGCCACAAAACAACTTCTTCTTCTTTTTTTCATAATTAAAAACAAAATAATAATGGTTGTCAGTCACAATTGTGTTTTTAGATCAAAAAATATGGGATCACTAAATTCTGAAGTAACAATTATGGAATGAGAAACACTGCACCATTAGTACTTTCTTCGCACCCCTGGCTTTTATAACAGCTTGAATTCTCTGAGGCATGGACTTAACTAATGACAAACGGTGTTCTTCATCACTCTGTCTCCTATTGCTGTTGCCAGATAAGCTCTCCAGGTTGTCATTGAACATCGTCTTCAATTTCCACCAGGATTTTCAACTGGGTTGATATTTGGACAATTTGCAGGTCATGCGAGTGGCATTATATGTCTTTCTTGAAGGAAAGTTTTCACATTCTTTGCCCTATGCCAAGGTGCATTATCATCTTGAAAAAGGAAGTCGTCAGCACCAAACATCCTTTCAGCGGATGGAATAAACAAGTGTCCAAAATCTCTATGTATTTTACATTTATTAAAGATGTAATGTCTTTGCCTGACGTACAATCCCAGATCATCAGTGACTGTCTGAAGAGAGTATGTAAATTTCCACAGTCATCTGGATGAATTTCATTGGACTGGCACCAAACAAAAGCTGCAGCATCACCTGAAGATTACTTTCATCCAGTGAGTTTCTCCTTAGCCTATGTAAGAGGCTTCTGATGTTGGTTCAGGTGAAGCTTGATATTAGGAACACTGCATTTGGAGCCTGTTTCCTGAAGAATGTCAGTGTGTGGTGGCTCTTGCACTGACACCAGCCTCAGTCTGCTTCTTGTGAAGCTCTCGCAACTTTTTGAACGGGCTTCTCTTAACAATCCTCTCAAGGCTGTGGTTATCCCTGGTGCTTGTGCACCTTTTCCCACCACATTTCAGTTAATTTTCCATTATTGTGCTTTTAAACAGCACTTTTATCAGCAAGTAACAACCTGCACTCTTTGTGGAGGGTGTCAATGAGCTTCCGGTCAGCTGACAAAAGTTAAAAAATTGCAAAAATATATTTGAGCTTTTTTGAAATAAAGGTATATAATTCTCCTACTACTGTCTCTACTACTGTGACCTTCATGACCATGTCACTTGACTGTTTTCAGTTGTTATCGCCCTGTAACCCATTGTGCTGTAAGATTGGCAGGCTTGATGGCTGCAAAAGAGTGGTTGGGATCTGTGGATCAGATGAGAAGTGCCGGGTCCTGGTGTCGGATCTTGGTTTCACAGCCGCTGTGAATTATAAAAAGGGAGATATCTCAACAGCTTTGAGAGAGAGTTGTCCAAACGGAGTGGATGTCTATTTTGACAATGTGGGAGGTGCCATCAGTGACACAGTCATCTCACAGGTAGCACTGAAGCTTCTTCTTACCATCTTTGGTTTGCTGCATTACAACTTGCTTACAGATAACTGCTGTATAACTAATTAACTAGCTGTTGTTCATTTTCTGGCAACTCACTGTTTTTTTTTTTTTGTTTTGTTTGTTTCTTATTTATGATGCAGATGAACAGTGGGGGCCATGTGATCCTGTGTGGTCAGATATCTCAGTACAATAAAGACCTACCGTACCCACCTCCACTGAGTGAACAGACTCAAGAAGCTCTACACAGCAAAAATATCACTCGGTACCACCTCACCTAATATTTTCACAGGAAAAGAATATCTTTCTAGCCAGTATTATGTTTCTATGTCACAGGTTTGTTACAGATTATTGGACACTTATGCTCTAATGAACACATTTTATGTGTAGAGAGAAGTCAGTTCCTCTCCTATTCTTAAATTACTCTCCAGTTGCTACAGACCAAAAAAATCATATCCCGATATTTTATTTGAATGGCGATATACAATATATAATGTGAAAAAATTAGGACCCCCCCCCCCCCCCTTCTATAGTTAAACTTAGTGTGTATAAAGAAATGAAGATCAAAAATTTTAACAAATTGTCTTCATGTCAGAGCTCTGTCTTATGTGGGGTAGAGGAGTAGAGGAGCTGAGAGCAGGGGTCAGAGCAGAAAAGTTTGGTTTTTTTTTTAAACAGAACGTTATTTAAAAACTTTAAAACACAATATAAATGATATCACCTCATCAGCCCATCTCGTGTATCTTTGCGTATATCCTGATGTAGATATAAATATCAATGTATTGCCCAGCCCTACTTGCTAGTCTCTCTGATCTTATCAGAGAGACGTGGAGTCAATGTGATCCTTTTCCTGTGTGTGTTTAGGGAAAGGTTTATGGTGCTCAATTACATGGATAAACATGAAGAAGGACTCCTCCAGCTGAGTCAGTGGGTGAAGACTGGTCAAATTAAAGTAAGAAGGAAATGGTGGTGAAAGAAGTTACTGGCGTTAATATAACGTGTGCTGCAGAAATCTGATTCCAACTGTTTCATTTTTCTTTAGGTCTTGGAAACTGTAGTGAATGGAATAGAAAATATGGGTGGTAAGAATGGAAACACTGTTAAATTGTATTAAATTCATTGTATTTGTTACATTTGTATTTTATGTGGTGTTTTTATCTTACAGTGGCCTTTTGCTCCATGATGACTGGAGGCAACGTGGGGAAGCAAATTGTCAAAATTGCAGACTGAGTCCCACATGTCCAGCAAAGGGTACTCTCTATCTTTTGGCCTAATACTGACCTTTAACTGAACTATTTTGACATAAACCCTGTTCATTTGTAAGTCAAACAGACATGTCATGCTGTCGGACATTTGTGCCTAACAAAACATGTACGTGATTGCAATCCTTTAATTTTGCAGTTATTTCATTTTTCAAAATTGTGTTTGTAAAGAATATTAACATGTCAGCTTATCATGTTTGACAGTGAAAATACAGTATATTTTATAAAGGTATTCTATATTAAAATGAACTTCCATAGTGGTGAAGAATGACTATAGTTTGGTGATTAGATCAGTGTAAACAGTGACTAATAACAATGTTGTCATCTTTAAATAAAGTACATGTATTAACATGAGACTTCCATCCAGCAGTGTATATGAAATGAAGTGAAACAATGGTGCTACTAATCCAAATCTCAGTTAACTGAACAAAAGAAAATATGAAATATGAATGTCTCTGTGCCACATTAGTGTCAGTTGTCAAGCACTGACTGAAAAAGACTTTGTGAAATAAATGTTTGTACATTAATTCCATATGCTTACATTAAATGCATGGTATCTTAAACATGAGCCAAATGCAAATGTCTTGTATTTTTCAGTTGTAAGTTCTGGACTAAAA
Organism: Acestrorhynchus altus; assembly: GCA_034509495.1. NCBI lineage: Eukaryota > Metazoa > Chordata > Actinopteri > Characiformes > Acestrorhynchidae > Acestrorhynchus > Acestrorhynchus altus. The sequence continues at coordinate 15,564,471 of CM067513.1, forward strand.
ACTACAAAGCTGCTCAGACAACAAATATTACTAAAACCAAGGGAAAGTTCACAAACACATGAATACATAATATCAATGAGGGTAAATATTATAATAATGAAACAAATTAAATCCCAATTCTTTTCAAGTAACATTCAGATCACTTCACCACAAGTCTTGATTAACATGTATTGAGCTAAATATCAGACCACATGTGCCACATGAAAATAACAGAAAAGTAATATCCCGTCCCAAACCCTTCACATTGTTGATGGACAGTCCAGTGCAGCCCATTGTTCAAGTCTTTACATTCCTGAGAGACAGCAGAGACCTCGAGTGACCCAACACAGAAAGGCAACAAAAGTCAACTAATACACCAGAATCTGTCACAGCAAATCTGTTGTTGAAGTGTTCAGGTAGAAAACACAAAAGGGAAGGAACAACAGATATTGGGCAGGGTGTGGTAAAACCGAGAGTCTGTGTATTATTACCAACTCCATATTGTGGTTATATCAGAATAAACAGAAATGCACTGCTAAATGACGTGTGCATATTTATGGGCTTTGATTTTGTCTCGTCCACATTCTTGTGCTACTTCAGCAGGTGTCCAAAAAAAAAAAAAAACAACTTCATAACATGCTCATCTGTGGTGTATATACATGCATATGCACTACATAATATACACATCCTCTCTGTCACACAAAATCCTCAGACCTCCAAAACAATCATTTTTACAGGAGAAAGTGTCAGTGTAAAAAGATTTTCTTCCAAGTCACGTTTGAGCCTTTTGTTGGTCCGTTTATGATGAAACTTTGACGCAGTATAAAAATTGGACAGCCGCCAGATTTGAATTATGTCCAAAAATAAAAAGCAGCAAAAATAGATTTGATGGCAAGGTATGTTACAAGGTTTTTGCGTGACAGTGACAATATACGATTGTTCTCATGTAACTTGATCACATAAACAAACCAAAAATCATTCCTACAGTCATATCTAATTAGTGGTTTTCACTGAAGTACAGTGTAATTACAGTTTAACAGAATGAGCAAAGACTCTCAGTACTTGACTGTATTTAGCGAGCAGTTTCAACCTTCTCACACAGTACATGTATCCTGAAGAGGAGAGTAAACAGTAAGATTGTTCGGTCTTTTGATAGTCTGTTTAGTTTTCACCTGAAATGGGAAGAAGGGAACATGGATAATTCTGTCCTCTGTTTCACAAGCGCTCTTTTTTTTCTCCATAAATTTACTGTGCTATTAGTAGAGCAGGCTAATATGGTTTCATTCCCTCTCCATTGTGAGTGTGAGAGAATGCAAGTAGGGGTGGAGGGGAGCAGAGTAGAGGAGGAGCAGAGAGCAGGAGAAGGGAGGGGAAGTTTGAAGCAGAGCATTATTTTTAAATCTTTGAAACTTGACATTGTACCTCTTCAGCCAATTTCATGCTTTGTTTATATCCCAATATAGACATAAACATTGATTTTGGCTATTATCCATTTACCTTCACTTTTTAAAATCGATTGATTGGTGGAGGTGTGGCACAACAGTTGACGCTAATATCTGCCAGTGAGCTACCACACAATGTGGGACACAGGGGTTTGATTCCTGTCTTGGGACCTGTGTTGGTGTTACTGTGTTGCAGTACACCAATAATATTCCTTGAGCAAGACTCCTAACAATATATTGGCCCACCTCTATAATAAGAGTAACAATGTATGTTACGCTGGATAAGAGCATCAGCCAAAAGTCACAAATGTGAATTATTCATTCATTATTTATTTATAGCTTAGCCAGTCACCACATTCTTATGAGCTGCCTCAGATTAGCAGCTTCAAATTAGCATTAGAGAACACGAAGCACTGTGGGCTGGACTGGGCTGGCTTCTCTATTAATAGTTGAAAATAGAACTAAAAAGCATGTGGTGGAAAGCTCTAGTGTGAAAGCTTTTCTTTGCTGGAGAAGATTTTCCTGCTCTTCTGGTGACTGGGATTCACAAGATTCACCCATCACAGTACAGGGTTGACACCTTGTCTACACCAGTGTTTCTCAACCCTGGTCCTAGAAGCGCCACGCCCTGCATATTATGGAGCTTTCTGTGTTGCCAACAGTTTGTTTCAACTAATCAGCTCATTAACACACCCTTTCAGAGTTGCAGGAGGTGTGTTAAACCAGTGAATCCACCAAAGTGTGCAGGGCAGGGGTGCATCTAGGACCAGGGTTGAGAAACACCGATCTACACAATGTCCTTCGAGCAGAGTGAAACTGAAAGCCTGTATGATTCAGGATGTTTTTTGTCCACAGTGTCGCTACATATCTTTTAAGGGAACAACAGAGCCAGCAAGCTGCAGAAGTCTTTCCATTTGGAAATACTTGCTTTCCAAACAAAGGATCAGAACCACTGAGTAATTTCTTCCCTTTCTCAGAGAAAACGTACATACAAATCCACGAGTCCACATTTTGTCAATTTTGTGGCCCTTAGTGTTGGTCCAAAATATTTGCATGCATTTTATGATCTGCTGATTGTTGGACTATGTGAGAAAGTCTAGCAGCATAACAAGTTAACATTGCTTAAGTAACCATTCACATATGTCAGTCTTACAATGCTGGAGGATCACATGGTTCACCTTCGGAAAAAAAAAAAAAAAAAAAAAAAAAAAAAGATGGATAAAGATGGATCTATGCACTTTACCATAGTCAGCAATGCAGTCCACATGACTGAATGTGGAGGCACCTTCAAGTTCAAGACACAAACGACTCAGTATAGTGATTGTACAGGATGAAGGGGAAACTTGGCACAACACGAGGTATAGGTAAAATGTTTAAAAAAAATGGCAAAGTGGACAAATCAAGGGTCTTTTTCACAGTGTCTCACTATCATAACTGTGGGCTGCTTGTGTGAAAGTGTGGAACAGGTCCCCTCCAGGCCTTGTAGACCAGCAGCAGACCCATAATTAGAGCCCAGGTACGCACCGGTGACAAAAAGAAAGCCATTGATCCGTAGGTCTCCAGCAGAAAGTAGCAGGAGTAGGCCTGCCAGATAAGGAGGGCCAGCATAACCAGGTGAACGGGCAGAGTCCGCCAGCGGCCACCCGGTCTGCAGAAGTGGGAGCGAAATGTGCTGCCACAGCAGCGCTCTTGAAGACTCCAGCAGAGGTAGCACATCAGAGGCATGTTGAAGAATCCCAGCTGTAGAAGGAGTGCAATTTCAAATGCGTGAGTAATAATTAAGTTGAATAAGACTGAAGTTTCTGTAAAAATAAAAATAATGCCCCTCAATTACCACCACCACCCCTCTACTTCCCACCCTGAAATGCTAGTCCAAGAGATCTACCACCTTGGAAAGTCAGGACTTATTAGGGACTACAGTTCAGTTGTATCTTTTTTCATTGCAAGAGAAAGGAAGGGAACAGAGCTCCCGCTCATAGATACGGAATGTTCCTGTGAGAATTATAATACATGGATAATTTTCCCTCAAAAGTCAAAATTTATAACTCGAAACTCAATAGCCATCAATACACTAATGCGTGTCCATTTCACCACTCTTACCTGTATAATGCCTACTACATAGGTCAGGCTACCCTCCAGAAAATGCCCATTCACAAACACACCGAAAGCAAAGCAGGCTCCACTGTGTCCATCAATCACCTCTCCAATGAACCACGGACCTACAAAGCAACCAAATATATCAGATTGACTCTTCACACCAGTAGCAACTAGATTGGTTTTTCTTTCATACCAGTCTAAAATGACTGAAGTTAGGGCTGGGCGAAACATCAATATTGATATCTGTACATAAACAGACATAAACAGAGCAGGATATGGGCTGAGGCAAGCAAAAAAGTTTTTGAATCCCTTTTCTGCTGAAGACCTTTTTCTGCTCCCTCAATCTGCTCTGCTCCTGCTCTGAGCTGCTCCTTTACTCCACTCCACTCCCACTCAATCTCTTACACACCTTAGAACAGATGATTTAGTGTGTATAAAGAAGATATGAAGATCAAAATTTCACTATGGTTAAATATAATGAATGCGATAAAAATTTCAGGGGCTCTCCTAATTTGTTACGTTGTATTTTTCATACCATATATCATGTATCACAATTCAGCTAAAATATATCGAGATATGATACCAAGCCCTAACTGAGGTCTTCATGTTTATTAATAGAACAATGTTTTTAATTGTTCAGACACTGTAAAGAATATTTAAATTTTAATTATGTTTTTAAAGGTGGTCTTTAATGTATAAACAAGAACTAACTATAAAGTCCCAAAATGTGGTGGTGCATGTTTATTTATGCCCCTGTTACTTTGCCTAAGAATGAAAACACACAGATTTTACTTTTACAGAGAAAAAAAAAAAAGAAGACAAGCTCTTGCTGATTTACAGCACTGTATTGAGGCTCACAGAATATGCAGAGTAATGTTTATATAAAAGTTGGGGCCATAAATAGCCAATATAATGAGTCAAGACTCTTACATAAGAGTTTTTGGAGTTCTGGAATTGGCCTTTCTCTCTCGCTGTTTTGATTATTCCATATTTTCTTTTGAAGGAGCAGACAGTGCTTGGGGTTAACAAAAGGTCAGTTCAATGTAATGGAACTTTCATTATTCAACTGGTCTCATTCAGGTTCATTTAATAGGACTATGCTGATGAGGTCACTATACACTTTGATTACCTTATCCTTTAAAGACCACAGAGTGATTTGGGCATTATAAATACTTTGTACCACACAGTACAGAGATCACTCTAACAGGGTGTCTTACCCAATGCTGTACACAGATTAAACAGTAGCAGGGTGTAGTAGAACGTGTTGATCTTGCTGATGAGATGTAGGGACATGCATGCTTGAGAGAAGAGCCCTAAAAGAGTAATATATGGATTGGATCAGCAAGGTACTGTACTGACTGTACTGCAGAATGCAATCAGTTTGGTTTATGATGAAATCAGTCAATCAGCCGTTCTTACCCTGCTTCCTCTGAGCCACACCTCGAGCAGAGGGCGCTTGTAAGAATCTGAAGGCCACAAGAGTGCCCACATTCAGCAAAACAGCGGCCACAAACGCTATCCGTGCCTGAGAACACCCAGAATTACATTCTTTCCTAAAATTAATTCTGGATGAACTCAAATGCCCTTCCTTACCAGGATGTAGTGATCAGTGAGAAGGATGAAAGACTGTAGGAAGCCAAAACTGGGTGCGAGATCTTCCTGCAGGGTGAAATGCTGCTCTTGCACCTTGGAACGACCTGCTGAGTCCTTAAAACACACACACACACTATTCATAATGGGGACAGCACTGTATGGTTTTGGTATGCTGCCCATGCTCCAGACACTGGGGGGGGGATGGGGGAGTTTCCCCCGATACATGTGAAGCCAGCCACTCTTTTAAACTGCAGCCATTGTATCATTGCTGGGCAACCAACATACTCTGTCCCCAGCTCCGATACAGTGGCTAACAGATGCCTGTGCCAACTAGCATCACACTGGGTATGTAGGGAAAGGTTGCCCACTACCCAGAGAGATGGCCAATTGTGCTCTCTCAGACTTCTAGTTGCTAATAGCAACATGACCTGGGATTCGATGCAATCCCTGGATCACAGTGTTAGTACATTAGACGGAGCACTTTATATACCATTTTTTTTAATCATCTGTCCTTAACAACTGAAGCTTCCATTTACCTCCACTTTTACTCTGATGGTGTGCAGTCCTGTAGAGTACAAGGAAGGATCCCACTGGAGCACATACAGTGGTCCACCTACAGACACTGCTTTCCCTAGGGCATCTCCATTCACACTGACATACACTGCTGTGATCGGTGCTGCTGAGAAGACCAGCATCCTGCAGAATCCAAATTCACACACGCGCAAACACAAAAAAAACATATGAAAAAATGAACATGTATACAAACAACAAATCAGTACTGCTCATTCAGTTCTGCCATGAAAACTCTAACTCATTACATAGGTTAAAGGAGGCTTTCCAATTGTCTTTTACAAATGACACCGGGCATGGTTAGAGCTCATAGTGCTGAATGGCTTAAAGGCACAAGAAGACACACACAGAGGAGACACCTGATGTGTGTGGAGCTCCGAATGCGGCCCAGCGATTCCACTCCAGGACGCAGATACTGTGCATCTTTGGGATTGGTGATGACCACTGCTGGCCATTCTTCAAACTTCAGGTCTGAGAAGCTAAAGAGGTCGTGATCAAATGCCAGCACCCTGTATCTGATCAGAAGAACATACAGATCACAGATTAAGACTTCATCTCTTAAGTTCTAAAGGCAAAAGATTGTAAGCCAAATGTATTGGGACACCTGCTCGTTCATTGTTTCTTCCAAAATCAAAAGTATTTCAAAAAGGTAATCCTGGTTTTGTCTACACTGTCCAAGGATTTTCACATGATTTAGGAGCATTGTTGTGAGGATTTGATTGCATGCAGCAACAAGAGCATTAAGGAGGTGTTGGATGTTGGATAATCACCATCCCATCTCCCAAAAGTAAAGGAGGAATAACCATCTTTCCAGAGAAAACAGATTCACTGCTCCACAACTCAAAAACTGGGGTCCTCTTGACCATGTCTGGCATTAGATATGGTTCCAATCACGTTTACCGGCTCCAGGAGTCTGAATCCATTGGTAATACATGTCTTCATGGACTAGATGAGTTGTGTGTGATTAGCATGCCAGAAACTGCACTATGTAACAGGTGAAGCAGGAAGGGTAATGTTCACGTGAACTACATAAGGCTGCATAATTAATCATATTCCTGTCATACCCTGTAACATCACTATGCCACAACACAGATCACAAGGTTCTTCCACTTTCAAATAAAGGTCCAAGTCAGTGAATTATATATTCCACAATCTATGAATGGAAACATTTAGGAAGTACAGCAACTCAGCTATGAAGTGTCAGACAATGTAAAGTTACAGATGGTGGTCACTGAGCACTGAAGAATAAAGTGTAGAACAACACTTGGCTTAATTAACTGCAAAGTTCCAAACCTGCCCTCAGAGCCACAAAGGGGGACCAACTACATACTAATGCCTAAAGGTTTAGAATGGCATATAAAAGCTCCTGTAGGTGTCCCAGGACTTTTGTCCATATAGTGCACAGAACACAGATGATGACACAGATCTCCAGACTGTAGCTCTTACCTGCGGTTGTCCATCCAGTCCCCCAGCTCCAGCTCCAGCGTTCCACTGCTGTGCCTGCTGTGGAGCACAGGCATCAGTCCCCCTAGCGTGTGCAGATGTCCACAAAGATACGCCACTGCTGTGCTGCAAAGATCAACCAAAACGACACAACCTGAGTTCAAGACATTCTTCTACAGCCCCCGCCAAAATGGAATCATCACTCTTTGATCTTTGATCAATTGTTCTTTCGATTGTTTCATTTTGTAGAAGAAACTTTCATCACAGAAAGGTGCCACTTACTGGCATTAAGAAAATAATAAAAAAGGAACTAATATAATTTAGTCAGTCACAGTTTTTAGTCACAGTTTTTAGATCAAGTAGAGGAAAAAAATTATAAAATCATCACCAAACATTCTTATGGAATAAGAAAAGTGTCCAAAATCTCTATGTAGCATTTGGCATTTATTGAAGACGTAATGACTGTCGCCTCCCCTGTGCCTGACATGAAATCCCAGATCATCAGTGACTGAAGAAATCATGTAAATTTCCACAGACAATCATCTTTATAAATTTCATTGGACTGACACCAAACAAACGTTCCAGCATCATCACCTGGCCCAATGCAGATTCACGATGTGTCACTGAAGATTACTTTCATCCAGTCATCAACAGTCCATGACTGCTTTTCTTTAGCTCGCTGTAAGCTTTTCTTAAATGATGGCTTTTGTTTTCTGTATGTAAATCCCACTTCTTTAATGTGATTTTTTATAGTACGTTCACAGACATTAAATCCATGTCTATTTCCTTTACTTGATCTGAAAACACAATTACAACAATGATATTTCTGTTTGTATTGTTTCTTAATGCAAGAAAGTTGGAATTGTTTCAAATATATATTTTTGTGTCGTGTCTCTGTGATGAACTCTTTTCTACAAAATTAAACAATTGAAAGAACTTCCTCAAAGAGAGGTGATTCCATCATTTTTGCCAGGGTTTGTACCACAAGAGCTCAAACCTCATCTAAACAGCAAGTGCAATGAACATGCAACATTAAAGTCAGGATCAGAAAGCTATGGCATGTCATGGCTATTTTTTTTTTTTGGAGACGCCTCAAACTTCCAAAACCACATACTGTTCTACACACAATATACAATACGTGCTCTGCTAAAGAATGTACTTTATAATACAGAATAATAAATGATATATTGAGGTTTTGCATGTTTAAGGATTTTAAGGATTCGATGATAAACCCAATACCCAGTATAGCAATGGTATGTCTGTCTACATTATCTAGCCAAGTTAGTTAACTTACTATAAACTACACTGATTTTAGTAAGAATGTAGTAAGTAATTAGACTCTTCCTTCACATGATTCCTTGCCGTAGCTTTATCTTTTCCTGTAAAACTCCCAGTAAATGACCTGACCAACCTTAAGCTTAGTCCCAACCATAGAGTTTTTAATTACTTGCCCTTTAAGATCAATAGCAATGACTTGTCAAAATGAGGCCCTTCTCTAACCTCATCAAGGTCCTAACTCCAGGGAACGGGGAGATAATTGTGGAGGTGGTGTAGTGACCAAACCAGATGGTCTGGTTGCTCCTGTAGCTCTCCTCTCTGAACGTGGCCAGTAAGTTCATTTGACTCTGTGGGAGCAGAAAGAAGAGCACACTGGGATCAATAAAATGTAACCAGACATATTGGTACAGGAATTAACTGTAAAAATGTACCTTATCTAGTATCCCAAAGAAGTTATAGAGACGCTTAGGCCCAGGGGTGAGAGTAGCATCAGCGCAGATAAAGGAATAGTTCCCAAAGGGAGTGCTGTGCACATAGTGGAAGGAGCCAACTTTCTGGGTGGCAGAATACTTCCTAATTATCCAAAAACATATGCTGGGTTAGTGTTGTTTAGTATCTCAATGTCCAACTCTCCAGACAAAGAGCACACTCAAGTTCAAGTGTTTCCTGTTTTTTGGGGCACACTGCCGGCCAACAAATTCAAATGAGCAAGTCTGAACTTGCATTAGCAACTGACTAGCCAACAAATAAATATGCATGTGTCATATGCTAACAGTCAGGACAAAAGATAATATCAGTAAAAGCTAGTTAATCCCTCTGCTTCATACTTTGCACGCACCTGTAGTAGTTGTTCACACTGTCCAGAGACACGATATTGAAGGCATCTGAGGAGATAAAGAGAAATGGGTGTAGACACTGAGTGAAACCGAGGAAGACAGTGGAGTGCATGACTGATGAAAGCTTTTCCCTGGAAGCTTGAAATCCAACACTAAGTTACAAAAGTGTGAGGAGACATGACACAGATACAGAATCACAGGCAAGAGAGTGTATCAAAACTGCCTTGCAGATTGGCTCAGACTGGCTCAGGGTGGCTCAGCGGTCTAGTGCAGTAGCACTATGATACACGGATTGCAGGGCATGTTGCTTGCCATCCGCAGCCAGAGTCTGAGAGAGCAAAATAGGCCATGCTCTCTCTCTGGGTGGTTAGATGTATCAGAGCTAGGGGTGTTGGCAGCCCAGCAGTGATGCAATGGATGGAATGGCTGCAATTTTGATGGCTGGCTTTGCATGTGTCAAGGAACAGGCATGTGCTTGTCTTCACCCTCCTCAGGAGCATTGTGTGTGTGAGGGGGAAGAGTCTGAATGGGTTTGGGAAATTGGCACTCCCAAATTAAGGGTAAATTAATCATTAAAAAGTGGTGTTTATCTACTCTTGTTGTGGTTCGGGAAACCATTCAGGTAGTACACAAAATGCTCAGATATCCCATTAATCAAACCTAAAGGAAATGTTAGACTGGGAAATGTAGCGTTTTGCTCATCCTGGTCACAAATAAAACATATGTTAAGTGTCCCACATCATTATCAGCTCTAGTGAACAGAACTGGGAGAAGTGTTTCTACACTGTCCTTATATTGTTTTGACACCAACAAATTAAGGCTAGAGATGACTCACTGCACTAGCCCTGCATTTATTGGACGAGGCCTCAGGCAGAGGACACATCTCAGATGACTCCTTCAACCGCTGTCCCTGTATTCCACATAGATCATGTATTTTCTATATTCTAATAATATGTTTGTAGTTTAAAAGCACTGATGGTAAAGTAAGAGACTCACCATGGTTTCCTCGAATGTCGATCCATTTAGTGCGTTCCAGCACTCGTGATCTCTTCAGGATGTTGTGATAGGCCTGCCACTCCACCTCATGTTGAAGGGAGCCCACTTTATTCTCGGTCTTAGCATCAGTTAAGTCCCCTGGCCAGTAATCAGGTAAAGACTATATTAGAAGGCCTACTTAAGAGTGTCCATCACAGATAGGCATAAACCGAATGGAGAAGTCTTACAGCAGCCCACCAACTAGAAAGTGTAACGGCTCACAAGAAAACCAAACCACATTTTATGTAAATTGTTTTTGCCTTTAAATGGTTTAATTTGCTTTGTGTTACTTCACTGATGTTATTTGTGCATCGCTTGAACATGACTGATCTCTCGATTTGTATGTATTTTCTTATTCATTGTCAGACTTCTGTGATTTAATGTAGCATTATGGGCCCACTACTTTCTCCCCTTGACGACAACCCTGTGGACCACTAGAGGTCCACAGCCCATTGGTGGTCCCCAGTCCATAGGCTAAGAAACCCTGTCTTAAACCACAGGCTGAACTCAAGGAGTTACTTTGTAATGATGCAGTACTGATCAATAGTAGATAGATATTTTAGATCTCTGATCTATAATCCTGGTCTAAAAGAAATTGTTCAATATGTCTTATCTGTTCTGTACAAATATTTCCAAATCTACAGCTGACAATAATAATCATTTATCAAGTCTGACAAACTTATCAGGCCAAGGCAAACACTTATTACATTTTTTATTTAAGCCACAAAAATGCTCATTGTTTATGTCACAAAAAACAATATATAAAAAAACCTGCTGCAGTTCAAATACGGTTTAAACTTACAGGGTGTCAGCTTGCATGAGGGACAATATAGGACAACCAATCAGGAGAGTGCTGATTTCCAATCATAAATCAAAGGTTCAAAGGCATATAAACAAAACCAGCATGTTTTGTTTAATGTGATAAAAAGAGCTTAGAAAAGGCCATTTAAAATACAAAAATAAGCCATATAAATGTGAAATGTGCACCTTAGGGGGAAAAACATGCAGGTAAAATGCAGGATATGAGATCATCTGGGCCTAAATCCTCTGCTCACCTGTAGCCAGCACAAGGGCAGGTTTAATCACATCAATAGTGTGAGTGCAGAACTTTTCGAAGTCCGGCACTCGCTTTGGATCATGAAAACGGCTGATATGAATGTCTGATACCTGCACAGAACAGCAACACACACAAACACACAGACTTTTTGTGTATTAAGAGTACAAATATAAATATTGCATGCATGCACATTAAAATACAGGCCTATTTATATCATACTGAATGAAGCTTCCTGAGTAAAGACAAAAGCAGAGGAGTCTTTTCTTCATTAGTTGAACATCGTATTTCAGTGGCCATATTGTTTCCTATCCACATATTTAAGCATCTGCAAGAACACCCTGCTAAAGAACACCTTGTAGACTAATTTGAATTCCATACTGGCCTAAGATGGTTTATACTGGTCTGGTGCTGGTTGACCAGCATATTAGTGTTCAGTAACAGAAGTACTGTTTTAGTGCTGGCAAAGTACTGGTTGACCAATATACCAGTAAAGCAGTGTTAAAACATGAGTGCTGGTTGAACATCACACCAGTTTTCAAAACACAATAAATGCTGGTTTATAATGGTGTTATGCTGGTTGGCCAGCATGCCAGTGTAGTGCTGGAAAGTTACTGGGGACTATATACCAGTATACCAGTTTTAAAAACAGGAGTGCTGGTGAGATCCTGGCATGGTACTGGTGTGGTGCTGCTGAGGTGCTGGTGTGGTGCTGGTGAGTGTGATCAAACACAACACCTGCTGCTGTTACTGGTTACTGTGATGATACTGGGCAGTGAGGTCATTAGAACTGCTGGTAGATGTCAGTGCACTGGTTAAGGTCACAGCTGGATTAGACAGAAGGCTGGTTTGACAGGTCCAGCTCTCCGGCGGACAGACTGCTGGAGGACGTTGGAGAAGGGGGGACAGTATGGGCTCCACTCACCTGAACAAACCAGAACAAATTGTCCGGTTGAGCTCCCGGAAACGGCGGCCCGCTGCTCCTCTTACTCCTCTCGGCTTCAGGCTCCAAACTCCGTCTGAGATTCCCGGTGGTGTCATAACTGTCCAGCAGCCAGGAAGTGAGACACGCTAGAACCAAGCCGGCCAAGACCAGCAGAGTGAACAGCCTGAGCATCCCGACCAGCACGCAGGAAGAGACCGCGCTGTCACAGCCACTCACACAGCGCTCGTGGCTCCTCTGCTCGGGCCTTAAACCCCTGCTGTAAAGGCTCTGAGAGGCGGGGCCAGAGGCACAGGGAACCTCTCATTGGGCGAACAGGCGCTGTGTCATCGCTGCCAACATCACCTACTTCCGCCTCACCGAGACCAAAGATACTATTCATAGAAGAGGCTTCACTCTAACACACACACACACACACACACACACACACACACACACACACACACACACACACACACACACACACTCACTCACTCACTCACTCACGTCAACCTTTAGTAGGAAGAATCAACCTTAAGTATTCAGTGCTGGATTACTCAATCTTACATTTGCTAAATCAATTTTGACACATTCAGATCATAGAAAAAATATAGAATAAAAAATAGAATAAATAATAAAATAAATTCGAGCATAACGATAAAATAAAATAGAATAAAAATAAAATAGAATTAAAATAAAATAGAATTAAATTTAAAATAAATAAATATTATAGAATGAATAAAATTTCATTAATTTAAATAGGAGGTGACAATATACAGAAGCTCATGAATAATTCATTAAGGCTGACCGGACATTCTACCCGCAACGCCGCAGATGAGTGCGCGCATGCGCAGTAGCCACTTGTTCCGCTGGATGACGAGTGTCGCTCGAAGCTGCTTTTGATGTGAAACGACTTTGGGTGTTTTTCGCGGATCCGGGTTCAGCTGGTGTTGTTTGTCGGACAGAGTATTGCTGTGTTTGTTTGTTTATAATCGTGTATCTGAGTTGTTTAACGGCTGAGCGCTGTGCTAACGGCTAAAGGAGCTAACTGCTAACTAACTGTGACGGCGGCCTTAAAGAGCACTTCATTCTTAGTATGAGATCCGCTTCGTAACTCTCTCCACTGCCACACATTCCCCTCTCACTCATGGCTAAGAAGACCTACGATCTGCTCTTCAAACTCCTGCTGATTGGAGATTCAGGAGTGGGGAAAACCTGCGTCCTCTTCCGCTTCTCGGACGATGCCTTTAATACGACCTTTATCTCAACTATCGGTGAGAAGTCACACACTGAGTGTTTATTTAAGCTCCCAGTAGAGAGAGACAGAGAGAGAGAGAGTGTGTGTGTGATGTATGTATGTATGTATGTATGTATGGGTGTCTGTCTGGGTGTGTGTCTGACCTCATGACTCCCAGGGAGCAGTGTATGCTTCCTAACCCAGCCCAAGGACCTTAGCCCTTATCCTGAGACTGAATCCTCATCTAACTAATAATTCCTTAATTATTCCATGTAACTGCTTTGGAAAAGTGGCACATATGTCTCACACTTTATGCTCTGACTTTTCAGGAATAGACTTCAAAATAAAGACAGTTGAGCTTCAAGGCAAGAGGATCAAACTTCAGATATGGTGGGTGGTCTGCACTGAAATGCCTTAAATAGATCTTGTTTACTAACAACCAACGTGAAGTAATTTTGATACTTTAACCTTCATTTGAAAATGAAATGAATGCTTAATCATAGTATGTTGGCAGCAGATCTCTTATCATCAGCGGGTCAGATTTCAGCCACTTCAGTGTCTTGTTCAGTTCCTCACTCTCCTCTCTTCAGTTCCTGTGTCTGCATTTCAAGGAGTTCACAATTTAATCCCGTTGATTGGCTATGGAAACGAAGGAAACTAAGCATTATTGAACTAAGCAGTGTTCGAAATTGGAGAACCTTTTAGACCGGGTGATGACTTGTGTTCCTATGCTAATTTTCCCATTTTAAATGGTTTCTCATCAGGGACACTGCTGGACAAGAGCGATTTCACACCATCACCACTTCCTACTACAGGGGAGCCATGGGTATCATGTTGGTTTACGATATTACCAATGCCAAAAGCTTTGAGAACATCAGCAAGTGGCTGCGAAACATTGAAGAGGTAACCATTACTGTTTGTCAACGCATCTTAATATTCAGATAATCTGAGAGTTTTAAGTGTGCAACTCGCTGGGCCATTAAAGAATCCTCCTTGTGGTGAAAACCCTGCCTAGATGGGCTAATATAACTTCCTGCACATTTATGAAGTATTAAAAGTTGCCTTTTTCAGTTTTTTTCAATTTTTTCCTTAGCATGCAAATGAAGATGTGGAGAGAATGCTGCTTGGAAACAAGTGTGATATGGAGGACATGCGTGTGGTACCCAAAACAAAGGGAGAACAGGTAAAATCATAAATTGCTTGCTCGTTTCATTTAGAATTAAATTACAAGATGTCTAGACTGACTTGAAGATATGTGGTTGTGGCTGGAAGTTTACATACAGTTATCATGGACATGAACATCATGTTATTTTAAATTTGTAAACCATTTTTTTGTGTTGGGTATAATGAGTGAACAACATACAAATAATAGACATTTGTGCACAAACTTTATAATATTTTCTACACATTATACATATATGGATTAGTAGTTCGGTGGTGCTGAAAGTTCCAAAATGTCCTTCAACTTGGAAAGGCATCTTGACGTCCTGTTAGTGATCACGGCTGTACCTTTTCTGAGCCCAACATGTAAAAAGGATTTCTTTGATCGCATTCTTTGGATTGAGTAATACATACTAAAATGGGACAGAAGGAGTTCAGTGCAGATCTGATTAGGATGATGGTGGATGAGAGAGGCTGCCATCCATAGTTATTATGCCACAATGACTAGAAGAGTGTGTGATTCCACCCCAGCTGTTAAGCATAGTAGTGGTAGTACCATGCTCTAGGGATGTTTTGAACCGTGCAACCCTGGAACTGTAGCAAAACCATCTTCATGAATAACAATGCACCATCTCATGCTGCAAAGAATCCCTCTGTTGCATTGGCTTCTATGAGCATCAAATGAGAGGAATTCATGGTGTGGCCACCATCCTCCCTTGACCTCAACCCTGTTGAGAACCTTTGAAGTATCCTCAAGCAAAAAGGTGTTTGAGGTTGGGAGATGGTTCAAACCAAAACAGCAGCTCTGGGAGGTTATTCTGACCTCCTGCAAAGAAATTCAGACAGAAACAGTCCAAAATCTCACAAGTTCAATGAATACAAGAGCTGTGAAGGTGAATCCAAAGAAGGGATCATACTTTATTATGTAACTTGGCCTGTTAAGAGTGAAATATTGA
This sequence comes from Acestrorhynchus altus, assembly GCA_034509495.1. Taxonomy (NCBI): domain Eukaryota; kingdom Metazoa; phylum Chordata; class Actinopteri; order Characiformes; family Acestrorhynchidae; genus Acestrorhynchus; species Acestrorhynchus altus. The sequence goes on from CM067513.1 coordinate 15,580,074, forward strand.
GATTATTTCAAGATTGATTTGAAATGGCTTTTAATTTTAAAAAATGTGACCACTTAATGCTGTGAATCCAACAAATTACCATTTTCACTTCATTGTGTATTTATTGGGAAGTTTGCTCAATAAAATTTCATTTGAACAGTTGATGACTTGAAAATGATACTGTCATTTGCATTTACCGTTTAGGAAAATCAGAGAAAACTATCATTTCCATAATCATTTGGAACATTAATACATTAACGTGTTCCAATAGGATTCTGACCCCAAACATACATCAAAGGTAGCTTTGGAATGGACAAAGCAGGCTAACACTTGGCCTTTAGAATGGCTTTCCAGAAGGTCCTCATAACATTCATGTCCATAATGGGTCTAAGGGTGTTTTGCCTACTGTATAGTATGGAATCTGACTTTTTAATATCAGTATATGATTATTCTGTGTCCTGTTCCAATGTTTTATTATTGTACTCTCTTCTACCCCACAGATTGCTTGTGAACACAACATTCGGTTCTTTGAAACAAGTGCAAAAGCAAACATTAACATTGAGAAAGCTTTCCTAATGCTTGCTGAGGACATCCTGCGAAAGGTTAGTCACCAGCATTCAGCGCTAACTCAAAGAGGCTCTGATGCACAATGTTCCAGTTTCATCGCTTATTGTTTATCTCTATCTTTCTGATCCTTCTTCTAGACACCAGGAAAGGAGACCACCAATGAAAATGTTGACGTGAACAGTAAGAGTGGCTCTGCAAGCGGTGTCAGGTGTTGCAGTTGAACAACAGTTTCTGCCCATCTTCCAAATCCTTTCACATGAGTTTTACCACACCTGATTGGTCTCTTACAACTAAGTTAAAGGAATGGTTCAGCGCCAGATCACATTTACACAAGTTTCCCTTCACTCTAGATGTAGGCTCTCAGCCAAGACATGCTGATGTATAAGGTTTGCTGGTTTAATTTTTCCAGATTTAGACACTAGACCTGTCTTGGCTGAATGGGAAAGTTCTGTAAATTTTTGGATTTTCCACCAAACCGTTCTTTTAAACAAATGCCCATTATGCTGGATAAGACTTTTACCTCTCACTGTACTTGACAAACTGTTTTACAAACGTAAAGAAGAACATTGCCCTATTTGCTGTTAGTAAATAAACAAATATGGGCAATTGGTACATTTAGTTATAATCTGACAAGAGCACTGCTTAAGGGACAATAATCTAGTCAAATAGTCACAGTAGTAAAAAAAAAAAAAAAAGTGAACCGAGTTTAAAAGGGACACGTGACTTTTAATATTCATTATGGTGAGCGCTGATTGTGCCTTAAATGCCACTTGGAGATTGGGGAACTTTGGTCACAATAAGATTCTCAGCTAGTGTTTTTAACTGTTGAACTGAAAATGGTTTTATATAACAACTCCCCTTATCAAATTCAGAAACCACAAATGGTGCCTTACCATCTGCAGCAGTGAGGTGTTTTGGGTTTTTATCTGTTTTGGTCCGTGGTAGAGCCTTTTTGCACAAAGAGGGATACTGAGCGCACATACACTATCTACGAGGGCACTGATTGACCTTATTGTTTTGGTTTTCATTTGTCATATTTTCATTGTCAGCATGATCCACAGACAGTAGATACTGAACTGACATTCATAGACTTTAAAACTTTATATTTTGGTTTGGTTCTGAAAATAATAACCCAGTTATTCCCTATCTGGGAATATTAGAAGTGATGATATGCACTTTGAATTTCCCTCATGTGGAGAACCCGGTTAGGATTGTTAAGTGAACAAATGGTGCTCTAGCCCGGTGACCATGTATTATAGTATCTGCCTGAGATCATGCACTTTAGGGACTAGTCTGAAGTTGCAATGGTCCTTTGCAGAAATATATAAAAGAGGATTTAGGCTTATGAAGGGAACAGCAAAGAACTGTGCCCAACTAAAACCACAGGCAGTTTATTAGCTGCTCGTTAGATGCTCCAAATTGTATTCTCTTCTTTGAAGGTGTTTGTTCCAGTTTTTGTCTTTCCATATTTGTTCCCAGTCAGCACTTTTATTACATTCTTTGCAATGGGGCGTGATGGTGTTTTGGGTGATGGTAAGGATAGGCTAAGGATACACTGATATATTTCAAAGCTGCGTTTAATACTAACCATAGAGGTATTTCAGCATGGGAAACTGTTTGGTTATAAGTGATCATTTTTTTGTGACCTTTACTGGTTTGGGTGCATTTTCTACATTTTCTCTTAATACTCTCCTAAACAGAACTTACTAGTATATCCTAAGTGTTCATTGAGCCACGTTGTTTATGTTGGCTTTCAATCTGAATCTTAAATAACAGCTTTATTGTGTAACTTCTTACAGATGCATTTTGCACATTTATTTTTATTATTTTACTGATAGTATAATTCTCCTGGTTCATGTCAGGATCAGTTCCAGGCTCATTCGCCGTGGTGGATGCTGACCATTGAAAATCAAACACTTGATTAGATGAGTAGAATGTGTGTTTTCTGTTTTAAAGGGATCTTTCCTGGCTGGTCAGCGTCTACCTTAGCTTAGCTTAAGAACCGACCCTGGTTTACATTTTAATAACTCTACAAATCAAATAAAAGCTCAAAGATGTTTCTTGATGAACTAGCCTGGTGATGTAATAGCATAATGAGTAATACGTTTCTGCCTTTGGAACTCTGTATAATTACAATTAAAGAGGGATGGGTTTTTGATGTTAGTTTTGTAGTGCAATAAACTCACTTTTCACAAAAAGGCCTTGTGTGTTTAAGCCATTAAGTCTCAAATCTGAATATCTGTCAAAATATGTACGAGATGTTATATGAGCATACTGTCTAGCTGCAAACATTTAGAGTAGGGGCTCTCAAATCTTGTTTTAGTGTTTTCAGTTCAACAAAGGCTTCTCCTTTGGATCAGGTGTGTTGGAATTAGGGGAAATCTACAAACTGTAGGTCAGTGATACTCCAGGACCAGAACTGAAACCACTGGTTTAAAGTAAAGCCTTGGTGGAACTCCTGAATGGATCTAAATAGGTTGTGACCAGGCTGGTGATCACAAGATACTGTAAGTAGATTTATCAGGATAATGTTCTTCCTCATCTCAAGATGCACTATATGGACTAAGGTATTGAGACACCTGCTCATTCGTTGTTTTTACTGAAATCGTTGGTGTTAAGAGTTTATTATGCTTTTGTTTGAGCAACTGCAGTTGGGTGTGGGTGAATGTTGAATGATCACTACCAGACTTCATCTCCAACTGATCCCAGAAGTATTGGATGGAGCACCATCATTCCATAGAGTTCCACTGCAACAATGGGAATTTTTATACATTTCTAGCACATGGAGGGTCAGCCCTCCATGGGTTAATGGTTTTGGTTTCCATTGAATGTTGTGCATTTGGTTAAAAACAAAATGACTGTTTATATCAGTAAAGTTAACATTTATTCATTAAGATCTGATGTGATTAGTTGATATGATGAGTTGTGATGCAAGTATAGAGGTCTTTGAGCAGTGTATAATCAACTCATGGACTTCATGAACTTCTGGATTTGTTTATAAATTTGCATTCATTACTTAATATTAAATTATAAGGAACTAGTTAGCTTTTTAATTTGCATATTTTAAAAAAACAAAATTCAGTTTAGAAATTTGTCACTTGATTTTACCAGAGAAGTCTAAGCAGGTGGCAATATTCACCCCAACCAACTAGTTGCTTCACAGGTAAATAAATGGTACAAGAAACTACATCAGACACGTTTTGCTCGTTAGTATGTGTTTTGAGGTTTATGATGTACAGGAATAGACAACCAACTTGGGTCTTACTGTCATTAACATCAGAAATACAAAACTATCAAATACGTTAAATTTACAAAAACAACCCAAATTATTATAATTCAGTAAAAAGGCTACTTTGATTTTAGTCAAGTGCAGTAACTCTATTTGTACATGATGACATTCCTTTCACATTGAAACACATTCTATTCTCTTGCTTTAATTAAACCAAGTAAGTCGTTGAAAACAAGAATTCATGCGGCAAGTAGATTTAATGGCACATGATGAGGTCACTTATGAAATTTTTTGCTTGGATCCTTGGCGTGCTCCAGCAACAGAGAGCATGGAGTGAACTGGTTCCCATAAACTTCCTCAAACCTCCTCATCTTCTCCACCAAATTGTTGGCACCAAAGGAGTCCACAAAGCGGAAAGGACCTGTGAAGGAAGAAAATACATGAAATGTATAGAACCGACCAGTTACTAGTAGTTCAGTGTGCTCAGTGGCTTAATTACATCCTGCACTGTAAAAAGTTAAAGATCCTTGTGGACCTTTTGGAGGTTCTTCATTTTGAAACTGAAGGAAAATCTTAAAGTGCTAAAGGAACATTCAAGAACCTTGTACTTTTATTGCAGGTTCCTTGAAGCACCTTAAGAGCTTCCTCCACAGATTCAAAATGAAGAACCAAAAGGTCCACAATCATGTATTTTTAACAGTGACATTCTACTTTTTTCATACTTTAAACTCATCCCTAACGTGTTTAGAAGTAGAAAAGGTGTGACCATAGTCTTATTTTCCATAAAGACCAACAGAAATCTGATTTATATATGATAAATAAATTACATTTTGCTGTGGTTTAATAATTTCTTTATTTCTTCATTAAAAAAATTACTAAATTTAAACAAATGTACAGCAATGTACATAATCTTGGCTCCTTAGGGTTAAACCATCAAGGCTGTTATTTCCAGAGCTTGTGAATCTCACCTCCAAGGCATGGGGGGAAACCCAGACCGAATACAGCTCCGATGTCACCCTCCACTGGGTTGGCGAGGATTCCCTCTTGTAGGCACAGCACAGCCTCATTCACAAAGCGAGACACCAGCCTATACTGCACGTCTGAGTCAGATGATCTACACAGTGAGAAGGAGCAGAAGGAGGAGCAGAGCAGGAAGATTATTATTACAGCTGCACTTCATATCTATGCGTTTGAGGTTTAAATGAATTCTTTTGTGGGTTTTAGAGTTTCTCTACGAAACATCTACTGGTGGTTTAATCAATTGACGTATATTAAAAAAGTTACAGAAGTTCAACCATAAACGTGGTCACAAGCTAACCAATCAACACTCAATGCGACTCTTACACTGAAGCAGCTATTAGCACTTGCTGCTGCAACTCTGAGATCCTGATTGTGCACAAATGGCATGCAGTAGTTAACCCAGTTATACTGCTGAACAATTAATGCAATTCCTGCAGAACATATTTGTGCCCTGTTCTAATGACTAAAACCACACAATGACCACACTTGGATCTCAGGACTGTGTGCTCGAGTCAACAGTACAGCCTTTTCCAGAATGGAAGTGGGATTTAAAGGGTTAATAGAATTATTTTATTTAGTATTTGATTTTTTCTTTGTTGTATAAACTGTAATATATGTGACTATCACTTCAAGGGGTTAAACAGCTGACATTCATCACGAGAAGAACAACACATTTAAACATGACACACCTGTTATATGTCCACTAATTCACATTTATTCCCATAGTACATACAGAGTATGAGACTTGGCTGCAGTTCATTAGTTTGATAGTTACTTTAAAAAACAGAGGAGCAGTCAAAGATAGTGGTGAACAATTTAACCCCTTGTAGTTCCTTTAGCTGATATCACATGATTACTGTGTAGGGAATACAAGTGGAATGTAATGCTGCTCCGGTTCTTTTGGCTCAGAATGAAACATGCCAATTATGATGGACTCATGAAAATAGGCAAGCTCTGCTCTTGGTGTTTCAGGTGTTTCTCAACCCTGCATGTTTCAACACACCCCCTGCAACTCTAAAGTGTTGTTAATGAGATGATTAGTTGAATCATGTGTGTTGGGAGCAGGAAAAGCTAAAATATACAGAATATTGCTGCCTATTCTGCTATTACCGTATTTTCCGGAGTATAAGCCGCTACTTTTTTCCCACGCTTTAAACCATGTGGCTTATAATGAGGTGCAGCTCTTTCTTCTTATATATGTTATTTACCAGGTTTTTGTTTTTTTTGGGTTTTTTTAACTTTGTGGGTGCAGCTTATATTCTGGTGCGGCTTATAGTCCGGAAAATACGGTAGTAATTATTCCCAAGTCCTTTGGGCTAGTTTTGTCTTCTAGTTTTCAGTCCTCTCTGTACACTGTGTGGATAGCTAGCTTAAGAGATTGCAGCCAGGTTAGCTTTTAGCCCTTTGAGTGCCCTACTTTTAAGTTTCTACCTCATGTATAGTCTAAGGTAGTCCAGTTTATTATTATTATTATTTTTATTTATTTTTTTTTTTTTAAGCAAGCAGACATTGAGCAGAAGAAATTGAAAAAAACAGTGAGTTCAAGATTTAGCTGAGCACAAATACTCTATAGCTTCCCAAGCTTTAGCTTCTTCCTTTAGTTCAGTGAACAGTGGCACAAGACTCAGTTCATGTAATCATTCAGTTTACTTCAAAAACTTACACTGCAGGGTTTGGCGTCATCTTGAAAGACTCCAGAATCTCATTAAGCTCATGGTTGACCTCTCTGTGTTTGAGTCCAGGCTGGTAGACATAGCATCCCTTACCAGACTTGCGACCTGCCAGATTATTGACAAATCAGTATAGACACATGTACACAATGACTACAATCTGTCACATTTCAGAGGTGTTCACCATGATCTCAACTACCTTTAAACCCTTTCTCCACCATAGTCTTGAGAAGTTCTGGATTTCCTCCAGCAAATCTCGAGCCAAAAGCTTTGCCCAGGTCCTCAGCCACATGAGCAGCCACATCAATGCCCACTTCATCTGCCAGAGTAGCAGCACCCACTGGAAACCCAAAACCTGTAGTCAATGAATCCAGCTTCTTGGGGTCCACTCCTTCCTTTGTTCACAGAAATGCACTTTATTACTTATTAGTTTTAGCAAAATGTTTTACAATTATTACTATTAAAGCAATAACTTTGTAGAATGCACACAAATGGATGGCAGTGCACATACCTGTAGTACCCTGACAGCTTCAGCTAACATGGGAGCTAAGCATCTAGTGGTATAGAATCCAGGTCCATCCTGCAAATTAAAAGATTTTGGATCATTTCAACACTACCAACAAAAATAACAACAACAACAACAACAACGCATAAATTCTAGCTCAAACTTGCAAACAAAAATCACCTTAATATTTAAAAACTGTCAGGCCAACTTGATAAACTCGCCCCACTCACCCCAACCACAATGATGATTTTGCCTTGCTTAAGACCAACTGCAACTGCAGAGGCTGTGGTGTCCTTAGATGTTTTGTCCGTAGTAATAATCTCCAGAAGCTGCATTTTGTCCACTGGAGAGAAGTAGTGCATTCCAATTACCTAAGAAAAGCCAAAGAGGGTATGTGTTTGACAAACTTCCCATAAATACTGCAAACATTCCTCAAAAGAAAGCTTGTAAAGTCAGCTACCTTCTCTGGTCTTTTACTGGCAGCTGCAATGTCTTTGATGGGGAGGGCTGATGTATTGGAGGCGAATATACAGTGGGGAGGAATGACCTGTAAAAGAGGGGAGTCATGATGAATTGACCAAAAGAAATGCTATATAAAGACTTGGACCAAAATCTACAGAACAACGACTTCCATTAAAAAAAGTAGTTGATCATGGAGTATGTATTCACCAGTTTTCATGAAAAAAATGTCTCAATGTAATCATTCCTTAGAAAACACTTCAATGCTCTGAACATTTGAGGGTATTTCTAAGTGCACTTGAGCGTAAGAATGTAGCTTACACAAGGAGGCTTTCAAATCATGATTCAGACTGACAGTCAGATTTCTGACATATCTACCTTGTGTCCAGAGGTTTAACAGTCTGGACAGCACAAAAACACAAGAAATCTGATTTTTTGGAAACTGGACCCAAACCACTTTTGGTGGCGGTCTGAAATCTGATTACAACTGGATTTGTACAGGCGTGTCTCAGTCTGCATGCTCTGCACACAAATCAGATTTCAAAGAGTTTATTATGTTACTCACAATGCAGAAAACAACAACCCTGTCAAATCCAGAGTAACAGGAGTGCAGGAATTTGAAAATAGTGTAGTGGCTACATTTTTTCATTGCAAAGCACAAATAATGCCATGCAGGTCCAAAACAATGAGTCTGAAACACATTATGAACATGTGGGATAAATATACTTCACCATTTAATGTCTACTTACAGCTTCAACCTCCTTAAGAACCCTATGTTTGATGGCGATATCCTCAAACACAGCCTCAATAACCATGTCAGCATTTTGGAAGCCACTGTAGTCCAGCTGCCCTGTAAGCCCGGAGAGTATGGTGTCCCTTTCAAATGAGGTAATGCTCTTCTTCTTGGTCTTGTCATTTAGTCTGAGAGGACAAACAGAATTAAGGTAACTTAAAGAGGCACAGTGCTGTTGTCCATCACTTGTGAAGTGATGCAGTTCATTCTTACCCTTTGTAAACCTGTTGTTGCCCTCGGTTCAGTCCCTCAAGTGTGGTGTCCTTCAGAATGGTGTTAACTCCTTTATCCACAGTCACCTGAGCAATGCCTGCCCCCATCAGTCCTGCTCCCAAGATGGCTAGTGTTCTATGGACAATGGATTGGTACAACATTATTTATGGTGCAAAATCAAAAAGTCCATAATAAAAAGGTAATTCAGTAGAACAATTTCAAAAAGAATCAAGTAATGGCACTCACTTAACCTCCTTTTCTGGGACTCCAAATCGGTTCTTTTTACAAGTGACTTGGCCTTGGTATAGTCCAACGAGTGCATTGGATTCAGTGGTCATTGCTAATTTGCCAAAATTCTGCAATGCAGAACATGGATTAAAAGAAAGCATCATTTATAAGTACAAAAGAAAACACATTCCATCAGGGAATTCATTTTACCTGCGACTCTGCTAGGTATCCTGCAACTGATCCCTGTTCCATACCAGCCTTCACACACTGCGAGAAAAAGAGAGTGAATTTATGAATGTTAAAATGATTCTGAATGTGCCCAGAAAAAGGGTTTATCAAAGTGTAGTTCACTTAATCTGATTATCATGAGAGTCCCCACTGGGCATGTGAACACAGAAATCTGGATCATGTCTTTCAGTGTTGGGCTTTTTTTTTTATTTTAGCTTTTAAGACGAGGTATTCCCAGTCAAAAGAGATAAAACTACAATAAGAGTATAAAATTGGGTTCACATGTATAATCATTCTTCAGATGGAAACAGTTCCTCTCCTATAACCTAACATGTATAATAGGTTTGTGATTTAGATGGAGGTGAATCCAGGCTGAGTGCAGGTCTAAATTGTATTCTTTTGGTCCGATAAGGTCTAGATTCACACTGCAGTTTAGCAAGTGTACTAAAGAACTTTGCCACATCCTGTTGTCATCACCTATATGGGTTGCGTCTCCCTATACTAGACCTTGATTGTTTTGGACAACACACTTGCAACCACCCAAGACACACTAGCAATTGTCTCGTGAACCACATAAGAAAACACTACCAACCAGTAAGCAATGTCATAGCATAATGCTGTTCCATTTTCCTTTAGGAAACACTTTTTTGGTTGTTACTGTAGTCCTAAATGTTTATGACATGCTATTTGTAATATGGTTGTAGTATGAGTGAGTTTAAACGTGTTTTGTGTAAATTTATGTCCATATTTTGTGTTATTCCAATACACATAAAGGAAATAAATATGGTGTAAAACAAAGCATTTTTGTTCCTGGGTGAAATGGTGCATTTTCTGCAAAACAATATTATGGATTTACAATCAGCTATAATGGGATGATCCTTTTTGACCAGGAACACAAAATTAATCTTAATTTTATCTAATCTTAATTTAGAAGTCCTTGTACGTACCTCAATTATTTTCAGGGGTGCAGGGTACAACCCTTTGGTCTGTTTCATAACTTTCTTCTGTACAGTATTGTAGATCTGATTTCGCACAAATGGGTAGCTCATAATGTAATCTTGTATTTCTGCAAAGACACAAATACAATAATAATACTGATCAGAAGCCAGAATGTCAGAGTATAAAACAGACAAAAGACAAAGGAAAGGAACAAACTTTGCATCATAGACTTTTCTTTAGTGAGTGAGATTTTCTTGTTGACAATTCCCCGAGCACAGTCTACAGCCACTTCCTCCAAATAGTCAATAGTTCTCTCCTCTGGGCTCTTCAATCCAGGACCTGGGATACAGTTTTCAAGTTGTTTATTTAAGAAGCGGAAAACCTCATAATCTCATCACAAGAATTTGTAGGATAAAGAAATATATTAGGTATTACCAAGTGTGTCGACCAACTGATGCACCAGACCCATTTTTTTGGCTTTATCTGCACGGATGTTCCTTCCTGTTAGCATCATATCAAAGGCACTGGGAAGTCCAACCTAAATGGACACAAACATTAAAGGCCTGCTACATATAATCTATCATAATTGAAAACTATAATCTATATACTATTGAGTCTCAACATTTAATATTGAGCTTTTTTGTTCATCAATTAATTAAAACATTTTAACTGTCATTTTAATTTTGTCACATTAAAGCAATACATTTCAAGCTTTTGTTATAATTGTTTTAATACTGAATTGTAATTTAGTCAATTTTGAATTTAAATACTATATTTTCAGACTCTGGATTTCTGATTTTCATGAGCTATAAACCATCCTGATTAAAAAAAAGGTAAGAAGTGTGTCACACATGTAATATATATAAAATCTGACAATTGTTGTATGAAATTATGAACATGAATGAACTTTCACAATATTCTAATAAGATAAGTATATTCTAATAATATTTATAACAATAACAATAATAATAATAATAATAATAATATAATCTGATAAGTATAATCTATTAGAAAATGAAATAAGAAAAGAACAGAAAAGGTTTAAGGGTAAATCTTACAAAACACTATATTTTCAAGTTTTAATTTTTTTTCAAGGTTCTTAAAGACAGTGGAGACCATTTTTGGCAGTCTTTGTGTTCCGCCGGCACCAGGTAGAAGACCCAGCAGGACCTCTGGGGTGCCCAGAACAGTCTTCTTGTTCTTCGTGGCAACTCTGTACTGGCAGGCAATGGCAAACTACAGAACAGAATGAGCAGAGTGAGATCTCAAACTCAGGTATGAAATATCATCTATTTGGTTTCAGCAAGCAAATAATTTTATAGTACAGGTATACACGCACATGTCTGAAAATCAAATATTAAAAATAGTTCACACACAAAAAAGCAAAGGCAAGCATTTCAGTGGTTAAGATGATAAAACCAAACCAGAATCAAGAGAGTGAGAGGGACCTGCTTATACATAAAACTTCTTGATCTAAAGACTCTAATTACAACTTAAAAATGTAATTTTCAACAACAGCAACATAGATAGGCAGAGAAATGCCAAACTAATTCCGAAATCAGTACTAATTTGGCACAAGGGGCAAATTTCCAAAGTCTGATAAAAAAAAAAAAAAAATTCCAAATGATTTCTTATTTAACATTTGAAAAATGCTTAATATTAGGGAGTTAAAATTAATGGGGATGGTTTGTCAGCTGTTTCGTGTTCTGCAGCATGCCCTAAAAGAACTATAATTTGCTTCTAATTTAGCTTCTATGTTGATACATGTCATCCTGTCATGGACTAGCTGCTCACCCACCATCACCAACTGTGTAGAAATGTACTGTTAATATTGTGTCCACCAGCAAACTAACATTACTTCAGTTTACCTGAGTAATAGAACAGAGGTGTAGGGGTCCAGTGTCCCCTAACTGTTTGACCAGAGGAGGATGGTCCTCCCCTGTGAGCCTGGTTCCTCCCAAGGTTTCTTCTTCCAGCTCTGTCTGCCTCTTATCCTTTGTTCCTGTGTTGTTAACCTTTTTATTTCTTGATTTCTGTGAAGCTGCTCTGTGACAACTTCAGTTGTGAAGAGCGCTATACAGATAAATGTTGATTTGATAAGGAATTATAATACAGCTGACTTTGACCTTGACACTACATAATGTACTGGTGTCATGGGTGTGTTTCATTTATGGTTGAGGGTTTTTGTTTGCCATTACTACTATTATCTGTCATTTAGGATATTTTTTTCAACAACAGTTGATGGGCATGATTAACAGAATATGTAAACACCTCTATAAATCTCTATGAAGGGCTCTGTTTTGGGCACTGACACTGGTGTGTAATAAGAATGAACTAGTTTGAACTAATTATTTAAAATATTTCCAAATCTACCTCCAATCCTCCACCAAGACATGATCCATTGATAGCAGCAACAATAGGTTTGGGAGACTTCTCAATTTTTTCAAACATCCTCTGGCCCTCCTGAGAGAGGGAAGTTACTTCTTCTGCGCTTTTACAGGCCTGGATCATGCTACACCAAAGAAAACAGATCATGAATTAGACATAAATTATGAAGGAATGACCTCATACTCAGCAGCAGAGCACAGCAGCAACAGAACTGTTCCATTCAAATCTTAGAAAAATGATGATGGGATCATGGTTATATGATAAATATGATGTGTTGTAAAACTCGTGCGTGTTACTAACTTGATGTCAGCCCCTGCAATGAAGCAGCCAGGCTTGGAAGAGATCAATACAGCACTTGTGACTGCATTGTTGGCCCAAATCTCTTCCATAACCTCGGTCATCTCCTTTTGCATCTGAACTGACAGTGTGTTCACCTGTTAAACAGTAGTTTACACAGTAGTTTAAGTTTATTTAATTTAATCCCAATTCCAATAAGGAGCATAAACACAGAGCCACTGTTTACCTTTGAACTCGGGTCATTGACACGAACAACAGCCACATCTCCCTTGATATCATAGCTAACGTGGGTACGAGCTAAAAATATGTGAAAATTAATTTCAAACATGAGTAGGACAAATTTTTAAAGGTTACAAACATATAAATAAATAAATAGATACATACATAAATAAAGTTACAAATATTTACCCATGAAGGAGGAAGTGACACTGAAGCCTCTTCTGGAGAAATCTTTGAGTAAAAAGCAGAAACAGAGCTTAAGTTAGGAGCATATGCATTATATTAGAGCTGCAAAATATTATTTTTTGTTAGTTTTATATCATAGTCATCACATTTTGCACAAGTGTCACATCACAGCTGGTATCATGTAAGGCAAATTAGATAACCTAATATAAAAGATAAATTTGCACTGTTCTCATCAAGAGGCAGATTTTAAATACCCAATACGGTTTATTTTGCCCCAGTCTTCAATACACGGAGGACATTATTTATATTCAGTCATACTGGATTATTGACTTTTCGAACAAATCTGGTGAATGTTTCTGTATTTTTTAATATCGCAGTATATATTGCAGAACAACAAAATATTGCAATGTCAGTTTTATCCAATATCATGCAGCCTTACAATAAAAACAAAAGTATTTGGACACCTGTTTGTTTGTTTATTTATTTTTGCCAAAATCAAAGGCATTAAATAGTTCATCTTGCATTTGTTGGCCTAACAGTCTCTACTGTCCAATGAAGACTTTGACTCAGCCTTGCTGTAAGAATTTGACTGCATTCAATGACAGGAGCATTACTAGCATCAGGATGTTGGATGATTTCTACACTTTTCATTTCTGTTTTATATAAAGTGGTGCTTGAAAGTGTGTGAGCCCTATAGAATTTTTTATATTTTACCAAAATCCAAAGTCCTAAACGTAGATAAGGAGAACCAAATCAAACAAAGGAGACCAAAATATTACACTTGGTCATTATTTATTGAGGGAAATGATCCAATAGGACATATCTATGAGTGGCAATTTTGAACCTTTAGGATTTGGAGATAATCTGAAGGTGAAATTAGAATCAGGTGGTTTAAATCAATCAGAGAGAATCAGGTGTGAGTGTACACTCTGATTTGTTTAATGAGTAGGGATCTATCTAAGCCTGATAGTCACAACATGTTTGTGGAAGTGTATCATGGCACAAACAAAGGGGATTTCTGGGGAGCTCAGAAAAAGAGTGGACCATCTCTATAGAGAGGACTCAACTAATCTAAAAAAAAACCCTATCCTATTTGTGAAACACAGTGGTGGTAGTGTCATGATAAGGGCCTATTCTGCTGCATCTGGGCCAGGACGGCTGAATTGAAAATTCTACCAGCAAATGCAGCTAAGCAGCAGCAGCAGCATAGCATATTATATATATATATATATATATATATATATATATATATATATATATATATATATATATATATATATATAAAATATGTTGCTGCTTAGCTGCATATACATCACCGTGTCTGTGTGTCTGTGTGTGTGTGATATATACAGTGGTGGGTATATATGAACAAAAACTCTCTCAATAACTTGTCATGGGCCCTTGAGCATCAATTAGAGCTTGACAATGATGTCTCGCACTATTCACAAGTTGACTTATTGTCTGCAGAGGCATGGCATCCCACTTCTTGAAGGCCAGCCCTCAGGTCATTGAGGTTATGCAGTACAGGGTTAAGACTTGGTACCCTTAGAATTTTAAGGGTAAGTTAATTTTAACAGTGAGTGATAGAATATAAAATCCAAAAAAAAAAAATCACATTGTATAAATTATATACATTTATTTGAATTTTGCAGAGAGAAAAAATATTTGATCCCCTACCAACCATTAAAAGTTCTGACTCCTACAGACCAGTTAGACAGTCCTAATCAAGGATACCTGCATTAAAGACAGCCATCTTAAACTGTCACCTGTATAAAAGACTCCTGTACACAGACTCAATTAATCAGCCAGACTCTAACCTCTACAACATGGACAAGACCAAAGAGCTTTCTAAGGATGTTAGGGACAAGATCATAGACCTGCACAAGGCTGGAATGGGCTACAAAACCATAAGTAAGATGCTGGGTGAGAAGGAGACAACTGTTGGTGCAATCAAAAGAAAATGGAAGAAATACAAAATGACTGTCAATTGACATCAATCTGGGGCTCCATGCAAAATCTCACCTCGTGGGGCAACCTTGCTCTCACCAATGCTGTAATGGATTAAAATCCTGCAGTGCCCACAAGGCCCCCCTGCTCAAGGCACATGTGCAGTCCCGTCTGAAGTTTGCCAATGAACACCTAAATGATTCTGAGAGTGACTGGGAGAAGGTGCTGTAGTCAGATGAGAAAAATTCAGTTCTTTGGCATTAACTCAACTCGCCATGTTTGGAGGAAGAGAAATGCTGTATATGACCCAAAGAACACTGTCCCCACTGTCAGACACGGAGTGACAACCTCCTACCCTCCACCAGGACATTAAAAGCAGGTCGTGGCTGTGTCTTCCAGCACGACAATGACCCAAAGCATACAGCCAAGGCAACAAAGGAGTGGCTCACAATGAAGCACATTAAGGTCATGGAGTAGCCTAGCCAGTCTCCAGACCTTAATCCCATAGATAACCTATGGAGGGAGCTGAAGCTCTGAGTTACCAAGCGACAGCCTCAAAAACGTACTGATTTAGAGATGACCTGCAAAAAAGAGAGGACCAATTCCTCCTGACACGTGTGCAAACCTCATCATCAATTCCACAATCAAATGCCACCAAAGGTTTTGCCACTAACTATTAAATCTTGTTTGCCAGAGGGATCTAATACTCATTTCTGTCTGCAAAATAAATGTATATAATTTATACAATGTGATTTTCTGGATTTATTTGTGATATTCTATTAATCACTGTTAAAATTAACGTACCCATATATATATATATATATATATATATATATATATATATATATATATATATATATATGTGTGTGTGTGTGTGTGTGTGTGTGTGTGTGTGTGTGTGTGTGTGTGTGTCTTTGTCAGTGGGCAAACTTACAAAATCAGCAAGGGATCAAATAATTATTTCCTCCACTGTACATA
Organism: Acestrorhynchus altus; assembly: GCA_034509495.1. Taxonomy (NCBI): domain Eukaryota; kingdom Metazoa; phylum Chordata; class Actinopteri; order Characiformes; family Acestrorhynchidae; genus Acestrorhynchus; species Acestrorhynchus altus. The sequence goes on from CM067513.1 coordinate 15,595,919, forward strand.
CATTTGACAGACAGAGAGAGAGAGAACGAAAGAGAGAACGAGAGAGAGAAAGAGAGAGAGAGATCAGCCAATTGTGTTTCAGAATTTTCTCAGGGGGCGGGCCAGACCGCCTGACAGACAGCAGACACTGTGTAACCTTTCACCCATATTCTCCCCGTGTGAACTCCGAGGATCTGTGACTTTGCTTGACACTCGGTATAACCTTCTAAACAGAAGGTTAAACTCATTTTCACGGCACATGTAAGCAAATAAGTGCATTAACTGGTGACTGGAGCAGAGAAATGTCTGTAGTTTAATAAGTGTCTCTACAAAGGAGAACTAAACATAGCAGGCTAACGTAGCTCATATAAACACAACCAGAACTCCAGACAGAACAGCACCGTTAATCAGAATAATTGGACAGTCCTTATCTATCTAACGCCCTCCCTCATTCATTCATTCATTCACCTCAGTCACTCCCTCCCTCATTCACTTATTCATTCACTCGCTTCCTCCCTCATTTACTCCCTGCCTCACCTTCATTTCCTCAAATATTCGCTCCTTCCTTCCCTCCCTCCCTCATTCATTCATTCATTCACTTATTCGTTCACTCACTTCCTACCTCACTCTTTCATTTCCTCACTAGTTCGCTCCTTCCTTCCCTCCTTCACCCCCACCCTCACTCCCTCATTCATTCATTCATTCACTCACTCCCTCCCTCCCTCCATCCCTCATTCTCTCATTCCCTCATTCCCTCATTCACTCCAAAGTTCCAGATAAAAACAATGAAAGCTAAGAAGCTAAACTGTGAGGCTAATCATCCCCTCAGTCAAGTCAAAGTCTTTAAACAGCTCGTGCACGTCGTTATGCGCGCGCTGTAACACAAATCTGTTACCATCAGTGGAGTAACGACCTAAACTCCAGTAACCAGCCTTTACTATCCGAACCTCTCAGGACAATGAGTCAGCAGTTAGCAGCCTCCCGCTCTGCTCTCAACTCAACAGAGCTGAGTTGAGTTGAGCTGAACCGGTACCTGAATACAGACTGTGTCTGTGCCGCACTGCCTGTCTGCACAGAACACCGAGCGCCCGCAGTCCTGCCATCTTGCGAGGTCAACGCTGACAAGAGGAAGTATAGAAAAGTCCACCAAGACCAGCCGACCAATCACCGCCCCGCACTGGCGAAAGGGGCGGGCCTTCAGCTGCTTAAAGAGGAAGTGTGGTTGGGGTTCGGCGATACCGCTGCGTTACCTTTCGATACGATACCAAGAGTAATTATCTGATATCGATACTTAATAATCACACACGATTAATGTGAACAGACTTCTGACAGAAATATTACATACTCATAAACATTAAACATTCACAATTTAATACAGATAAATAAAATATTTTTTATTCATTTGTAATAGTTTTTTTTTAAATGCAGGAAGTTTCTCTCTTTGCCTCTTTTTTAACAGCACTTAACAAAGTAATATGCCATAAATATTGATTATATGTTCAGTTAAACATTTACATCGCATGGCACCTGACAACTAATTCTTATTTAGTCCATAGCAGACCTGATCAGGTGATCAAGTCATTGTTTTCCTTCTCTTTTAATAAATGTTCTTATAAATCCTATTGACATATTTTGTGGTTTTCTTGTTTACAGTTTTTAACCCAAAAACATGTTGACTTTTTTGAGTAAGGCTGTGTGAAATGAATCCCTGTTTCCTCATTAGCATAGCATTTTAAGACTATTTAGTTACTAAATAGGGGTAGATAGATAGATAGATAGATAGATAGATAGATAGATAGATAGAATAATAAAAATAGATATTGAAAAATAGATGATATAGAAAATATATGAAAAGTTCTGTGGGAGGGTTATTGCACATTATTATTATTATTGCAATCATTCTGGTTATATTGTGGTGGTCAGGTTTCTGGTTACTGGTTATTGCTCCTACCCATCCTCAGTCCTCCTGAAGAGTACCATACCAATATGTACCATTCTCTACTATTATCTTCTTTTGGCTTATGTATCCAATGGCACCCAGTCATGCCAGATCTTGCAACAGAAACAAAGAAACATTAGCCTTCAGAATATTGCCCACTTCCTATGTTTTTCGTGAAACAAAAAAAAACAATCTTGCCTGCAAAAATGACCTATTTTGTGATAATTGTTCATTATCCTGAGATAATTATTTCAATATGTATTAAGAAAACATAAGTCACTTTTCCTTCTAGATGGCACCAATATACCACACCATCTCCCCCCATTCCCAACATCTATTGTTAAAGGATGTTGGAAATTCATGATTCAATCTATTCTAATGGAAACTAACCAGTATTTATCACTTTGAACTCAAATACAAAGACACTGTTTTATTATTTACCCAACATACATCATTATATAGTTTCAGAACACATTTTGAAAAACGTTTTAAAACAGTTACAAATATATATGCAATGTTGTATGGATAGAAAATATCCATTTAATAATCTGAGATTGTACTACAAAATCGATGAAAGGACACAAGAAAAAAATAACAAAAACAAAAACAAAAAACAACACCCCACCCCTACACCAAAAACAAAACAAACAAACAAAAAAACAAAACTAAAATAAAAACACCTGCCTGCAGAATAACCTGAACAATTTTATTCGAACTAATTACCCCATGAAAATACCAAGATAATTATACCAAATCAATATATCAAGATATTGATTAAATTAAATGGATATTTTCTATCCATACAATTTGTCGTTCACTACTATTATGCAATAATAGGCTAGTCATGAAGGATATGCTCTCTCCTATATCAGCCAGACCTGTTGTTCATTAGAAGTGAATGCCTTATTAAAAGCAATTACAGTATCTACTCCCATTTCTTAATTTCTTAATTGGCTATGAGACTTATACAACTGGTTCTAATCCCATCCTTTCATACCACACTTATCTCATGCCTTTTTATCAACAACTTTACAAAGGTCAGGATTTCACCAATTAAACCCACTCTGGACAGGCAGTGGCAGCATCCTGAATGGGTTAAGCTCAGCCAGCCTGCTGTTTGATAAGCAGATGCTACCAGCAGGGGCGCTGTGTGAGGGGTGAAAACAATTGTAAAGGCCTGTGGCCATAACTGCCCTGTAGTATATGAGTGGTGGAAAGATTAGTCCATAGTCCACAGTGAAATAGGATTTTTTTTTTACAAACATGTCTACAAAACTGCAATACCTACAGAAATAGTTTTTGTACTCCACTCCTCTTTTAATCAATGCAAACCTTTAAAAAGCTAAGCAAATCAATACCTACTCCCACCTCAAGAAGGAGGGGAGCGGCACTATGTTGAGATTGTGTTTCATTGTGTTGAATGATCTCAATATCTATCTATCTATCTATCTATCTATCTATCTATCTATCTATCTATCTATCTATCTATCTGTCTGTCTGTCTGTCTGTCCATGTCTGCATAACTGCAGAGTTCGTTGTAAAACTTGAAATGATGAAATGAACTACCATCAGATAATAACACAATACTCTAACTTTTTAGGTCTAAGACCACAAGTAGTTTGTTGTAATCATTACTTTAAAAAAAAAGAATTGTTCAGGTTTGTAAATTTCATACATCTATGTTTAGTAGCTGTTTTGAAGGGATGTGTCAGAAATCCTTATACAAAAACTCCTTTTGACTGCCACTATGTATACACAGGACAAACTGCGATGGCATCTCCGTACATCACCATAGACTGAGAAGCTGACTTCCAAAAAGCCCCAGCTCCAAAACAGACACCCTCCTAGAGTCATTGTCTTTACCAAAGGAACTTAGAAGGACTAAAATGTGTAAATTAATACAGAGTCTAAAGCAGGGGTGGGCAATGGGGGAGTCCAGCACAGTTTGCTGATTTCCCTGCTTTAACAGACCAACTAAAACTGGCAAGCTGATTCAGGTGTGCTTGAACAAGAAAGGCACAAAACTGAGAAGGAATCTGGCCGTCCAGGATTGGAACTGCCCACCTCTGGTCTAAAGGAAAGAAACAAAATCAACCATTCCAGTCAAGCAAGTAAGCCTCAATCAATCAAGCCACAATCAATCAACCCTATCAACCTGCCACAGAAAGAATCCAATACCAAAGTGTGTTTGTTAACCCCACATACAAAGAAAAGCCTTTTGGGGGCTTTGGAGGAAATTTTACAGTCAGGTCCTGTGGTCAGATGAGACAAAGATATTTAGAGGGCTAAAAGTGAGGCTTTTAACCCAAAGAACACCATGCTAACTGTTAAACCTGGTGTTGGTAGCAACATGCTCTGGGGCTGCTTTGCAGACAGTGGAAATGATATATCAACCCTTCCATACTAACTGTAGCTTAGCTATAACTGTTTTTTTTTAATGAAATGGTTACATTTCGTATTTCTTTGCAATGCTGATGTTTCACATTCGTCAGAGATCACTACACATCCTTTTGACTGCCACTATGTACGCAAGACAAACTGGATGAAAACTGTTTGCAATGGCACCACCTACTCTACCTAACTGTATATCATTGCAAGTTATTGGGAGGTGTAGCCACTTTGCCAAAATCTAGAACAAGACCCAAACTCTAACCTTCAGCTGAGTTGGAGATTGTTTGGATGATGAGGAGCAGACCAAGAACCACCAAGACACTGGAAGCTGCTAGAACCCTAGTGTCACTGTTTAGAGTCTAGCATGTCTTCCAACATCAACGTGAACTGAGAGGGTGCCATCCAAAAAGCTCTCGCTCCAAAACCTAGTCTTTCTAAAGAAATAAAGGTGATGCTTTTAACCCCAAGAACACTGTGTTAACTGTTAAACCTGGTAACAACATACTCTGGGCTGCTTTGCAGACAGTGGAAATGGTAGATTAACCCTTCCATACTAACTTTAGCTGGGTTAAGTGTATTTTATGAAAGAAGTTGGTTACGTTTCCTACTTCTTTACAGTGATTATGCTTCACTTTTCAAACATCATGTAAAGATAATGTAAGACACAGAAAACAGCCCTGAGATACACCTAGTGATTACATCAAGATAAAACACGAGATCCACTACTGACTCAATCCTCAGCTAAAGAGTAGGTCAAAGTTAAGACAGTGAAGTGTAAGCACCACAATCTTATGAACGGGTTGTGCCCTTGAAATGAAGCAGATGACAAAATTGCTCTCAGTGAAGTCTTTTCATTTTTCAGTGGAACACAGAAACACCATTGTTATATGAAGTAAAAAGTTCTCCTGGCTATACTCAGGACTACTCTCACATGATCATCTATAACAAGGAAGGCATACAAAACCCCCGTAACCCCCATATGCTTCCCACTCAAGCAGTGCAATCAGAAAAAGTCCATGTACTATCTCAGAGCAAAATCAAATGAGGTCTGATGGCTGGGTCAGACAGATCTTTTAAAGAAGTGCATGATGTTAGATGTTACTCTAGGTCTCTTATCGCACAGGATTGATTGGAGGACTGTGCATGAACTGAATAAGGCCTATTCTCCATTGTTTTTTGACACAGTGGCCCATACACTGCATTAGTGATTGCATCACACTGCCCTCATTAAGTTAAACCACACTGTGTTCTGCCCCTTTTGTTTCTCAACGGCTGAAACGGATTGGATATTTGTAACAGTTCCTCATAATCACAGTGTTTGTATACCGGGTCACAATAGATGCATGAATGTGTAGATGGTGTCAAGGTCCATCTGAGACGTGCTGTGTTTGGACAGCTGTGCTGGGGGATAACATGTCATACACTGTGAGAGTCAGGCATTCCCTACTGAGCCCATATCACATATTATCTGTGGCCTTGATTGCAGAAAACTTAATGGAACAGCTACTAACTTCTTTAACATGTACTAACACGTGTGACTATGTCATATTTATCATTTACATTTACATTTACATTTGTGGCATTTAGCAGACGCCCTTATCCAGAGCGACTTACAAAAGTGCTTTGCTGTTTACTTAGAACATCCTTAGCTAGTAGACAAACACTCATCACTGCTCCAATGAAACACAGGTATCTCCAAAATGAAAGGACTTTACAGTAGGCAAAAATGCTCTTAACTTTGAAGTAATTTTAAATCATTTCTAATATATATATATATATATATATATATATATATATATATATATATATTTTTTTTTTTTTTTTTTTTTTTTTTTTTTTTTTGGGCTAATTAATAATTAAAAATAATTCCTAATTAATCCCGGATATGAACAAACAGAGGTGAAATGTGTGAGAGCAGAAATGACCTCCTTTAAAATGGATGTGATAAACAACTAATAATGCAATGATGATAAACACCGTGTGTGGTATTTTTCATTTTTATTGATACGTAACATAGTTGATACATAGTACTAAAAAGTGTAGATTGTGACTATAAAGTGCTCCATATCTCAACATTACACCTTCACAGTAATGCAGAAACAACATCAACCCATCAAATCAGTGTATTCGCTATTGGTTCAAGCTTTTATCCTTTATGCAGATGTCATTGATCAATATAGATGTTGCATTTAGTAATTTAACATATAGCAGTTGTTAGATACATACAGTACTCTCATCTTCATTCAATATAGTACTGAAAATAATAGTGGAACTCTTACTTTACTAGTTACTAAAAAATAATTTCCATCACAGTGAAGAACCCAGCAAAGAGCCAGTGAAGCATTCAAGTATGTGTGTGTTTTTATAAGTTTTATATAAAGAAACATTTTCTTTACTAAAGAGCCCTTTGAAGAACTCCTTTATTAAGAGTAGAAAACGAACGCAGCTTTGCGTTAAACCTTTCTGAGAAACATAACTCTGCCATAAGCAGATTTGGTCCTGTCTCAACTGTTTGGAGTTTGAACAACCAATTCAACACAGTTGCTGGAAATGTAATAGAATGTATTACGCTGCAAGTTTAACCATTGTACTACTTTATTTATTCATTTTAGTGGATAGTTTGCCAGACTGTGGCTCTTGCTGGACACTCCAGCTGACTTAACTCAAGAAATCAGTGTAAAAACTTCAAATTTGTATCCATACACATTTATACTGCATGAAGCACTAAAGTAATATTCCCACTAATAAACAAGACATGAACAGTAGGACCATAAAGTGCTCCAAATGTGAAGTGACAGCTACAGAATAGTACAGTTAATTATTGTACTACAGTATTAAAATGTCAACATCCATTAAAACAGTGTATCCTTCAATCGCCTTCACATTTTATTTGCATCAATATTTTTCAAGTCCATTATGAACATCTCATAGTAAACATACAAAACCTCAGACATTAGATATTGTATTTAGTTAGTTTGTTAAACAGGTGTGCATACCATACTGCAGGGCTTTGAGGTAAAAGATATTTCTGCAATAAGCAGATTCAACGCTGTCAACAGTTGCTCTGGAACAACTGGCTAAATCAAAACAGTTGCTGTAACACATCAATAAAATATAGCTAACATGAATGTTCAGTATTTAGTGTTCGTTCTTTAGACCGTGGACTCCATATGCGTCTGCAGAGCAACTTCTGTCTCCTGCTGGATATTCCAGCTGACGGTGTGTTGCTGAGGAGTGCCCTGACTGGAGGAATCATCTGTGCCCACAAGTTCTTCCAATTCGGATCCAGATTTCCGATTTGTGTCACAGCAGAGCTTTGGGGCACACTGACTATAACAGGGCAGTTCACACTCAGAAACAGCAGACTCCCTCACATCAGAAGAGAACTCTGGTTGAACTGTGGTGGCATGGATGCCCTCGTCGTGGAAAAAACTCTTGATGCGTTTGGCTATGTCCATGTAGGAGGCCGGGTCATGGCACTTGACGTGAGCTGTGGCGATGATCCGGCTGCCAGCCAGCTGCCAGATGTGCAGCTCATGGACAGCCAGGACACCTTCTAAACTCCTTAGTTTGATGTCCAGCCTCTGCATGTCGATTTGCTTAGGCACGGTCTGCAGGAGGATGAGGGCTGACTCTTTCAAGAGGGGGAAGGTGGTGTAGAGCAGGATGACCACCATTATCATACACAGCGTGGGGTCGAGGTACAGCACCCAACAGGGTCCAGCTGCTGAGACAATACCGCCAGTGGTGTTGGACAGGCTGTGCACTTCAGAATGTGTGTGCTGGAGGTCAGCGCAGTGGCTGCTGTAGCAGGGATTAGTGCAGTTCTCCTCTCCATGGCACGGCCTCCACACAAAAGTGAAGATCAGAGCGTTGACCACTACAATGACTGAGCCGAGGGCATCACCCAACACGTGCAGGAAGACACCACGCATGTTCAGCTGTGCGGCTGACTCGGAACTGTGCTCCAGCTGCTCCAGTGAAATGTCACCATTCATCTGGACATTCAGGTTATGGCTTAGGATAATGTCTGGAAAATGGCAGAACAGTACAGTTGAAGAGTGAAGGGAAAACAGAAGAATTTCATAAAATGTTCTACTACAACTCTTTTTATCTAATTGATATGTTTAAAGATTGAAAATCTGTTTATATATTTACCAAGAATACACCAAAAAGCATCCAGTGAAACTGGGAAAAAATGGTGGTGTAATTAGGACGCTGTGGCTACTTGAGTAAACAAATCAATAAATAAATACAAAAAAGGACCCCTTCATATTATTATGGCCATAATAGTTAAACTAGGCTTATATTGTTATTCAAAACAACAGCACTGAATATTCAAGGGCAATTCCACCACAATTTCAGGAAAATGAAATAATAAAAAGGAACAGAAAGTCAGAAAGGTTTGATGTTAAATAGTGTGAAATGTGGCAGTATAGAGAAACATGGAGCATTGGTGATAAGACGATACAACTGAAGTGTTTAATGTCTGTTTAGAAAGTTATTACACAAAATTGTAACACTTTCTGAAGCCTGAGACACTCTTTGGCAGAACATTCTGTTCTAAAATCTATGTTTCCATTCCAACCATGGTGGAGAGATACTAGAAGGAATTAGAACAAAAAGCTAATATTATAATTATATTACTTCGTATTTCAAGTCTTTTGGTTCTGGGGGTACTGCATTTCTGATTTTCATGAATAAAGCATGCTGATCAAAACTAAAGCAAAAAAAGTATGTTCAATATGTAAAATGCAACCGCTTACTGCTTTGAATGAAACAATCGACATTTTCCTGAGAACCGAATCCCCTCAATCGCACTAGTTCACTGGTACAAGATCCATGAGGAACATTTGGGGTTTCTCCAATCGGAAATTGTGTTTAAAACACCTAAAAGTTCTTCAAACAAACTTTAACAAAACCACAAGGTTCCTGGAGGTTCCTTGAAGCACTTTAAGTTCCTCAAGAATCTTGTACTTTTTTTTTTTTACAGATGCAGTAATATATATTTCACCCTCAGAAGATAGAAGGTTAGAAAGTGTGACCCCTGATTCCTATCCCCGGTCAGTGATGGACCATCTCCCATCCAACCCTCTGAATTGGGATTCCTGGGAATTCTCCTTCAATCCAGAGAACATGGTTTCTATTTCCATCCAGTGGATACCTGATTCAAGCTGGATAGCATGGTCTTCTGCAGGACCACAGCTGCTTTTCACCATGAGGTTAGAAGCCTCTTCTTCAGCTTCCTTTCTGGCTATTTGATCGGATTTCTCGTAGTTCCTGTGCAAGTGTTCCCCATGATTGTGCCCACCGTGAGCGTGGCCACCGTGAGCGTGCCCACCGTGGGAGTGTCCGTGCGCACCAGCGTGCCCGTGGAACAAGAAAAGCCCCACCAGGTTAATGAGCAGACCCGCCACCCCGACCCACACCACCACGCGCGGGTTCTCGATCTCGTGGGGGTCCGCGTAGCGCTCCACGGCCTCCAGTAAGATGGTGAAGCAGAGCGCGGTCAGGAACACGGCGTTGACCAGCGCGCCCATCACCTCCGCTCGGATCCAGCCGAACGTGTTCTTGCTGGTGGCCTGAGTCTGCTCGGCGAAGCGCACGGCCACCAGGGCCACGGTGAGGGCGATCACGTCCGACAGCATGTGGAACGAGTCGGACAGCATCGCCAGAGACGCGGTGACTCTGCTGACCACCAGCTCCACGATGAAGAAGCCGAACGTCAGGCAGAGCATGCAGAGCAGCCGGCCGTGCTTCCGCCACTGAGCCATGTTCTCATACAGCGACCAGACACACACACACACACACACACACACACACACACACACACACACACACACACACACACACCGCGGATCTACATGCTGCGCCGACAGCACGCAGGAGACACAGCATCTGCTTCCGATTCGGGACGAGAAACAACACAACCCAACTTCTCTCTCTTCCCCCAGCCTTTAATCACACTCTGCACTTTGCCGGCTAACTTTGCACTCGCTCGCCCGGGACACGCCCCCGCCCTGCGCCCATTGGTCGAAGGTCGTGACGTCATTCCTCAACTCCTTTAAAACAACACAGAAATAAAACTGCATTTCTGTACAGGCTCAAACTACAGGTGGACAATCCGGGTCCATCTGTCACTGGTTCAGTGTCACTGGTTTAATATCACTGGTCTAATGTCACTGGTCGGGTGTCACTGGTCTAATATCACTGGTCCAATGTCACTGGTCCGATGTCACTGGTCCAGTGTCACTTGTGTGACAGTGTCACAGGTCTAATGTCACTGGTCCAATATCACTGCTCCAATGTCCCTGGTCCAGTGTCACTGGTCCAATGTCACTGGTCTAATGTCACTAGTCTAATGTCACTGGTCTAATGTCACTGATCTGATGTTACTGGTCCAATGTCACTGGTCTAATGTCACTGTTCCAATGTCACTGGTCATTGCCAAAAGGAATTGATTCCATTTACATATACAGTTAAATTGCCTACAAAATGTAGAGTGATGCTACCTTTTGCTCATCCTAAAAGCCTTCAGATTTGGCGATGTCTCCATAAACTGGATCTACATACTGTATATAGGACTCAAAGCCGCTGTTGTTACAAATGAGCTCATTTCACCATATTTTATGCAACAATGTGGAACATGTCAATGATCTCCATTATCTTCTCTCTGGCATTAGACCCTTGTGCATTAGCTATAAGACAGAACCCAGACTTCCCTGGTATTCAGATTGGCCAAACTATCCACAAAATATTGCTGTATGCCGATGATATTTTAAAGTATATTTCTAATACAGAAAATTCAGTGAACTCTCTCTTAACAACCATGGACTCATTCACTAAAGTATCAGGGTTTAAAATAAATAGGACCAAATGTGAAGCCCTCCCACTGACATCCCACTAGTTAAATTCAGCCTTTTATTTACATTTTCTATGGCATGAGAGAGGGATAACATATCTTGGTGTCCTATTTTCCTCAAATTTGTTAGATCTGAGCAGGGTTAATGTTGAACCTCTCTTGGACCATTTTAAAACCGATATAGAGAGGGGGTCTATATCCCTGCTCTATCTCTCATCGTGGGGAAAAGGCCAATGTCCAAATGTTGCCCCAAAATGTAACCATGTTATTCAGGCATTACAAATTCTATTGTTTTGAAATATTTCCATCAATTTGAGAAGCTTTGTAACATTTTTCTTTGGTATGGTAAACTGCCCAGATTACGTCTAAGTATATTACAAAAACCAATGGAACAGAGAGGGCTGGGCACACCTAATCTTCTGCTCTACCACTATGCTTTCTGCTTGAGACACCTGGTGTAGTGGTCACTCCCCCATGAAAGAGCTCAACCCTGGTATGATATAGAGAACCATAACCCCTATATAGATAACCCCTCCCTGATATTTGCTGCCTCTCTGTTGTGAATTCAAATCTCACATCTTCAGTGGCTATGGTGCAAAGTTTCAAAGCTGTTTGAGTTAACCAGAGTTGGCGGTATCTACAAATTTACATTCTCTGCTTATACTTGTTTGGGGTTGGTGCCCGTCCCCTAGAGGCAAAAGATCAAAAACATCTCTTTACCTTACACTGTCTTAGTTGTGAAGCAAACAGGTATTACTACCCTGTCGCTGCAGCTACACAGAACTTTAGAAATGATAGTTGGGGTACAGTATCCCTATCTGCCCAGCCTATACATTTTGGGAGATCCAAGCCCTCTGAAAATGACAGACCAGGAGTGTGACCAAACAGGTCTCATGGTAGGCAGGAAGCTCCTTTTGAGATACTGGAAGTCAATTCAAGCTCCCACAGTAAGTGAATGGTATGAGTTATTAAATAGAGTGGCTTCCTATGAAAGACATTCTTTCAGGATGATAGGGATGATAGGAGCAGTATTTCAAGATGTGGTAGAAATTCTCAGATCATATTGGTTTAGAACCAACCAGCCCCCATATGATAGCAAATAGCTGTCAATGTTTCACACAATCACCTTTGTTAAAGTTGTAGCAATAATAATAATAATAATAATAATAACTCGAGCTGCACCAAGAGCCCTTCGAGCTTCAAGTACAGCTCGGCTTGACCCACCATCCCTCAGGATGCAAGGTAAACATGCATCCAGACTCTTTTCTGTTCAGGCACCAAAGTGGTGGAACGAACTTCCCCTGGGAGTCCGAACAGCCGAGTCCCTCAATGTCTTCAAACGCAGACTGAAGACTCATCTGTTTCAGGAATATTTAACTCCATAAAGACTTTTTGTTTCAACACGGTCTAAATGTGTGGAATCTCTAGATTCCAGCCTTATCTACTAGCTAAGGATGTTCTAAGTAAACAGCAAAGCACTTTTGTAAGTCGCTCTGGATAAGGGCGTCTGCTAAATGCCACAAATGTAAATGTAATAATAATAATAATAATAATAATAATAATAATAATAAGTATTATTATTATTATTATTATTATTATTATTATTATTGTTGTTGTTATCATCATCATCATCATCGTCAATGCTATTAGGTTCTTTCTTGTTCACTTTCTATTTCATTTTATTTATTTACTTATCAATTCTACATATATATATAAATATATATATATATATATATATATATATATATATGTACCACAACTATGTAATGCAAACAAGGCAGTAGCATTATTATTATTGTTTTATTATTATTATTATTATTATTTTCCATTTTTATCTATCTATCTATCTATCTATCTATCTATCTATCTATCTATCTATCTATCTATCTATCTATCTATCTATCTATCTATCTATCTATCATCATTTTATTAAGTTACTGTGTATTTACTTTTTGTGTATTTTTGTTATTATAATTATTTGTTACTGTCTCTTCTCTGCTCTTCTTTCTGTGATATTTGTTACTTTGTATTTTCAGAAGGCTTTGTTAACTATTCTAACTATAAAATGTTGAATAAAATCCAGACCATAAAAAATGCCTACAAACTTCTGTTAGAAGCTACAATAATTAATTATCTATATCATTGAGTAGTGGGGTCAAAACTAAAGATGGAAAATCCAGGTCCAGGTTTTTTTTTACAGAATGTTTGTGGACTCTGAATGAAAACATTCAGCATTTTAAGCTTCATCCATTGCTGACACAAATGTGCAAATGCATACACATATCTTAGTGTAGTCTCTGCCAATACAATATGACTCTGGTACAGATAAATATGAACCTATTGACATCATGCTTTGGGGGTGAGTTAGGGAGTCGAGGTGAGATGAGGTTGGTTGGTAATCGTCCAACATTCTGACCTCGATCTGAACACTGTGAGCAAAAAAGCGAGAGAGCAAATAGCCTCCCGCTTCTTGTTTTCCTCTGCAACCCAATACCTGAGTCACTGATGTCATTAGCCCTACCTCCTCTAGCCAATCAGTCAAAGTCTGCATGCATGTACATGTAAACATGCACTGGAAGGATCCTTTGGCATTTAACTGGGATATAATTCAGTTGGAAACAAGTGAATTTTAGTTATTTCCAAGCTGGATTACTGATTACTGTAATCACTGATAATTACACAATGATAAATAGTTTGATAAGGTAGATGGGGTAAGTCTTGTGGTTTGTTAAGGTACATGTATTTTGTCTGTAGGTTACTCAGATCTTGAGTTATAAAGCCTAGAAAGCAGCATGTAACTGCATGCTAAGTGCAGATCTCAGGTTCTAAAAGTGAATACCCTTAATTTTACAAGAAACAATGAATAAGCTGGTGTCCTAATATTATTGTCTATAGCATATGTCCAACAATGTGGATCAGCAGTCCCCATACATTGCCAACATGCATATCTTTGTGGTGGATGTTTCTCCTGTTTCTCGGGAGAAAAAATTTGTAACCTTATGATTTTTGGACACATATACAAAGACCCCATTACAATCAAAACTCATAGTCAGCCATGCATGGAGTAAAAGTATGAAAGAAGAAGAGATCATGCAGTAGAAAATGAATTTGCAGTTTATCCTCTCTGCATTTTAGTCAGCGTTCACATGAGGGGTCTGATGCACTGAGCATACAGATGCCTTCTGCTTGTGTGCAAAATAACTAGTCAAGACCACTCTGGAGGCAGAACAATTGGTTGTCATGCAAATGGTTTGAATATCCTATTCAAATAACCAGCAGATGGAGCTTTCTGCTCCTCAGAGCTGTATACTGTACGTGGATGCATTTCAGTTTTTAGAAATTCTTTCATATGGAGTTGGTTTCTCAAAAACTATTTGGAAATGATCTGGCTACCTTCTAAAGCAGCATTTCACAGCTTATTTCCAATCTTTACTGTATTCCAACAAAGAGAGTTACATGACATTTCAGGGGACAGTGTTACACTTAGAGGTGTGTCTTCAATTCCATTATGTAAACGCAGCTTTACTGCTGGTGTTCACAAGCTAAGTTAGTTCTGAGCACAACATTACTCAGCTAGCCAGTTAACAAGCAAGCAAGCAAAGAAAACAGCATATAAAAAATTATTTTACTTTCATTTACATTAAAAGCTCAGAGGAATTGGTTATTCTGTGAACCAGGTGTGCTTATTCTGCCTCAGAGGCAGAGCTGCCTCCAGAAAATTTTGAGGCAAGATTTTGCACACAAGCTTCTCTTTTTCTCGCTCTCAGTGGCTATTATACTACTACTATTACAATTTCTGCAACTACTACTTCTACTACTACTACTACTACTACTACTACTACTAATAATAATAATAATAATAATAATAATAACAACAACATAGTAGAATATAGTGTAATGTGAATAGCAACAACACTCTCTCCATGGCAGACTGGGGCAGATTCCACAGCTAGGTAATCCCACTACACCAGGGGTTCTCACCCTTTTCCACCTCATGGCCAACTTGTTCATGACTAGAAAGCATAACAGACCACACCAGACCACAATAAACAGCTCAGCTTTTAATAACAAATTGTTTTTGCCTTTTTCTGACAGTAAAAATGTGAGGATTTGGGCCTGAACAACAAGCTTTGAAAATAGCATACCTTCATTTAAAAAAAAGACCTGTCTCTAATGTAGCTTACAAAAGCAATGAAGACATGTCTAGTAACAAAATGTAGACTTCTTTAATTCTGTCTGAATGATGTCAGATCCCATGCTGATAGGAATGATCTTGATTTTTACTTCTTTTTTTCATTCTGACTTAATGATTTTAGTGCCATTTCCAGCCAGCTATGATTTAGTGTCACCTTGGGGATAGGTCTGTAGACCCACATTTGGTCCCTGGCACACAGGTTGAGAAACACTGCACTATACACCAATGAGGCTAGATTCAGAATTCTACAGTCATCTTCATTCAAGTTGCTTTGGATGATATATATATATATATATATATATATATATATATATATATATATATATATATATATATATATATATATATCATCATCATCATCATCATCATCATCATCATCATCATCAATTCAAAGCTGAGAAATGATCATCCAGTTTCTATAGGGTTACCTACTGTGCTAAACCAGTGTTTCTCAACCCCGGTCCAGGAGGCACCCCTGCCCTGCACATTTTAGAGGTTTCTGTGCTCCCAGGACACCTGATTCAAAACACCCTACAACTTGTTAATGAGCTGACTAGTTGAATCAGGTGGGATGAGAGCAGGGTAAGGGTGTGTCCAGGACCAAGGTTGAGAAACACTGTAGATTTATATTCTGTAGTATTGATATATTTGACATATATACATATTAATAACAATTCGAAGCCGAAAAACAGCATTGCCTACTGTGCTAGATCAGTGTTTCTCAACCCAGGTCCTGGAGGCACCCCTGCCCTGCCCATGTTAGAGCCTTCTGTGCTCCCAGGACACCTCATTCAACTAATCAGCTCATTAACAAGGCTTTGATTGAGGGAAGTCGGAAAAGTGTGCCGGGCAGGGGTGCCTCCAGGACCAGGCTGGAGAAGCACTGCGTTAAATGAGGGTCTTCAGGAGTGGGCTTTGCTCAGCTGTGGATGAATACGTCATGTGTGAAGAGAGTGTCAGACTGCGTAAGCAGCAGGCAGGAGGCAGGATGATGCTCTGCCTGCGCGAGAGCCCATTGTCTGCAGCCATGCAGGGTGTGGACCAGCAAGGTGGAGATCAGGGCGGCGTTCGTCTCAGCACACGGCCGATCTCAGGAGCTTCCCGGTGCTCATCAGGGAGGATGTGCGTGTGTGTCGGGGTTTAAGCTGATGCTCTCGTGCGCTTTGGCTTTTGGACGACGTGGGAAGTTCTCCTCGCTCTGCTGATGGAGCATCGCTCTGCTTTTCCTCCTTCTCCTTGATGCCATGGTGCTGTCATCAGATGTGGTATGATGTCAAAGAGGAACAGCGCAGTGCTGCTGAGATCGAGGACCATGTCGGTGGGCAAGAAGCCCGAATCGGTCAGGGTGGTCGTGCGGTGCCGCCCTGTAAGCAAGAGAGAAGAAGCGATGAGTCATGAGAAAACAGTGGAGGTGGACGTGAAACTGGGACAGGTACGCATCCACAACCCCAGGACCCCCGGCACCCTTGTGAAGGCGTTCACGTTTGATGCGGTTTATGACATGACTTCCAAACAAACAGACCTGTATGATTATTCATGCAAACCCATGATTGACTCTGTCCTCCAAGGCTTCAATGGGACCATATTTGCCTATGGTCAAACTGGCACCGGGAAGACCTACACCATGCAAGGTCTGCCCATGGACCCAGAGAAACGAGGAGTCATCCCAAATTCCTTCCAGCACATCTTCACCCACATCTCCAGATCTCAGAACCAGAAGTATCTGGTGAGGGTGTCCTACCTGGAGATATACCAAGATGAAATCCGGGACCTCCTTTGCAAGGACAACAGCAAAAAGCTGGAGCTGAAGGAGAACCCAGAGTTGGGCGTGTATGTCAAAGGCCTCTCATCAGTGGTGACCAAGAACATCAAAGAAATCGAGCATGTGATGAACCTGGGCGACCAGTCCAGGTCTGTCGGCTTCACCAAAATGAATGAGCGCAGTTCACGCTCGCACGCCGTTTTCGTCATAACTGTCGAATGCAGTGAGGTGGGCATTGATGGAGAGGAGCACATTCGTGTGGGCAAGCTCAACATGGTTGACCTGGCAGGTAGTGAACGGCAGAGTAAAACGGGCGCCCAGGGACAGAGGTTCAAGGAGGCCGCCAAGATAAACCTGTCCCTCTGTGCTCTCGGAAATGTCATTTCTGCTTTGGTGGATGGGAAGAACTCCCACATTCCCTACAGGGACTCCAAACTCACACGTCTGTTACAGGACTCTTTGGGAGGGAACTCTAAGACTGTAATGATTGCTACAATAGGGCCCACATCATGCCACTATGAGGAGACCCTCACTACGCTGAGGTTTGCAAACAGGGCAAAGAACATCAAGAACAGGCCAAAGATCAATGAGGACCCCAAAGATGCCTTGCTCCGTGAGTTCCAAGAGGAGATTGCCCGTCTGAAGGCCCAACTGGAGGAACGGGGGATGCTGGCCAAAGAAAGGAGAAAGCGGAGGAACAGCATGAGGATGAAGAGGAGTATGAGCAGTGGCGAGGTTGAGACACCCAGGAACCGCGAGGTGGATGTTGTTGAGATGGTGGAGGAAGAGAGTGCTGAGGAGCACTGGTGGAAGCAGCAGGTGGGGCAGATGGCTAAGAACATTGCCAATGACAGCCCGGAGGTTAGAAGGAAATTAGGCATGGTGGATGAGAAGGCAAAGACTGTGGAGGAATTACTGAAGGAGCAGCAGGTTATGGAAATCATGATTGAGAAATATAAGGTCAGTGCTTTGGCACATTTGAGACCATTTGCTTATCCAGATCCAAGTGCACAATAAATGGGATCCTTTTTTCCATGTTTACTTGTAGGCCTTGGAAAGTAAGCTTCTAATTGGAGGAAAGAACATCATCGACCACACCAATGAGCAGCAGAAAATGCTGGAGCTGAAGAGGCAGGAGATTGCAGAACAGGTAATAACTAGAAGTGCACTAACCACAGTTTTTCAGATGATGCAAAGCCCTCTCAATAACATGTGTCTCCTGCTCTCACAGGAGAGACAGGAGAGGGAGATGCAACAGCTGATGTTTGAGCAGGATGAAGAAACAATTGAACTGAAAGAGACTTTTTCTACTCTACAGCAGGAGGTCGACCTTAAGACCAAAAAGCTTAAGAAGGTGAAGCAGGTCTTTAGTAAGCCCATCAAACTATATAAAACTGAAATGCTAGTGATGTAAATGTGCTTAATAATCCACTGTTGCACTTTAAATAAGTTTTATGATGTTGGTTTCGTAGAAAAAACTGAAAACGTTTCACGTCCCAGTGAATGTCCATATATGGAAACTAAGCCGCAAACCAGCGCCAGAATGTAATGATCCCTGTTTAAGTGATGTTTGTTGGTTTACTAAGTAAAAGTTTGTCACAGACCTAAATGCCATTTTTATTTCTGATCATTAGATGACTTCTTTTGTGCTAAAGGTAACAAAAAAGTAACAGAAAGACATAAACCTTATACTATTTCTCTTCCAAAATGAGCTCGCCATAAGGTCACCTTGCAGCTTTAAGGTGGTAGTAACATCAGGCTCCTGCAAATGATGTACAAAAATGATCAGGCTATAAACACCTGTGGGGTGTGGGATTCATTTATTGAGAAGAGAAAACGAAACTGAGAAAATAACACTTGCAAGACACTCTGCTCCATATGTTAATGCAATGTTGTTCCCTGAGGAGTCTCCTTTAAGAAAATGGCTGTGAAGGACCAACACTAACATCTAGAAGCAATTTTATCTTGTAGCAAAGCGACTTTTATTCACAAACCATGAAATACATTGGTGTTTCATGGTGTACTATAGGTATAGTGTCCTTATTGACCACATTTCTGATGAGAATGTGCTGTACACCGGGATGTTTGGCATTGCTAGAAGACCCATATGACTACATATTTGATACAGCTTCAAATTTAGCTATTTCCTTCAGACTGTGGTCTGTCACACCCAAATGAAATCACTCTTTTTTGCTAATCATTAACATCTACTTTGCAATCCATTTTCCATAAAGTGAATGAGACATTGCGCCACCATTGTGCCACCCTGTACCACCTCTTCTCAATTTATGAATTCTATCGCACACTCCACAGGTATTTATAGCCAGATCATCCTGCAACACCACATATACAAACATACAAGGTGGCTTATTTTCACTTCAAATATCAACAATACTTGTAATTTTACCCTAGATTTCAGCATATGGCTGTACACCGATTAGCACCTCTGAGTGAAGTGAAGAACATGTGAAGTAAAGTTGGGATACATTAGGTTCTTGAAGGTGATGTGTTAAAAGCAGGAACAATGGGAAAGCATAAGAATCTGGGCCAATCTGACAAAGATCCAGTTATGATAGCAAGACGGCTGGGGCAGAGCATCTCTAAAGCATCAGGCACGTCTTGTGGTGTGTTCCCAATATGCAGTGGTCAGTAGATACCAAAAGTGGTCCAAGAAAGGTGGCACCTGTGAACCGGTGGTAGGGTCATGGGCACCTAATGTTCACTGATGTGATCCATGGATGCTCCACCTCACAACTTACGGAAGTTAAAGGATCTGTTGTTAATGCTAATGTCTTGGTATCAGATGCTATAGGATGCCTTTGGAGGTCTTGTGGAGTCCATTCCTCATATGGTCAGATCTGTTGTGGTGGCAAAAGAAGGACCTACTTAATATTGTGAAGGTGGTACTAATGTTACGATTGATAGGTGTATTCATTTAATCAGCCAATGGATTTGAAGCTATAAACAATACACATGCTCCCTGGATGTCATTTTGCTTCATTTGTCATAAACTTTTATGACAAATGATGCAATGTCACACAGTGGCATTTTGAATGATGTAATGCTAAATTATATAGTTGTTGTACATTTATTGAACATTATTTGTTTTTGTTTCACAGCTGTATAGCAAACTGCAGTTGGTCAGAGCAGAGATAGGGGACATCACTGATGAACACGTGACAACAAGACAGGAACTGGAGCAGACACTGAATGAGCTCACAAGAGAGATGAAATTCAAGTATTTTTTACAGTTACAATCGTTAAATCATACTTAATTAACCATACATGGATATGTTCAATTTTAACAGGTCTGTCATTTTAATGTGATTTGTTGGGAATTGTTTCCATAGGAACCTTATAATTGACAATTTCATTCCTCCTGAGGAGAAAAACAAGATCATAAACCGTCTGCACTACGACAGCGAGGAGGACCAGTGGAAAGTCTTGCCCCTCCTTCCATCTGAAAAGTGAGAAGAAAGGTTACATAATACACTTTTCAAACCCACACACACACACACACACACACACACGTGTCCATCAAACAAGCTGTGATTGTTGACGAAACATTCAAATATTATTCTCCAGCAACTCTCCTCATGTCAGACGAAGGCCAACTTCTGTAGTCGGACACAAGAGGCCGATCAGCCAACATGCACAGGTTGCTGTGGCAACAGGAGCTCCTTCTAGATACAGGGTTGGTACACAGTGACTATATTTTAATATCCTGGCAGGCTGGCAGTCAGACATTGATTATTGAAAAGAACTATGGATTCATTTGCTGAATTCATGTGGTTCAATATGGTTTTGGTCCTACACAGGCAGAAAACGTCATGCTTTTAGAGCTGGATATGACACCACCAGCCATGGTGCCCCTGGACTTAGAAGGAGCAGAGATGAGGACGTGGGACTTCCTCCGTGACTTTGGCAGCCACAGGAGGAGGACAACAGCATCCCGTGTCATGCGGGCCAGATCATGGTGAGTGCCTCATGTCCCAAAATGTCCAATGGTTTGCACCTGTTCATTTAACATTTCTTCAGATATATGTTACAATAAGTATACTTGTGTTTAAGCCAGTATGACATGTTAATGTGTTTAATAGCTTTCAACAGCATATTTCACCTTAGTGTATAGTTAATATATAATTATTATAGCAATAATATAATAATACACCAGATTAGCTTTACCTTACATGAAACAGCAAATGCCATCATCTCCACTGTGATTAAATAAACATCTTTTGGGATGGGCTGGGGAGTTGGGGATGAGGTGGGGTGGTGACCATCCAACATCCTGACCTCACTAACGCTCGTCACTGAATGCAGTTTAATCCTCAAAAGTTTAAACCAAGATTGTACAATTTCCTGGACATGGACTAATATAGTCCTGGACTATATTTTCCTTTCTATGGAGGCTCTCCTTTCAGAATGCTAGCCGGTTGAACCAGTTTGACCAATGCCTCAGTGGGCTGGAGCAGTTAAAGCTAGTAACAGACCACAAGCAGCTGGTGCCCCTTATTAACAGTCATAGTCTGGACAATGTACCTTTACACTGCTAATGTCTTCTCATAAGGCTCATGAGATTTAACCCATCCTAGAGTTTACTCCGGAGGAAAACCTTGATTGTTACAGACACCCAGTCACATAGTCTACTTGCTGGCTCGTGCACAGAGACTTATACACACACTGAGTTGGTGTCCCAAAGGCACTGCTTGGTTATCTTGGCTGTGCGTAGTGTCTTAATCCTGTTGGAAGATAAACCTTCATCCCCGTCTGAGGTACAGAGTGCTCTGAATAAGGTTATCATCAAGGATGTCTCTGTATATCGCTGTAGCCATCTTTCCCTCAACCCCGTTTCCCAGTTCCTGCTGCAGAAAAACATCCCCACAGCATTATGCTGCCATGCTTCACTGTAGGAATGGTATTGGCTAGATGATGTGCAGTGCCTGTTTTCTTGCAGACATGAGGCTTGGCTTTCAGTCCGAAAAGTTAAATCGTTTTGTTTCTCTTGGCCTGAGAGTCCTTCAGGTGCCTTTTGGCAAACTCCAGGTGGGCTGTCATGTCACTTTTACTGAGGAGTGGCTTCTCACTGGCCACTCTAATATACAGGCCTGATTAGTGCTGCAGAAATGGTTGTCCTTCTGGAAGGTTCTCCACTCTCCTCAGAACAATATTGGAGCTCTGTCAGAGTGACCATTGGGTTCTTGCTCAACTAACTGACTGAGGCCCTTCTACCATGATCACAGTCCTGGTGGTTCCAAACTATTTACAGATGATGGAGACCACTGTGCTCAATGGGACCTTCAATGCAGAAGATTTTTTTCTGTACCATTCCCCAGATCTGTGTCTCTATATAATCATGCCTCTGAGGTCTACAGACAATTCGTTAAGACTCCATGGCTTGGTTTGCGCTCTGACAAATCATGTCCAATCAACTGAATTTACCAGAGCTGTTCTCTAATCAACCTGTAGAAACATTTGAAGGATGATCAGTGGAAACAAGATGCACCTGAGCTCAATTTTGAGTATCATGACAAAGGCTGTGAATACTTATGTGCATGTTATAGGTTTGTGTTTTATTTTTAATAAATGTGCAAAAAAATTCAAACAAACTTTTCTCACTTTGACATCAAAGGGGCATTGTGTGCAGACTTTTGAGGAGGAAAAATTAATTGAATCCATGTGGGAATAAGACTGTAACATAACAAAATGGGCAAAAATTGAAGTGCTGTGGATATTTTCCATATGGACTCTAAATACTCCTCCACATGCTTCTCCAATTCTGCATTTTTCTTGTTTTCCTCTTGTACTACACATCCAGCCCTCACCATCCTCACAGTAACGGACACATGGAGAGAGCTGCACAGACAGCACATTAAATTCTCAAGCCGGAAAATTCTGTGATGCCTCTGATGAGCAATAGTTCTACTCCATATTCCACCACAGGCTTCAGGCCCACAGAGCTGCTGATGGGGAGAAAAATCAGAACCACTCACTCCAACTTGGAGAAAGATCTCCTGCCTCAGTGGCCTTGTAGATCAGCTGTGAGATGAAAAGATGAAAAGGAAAAAGCTAAACAAGCTCACTACAGAGCAAGAGGCAGAGCTGCAGCAAAACTGCCGATACAAGAAAGTTGTCACGGCACACATCTTGATTTGCAATATACGTCCTCCCCTATAATTTGGATATATAATTTGCATATATTTGTGAGAAAAACTACAAAGAAACTCGCACATGTTGAAATGGTTATGTGAGTTAAGAAGAAGAACTACTAACAGTTACAGCAGTTACCTGTCAATTAGCTTTTACAGCAAAAATACTGTTTATTTAAAATATGGTTGAAAATATAACTGAATACTTTAGTAATTATATAATATAATCCAGATGTAACTGGTGATTTGTATACCAACACAGTAACAAATAAAGCCACACTCAAATGACATAGACATTGTCTTTAACAAACAACTGATCTGGTCTTCCTCACGTGGTGTTATGAAAAACAAAGAAAACCTTCTATTTCAAACAACAGAAAAAAATGTCAGTGGCATTCACAAGAATTGTCCATTGAGTGCCTTCTAAATGCAAGGTGTACAACAAACAACAAAAAAGAAACAACACACTATAACTTCTATAACCCCTTTTGTTTACTATTTAAGACTATGACTATGAATTACAAGTATGTACAAAAAGACTTCATAGTCTGTACTGTTCAGCTGTGGCCTTGTGACTGGAAGGTTCCCATATATCCCAATATATGTCTAGACACATGGAGCATATTTTCTAATAGTAAGAAACGTATCTCGCCTCCATCACACACGTTGCTGTTGACACTAGGAGGGTGAAGGCAGCCACCGCCTCTTTTCAAACTGCTGCCATTGCATCATTGCTGGGCAGCCAATGCACTCTGAGGAAAGTGATGGGTCCTCAACACTGATACACAGATGCCTGTGCAAAAAGCATCACTCTAGATGTGATATGGGGAGAGACCACCATCTACCCACCCAGAGAGAGGCCAGTTTTGCTCTTTCAAACTTTGGCTGCTGATGGCAAGAAACATGACCCGGGACTTAAACCTGTGAACCATAGTGTGGATCACAGTGTTAGTGCACTAGACTGGTCCAGTATCCATTTTTATTTAATAATTTACATGTAAAGATTGGTGACAGACAGTGGTTCATTTTGTGTTGTGTTTATAACCCAACTAGTATACTATGTTGTACTATTACAGTTTTTTTATTTGTTTTGAAAAAAAACAACAACAACAACAAAACAACATCATCTTACAGTATTGCAGTATATCACAGTATAACCCCTCAGGGGTTAACACATTATAACCCCTGTATCATGATGCACATCATATCACTAGATTCTGGCCAGTACACAGCCCTACTTCATATCATATTACTTTCCTGAGAATGTCTAAACCTCTTTCACTTTTTCTCTTCCAAGGTATCAAGGACCAAGTCTACCCACTTCTTCATCAACCAGTTCTGTTGTTCTTGAGTCTCAGTGCTCACCCACTCCATCCATGGGGACATGTGCTGCCATTCTCCAGCCATGAAGTATTTCAAACGAGGTGGTTTTGCCATGCTATAAATACAAAGCTTTAACACAAAGACTTATTAGCTCTGTTGTTATTTTTCTGTGAGCTTTACTGCAAGATCTTTTGTTTTTTATTTTTGCACTGATTTTGTGTCAAAGCACAGTTTCAATTGACGACAGCACAGTTTTATCCTGTTTACCTGAAGCTTTGATCTATATGTGTCATGTGTACTCCTGTACTGTTATTCATGAATAAAATCCATGGGAAGGATAAATGGTGATACTGCATGACAAAAAAGAAGAGTAATCTGCTGTCTGATTGATTTTAATGGCATAACGCAATCACTGATGATTGGATTTTAAGTTCACTGTGGTCAGACTGGATGGCAATAGCTAAGTTTTTATATTTCTAACATTGCTGACCTCTAGCGGGCAGAGCAGCTCCTTTTCATCATAGAGTGAACTCAATGACATAATTAGTAATATAGCCCTCAGAGATATGAGAGCTCTTATGTTTGAGTATAGACACAGGTCTGTGTAAAGGCAGGTGATTCTGGTCATTGCTTCTGGTCAAAGAAGCAATAACTGGTGCGCAGTGCTAACATGGACAGGTGTTCACTTAAAATGAGGGTTTAAAGTGTTTTGCAAAGTGATATAGTGTTTGTGGGGGAGAAATGTGCTATTGTGGTGACATAACAGCACAGTTTTAATGCTTCTCAAACAATCAGCTTGTGGGGTCAGAACTAAAAAAAAACAACAAATATGTTTTGCAGTACTGTATCAATTCTTACTGAATAGTTACAGAGCGACTTTTGCTAAATGCCGCAAATGTAAATGTAAATGTAAATATTGGTGTCAGACAGTGGTTCATGTTGTGTTGGGACCCCAACCAGTATACTATGTGATACTATGTTCCTAAAATTTGATTTTTAAAAAAACTGCACCTTGCTCACAGTATTACAGTATTTTGCAGTGTTGTGCCCCTGTTCTAACAGTGCTGACCTCTTGTGGATACAGAAGCTGCTTTTCAACACAGAGTGAACTCGGTGACACCATTAGTAACACAGCCCTCAGAGTTTACACACTTATACACCCTGGTCTATGGAGAGGCAGGTGACTCTCTGGTCCCTCCTGGTCTGCAGACCTAACCCAGTCAGGTGTTGACTGGGAACACTGGTTCACCCTCCTGCAGCAGCGCTGGGAGGCCAGAGGGTTGGTGTTGAGGGTCGAATCCTACCCCCACCTTTGACAGTGCGCAGTGTGCAGGCTCCAGGCACGGCGGGGGAGTGAACGCGGGCACCTTGAGGTGCTTTCCCCGCTCCGTCACGGTACAGTAAGATGACGTCTCCCGGCGGGTCACGTGACCCGCCGCTTACAGTAAAACACCCAATATGGCAGAGACGGTGGGTCAGAACTAAACGCAGCTTTCCCGCGTGAACTGTGCCGCTCTCTCGCTTTCTCGGGACCCCGCCGCCAACATGAGGGAGAGACAGAAGAGGAAGAAGGGGAGGACGTGGGCGGAGGCGGCGAAAACGGTAACGCGGCCGCCCGTTCACCTTGTTGTCGCTCCACTTCGTGCAGCTGTTTATATGTCTGTGACCGGCCCGGCGGCTCGACTGCGGCTCTCGCGCCCCGAACGTCTCACCGGGGACCGTTTTTAACCGTTCCAACGGCCGCCGCAGCAGCACGCGCCGCTGCGGTTTGTTCAGCTAGGCTCGCTGCTTAGAGGAGTCCTACACCCGCAAACGGGCGGCCTGTCTCAGCATTAACCCCACCAGGACGCTCCGTGTTGGCCTCTGCGAGCTTCTGCTCGGCCGCCCCGCCCGTGTCCGTTACTCCAGCGGCATTTTAAAAGATGCCGAGCGTTAGCACGTAGCGGGCTAGCTAGCTAGCCTGCTAACCAGCTAGCAGCGTGCTAGCGGAGTTAAGACCCTATGTTTACGTCTGAGCGACCTGCTGACAACACCGACACGTCCCTTCAGACGTGGGCTTTTCTGTCTTTATCTTAGACGTCAGGACGTACCGTTGGCCTGTGTGTGGAAAGCATAATTTAACTAAATCTAATGTTGACAGACTGGGCTGAGTTACAGACAGTCTGTGCAAGAGAAACCAGGGGCAGCTTAAGAGATTTGAAGATTATTTACTTCTGAAGTAGTAGTTCACCGTTGACATGTTTTTAATGCTTGGGCAGAATATTTAAGCCATGTTCCTTCTACACCTTTTCTTGAAAAACTGCCTGTGTGGGGTCTGGATGGGTAGCCCAACTGGGAAGTGTTTCCATGGATACAGTGTTGGCCCTACATGTGGATGCCCTCTAGTGCCCCGATGGTACAGGAAGGGTTAAACACCGGTCACATGTGGGTTGTACACTGCCTGGATGGAACCTATGTGAGATTAAGGTGGATTGTAATCATCAGACCCATTCCGGCAGCCCGTCTGGGAACAACATGTAGAGACCCACTCAAAACCCATGTTCCCCCCATTATGGGCTGAGGAAGTATAAGTTCAAAACACTTAAGTACTGATCGACTCAGAACTTTATGGCACATCCAGCATCAACTCAATTTATAGCAGAAGATTATTAGATGTTCTGCTCTTTTTGATAAGCCTCATGAGGTGGGAATAAGTGCCAAAACAGTACACTCAACTGTCAACAGCCTAATGAAATTATGCACAAAGAAGGAATTGGTTATTAACTGGTATAAAAGGTTTTTGTTTTTTTTAACAGAAATACACTACATTTGAAAGCACAGATCCTTCAGAGTTTACCTAAGTAGCTGGATAAGTGGAACTACTTACTACCCACCCCTACTCCTGGACATTTCATCATGGATGAGAGTAAACCTGAGCTTACTTTAAAAATAAAAGTGTGTGAAGGTGAAAGCAGCTGCTCACTGATTGCCATTTGCCCTTTATTAAAAGTACAACTTAAGTAAAGTTAGGCCAAGTGTGTGTGTGTTTTAACATGCTGTGTCTCTTCACCTTGCCTATTACAAAGGAAATGAATCATGTTTGGCTCAGGCTTTTGTATTACTAATTGGCTGTGAGAATGAGAACTCTCACCAGCCCTCACACAGCTGGGGAAGAACAGCTCTTGGCTCTTAGGCCCTGGTCCAGTGACTGACCTCATCTTCAGTCCCAGCTCAGTTGAGGTGTCTGCATTACTCAAACCGCAGAGAGAAACACACTGACACTGCTTCCACCACACATACTGGTGAACATGCCTAAAGAAGGTCTTGTGTTAGTGGACTATTAGCATTGTCTGTTGCTTTAGTCAGTCGTTGTTTCTACTGAAATCAAAGGTTTTAAACATGAGTTTATTCTACTTTTGTTTGGGAATGGTTTCTACCATTTTGGAACAATGCTGTGAGGATTTGATTGCATTCAGTGACCAGCATTAGTGAGGTCACTTCTCATCCCAAAATGTATGGATGGAGCGTCATTATAATAGAGAACACAGTTTCACTGCTTCACAGCTCAGTGATAGGGGGTCTTATACCCCTCTACCCCACAATTGGCATTATGCAGAGTGTCAATACATTCATCTGCTTCAGGGAGTCCTATTCTATTGGTGGTACATCTTTACAGGGACTGGACAAGCTGTGCCTGTGTGCATTTGCACATCTGTGTCAGCAATGGGTGCAACTTAAAATAGCTCAATGCATTCATTAGAAAGGGCTTTCACAAACATTTGGAATTTTGAATGTATGCTGTAATGTACCCTACTGAAATGTTAAGCCTATTAAAATGAAATAATATTAATATGTTATGACATGTTAATGATAATATGTAATATGTCAGAAGGTTTGTCTGAATCCAATGTGTTACAATGGTGTTTTGGGTCCCGCTTTGCTGCATTAACATGTTCCACTATAGACAAGATGTTGGAACATTGCATTGTGGATTTGTTTGCTTTCAGCTATGAGGTCAAGTACTAAGGTTTGATGATCACAGTTTGCCACACCAACACATCCTAAATGTTTTTGATGGAACTTCTAGGGATTACCATTCCATGTGCTGGCGGGTATATTTCCACTTAGCTGACACTCAATATTAGATATAGTGACTAAGTCTCGTGTGGTTTCTACAGAGCAGGGGTCGCCTTCCAGCATACAACCCAAATGCACCCCATCTGATGCAAATAATTACTGCCTTCAGAAGTTCTTGATTGGCTGAATGGGGTGTGTTAGATATGAAGTTAGAGATGAACCCTGTAGGAAGGTAGCTCTACAGAACATCTGTCAACAATGAGTAAACAAAAAAACTACCTGGATACTTTTTCATCCTAAAGGACAGTAACTTTGTTTGATCTGATCTGATCTTAATTCTTCTTTTGTTTCTAGGTACTTGAGAAGTATCCTAACACACCGATGAGTCATAAAGAGATCCTACAGGTTATTCAGCGAGAACGACTCAAGGAGATAAGGTGAGGTCATCAGAGGTAACACCTAACAAATGTTTTTCTTCAAGAGCCACAAATTACTTTTTTGTTTCATAATGAAAAATACAGTAATCGACTCAGATTATATAGTATTGTAAATATCTGGGGGAATAAATCACAATAAAACACAATTTTATTATTTCTGTTTGTATTGTTTTTGCTCATTCATCTTCACTGTCATGCTGTTTAGGGCAAGTGTAGTGGGTGCACACTAATTATTACATCTCTTTTTTGTTTCATTGTCTCTATTGTCTTCCAGAAGGTAAGATAAAATAAAGAGTTTATCCCCCACTTTCCCTTACACTAACTTCAATCTAAAGGGCTTGGCTGGGCCCATGCCTTTGCATGCTATTAACCTTCCCCTAAATGACACAGCATGCAAAGGGCTTTGTGAACCGGCAAGGCAAGATTCACTGTCTGTACCTCTCACAATAGCTCTTCTTCATGACAATAACTAAAGGCAGTGTTACGATTGTGCTCTTGTGTTTTCTCCGTTGGTATTTCTGCCTCTTCAGCCCTGTGCAATAGCAAATAAATTATTCCCAGTTTCATATATAACCTTGGAGGACTGTAAATTTGAAGGTTATTTTGCGCAATACCATTGAAGAGTATGGTTTGAAGTTATTATTGACTATCCATTTATTTTAACAGTATAATCTTTGTCACACAAAAACCCTGTATCTCCAAAATACCAACTTTACTGGAGAAGAAAAACACATTTTTACCTTTCAGTAGAAGTCAGCGTACAAGTATTTTATGCCAAGTCATTTTGGAATATTTTTTTTTCACTATTGATCCATTATTCATGAAATTTTGACACAATGTAAATGAAAAATGTTGTGATTGTTGTAGAATATTATCTGTAGTTATCATAGTTATAATAATAATAATAATAATATTATCATAGTTCTGTGGAATAAGTGTTAAATATTGTCTGTATTGCTTTTCAAAACTAAATATTAAAATGACTTTGAAATGCAACACAAAGAATGTTATGTATAAATGAATGTCTGAAAAAACTAGTCTGCTTGGATTGCATTTTATTTCTTTATGTTTAGAATCATTGGTTGAGTGCAGCATACTGAACCTGTAAGATATGTGATTCTGGTCTGTGGTACTGTGGTAGCAGTAATAACAATGTTCAATATTTAATATCTTTGTTGAATTAAGAATATCTGAAGGCATTGATGGTAATTGATTGATGGAAATGACAGTAATGTAGTTATGAAAATCTAAATGTTTAGGCTTAAATACTAGATCTGAGTTAACCTAATTAAGAACAGTCTAGCAACCAAAACTTTCAATCCCACAGCACTGATGAGTGATGAATTTTGGCCTGATTCTCATGTAGTCATGGAAAGAAATGCAGTGCACGCCAAGCAGATCCCACAGATGTGCTTTGCTTTTAGTTTGGACAGGTTTAATGTGCCTTCTTAGGACATGACTTGAAATGCAGTAAGTCTTTGTGTTGCACTTTAAAGTGATGTGAATGTCATGAACAAGGAATCTTTGGTAAGTGGTAAGGAACTGTGAAACTCTGCTCAAACCTTTTATCATTTGAAAACAGTTATTATTGCAAAAATACATGGTTTAATCTGCTTTTCATTGACTAGATATGACAAAGTAGTTTTTACTTCTGTTTTACCCAGTGGGACATCACCTCTCGCCTGCCTCAATGCAATGTTACACACAAATTCGCGGGGTGAGGAGGGCATTTTCTACAAAGTCCCTGGTCGAATGGGAGTCTATACACTGAAGGTTAGTGTGCATAAAACAGAAACCAAAACCTGGCAGGGGTTTGGAGGAAAGGAAACATTGTGCACTCAAGAATTGTTTAACTTTGTTTAAAAAACGTTTCAGACAGGAAAATGTGTCAGTGTTACAACATACCATGTATAAACAGATGTTTCACAACTGTGTTCAGCATGTTGGTACATAGGGCTTGTTGTTCATAACTTGTACCCAGAGGACCTCAATACCCTATCAGTCATGTTTACTTAGATAGCAAGTAGTGCCAAAGCTTGACACTTTTGCTGTGACTGTGTGATTGGAAATAGTATTTGACCTTTGTAGTTGTCCTTACAAAAGGTTAGGTACAAATATGAGTGCACTCAAACTAAAGCGCAGCACAGTAATATGTGTGGCATCTGTGTGTCTGAGCAGAAGGACATTGCAGATGTTGTAAAAGAACTTTCAGAGGAGGCTTCTGAGGACAGCAGTGATAATATGTCGGACACTCGAAGCACAGAAAACAACAGTGGCAGCAGCAAAGAAGGACGCAGAGGAAGGTGGAAAAGAAGAGGTATGATATTATTAATCCCTATACGTCCACGGTTCCCTTTTTGCAAATTCAAATATAAAATAAATAATATGTATTATTCATATAACCCTCATATCAGTAATGCTATCACACTATCACAAAGGATAAGACAGAATAATTAATTATGACTTACATAAACATGTTCAGTCGGGTTATTCGCTCAGTACTGTGCAGAACATTTAGGTATCTAAGCACAATTTAACAGCATTTTCAGATCACAATTAAACAGATGTAAGTAAACATAAGTACAGCATTAAAAAAACAACTAAAAAAACCTTATTTAGGGCAGTGGTGGCTCTGTGGTAAGAGCAGTGTTTTTCAACCCTGGTACTAGAGGCTCCCTGCCCTGCACATTTTAGTGCTTTCACTGCTCCAAACACACCTTATTCAACTAATGAGCTCATTAAGAGGCCCTTTCAGAAATGCAGGTGGTGTTTTAAAGCAGGGGAACTATTTAAATGTTTGGCAGGGTTGTGGGTTTGGCACAGCTGCCAATGTTGGGCCCTTTACCAAGGTCCTTAACCCACTCTGCTCCCCAGACATTGTAGTATAGACTGCCCACTGCTCCACACATGCACATGCTCACTGCCTCATGGTGTGGCCAGTAATATTTGTGATTGTCTTTGTCATTGAAGACAATAGTTGATATTTTGTTAGCTAGTTTGAAGAACAAAAGCTGTGTTCACGTTACAAGTCTCTTTACTCAATTCCAAATTTTTGCTCAGATCAGTCAGTCAGAGTTTGTTTTTATAGTGCTTTTTACAACAAAGGAGTCGTCACAAAGTAGCTTTACAGAAATCTGGGTCCAAGCCTCAATTGAACAAGCCAGCAGGCAACAGTGGCAAGGAAAACTCTCTCAGACTAGAAGGAAGATGCCTTGAGAGGAACCAAGGCTCAAGAGAGCCAGATAGAACAGACGTGGGCATAGATGTAAGCATAGCAGAGTTTTGCGGCTTTATAAGAGAATGCTTGCCCCCCTGTAGTGTTCTTTCTAATTTGAGGGACGTTCAGAAGGCACGCATCTTATGAGCACAGTGTATGTGACCAGTTGAACTGTTTTAGAAGGTATTGTAGACATTGTGAGCTAAGCCATTAAGCGACTTGTAAGTTAGGAGCAGTATTTTATAGTCAATTCGGAATTTTTAATGGGAAGCCAATGGAGCAATGAGAGAACAGGATTAATGTGATAAAATCAGATCCGAGATCTGGTGAGAACTCTAGCAGCAGCGTTTTGGACTAATTGGAGCTTCTGTAATGATTTTCCTGAACTACCAGCCAGAAGGGCACAGCAATAACAATAATACTAATACTACTACTACTACTACTACTACTACTACTACTACTAATAATAATAATAATAATAATAATAATAATAATAATAATAATTGGGTGACACATCTCACTCTGCAAAAACACTCACCCTCGGAGCGCAGCGCGTAACCGTGCGGGGGTTCAGACCTAACATCTGGGGTTATTAGGGAGCAGCCGTGACCTGGTGGTTAGGGGACCAGCCTTGTGACTGGAAGGTCGCCGGTTCAAATCCCTGAACTGGCAGGACATGACTGACTAATTGGAGCTTCTGTAATGATTTTCCTGAACTACCAGCCAGAAGGGTGCCTTGAGCAAGGCACTGAACTCCCCAGCTGCTCCCCGGGTGCTGAGGATAGGGCTGCCCACCGCTCTGGGCACGTGTGCTCACTGCCCCCTGGCGTGTGAATTCACTAGTGTGTTTGTGTGTCACTGTGTGTGGATGGGTTAAATGCGGAGGATTCATTCCTGTGTGTGCACAACACAGTGGGTTATAAAATTATAATTACTTACTTGATGTTATGAATGCATGCACCAGTATTTCAGCATTTTTATGGGAAAGTACTTTAGTAATATTGAGTGAGTGAAAGAGTTGTGAGTATCAAATGAAAGGTCTGTGTCGAACACAACTCCTAGGTTTTTTGCAGAGGAGCTGGGTATAATTGAAAAATTATCCAGATTAAAAGGAATATTGGGTCGGATTACACTTTCTTGATGGCTCACATTCATAAATGTAAGTGATCTGTATCTGTCTTTAATGTGAATGAATCAGTCACTGAATCAGTGTGCATGCACAAATACATAAGGTTTTGCATATTGGCTCTGTAGAGATGTTAAAACTGAGGAGAATAGTCCTAGTGACTCACAACTCTCAATCTGCCATTTGTGTACAGATAAAGTGTAAGTCCTGTAACCAGTGTAATCTGTTTTTGTTGTGCTGGTCACCCTGCTAGTAGAGACGGATGATGAGCATGTGCAGAAACAGCTAGAGTAATCCCACCTCAATATGTAGATCTGCAGAACAAGATGAAAATCATTTTTTGTGCATTATTAAGCAAAGATCTACAAAATATTCAGTTTAGTCACATTTAATCAGTTTTGTCAGATTTAAACAGAAATGTGACATGTTTTGTGGTGTCTCTCCACATTCATATCGGCCACCAAGTGAACAGACTTTTCTACAGACTTTTCTTTTACCTCCATCAGCAGCAGCACTAAGCGCATGCATGCAGGTAAAAAGATGCTAAAAACCAAACTGGCTGTTCACATTCATGTCACATGTCCACAGGTCATATACGTATCCATTGTAGGACCACATGTGAAAGTGGTTTAATTGATTTGAAAAGATCAGATTTGACATGTTTACACAGTCTTGAAAAAATCAGATCTGGGTCATATTAAATCTGTTTTAAGTCACTTCAGTCTAGTAATGTGAACATAGCAAAAGTCTGGTTCCAGATTTCTTCTAGATGTCTACAGGAACCATTTCACCTGTTAACATTATTAAGCACTGAGTTACCAAAACATGTTTTTTTTTTTTTATAATAATAATGCAAGTAATACTGCACCTGTTTGAGCTTTGTAAATGTTTTAATCAACACTTTTTAAGGTCTTTTTTAATTGTAATCTTTGCAGAACCCTAAACCTTTTTTACAATACTGCTTATAGTTAATGCTAAATAGTAAAAAAGCTTTATTTAAAGTTTATTGTAATAGCACACATTTACAATATGCATTTTTTTCAGTTAAATCTAGGGTCAATTGGGTTGACTGTTGATTGTGTTTGTTTAAGTCTTATTGGTTGTGTGATATTTTTGCTGACTCTGTGTTCACATTATTCACAGTGATCAAATCAGCCTTCAAACAGGAAATGTTTTTTTTCCTGCAAATCGAGACCACTTCCTCATCCTCATATACTTGAAAATTGTAGAGAGCTGACTAACAGGTCGCTTTACGAGGCTATCTGTTAAGTGTCTGAATACTGCAGAACAATGCATGCTATAAGAGTGGAGGCAAACAAAACAAATGACAGTAAGTAGAATATGCATATAAAATTTTTAATCAGGCATTAATATATTGAGAGACTTAATTTTTCTGCAAGCGAAGGTGAAACCAGTACCACAAACCAGGAAATAATCATCTGAGCACAAGTATAGCATTTATGTGTCTCAGTTGGTTTGGGTTGTTTCTTTTTTTTCTGAAAGTCATATTGTAATACTTGGCTTTACAGTGGTAATGCATTTTGAGAACAGATGGTCACAACAAGCAGTCTTGGATATCTTGCATATTTGACATTTTGGTTCAACACAAGATAAACTGCATTTTGTTTTGTAAATTTAAATGGGACGAAACTGACCTTCACTAATACTGAGAGAGAGAGAGAAAGAGAGAGAGAGAGAATAAACACACTCAGTGCAGTGTTCTTCATTTCTCAGGGCCAGCAAAATTGCAGTCACAACCATCTTCTCCACAGTCTCGATGCTCCTCTCCCTCTGTCTCTAGCAAGCTCATCTCTCCATCCCAGAAACATAGCAAGAAGGCACTAAAACAGGTGCTTTCATCACAACCCTTGACTGTTTGTATGTTAGCTTTTGTACACACACACACACACACACACACACACACTGAATTATGCAATTTAAGGCTTTAATATTTACCATGTGATTTATTATGCTACACATATGTCATGCATTAGACTGTTGTTGTTTCTCAGTGAATTACTCATTAGCAAATATATTTCCTCCTGTATTTGAAAGGCATTGAAACAACAGCAGCAGAGGAATCAACGCCGTCAGTGTGTAAATTCCACAGCCTCCAACCCCCGACTGCTGCTAAAAACTGTTAAAGACATGGCTGATACAGCATCCTCCAAATCCGGTATGTTTTCCAGTGCATCTTATTTTTATGTTTTTATAGCACATTTGTCTTTTAATGTATCTCAGTGTGTGACACTGCATGCTTAAATGTATGTTTAATATGTGCTCACTTAGCAGTTTCATTGAATGATGTGTTGCTTGGATATGCTGTACCCAGAATCTTTAATAATATTCAGTTCTGCATAGGGAATTGTGCTTGCTCTATAATGTAATGTCCAATAAATCCATGTCTCTGGCTGTTCAAGGCTGGGAATTGAAACAATCAGAGCGCTGCCCTGCCAGTCCTCAAAACTCCACCTCCAGTTCCTCTTCCTCCTCTGTCAAAGTAGATGTGTGCCACACCTCTGGTGCCAGGAAGATGTCTCAGCGTTCCAGTCGGCTCAGTGCCCGTGCGTGTTTTTAGTTAACTGTGTTTTCTGTTTTATTCACTGGAATTGAGACAACTGATTATTTTCATGCTTATTTTTGTTTAGGCCAGCTACGGCAAACCAGGTGTGAGATTGATGTGGAGACGCCTGATTCCATTCTGGTCAACACTAACCTACGGGCCCTAATCAACAAGCACACATTTTCCATGTTGCCTACGGAATGTCAGCAGAAGCTTCTGAAGTTATTGCCTGAAATTGACCAGCAAGTAAGTGGACAAAGATGAACAGGGTCATTAATGTTTTTGATAATTGACATGAAGATTACAGTGGTTGGTTTGCTGTTAAAATACTGTAACAAGCAATGACAGATTTACTTTATTGTTTTATCTAGTCTTGTATGGATGGGGTCCTGAGGGTATCCAGTTCTGCTTTGAACAATGAATTTTTCACATCTGCAGCACAATCTTGGAAAGAACGTCTGGCAGAAGGTCAGTTTCTGTAAAAGGCATTACTGCAAGTTAAATATAGACAAAGCTGTGCCTCGTGGTGTTAAATGGTGTAATTAATAGACGTTGCCCTACAGGTGAGTTCACCCCTGAGTTGAGACTAAGATTGCGACAAGAGATAGAGAAAGAGAAGAAGGTAGAGCACTGGAAAGAGTACTTCTTTGAAAGTTACTATGGTGAACGGTAAGTCTGTCAAGATGTTGATGAGAGCAGATCACAAACATAATTGCAGAAATACAAATTTAATACCACTAACTTTTTTATTTCAGGTCTGGACTGAGTGTTGAGGAATCTACAGAGTTGACAGGGATTGAAGGCACTTCTACAAAATCAAAAGACATACATCTATCTGGAAGATCAGAGGCTAGCACAGAAGAACAGAAGTCAAGGCCCATTGTTGAGGTCTGCCACAAAGAGCTCAGATCCAGAGAGGTGAAAACAGCAGTACCAGTAAGCCATCCTCAACCAGAGTCCATCCGTACAGAATCAATCGCTGCCAGTCACATTGCCTCGGAACAGACACTGACATCTCCAGACACAAACACTGAATCTCTGGCACAGGAGGAGTCTACAGCAACTGCAGTAAAAATAGAACCTTTAGCAGCAGTTACAACAGATACAGATGTCCAAGTAAACGAGAAGAATGCACCAAAGACTTCTCAGGAAGCTGCAAGTACCTGTTCTTCAGGAAAGGCTGCACTGGAGTTTGAATCTTTAAAAGCTGAAGAGACTGTATCTGCTGTTACCATGGAGTCCTTGAAGAGGAAAGTCTCTAGTGAAGAAGAAATAGCAGAGAAGAAACCTCGCATCTCCTCTCCAGAAGGGTTGCCCCTAGCAACATCTCCAGTAAAAGTACAACAGAGAGTACCTCCTCTTAAAGTAGGGTTTACTTTGACAATTTTCATTTTATACTTTTTGATTCTTTTCTTTTTTTATTTCTGAATCTCTCTCTCTCTCTTTTTAGATCCCTGTGTCAAGAATACTACCTGTTCCCTCAGCTGTCAGCCAAGTTTCTCCAAGGACTCCACATCCCTTGACACCACCCAGTATCCGCCCTGGAGGCACCGGTGCTCGCACTTTAGCTGACATCAAAGCTAAAGCCAAGTTAGCTCGGGAGCAGCGTGCTGCAGCTGCTGCAGCAGCAGCAGGCTCAACATCCAGAGGAGCCACTTCAGGACCTGGCTCAGCTGGAGGCACTTCCACACCCTCCCCAGCACAGTCCCTGTCAGAAGAATTTTCACCAGCAAGCAGTAGAAGCCAGTCTGTATCACCAGTAAAGATAATCTCAGTTTCTCCTGCCCCAGAGACCACACAAATTTCTCCTTCCTTGGGTCCTACCGGGCAGACAGACAGGCCTTTGATTGGTTCCCAAATAGCCCAGTGTGCATCAAATCAATATTTCAAGGATCACCGTACCTTTCTCTCAGGAGGTGGGATGCAGTTACCACCTTCAAACACAATGGCTCATAGTCAGAAAGCACAAGAAGCACCTTTGTCAGGGACTTCAATGACCAAATCTCACTCCTCAATCCCTGCCAACAATCCACTGGTCACTCAGCTTCTTCAAGGTAAAGATGTTCCCCTTGAGAAAATTCTTCCAAAGCCACTTGCTAAGATGGAGGTGCCCTCTGTAACCACTCCAGTACAAGATAAAGGGAATTTGGGCATTACTACAAAGGGGTTAGGCATGGAGAACCTTGTAGAAACAGAGGACATTAGCAGAGTGAAGTTGCCGTCTTCTTCAGGTCTGTCTTTGATTTCAGGCAGACCTGTGATCAGTGTGGACAAGCTGGACAAGGACACTCAGGAGCAGATCCTCCATGTTCTAAAGCACAGAAGTCAACAGAGCCAGATCTCAGTGTCAGTGCCTCAGCCATCTCAGTTGGAGCCCTATCAGCTCGGCTGTCCAGACAGCTGTAATAATCAGCCAAGGTTCCATCTAGGCCACTTTGGAAGAAAGAGAGTGGCCAAACCTGCCATGACAGGACACTACCTCCTCAACATCTCCACTTATGGCAGGGGGTCTGAGAGCAGCAAACGGCCCCATTTGGCCAACCTGAAGAGAGAAAATGTGGAAGGAGAAGAGAAAGAAGGGGTTGAATTGAGCGGAGGCTCTCATGCTTCTTCAGGACACTCAAACCCTCCCGGGGTTAAAGATGAACAGCAGGGATATCTAATCACAAGACCAGATGACGCAGCAGGATATCAACAATGTTCCCAAATAAAGTTGGAGTCTCCGTCGCTCAGTGGTTCAGCCAGTATTGGAGAAGGTTGCACTTCTTCAAAAACCAAAGAAACATCTCCAAGAACGCATCTTGATGTCTGCAGTGGTAAACAGGGTAACTCAGGGCCATATCAGTTGAGTGACTGTCACCCACATACGGCATCCTTCCAGTCACAGAAATCACACGATGGACAAGATCCTGTGCTGGGTACTTTCTATGGTGGCACTATCAGCATGTCTGTGCCTCATTCGTTAAATAACAGCCTGGCCAACACCAGCAATTCTCCTACAGTTACTTGTAGTAGTGAGAGTACCAATGGGGGTATGATGTCTTTTTCTGTGACTGTCACTGCCATACCTGCTGGTCACCTCATAGATCAGAGTAAAGGCGAATCGTCACCAGAGCAGGCCTTCATAGAAGCTTCGGGAATGGAGGACGTCCAGTCAAAGTGCTACTGTCGACTTAAGGCCATGATTATGTGTAAGGGATGTGGGGCCTTCTGTCACGATGACTGCATTGGTCCCTCCAAGCTGTGTGTCTCGTGTCTGGTGGTACGATAATGTGACAAGGACAAAATGGTGACAAATGCGATCATAAATATTTGGAAGAGGAAAAAAAACAATCAGTCGAGTTAAGAATATAGTGAGAGTATAATGAATTTTCAACTCAGTGTTGAAGTTCTCACTGTGGTTCTGTGTTCATATAGTTATTTTCCTACAGGAATCAGGCTTTCATGCTGTTTTGATAGTAAGATTCAAGAGGTTCATGTATATAATTTGTGCAATGCAGAGTAAAACTTCCTCTCAGTCAGTTTACTGTAAAGTGAGCAACTTGTTCTAGATGCAAGACTCATTGAGTAGTGGCAATATGTAAACGCTGATCATATTCTGTAATATTTTTGTAACAAAATTTTAGAAATGAAACTAACAGTATACTACTATTTTTGTAGATGTGAAAATCACAACCTTCCCTTCTTTTAACAGTCGTTTCTTTAAAAAATGAAAAATCTGCAGCTTGTAACGCTAACAGTAATAATTGAGAGATACAACCTTTCCCAGCAGGTTAGTTCATTTATAGCTTGCGAAAAGAATCACACAGCTGAAATACCAAGATTTACTGTGAATATAATGGATATTTTGTTGACCTGCCTTATGTCTAGGTTAATGTGGTACTATTAGATGTGAAAGAAATCAATGGTAGATTTAAAAAATGAAGTTATTTATGGAACAGAAGGGAGTAAATATCACAAGCTAGCACTTCTCTTACAACAAAATGTTTTTAGATATATGGTGGAATGTAAGAACAGGTTTATACTGGTGATTGAAGGTGGCAATAATTTGTATATTTATAATATTTATAATATTAAAACATCTCCTCTAAATCTAAGAAAGCATAAAAGTCCCTTATATCTCATCTAAGTAAATCAAAACGTATATATACGTATGTCTTTATAGGGTTGCACTTTTTATATTACTAAAACTGTTAACTTGAATGGACTGCTTGCTAATCAGCTGTAAATGCAAACTTTAGGGAGCTAAAGCACTTCTGAATCAAATAATCAAATCTGTTCCCTCTCAGGAGCAAACCCAGGGGTATGTTTTTTCACTATTCTACATCTGATCATGCTTGTGTTGTTTATGCTGCTTCCTTGAGGAGTGTGAACTGCCTCTGAAAGAAGTCCTGGGACTGTAGATATTCTTTAAAGATAATGTCATTTATGTTTAAAGCAGAATAACAACAATATACAAATAAACCTTACTGCTAATTAATATTAGCCAATGGTAACATTATGAGCAAAGTACAGCAAAACACTTAAAAGGGAGAAAATGAAAATATGAACATTTTTGTTTTTATTCTGTAAATATTGGCTTTTGCTGAGGTGTCTTGAGAAATGATTATTTTTTATTTCAGCTCTCTTGCTTGAACATATCCACTTTAATTACTAAGGCTCTTTATCTGTGACAGATTTCTTAAGACAAATCACACTATAATTTGTGTTTAAACTCTAAACAAGGAACTGTCCTTAAACAATTCAGATAAACAGGTACATTTTGATATAATATAGTATATTACACATGCATATAAAATGTGCATGTTATGCATCTGGGTATCAGTCATTTTTGTGAAAATTTCTGCCTTTTATGTAAGACAGTTTGAAAAGTTTTGCTTGGTAATATACCAAAGTCAATTTATGGGAATTAGATAATCAGATTTTTTTTAATGTCTGTCTAGTTTTGAAAAGTAATATATTTTAATTAATATATTTTAATATAAAATACTATTTACAAATCATTTTACAAAACATATAAATAGAAACAGGGTATTTACTATGTCTTTCTATTATCTGTCCCATTTTGTTATGCCTCTATCCAGGGTGTACATAACACTTTATACAAGAATTTTGTACCAGAATTCCCATGAATATATTCCCACAAGAGACTTGTCTTTGTTTGTTTTATGTGGATAGTCTTGCCTGGAATATGTTACCCTGCAGCTCTTTGTGGGTATTTTCACAGAAAGACAATATCTTCATGTGGCATTAGTGGGTATCATTTATATGTTCCTCACAGTGATGACTGAATGATTTAGCTCTCTCTCTCTCTCTCTCTCTCTCTCTCTCTCTCTCTCTATATATATATATATATATATATATATATATATACATACACACACACACACACACACACACACACACACACACACACACACACACACACACACACACACACACATTGGATCCGTTGTGTCGTGTTTGCTTGTGGTGTATGGATAAAATCCAGTCTAGCTTGGTAGTTGTATGGAATGTCTTTGGGTGTGAGGGTACTTTAAGTGACTTTGATCTTTGTCATGTCAGTAAATGTATATGATCTCTTTCATGTTGATATATGCAGTATGGCTTACAGTATACATACACAAACACAAACAGTAGAGACATAACAGGACTGTGATGGTTCTTTTCTCTTGGTTTATCTTAATTTAGTTTATAGCAATAGTGATTTGAAATTAATTCATGAATTTTACATGTCACTACTGTTAGAAAATACCAAATTAATGTCTTAATTTGGTATGAAATGAATGAGTAACGTGGATGTTGTCTGGGCCAATATTAATACAAAATTGATAATAGTGTAACGACTATATGTGTAAAATAGTTTAGTCAAAACAGTGAATCTGTTTTCATCCATCTTCTGTAGATAAATGGCAATATTTTATAAACATCATTTATGAAATGGTATATGGACATAATTGGTGACATACCTGTTTGTAGGAATATATTCCTTACTCACTCTGGACAGAGGTGTGATGTCTGATGTAAGGTCTACCACAGTTGCAGAGATCAGAGAACCTGGTGGAGGGTGTGTCCCTATAATGTCATTTTTAGTTGTAAGATTTCAAATATTTTATGTAAAATAAAGGTGAATGTAATATAGTAATTGTAATCAGCACTTGTAAGAAAAATGTGTATTTTATCAATAAATAAGAATAAAATACATCAAATGACCAAAGATTGACTCTTTTTTCATTCTTTTTTTATTTAACTACAAATATTTCTTAATGCTAACTGGGGGTCAGGTTGAAAAGCACCTCTAGGTTCTACATCACTGGGCTAATAAAATCTACTTAGATTCTAAGTTAACTGGCCTGTCCTGAGGATTTGTTTTACTGCTTTAAGTGTCCAGCTTTTTTGAAAGTATATAAACTGTATAATCCAAGAGGCATGACACGGGTTGCAGCAGTATGTTGGTTTTAGGTACATTGTGATTAACTTGATGGTAATTATCATACTGTGTGCTTAATGCAAGTTTTATTTATTTATTTGTTTTAAAGCAACCAAACCAGTATCAAATAATAGAGAAGAAGATTAAACCATTAGTTGGATGCAAAATATTTCAAAAGAGTTTCACCTTATGCAGTGCTCTCTTAGTTATGTATCTGGTGTATTTCAAAAGTGTGACTATTATTGTTGAAGAAGGGAAATCAAAGAAGTAGAAAAATAGCAAGATCCCATACTGTACTATGCAACCCTAAATGTGACACGTGTCCCTGTTCTCTTACCAAGTGGAATTAAAAAAAACAAGCAATGTTACTATGTTTGACTGGATCCAAAAGCATGGTTCCAATTTCTGGGGTGAACAAATGCTAGTGCATCTCAAAAATTTGAATATTGTGAAAACGTTCATTCGGGTTCATAATTTCATGCAAAAAGTAATATTCATCACATGTAAAGTAACATTTCATACCTTTTTTTGTTTTACTGTTGATCAGGATGACTTATAGCTCGTGAAAATCAGAAATCCAGAATCTCATTACAATATTACAATATTTAAAATCAGGTTTGATTAATTTATAAATGAGTATCAAAATGATAACAAATGAAAAAAATTACAGTGTGCAAGATCACTAAATCCTTAACTGAATGCCACATAAACTATGTATATACATGTTTTTGAACTTCTAGCGTTCAGTTTCAGAAGCACTGTTTCAGATTCAAAAAGCGTTTTGAAACACTGAAAAAGAATGTTAACTGTCAAAGACTTACACCAAGTTTGTGACAATTTACATTTAAAAACCATCATGAAGGCTTTGGGTGAAGCAGCTGGTGTAATTGTAGTAGTAATTGTAGTAATTGTAGCAGTAGTAGTATGAAATTCAGTATTGTCTCTTATACGTTAGTTGGTTTATTGTGCTTGGAGCAATGAAAATGAA
The DNA here is from genome assembly GCA_034509495.1 of Acestrorhynchus altus. Taxonomy (NCBI): domain Eukaryota; kingdom Metazoa; phylum Chordata; class Actinopteri; order Characiformes; family Acestrorhynchidae; genus Acestrorhynchus; species Acestrorhynchus altus. The sequence goes on from CM067513.1 coordinate 15,639,336, forward strand.
ATGAAACTCCAGGAATGCCATTCTAGTGCTTTTAAAGGGCCAGTCATATGAAAATGTTATTGTTATTATGATATCATTTATCACAGTATGCTTTTTTGAGTGTGGGCACTGGAAGAAACTACCTCTTTAACAGTTTACCACATTACTTTCACCACATTACCTTTACTTCTAATTATAGTCACTTTTTTGTTTTTCTCTCTCTCTCCCTCTCATGTCCTGAGCTGCCACTGCTGCCTGGCTGATGTTGGTTCAAGTCCGTTGGTGGTTGGGTGCTACTACCTACTTCCCCCCTCCCTAAACCTTTGCTTTTTCCTTCCCGCTGTTTTCTTTCTATCCCTTTCTCATGTATTAATATACCCTGTCCTTACTGATGTACCCTGATGTTACCCACCCCAGCCTCTCACTACCCTGCTCTCCTCTGTGATGCTGTCCTCATAGGGATTCTTGGCTTGGCTCACTCACGTCACATTAGCGACTGCATTACCAGCTTATTATTGATTAACCTGCATAGACTTTCATAATAATGCTTAGTCTGTATCTTACATTCTCACATTCTCACACAAAACTCATACTCGCTCACAAAGCCTGCTCACAAAGTTTAAGTTCCTTATTATTTTACTCCTTCTGTCTCACTCTGTTCTTCTTGTGCTTTAAGTCTGTGCTATCTAGTGTTGACCAGAGGAAGGTGGGTTCCCCTTTTGAGCCTTGGTTCCTCCAAGGTTCCTTCCTCCCAGTCTGAGGGAGTTTTTCCTTGCCGCTGTTACCCACTGACTTGCTTAAAAGAGGCTTTGAATTAAATGTTAATATGAACTTTAGAATTTAAGTTTAATTAGAATGATTTCACATGTATGATGGCAGTGCAGTTGATTGGCCAAGATGTGTTTGATACCTGGTATGTTTCTTCAGATTAGAGCTGAACATACTAGACTAACACGGCTACCAACCTGAACTTAGTGTCTTGTTTAGTGCACTGGTGGTCCAGCTTGAAAGCATGTTGGGAATTATTGTTAATACTGATTGTATTGTGTTTTTTAGTTGTTAATGTAGCTTTATAGCATCTGATTTAGTTTCATATTTTTGTGTAAATGAGCAAAACAACGCTTTGAAAACTCTGACAACATGAAGTTAATGTACATTTGAAGCATTTGGCTGATGCACTTATCCAGAGCAACTTAAAAAAGTGCTTTGCTGTTCGCTCAGGAAATATCCTTAGCTGGTTTGAAGAAGCTAGAGTCCAGAGATACTTCAAGCTTAGATGCTGCCAAAAACAAATGTTCAACATATTACATTTAATCACACAAGACAGTATAATCATAATCATTTAAAGAGTTAAATGCCTTTGAAAGAGATGGTCTCCAGTTGGCGTTTGAAGACAGCAAGTGAATCAGCTGTTTGCACCCCCAGGGGATGTTTATTCCTCCAGTTTGGTGCCAATACAGAAAAGAGTCTGGATGCTTGTCTTCCATACATCTTCAGGTATGGCGAATCAAGCTGAGCTGTACATGATGCTCAAAGTGCTCTTGGTACAGATTGGGTTTTGACCATTCCCCTTAAGTATGAAGGGGCTGGTCCATTTTTGGCCATCATCAAGGTTTTGAATCAGGAAGCCAGTGAAGAGGACACAGAAGAGGAGTTACATTGTTGAACTTGGGAACATAGATTAACACAATTCTGAAATGATTTGTTTTACTCTGCCTTCCATTCTGAGTTCAACATAGTATGCCCCTACAATCTTTTTCAGATAGACTTCTAATTATGTTAACCAAATTTTCTACCCATTTTTCTTGGTACTGCAGTGTTTTTAGAGGCAGAATCAATTATGAAATCTACCTTCTATAGTGAAATAATTGACCTTTTATCACTTAGAACTTGGCTCATAAAGATTAACTGCTGTGGAGAGTATTCAATGTCCTATAGTTCTTTGTAATGAACTCCCATGAGTTTATTAGTCACTGTGTTAGTACTTAGCTGCAGATGACCAAAATTACATGTACAGTGCATCCAGAAAGTATTCACAGCGCTTGACTTTTTCCACTTTTTCATGTTATAGCCTATGTGCAAGTATTAAATGTATTACATTCATTTTTTTGTTTGAAACCTTTGTAAATGTATTAAAAATGAAACACAAAATATAACATTTACAAAAAAAATTTACTCAGTTTGTTGAAGCACCTATCACAGCAATTACAACCTCAAGTCTTTTTGAGTATGAAGCTATAAGCACACCTGTTTTTAACCATTCTTGTTTGCAGAACCTCTCAAGCTCCATCAGATTGGATAAGGAGTGTGTGTCTGTGCTCAGTCATTTTTAGCTATCTCCATAGATTTTCAGTCTGGTTCAAGTCTGGGCTCTGGTTGGGCCATTAAAGGACACAGAGTTGTCCAGAAGCAACTCCTTTGTTATCTTGGCTGTGTGCTTCATTGTCCTGTTTGAATGTAAACCTTTATCCCAGTTTGAAGTCCAGAGCACTCTGGAGCAGGTTATCATCAAGGATGTCCCTGTACATTGCTGCAGTCATGTTTCCTTTGACCCTGAGTAGTCTCCCAGTTCCTGCTGCAGAAAAAACATCCCCACAGCATGATGCTGCCACCACCATGCTTCACTTTAGGAATGGTATTGGTTAGGTGATGAGCAATGCCTACTTTCCTCCAAACATGCCACTTGGCACTGAAGCCAAAGAGTTGGGACTTTCAATGCAGGAGAATTTTTTCTGCTTCCTTCCCCAGATCAGTCTCTCAATACAATCCTGTCTCAGAGGTCTACAGACAATTCCTTAGACTTCATTGCTTGGTTGGTGCTCTGACATGCATAGTCTATTATATGACCTTATATAAACAGGTGTGTGTCTTTCCAAATCATGTCCAATCAACTCAGGTTACCACAGGCATTCTCCAATCAAGCTGAAGAAACATCTGAAGCATGATCAGTAGAAACAAGATGCATCTGAGCTCAATTTTGAGTGTCATGGCAAAGGGTGTGAATCCTTATGTATGTTATATTTTTGTCTTTTATTTTTAATACATTTGTGAGATTTCAAACAAACTTTTCTCACATTCTCACTCATTTTGGAAGAAGGCTGTAACATAAAACGTGCAGAAAGTGAAATGCTGTGACTAATTTCCGGATGCATTGTATTTCTCTGAAGCAGTTTTTACAAACAAAGGATCCAGTGCATGTTTACTGCTCTGACCAAGTGTACATGCTCAACCTGCATACAGATTGTGACTGATCAATGAGGGGGCGGGACTAATGATATTGGATTACAGAGGAAAACAAGAGGAAAATTGTTCTTTGCTCAGTGTTCAAATTTCAGAATAAAAGTCTTAAGAAATGATCATACTAATACATACATAAATAACAATAAATAAACAAATAAATAAATTGGGACCACTGTCAAGTATTTAGACACATTTTTATTATTTTAACTATACCTGTCAATCTAATAGTTACAAACAACTCAAAAATACACGTGACTTTCAATTTCTAAATGAATTTCTGAGATGTAAAGCGTATTTTAGACATTATAAGCACAAACGCACAAACAGCACAATATATATAAGACACAAAAAGCACAAACAACTATAGGTGCAATAATTATATTTATCAAAACCTGGCCAGATTCATACAAATATTTTCACATCTCAAACGAAGACTAATGGAGTAGCCTGGACTCTCCCAAAAAGAACATCTGACACATGTGATTAAATACTTTTCTAAAATTGTACAGTGAATATTGTCATTTTAACACCCTAAACCCATTTAACAGGAACACAGGCAAAACACACCAGTAAGCCTGAGTGCACAGGCTTTCTTCATTATTCTCAGTGTGTGAGCGTTTACACGACTCGCCTACAGCTCGGCTGGAGCTCGTGCACGCGCGCGCCGCCGGTCCTCTGCTGACCTCTGGTGTTGAGTGGCGCTACTGCACTCACAGTGGGCGACTTGGACTACTGCGGCTCCTCTAAGAGCGGACCTCGAGAGGAGCGATGATGGGGGAAGGCAAGGCCGTCGACGTGCTGGAGAAACGGCGGGCTGGGGTCGAGCAGCGCTAGGAAACAGGCTGGGACATGCCCGGAGTGCTTCTTTCTCCCGAAGCCGAGCCCGTTTATCCCTCTGTGAGCAGGCGCGGATGATGGTAGCGCAGCCTGCGTGATTTCCTGCTGGTAAGCAGACGGTTGCTTTACTGGATGCTTTAGAGGGTGCAGGGGGGGCGGCTGCATCCTCTCCCGCATCCACATCAGGAGGACATTCGTTTATCTGTACGTCTGCAGGGTCCTGTTGGGTTCAGGTGGAAAGTCCGGATCCAGATCCGTAGATCCGCTCCGGGATTTTGCCGACCGCCTGCGCCGCTGTGTGCGGTTACGCCGCAGCGGAGTCGCCCGCGCGGTCCGAAAGAAAGACTGGAGCGGATTTTCGGATCTGGACCGGGACGCTGTCTCTGCTGAAGCTGCGGTTCCACAGAGGTGGTGAGGTGCGGCTTTCTCCGGCCCCGCAGGCCGCTGACCGCAGGCTCCGGGTGCAGGTCAGCGAGGCGGTGACCAGGAGCCACGGCAGCGGTCACGCTGTACCGATCTCGGACTGTGATGCACAGCTCAGCTCGAGCAGCGCATGACATAATGCTGCGAGACGCTCACGACCACAGCCGGAATCAACGTGTTCTAAAGACGATTTACAACAAAAACACCGAGTTAGGCACGATTTAAAACACGGTGGTGGTAGTGCTGCTGCAGAGGACTGGTGATACACCGGCAGGTGATACTGTAACAATCAGAATAGCGGTCGTAATAGTAATGACGTCATTATTCGTGAATTAATGAAGGGTGCACTGATCTGGTAACTTCAGGCTGGGGATGCAATCAAATCCTCATGCATCATTTTTAGAAAAATGGATTTAAACTGATTATGGATTACGACACCCACATGGATTAGTATTTCAGACACTTTCAGTGTTGAATGGTCAAATGGGGAATTTAATAGCCACAGTGTTTATTTAACACTGGTGAATTTGTGAAGGATTAGAGGCAGTGAAACGAATGAAATGCAGATATTGAAGTGCACTAGGCCAGCCTTGTTTACCTAAACATGCTCTTCTACTGTGGAATAAATACACCATGAAGTATTGCTTAAATCTGAACATCTGTCCAGCACCAGTGCCATGTATCTCTACTAGGATAGAGTGCAAGAGGACTGCAAGTGTTTGGTTGCAAAAGCATTGAAAACAATTTTATCCAAATTCTTCTGCATTATGAGTTGTTGCAAGTGAACAATAGTGGCTACACACGATATTACAGTGATTATATGATTATTTTGCTATTATTAAAGGAAGGTGTCTTTATTATAGATGATGTCATAACAAATTAGAAATGATACACAGTACTGGGCAATACTATAATAGTGTATTTTGGACACCTAAATACATTATTTAAATGCATTTATTTCAGCAATATGAGTAATAAGAGTGTATTAAGAAGTGCCCTGCCAGATTAGAACCAATGCAGATAAACACAAATATAGTAAAAAGGAAAGAAAATTGATTTCAGATTTGTCATGCAAGTGGATTGGTCAATTGCATGACCAGTTCAGCTGATTTAATATCATTAGCACTGGTTTATCAAACCAGGTGTTGGGTCATGCTATAAATAAAGCAATTTTTGTTTAAATGTTATTCCAATTTCCCCCCCAGTCCGGAAGTGCCAATTACCCAACCCCATTAGGACTCTCCCTTTATCACATAATGGTTTTGGCACTAGCAGGGTGAAGGCAAGTACATACCGACCAGCATTGCTGTAGGTGTGATGTGGGAAGAGAATGCCATCTACCCACCCAGAGAGAGCACAGCCAGTTTTCAGTCTGACTCTGGCTGCTGATAGCAAGCTTCATGACCCGGGATTTAAACCTGCAATCGTCAGATCATAGTGCTAGTCTATTAGACAGTTGAGCCACTGAGGGCCATAAATGTATTTATTGTAATATTACTGTTTCAGTTGTATCACAGTGAAGGTGAATACCATTGTATTGGCCCAACCCTATAACCAGAAACCCTGTTACCAAAATGACAGTAAATGGAGAAGTGATACAGGTTTTCTGGAATGAACCAATGGCTTTGAGAAAGCACTTTCTAATGCTTGTCCATGACTCTGGGCTTTTCTCACTCATTGAAGGTCTACTGTGTGCTTCCTGCCTATCATCATAAACAGACCTTTTAGCAGCAGTTGTATCATCAGCCCACAGGATGCTGCTTTTGCACCAACTAATGGCAGATGGAATCATCATTTACACACTTGACAGGAACTCAAGTGCTCTTTTGTTACGACCAGAGGTTCAGAATAGCTGACCTTAATGAAACCCTCTATAGCACTGCATTACTTACTAATATAAGGCAGACGTATGCTGGCCTTCTACCGTTTTGGCTCATAATATTTTCCTTTCACAGGGACTTTCTGATTTTGCTTCGCTTTAGCTGAGATCCAGCTCAACTGACAGGTGAGTAGCAGTTTTTGCATATCATATACACTTTATTATATTGCATGAAGACCCCACCAACAGACATGGTCCATTATTAGAATTATATATCTCTCCATTAGACCCTGCACTGTCTTAATGGTAAGAAATTGTCCTCTACAATGTTTTTTCACATTTCCTGGAGGGACCCCAACTTTATATTAAGTAAAACATTGCCTTTGTAAATAAGGTAAATACTAGTGCATCACAAAAAATAGAATATCACTAAAAATACATTCACGTTCAGCATTTCATTCAAAACTGTATCTGAAACTGTTATATTCATTTTTAATTACATGTAAAGGGACAAATTCCACACGTTTTGTGTTACATTTGATCAGTATGGCTTTTAGCCCATGAAACTCCAGAAACCCAGAATTATTAGAATATTTCTTTTCAGTCAGGACAGGGCTATATAAACAGAGCAGATATGAGCTGAGGTGATATCATTAATATCGAGTTTTTACATTTTTAGCTCCCTTGCTCTCAGCTCCTCCTCTACTCTGCTCCCCTCCACTCTCCACTCTCTCATGTTTTCACATACACAATATGGAAGGGGGAATAAATGAAGATCCAATTATAATACCTTTAAATATAAAGGGATCTAATTTTTTTTACATTGTATTTTTCACATAATATATTGTTTCATATTTTGTATAATGGATATATAATATATTGCCATTCAGCTAAAATTGGGATAAATGTTTTTCTGTCCATATCGCCCAGCCCTAATTTCAAATAATAAATTTTTGATTATTAATGATCATTAATATTAAGTCATAATCAGACTTTAACTTCAAAATTAAGACTATCAACTTTAAAATTAAAGACTTGAAATATATGACATAATGGAGATACAATATAAGACAGGTTGCCTATTTGAATCAAAGGACATGGGAAATGTACAGAAAGTTAACAGGTAGCCAAGGGTTAAAAATGAAGGGTTTTTGCTTCTACAGTATAGTTATCATTTTACACAGTGCTGTAGAACATTTTCTAAATGAAAATGAAATATAAATGGTTTAAAGTGATATATAGCATCTTAAAATGGAAACATTTGTGATACTGCCCATTGGCTTCTACTCAGTGTGTTTGAAGAGAAATGCACACAGAGAAATGCACTGAAACTGCAAATACAGCAAAAATAGATTTAGTTTAAAATAGTCTGTTTATATATTTGCTTTCACCCCAAAACCAAGTATCTTCAAAACAGCAACTTTGCAGCATAAGGGAAAAACCTAATTTTGAATGGTTGTCAGTGTCATTCTGGAGCATTGCTATTGGTCCATCCATCATGAAATTGGGAGACAATGTAAAGAACAACTGCCAGATAAGATACATAGAGAATAAATTATTATTATTTTTTTAAATGTTATTACACATATTGATATTACCCAGTATTTTACCAATCAAAACTTAAAAGAAACAGGCTCACAAGGATCATAAGTAATGATTATAGTTTGATGGCAGCCGTTATAGCAACAGTAGCAGATAATTAGGGTTGATTTGAATTTCTACATAATTGGTGATGACAGGTGGGCAACGAGTCCAAGTCTGGTAGCCAGAATGTGGGCAGCCATGGGCAGGGGAGCCCAACATCCATCTCAAATGGGGTGGCAGAATGCATTTGAAAAGTTTAGTATTCAAACCTTTCCAATGCTGTAACCACAGACGAGCATGAAATAAAGCCTGCTTATTATTCTAGCTTTAGGATGCTTGAGTTGGTGGTGGAACAGGGGCTGTATTGATGATCATGATCTTGTGTGTGCTGTTCAGGATGATTGAGGAGGGTAGCAAGAGCAGCAAGGCTACAGTGGAGAAGAGGCAGCTCTTCATGGAGATGAGTGAGTTAATATACACTGTACAGTGTTCTGTTTACACATGGCCACACACACAAACACAGAGGCAAAGGCTGTGCTAGTCCTTCCTCACTCACAGCCACAGGGTGAATGACTTCATAAATCTGTGTCATTTGAAGGGAAAAATGAGGAATATATTGTTTAAATGCCAAAACCATTGAAGTGAAGCTAGGTATTGAATGGGTTAATGGTTAAATACAAATTCCATATGTTTTGAGTTTGAACTTGTGCATGGTTATTTTGATCAGGACTGACAGCAGACCTGAAAGACCTGCATAAATGAATATTGCATTTTACTTTCACCAGGAGCACAAAACTTTGATGTTATCCGGCTGTCAACATACAGAACGGCTTGCAAGCTGAGATTTGTACAGAAAAGATGCAATCGTAAGTCAGTCTTCTCTGTTTCTGTGCTCCTCTGTACTCTTGTCATCCTATGAAGGTTTGTTTTAGTTTAGGTAAATTAGCCTTTATGAGTCCTGACATGCCTCTGCTCAGTTTTATTTCTGTGCTCCCTTCTCACAGTTCACCTGGTGGACGTGTGGAACATGATCGAGGCTTTTCGTGATAACGGTCTTAGCACATTGGACCACAATGCTGAGATCAATGTGTCACGACTTGAAACCATCCTCTCCTCCATCTTCTACCAGCTGAACAAGCGCCTACCCACCACCCACCAGATTAATGTGGAGCAGTCCATCGGCCTGCTGCTCAACTTTATGGTGGCCACTTACGACAGGTGAGGACAGGGACTCTTTTTGCAACATGCTCTTGTCAGAGCATTTTAATTGGTCCATTATAACACAGGACACATTAATAAGTATTAAATCTCTACGTTTTTATTTTACATCCTGCTTTGCTTTACTTTTCAACCTTTATTTTTTATGATTGCAGACCAATATGCAGCTTTAAGTGGGGATTCTCAGTTTATATACTCTCTGCATATACTTGTATACTCTCTTCATATATATATTTTATGCATATACTTGGAATAGCCCCAAGATAATTATTTTCCTTATCATAATAATAATAATAATAATAATAATAATAATAATAATAATAATGGGTGGAATACAGAGAAATTCATTGTAATTGAAAGCATGTGTAGCTCATGAATACCTTAATTTTTAGTGAAAGTATTACTCAAAATATACTTGATGAGAATCCAATAGTACCTAAATTTAAGATGCTTAAATATTCTAACTCTAAATAACTCACTGAAAAATATGTAAAACACCAAGAGATGTTGGAAAAAAATTTAACTTTTTATGTGTGAATGTAATGAGAAGTTGGCACATTTGGCACACTCATGGTTGCCAAAGCTAGCATCCAAGCTGGTCCCCTAAATGCTTGATTAGTGATAAATCTGGGGACTTGTCAAGGAAGTACTCCAATCTGGCAGAGAAATTCCTGGAAACCACATTCTATGTGTGTTGGGGATCATTATCCTGCTGAAAAATGCTGGGTGAAATGAGAGGCAACACATGTACCCGCAGGATGTCCTGCCCATTGCTGAGTTGTTAGTGATCCTTGTGTCACTACTACGGGTACTATTTGCCCCGTAAAATATGTATGTGATTACCACACCAGTAGTTGATAGGGGCCTCCATACTCAAACCTGAATGTTGGAACCTGTTTTCATTGCTAAAGATGATGCGATATCAATCTGCAGCAGTATAGGTTTTTTGTTCATGAAGCCACATTATGCACTTTGTCTCAATGTCTGTTGCATGGGCAAAATGTCTTCGACTGTGTTATAGAGGCATGTTTAGAAGTTAGCAATTACACTCCAAGCAGTACACTACTTCTAAGCAGCTTCTGATAGCATTTTAATAGGGCAGTGGGGAAAGCACTTTTACACCGTCTAATGCCAGGACCTGTTGTCTAACTGCATGCTGGATATTACAGCAATCTGACTTTGTGTATTAATTGTCAGTGAGAGCAAATTTAAATTATTCAACAGATTAAACTGATAGTCATTTATATATCTTGTCACTGTCACAGAAAAACCTCATATTTCCAACATCTGGCAACTGTCAAGTAAAGTAATTTAGAGTAGCACATCATGTCAAAAACTGAAAAATGAAAAATGAAAAGAAGGTTTTTGTATGACAACTATATATATATATATATATATATATATATATATATATATATATATATATATATATATATATATATTATATATATATATATATATATATATATACAGTCCATAACTCAATCACACAAAGGAACTCAAAATCTTTGTACCAGAAAAAAACCTACCACAGTTTTTATGACTTTGTCAAAATTTCAGTGTGGGACAGTTTGTCACAATGTAATGAAAGAGTCAGAACCCATACTGATGTTAAAGTTAGGAGGGTTTAAAAAAACAAAATCACTGAGCTTTAGGTGAAAAATGGAGGAAAAGCTATGTTTGTAAAAACTCCCAGATACGTGTGGATGGGCAAGTTTCATTTATTATGAATTTGATTAGAGGCAGGTTTTCCAGATCCATAATAATGCTGATCATAGAATTTCCAGTGATGATCCACCATTGGCATTGCAAATTACTCCAAGACTTGGTGTAATCCATGTCTGGGAATGCAGCCATAGAAGTTTTAATTGATTGGTACAAGAACAAAAGAGAAAAAAATCTCAGAACTTTATAAATTAATGAGGATTTTGAAAGTCTGGATGAGTAAAAAACTGTGAAATATAGGGAAGTATTTCAGTTCAGTTGTGCTTAAACATAACACAGGTCGTAAATAATACATACAGTAATAACGACTGACAGGGCTTTTGGCCAATGCCATGTCAAAGACAGGTGTCTGAAGCAGGAAAGTCCCAAATATGTGTCACATCACACCCATTAATCCTGATGATTAAATGAAAAATCACCTCGTCAGCTAATTACCAGAATTTGTGTGTGTTCTGCAGCCATTCAAATATGGTGTCTGTCAAGGACCTAAGTTGTGCCCCTCTGGTTTAAATACTGAGGGTACTTGTTTAAAAGAGCAGCTTTTGTGCTGGGGAATCTTTGGAGGCTCCCGTTTCAAACTGATCTGTATTCAGTACAGCTCTCACACTGCACTCACACTGTTTCTACGTCAGCCAGTCTATTATTCTCCTAACAGTGGAGAACAGGCCGAATTAGCTCTGTTTTCACATGACAACTTAAAGACTGCAGGCCAATTTTGCAGGAACAGATTAAGCTGAGTTCTGGACTAATTTACTTTGTTAAATGGGTTTGTCCACTCATGGCCATTCAAGACTGTAGTGACTTCTAGTGTAATAAACATTCTAGTGACTAATGTCTGTGTTTGTGTTGCAGTGAGGGCCATGGAAAGCTCACAGTCTTCTCTATGAAATCAATGCTGGCAACTATGTGTGGTGGAAAGATAGTTGACAAATTACGATGTAAGTAATTTAAACATATTTATGTGCATTATAAGGATGATGCACCAAACGACACCTTCCAGCAACGCCAAGTTCTGTACTACACTCTTTTTCTGGTAGAAATTTGTATTTACATGCCATTTAGCACATTGTGTCTATAGCACTCTTTTTTACATACTGTGAAACTGTCAGTTCTTCTTATATTGTGTCAAATCTTATAATGAATGAACCAATGAGTTGGAATAAAATCTATGTTTATTAACATCCATTGAAAATTTAGAAGGCCAGTTTGGAGATAGTCGATTATTGCGATAAAGAATTATCCACTTGTAAAATAATGTAATTTAAGGTTCTTTTAAGAAGTGGATGTGTTCAATACAAGTGCATGAAATCCATAATTATGGATTCTCTGTTGGGCGTAAAGCATGTTAGTTACACTTTGCTGCCCTCTTGTGTATTGCTATGAACTCAACCATTCCAGAATATTAGTCTGTGTGAAATTGAATGTCATACCTTATCCAAGCCTTTAAATCAAAAGGTTAGCTCAATACAGCAATCTGGCCCCTCTGTTAAGTGAATACAATTTTTTTTCCTCCTTTACATTTACAGTGGGGCCTCCTGTTACACTAATTGAACACATGGCGGTGCTGGTTCATTTTAAGGACATGATTTAGTTTTCTTCAAAAACTAAAATCCATTAATGATCAAGTCTGATCTTTTACATTTCTCCCTCTTCTCTCAGATATTTTCTCTCAGATATCAGACTCCAGTGGCACGATGGTGTTTGCTAAATTTGACCAATTTCTGAGGGAGGTTCTGAAGCTGCCTACGGCTGTGTTCGAGGGCCCCTCATTTGGCTACACAGAGCACTCAGTGAGAACGTGTTTTCCTCAGCAGGTTAGCAACCTCCCCCTTTCCCAAGCCGCTCTTCTTGTCAGCTATGTAACCCTCCTCACACTGTCTTGATTGTCTCTCACCTGTTCTTTGCCAGAAGAAGATATTGCTGAACACCTTCCTGGACGTGATGATGGCGGACCCTCCCCCACAGTGCCTCGTTTGGCTACCTCTCATGCACCGACTGGCCAACGTAGAGAACGGTACGTGCTGAGAGCACAGTGCCTGGCCGGCTTGTTTACTAGCCACCTGCTGCTTCTGAACATACGGCCCTGGATAGGCTCTTATGACGGCCTTAAACTCACTGAAAACCAGATGAAATATATATGTTTACAAAAGTCACATTGACCCAGTAAAATCTTGGCAATAGGGTGAATGTAAGGCAAGTGGGACATTTAAGCTTGATTCTCCATGATTTGAAGGGTATTCATATTATTCATATTATGAATGCTACAAATTATATATATAAAAAAAAAAAAAAATAAAAAATAAAAAAATATATATAATTCAGTAGCTGTTTGTGAACAATTCGGCTGTAAGCTAAATCTGTGCAAATGTAATAACCTGGAAAATGAGCAGAGATAATTCCAGTGATCAGTCGTGGAAAATTAACACAAGCATATTTCCCACTGAAGTACATAAATACTGAAGTACAGAAATTCTGTATTGACATAAATACAGAATTAAAATATGTTTTATTTTCCCCATGTTAGTTTGTGCCAGGTTCTCCCATGTATACACCAGTAATCAAAAATCAGATCTGCAGGGGCTCTATGTTTGTCATGTGACTTTTTTTGTGAAGAGATAAAACTGTAAATCAATGTTTGGTTCAATGTTTGGTTGAAAAATAATTAAACGTATGCCTACTAATATATTAGGAATTTAACATGTTACATGTGGAAGTTTAGTACGAAAAATGCTTAAAAATCTTACTGGGGCTCCAAGCTCCACTCCAATGATGCAATGGCGGCGTTTCTGAAAGACACGGTGGCTGGCTTCACATGTATCAGAGGAAGCACGTGCTTGTCTTCACCCTCCTAGTGTCAGGAGAGCCGTATGTGATAGGGGAGAGTTCTAATGGGGTTGGATAACTTTCAAATTGGTGGGACAATAGTAGGGGTGGTGTTGATACCACATCCAATAACAATACGCCAAAATGATCTCATAAAAATTCAAACCCACCCCCACCCCCTTAAATTTTTTCTTTTTTGTGCCATATCTGTACCTGTACCACACTCTGTCATACTGCCACATGGAAAAACTGTATTAAGTACAGAATATCTCAGATTGACAGTAAAGAATATGCCACATCATATCCAGTGCTCAGGCAGTAAGAAGATTTATTTTGCCTGTGTTTTTAATTTATTGGTATTTGCATTTGAACAGTGTAAAGGTGAATTTAAGCTGTTTATATAGGCAACCCATTAGATGGGGAATGTTGAAAAAATATTGTGAGGCTCTGTTTTTACCTGATATTAATGTGCATCATTTATCTGCATAGTATTTGCTTCAACTTGATTCTGTTTACACTGTCATTAAAATGCATCCTCAGTGTGACCAGATTAGACCAGAGTAATTATTACTCAGATGTTTGAATTATTGGACAGATTTTTGCATGATTAGATAGTATTTGCATGTGCCTGGCAGAATCCAATCACAGGCACATTCCATTTATACTTGTTTTAAATGTAGACGAGATCTGTCTCTGACCACCTTTGAATGTGTTTTGAATCCAGTGGTAATCTGATCACAATGCATCTTGGAGGTTTTTCCACCTGGCTTTTCATGCAGACAAGTGAAATCCTTAGACATCAAAATTCCATGTTAATGCCATGTGAAATTCAGCCTATCCTTACCCTTTCCCTTGAGATAAACAATCTGAGGACAGATTCTGAAATGAAATGGTAACCTGCTTGCGTTGTTAACATTTTCCTGTTCTTCTGAGGCACTAATTGAGAGTCATGTGAACAAAGGTCTTGTAAACATAAAAGCTGATCTTGATCTCTCTTATAGAACAAACCTTATGTCTCTTATGTCAAACCGGTTCAGAAACGGGCTGGTAAGGCACCAGGTTTTCATTCGAAACAACCAGTTTCCTCTCACTTTGTCAATCAATCAGCCTATCTTCTCATTTTAGAATCTTCAGTTTGGCTGGAATGAAAACCTGCAGCGACACTGGTCCATTTCTGACCCAGTTTGACATCCCTGATATAGACATTCTTCTGATTCCACAGTTTGCTTTGTCCCTTTTCTTTGGATTTCACATAGCAGAACACTGCCATCACCATGTGCTCACAACAATGGGGAAATAGACAGGCTGTCACAGTTTTTGTTTGAGCTCTTTCCCAAAGGGAAGCCTAAGTCTTTCACTCAGTCTAGATGCTAGCAATATGTGGACAGGGGGTAACAGTGTGTACTCATGTGACATTCATGCTCTTCATGTAAAAGGGAACTGTTATGTCATCAGTCATACTTGTTTATTTTTTTTAAGCAGGGGCACAAGATTTTACAAGATTTTACAGTATATATTGGATGTCCAAATGATTGTGGATACCCCTTCTAATGAATGCATTCAGCTAGGGGTGGGCTAGTGGGGTATAAAGCACCTCCAGCTTTGAACTGTGGAACAGTGGAACAGTCCAACATCCTGAGCTCACTAATGCTATTGTTTCTGAATACAATCAGATCCTCACAGCAATGCTTCAGAATCTAGTAGAAAGTATTCTCTTGACAGTAGAGGCAATTTCTCAAAGCAAACAAAACAGAACAAAAGCAGGATAAACAGCACATACCTTTTTTTATACCCTTGATCTTGGAAGAAACAGTGAATGAGTAGAGTTAAATTAATGAACTGGTGCATTTTATTTATTACATCTAAATAAACAAATTAAAACAAAGTTAGCAATGTTAGAACAGAGCCTAGTTTTTGTCAGTTATGCAAATTTGGATGACAGATGCCCAATCACTTTGATGTATAACAGCATAAATATTAGCTAATATATAGGCTTTAAAGAACCTGATGTCTATAGTTAACAACACTTGGCCTACCGTTGCTGTGTTGTTATGGTTGCATGTATATGTCTGCATTGTAGAAATCAGTTATTTAATATTAACTGCAAAAAACAGTTCGGGCTGCATATGAACACCTTATGACATGTCTCTCTTTGCTCTGCTCCAGTCTTCCATCCGGTGGAGTGCTCATACTGCCGGAGTGAGAGCATGATGGGTTTTCGTTACCGGTGCCAGCAATGCCACGGATACCAGCTTTGCCAGAATTGCTTCTGGCGTGGCCATGCCAGCGGTCCCCATAGCAACCAGCATCAGATGAAGGAGCATTCCTCATGGGTAAAGAGCACATGTCTTCCATTTTTTTCAGGCCCATTCAGATCCACTCTGAAACAGCCAGTTAACATGCCCAGTTAGGGTGTTTCTAGGCAGGAACGTATTATAGAACCATCATTGTACTGTAGAAACAGAATAAAGAGCCAGGTTTACTGTGTTAAACAATACATGGACATCATTTAAGTTGCAGACTCATGTATGCTAAAGTAAAATGTAATGTTTATGGTAGATAAATGCACATTCAGCTCGGCTATGATGGCTATGGCCATGATGATAATTACTACCAGCTTGTATCTCATTAACTAAATAGTAAATGGCATTAACATATGCCACTCTGAACGTAAAACACACAGTTTAGTCCAGCAATTGATGAGATAATCTTGTGCAGTGAATACACAGAGCTCACTTTTACACTATCTATAATATAATTGTTAGGGTGTGGAGATCATACAATCTGATCTTAGCTGAAAAGCTAGTTTTTCAGCTTTCAGACAGTAGATGCTTTTCCATCTAATTGTTTTTTGTGCATTTAAAAAATGAAAAAGCCCACCATTTGACACACATATTTCTATGGTAGGATGAGGTGGAAAAGTAAAATTACCATTTAAGCCAAAGCAAAAAAAAAATTGCTGGAATAAACTATGATGTATCTAGCTTTGAGCACCTCTGGTAATACAATAACATTTCAGTTTCATTTTAAAAGCTTGACCTACAGCGTAAACACAACAGCCGACTGCTGTTATACACCAAACATCTCCCCACTACCCTCTACTGACTGGAGAAATGTCCGACAAACAGCAGTATTTTAAAGGTTGCTTTTGACATTCTGAAATACTGAATACAAAGCACCTTTAAGAAATTGCTGTACTTTGTGAATAAATGTCTACCGCAGAACTGTGCTGCCAGTTTTACAGTGGACATCGGAAGAGTGAGAGGTTTCAACTCTCATTAGATGGCCACTGTCCTGTATTTCTGAATTGTAAGCAACATAGCCATAAAAAAGCAAACAAATGTAAATTTGATTCCACTAAAAACAAATACTGCTACTAATGATGGTAGCTTACAATGACCAACTATACTGTTTGAAACATGCCTGCAGTGCCTGTGAGCAAGGCACGTAACTTCCCAGCTACACCCCAGGTGTCATGGATAGGACTGCCCACCAGTCTGGGCATGTGTGCCCACTGCTCCCTAGTTTGTGAATGTACTATTGTATGTGCGTGTTTCACTGTGTGGATGGGTTAAATGCAAAGGCCAAATTCTATGTGCACATTTATGTTTACATTTATGCCCCCCAGTGGATATAATGGACATTACACACTCTAGTGAGTGAGGAATGAGGTCAAACAACTGAAGATATTTATTATACCAGTTTGTCTGTGAGAAACAATCTACCATGCAATTATAATGCTTGTTAAAGAAAGGGTTAAAGAAAGTCAGACTTCAGTATACAGTATCTGCATAGGACTGTAAGGAATGTATATTATTGGCTTCTGCTGTGGCCTACATGTCTGCCTGGTGCGGAGTGATAATTGAGCTTCATGGTTTGCGCTTCCTTCCAGAATGTCATTCTCCTCTGATGCAGGATTTCATGGGGTTTTTATGTTGCTTGGCAAGTGGGTTATATTGATTACATTTTCAAATCTCCTCTCATTTGCCCCAAGCTCAATCACTGTGCTGGAAATTGAAGCCCAGGAAGGAATTTGCAGCAATCCAATTCTGAGAGATTTTCTCATTCTCTCGCTCTCGCTCTCGTTCCCTCTCCTTCTCTTACTCTCTTTACTCTAACTGCCAATACAAAGATGATTGTTTTCAACCCTAGGGCACTGAAAAAGGTCATGCCAGTTCTGTGTTTTGCTGAATCTAACATTTTTATTAACATTGAAAGTAAAGAGATATTCTGAAAACTTTGTAACTGTATTTATTCTGGATTGTAGCCTCCCTGGCACAGATTAACGCAGGTTGTAGACCACAAAGGATTTACAGTGACAGGTTAATTTAGTCCAAGAAAATCAATGTCTGGATAATGTCTATATTTAAACCACACTTGCCCATATTCCTTATTGAAGCATGAATGTTTCTTTGTCTTTACTGAGTTTTGTAGCTCTTCACTGTGAACATGAGAATGGTGATTGGTATTCAGTTCACAGTACATCTAGCAGTTTGTCTTTGTCTCTGCGACTTTCACAGAAGTCCCCAGCCAAGAAACTGAGCCATGCCATCAGTAAGTCTTTGGGTTGCGTGCCCATAGGAGAACCTCCCCATCCTGTGTTCCCAGAGGCAGCTGAGAGGCCGCAGGACCTGGCACACCCTACGTAAGTATCCATGGGGCTCCTTGTGCCAGTGTGGTCTAGTACATCAGTATATACTATTCAATAACCCACCATCAGACAAAAACATACAGGCATAAATCTCGTCAACAAATGGTGTTTTATCTTCACGGTGGGGGTTTTCTAAATAGAGGACAAGAAAACAGGGCAGATGGGTGACAAATTAAAGCAGAAAACTAAGAAATGTGCTGCATTGTGCATGCACAGTGTTCCTTGTTGACTGAGATGGCAAGAAGAACTCATCTCAAGTGACTGAAATGGTCATTATTGGGACCATGATGGCTGTGTTGTTTTTTTTGTTTGTTTGTTTGTGTTTTTTGTGATCAAAACAGGTTATACCCCCCTTCCTTCTTGTTTTCCTCTGAGACCCAATATCTGGATTAGTGACATCATTAACCCCTCCCCTTCAGTCAGTGTCTGCATGCATGTAGAGAGAGCAGTAAACATGGATTGGACAGCTGCTATAGCATTTAAAGTGGGGTTTAATTGATGGAAATGTGGAAATTTTCGCTGTTTTCTGAGCTGGATTGCTCATTAATAATTTGATAAGGTAAGTCTTGTAGTTTGTTTTGATGTGTGTATCATGTCTGTACATCACTTTAATCCTGAATTATGAAGCCTAGAAAATGGCATGTAACTGCCCTGCCTTTCCCTTACAAGCAAAATGGTTTGATTTCGCTTGTCCTCTGAGAAGGAAGGGACACTGCAAATCAATAGAACGTTATTTGTAGTGACTGGTTATTTTTATCCAATGAGGACGTATTTCTGTCCCATTCTGTACTCCATTATACCCCCTATCCTCAGGGCAGGAGGCAAAATTTAATCAGTATTACTTTAATGTAATTTGAATTAGGTGTGTATGAAAGTCGTGTAAATCATATGTTACAGTCCTGTGTGGAAGAATTGCACTCTTTCAAGTGTGTTGTTGATTTTCAAAGTAAAAATAAGTTAATAAATATGCCACAGAATTAATTTATTAAGCACAACCCTGTTTTGTAAATCAGTTTTATGATGGACTTGTGAAAAAATTATGAGCTTGTTATGCTTTCTGGTTATAAACAGGTGGGCTTTCAGTTATGCTCTCTCAAATAGATTTGTTGATGATGATGCTCAAACGTGCAGCAATAATTTGTGTGTTTTTATGCAAAATATGATGTGCATAAAAAATAGACTTGGTATGAATTAGTACACATATTTTTACTTCAAAAATCAACAAAATTTCATTCAAGAAATTTTCTCTTGGAAGTGCAGCAGTCCATTCTTGTAGAACAGATTTCTGAAATGTAATACCAATGAGGGGTAGCACGGTGGTGCTGCAGGTAATGCATACGTCACATAGTTCCAGGGGCCTGAGGTTGTGTGTTTAGCCCTGCTCTGGCTGTTTGTTGTAGCCCTGCACCATATTGAAATACTTTTTGTATTTTTTCTTCTTTTTTTAATTTGTCACCAATTTTTAACTGTACTAGCAAACATACATGAAAGGAAAAATGCAAGAGAACGTCCCTAATCCTCTAAAACCTGAAAGACGTGCTGGAATTGAGTGAAAAATGTGCTGCAGCTTTCTGCTGTGGGAAATGTATTATTATGCGTATGTGGTTCTTTTGTCTAATTTTTGATGAATTGGAAGCATATTGGTTTTCACCGAGTGTCTGCCAAGATGTTCACTCACAAAATATAGACACTTTTTCTCTGCTTTAAACTTTTCTTGTCATTCATTGAACATGGAGCAAAAAAAAAACAAAACAGGACAAAACATATCTGCACTTGTGCTTCTACACATTTACAGGTGTGTTTCTCAACCCTGGTCCTAGAGACACCCCTGGCCCTACACATTGTAGCTTTAACATACCCATGCATCTCTGAGGGGTACTTTTACAGCAGACATGTGGTGGTCCAGTGTCCTCTAACTATGTATACGTAATTGACCAGGGGAGAATGTTCCCCCCTTGTGAGCCTGGTTCCTCCCAAGGTTTTTTTCCTCCAGCTTTGATGGAGTTTTTCCTTGACACTGTTGCCCTTTGACTTGCTCACCAGGGAGTTGTTTTATGTCTTTGTCCTTTGTTTTGTGTGTTGCTCACCTTCTTATTTTTGATTTCTGTAAAGCCGCTCTATGACATCTGTTGTAAAAAGCACTATACAAATAAATTTCGATTTTGATTGATTGATTGATTAGTTAAATCAGGTGAGGTTGGAACAGGGAAAGCTTTAAAATATACAGGACCATGATTGAGAAACGCTGATTCACAGCATCTAGAAGGGTATATAAATAATCTAATGTGAGAAGATGTGGTATTAAAGTAAAAGCTCTTACACTTAAACAGGTTTATTTAAAAAGTCTTGCTACCTAATGTACAGGGGTTGGACAATGAAACTGAAACACCTGTCATTTTAGTGTGGGAGGATTCATGGCTAAATTGGACCGGCCTGGTGGCCAATCTTCATTCATTGCACATTGCACCAGTAAGAGCAGAGTGTGAAGGTTCAATTAGCAGGTAAGAGCACAGTTTTGCTCAAAATATTGCAATGAACACAACATTATGTGTGACATACGAGAGTTCAAAAGAGGACAAATTGTTGGTGCACGTCTTGGCGCATCTGTGACCAAGACAGCAAGGCTTTGTGATATATCAAGAACCACGGTATCCAGGGTAATGTCAGCACCACCAAGAAGGACAAACCACATCCAACAGGATTAAATGTGGACGCTAGAGGAAGCTGTCTGAAAGGGATGCTGGGGTGCTAAAAAAAATGTCATTCCCAAGACAAATTGACGCTGTATTGGCTGCAAAAGGAGGCCCTAGTACACCATACTAATAAATTATTGTGGTCTAAAACCAGGTGTTTCAGTTTCATTGTCCACCCTGCGTACATTGATAATGACTGGCCTGTTGACAGAGCCTTGATGGGAATCTGTGGAAGTGAGAGTCTCAGTTAAAAATAGTTCTCTCTCATCACTACATGTGGAGGTGGAGAAAAGACAAACACAACCACAATCCATCCCAATGCACATTTCAAACCAGTATTAAATAATATTATAGTTTCTCTCATTTTGGGCTTATAACACAGATGGTTGCCATATGCCAGGCCTGCTGTAAGAAATAGATTAGACATAATGCATGTAGGTACAGTGCTGCACTGGTCTATTGCACATAGGGTTGAATATACTGTACCTACTGTACAATACAAAAGCAATGTATAATACATCATACACAGTGACAGAACATTCCCAATGCTTTCAACTCTCTGGTAAGCTTGCAGCAGAGTTGATGCTGCTTGTTGCAGAAATATAAAGCAGATCTGTTCTCTGACTATTTTAGGAATGGGCTTTCTATTGGGAAGGGCCGCACTTCCATTGCAGGAGTGCTGTTTGTGATTTCTGAGTTACGATGGTGTCGATTGCATGAACAGACCCGAAATGTGTCAGCATTAGTCATTCATGAAATGTCACTGATGACCTCAATAACTAAAGCTGTTTTGTGGGTTAATGCGTAAACAACGCTTCACTACAGCAGTTCTTTCTGTTTTTCTGATTTACAAATGAGAAAAACACTGAAAAATCTGTTGGTTATAAATAAAACAACACTTGATATTGGTTGGGCAAGTACTGAAGCTCTGCACAACAACAAAAACAACAACAACAATTTTAAACAGGCCTTATTTCTAAGAATTCTTTCAGAACATTTGTTTGAGGATGACCAGTCAGACCTTTTCTTTAGTTCAGTTTGTTCTGACAGGTGTGAGCACTCCCCCCTTTCTCAAACAGCTGCTGATGAACAGCACAGATTAACAATAATGAAGCATTTAGTTTTGTCACATGGACCATAGAACATACACTGATCAGCCATAACATTAAAACCTTAATATTGTGTAGTTCTCCTGTTTCACCAAAACAGCTCTGACCAATCTAGGCATGGACTCCATAAGACCTCTGAAGACCTGTGGTATCTGGTACCAGAACATAAACTGTATATCCTTTAAACTGTGAGGTGGGGCCTCAATGAGCATCACTGAGTTCACCAGTTGTCCTTTCTTGGAGCATATTTGGTAAGTATACCAGGCTGCATACCAGGAACACTCCACGAGACCTGCATGGTGTTTTGGAGATGCACTGAACCACTCATCTTGACACCACAGTCCCTGGTTAAAGTGTCTCAGATCTGTACACTTTCCCATTTTCCCACTTTGAACACATCAACATCAAAAACTGACAGTTCAATGTGCCTGTTATGTAAAACCCTCCCTCTGACCAATGTATCATAAAGAAGATCAGGTTGTTTTTATTATTCATCTGGATTCCTCTAGACTAGTAGATGAACGCATAAAGACTAGACTAGCATAAATGAAATATGTCTTTAAATGTGCATGTATTGCAGCTCTTCCCAGCCTGTGAACTTTATGAAATGATGGCTGTTTTATAGTATCATATCTATCAATGGGTTTATCACATATATCAGCAAGGTTATTACAGTAATAGTAATAGAGCAGTTCTGATGCATTTTCAGCTGAGATGAATGCCCTAATTGTCTTTCAGAGCACAGGTCTAGAACTATTATCACATATCAGATTTTCAGTATTGATGACTGTTAGATCAAATATGCATTCACTTTTCACAACTGTAACTCCATTCATCTTCTCATCCATTACATTTCATGTTACTTCTCTATTTTTCTCATTGCCGCAGCAGCGAACATCGATTAGCAAACCTAGCATGGGAGAGAAATATAATTGGGACATGGCCAGAAGAAATATATTGTGTGTAAAATATATATACGACTGTGTTCCTGTTTTACTGCATTATAAAAAAAGAGGACTTGAATCAATCTGGAGTGGTAAAAGGGGGTTTGGGGTGGGAGGCTGCTGCTCCAGAATAGGTTTTATTTAGTTGCAAACACACAAAAGCTGGAATTTATGAAGACCATTAAACAGCAACATTTTACACACATTCCAAAAGTTAGCTTTACAGTAACTTCAAATTGAATGCAGTACTTTTTATTATGGTTTTATTATGGACTGTATATGATAATGAAGCATTCGGTTTTATCACATGCACCACAGAACATATTTTTTGACAGGAAGTGCAACCTGATTCAAACCTAAGTAGTAATTCATAGAGAAGTAGAGATCAAGTTGTATTTTTATTAGTATGTGACTAGACTAGGGGTCACTAACCCTGCTTCAACCCAAATCTAACACCCCATTCAACCAATCAAGAACTTCTGAAGTCAGTAATTAGTCGGATCATGTGGGGTGGGTTAGGGTTGAATCTAAAGTCTGCAGGAAGGTAGCTTAACAGGAGCAGGGTTTGTGACCCCTGGACTTGAGTAATCTACTCTAGCAGTTCCTATCCATGACCCCAGAGGAACCCCTGTCCTGGCTACATAATTTAGTGCTTACCATGCCCCCAACACACCTGATGCAGCTAATCAGCTAATTAACAAGCCCTTCAACAAGGAGTTGATGGTTGTGTGAGCTGGAAACCACTACAACTTGACGGCATGGCACAAACAATCATACGCACTGGCATATACACACAATGACAAGGCGAGGCAAAGGCAGAGACAAAAACCAAAACAAAACATGTGAGTGAGTGAAGGGTCACACCCATCCCCACCCTCACCCCACCCCTCCCTTGTCTGACAAAATTAAATCAATCAACACCCCCCCCCCCTCATTTGAATAAAGTGAGTGATCAAAAGGACCATCAGACTATTGCAACTAATCCAGAATGTAGCAGCGTGGCTCGTTTTCAATGTTCCTAAATTCAGTCACGTAACTCCTCTGTTGCGTTCGCTTCATTGGCTTCCTGTAGCTGCCTGCATCAGATTCAAAACCTTGATGCTGACCTACAAAGCAAAAAATGGACCAGCACCTCTGAACATGATGGCAATGGTCAAAACTCGAGCTGTACCAAAAGCCCTTCAAGCTTCAAGTACAGCATGGCTTGACGCACCATCCCTCAAGATGCAAGGAAAACATGCATCCAGAATCTTTTCTGTTATGGCACCAAAATGGTGGAATGAACTTCCCCTGGGGGTCTGAACAGCTGTCTTCAAACACAGACTGAAGACACATCTGTTTCAGGAGTATTTAACTCCATAAAGACATTTGTTTCAACAGGATCTAAGTGTTAGGAATCTGTAGATTCTAGCCTCTTTTACTAGCTAAGGATATTTTCTGAGTGAACAGCAAAGCACTTTTGTAACTCACTCTGGATTAGGGCATCTGCTAAATGCCATAAATGTAAACGTAAAATGACAATGTCCAGGTAAATGGACTATGTCCTGTTGAGGGTAATAGCACCAAGGTTACAGTAAAGTGGATTGAATTGGAATGAATTAATATGCGCATGTTGGTACTTTTGTGTGATTTCTAAAGAAAGGGAGGCATATCTGTATTTTCACTGGGTGGCTGCCAGCATCCGTTGGCTTTAAGAAACGGAAACTTTTGTCTCTTTGCTTTGAACTTGTCTTGTCAGTAAGTGAACATTGAGTGCACACGTGAGAGAAAAAAGAAACATCTTTTTTCCTTTCAGGATTATCTCTTGAGAGCTGAGATTTGACCTCAACCCAGCTGAAACCTGTCACCAGTGCTCACGCTGGTCAGAGCAATGTGCCACATTATTTGATGGTCTGGAACAGAACTTAACTAAACAAAAAAAAAGCCCCCACCAGTGTTCCTGGGTCGGAAGCCTCCTGTGGGGAGTCGGTAATGGCTAGAGTGCATTCTCATGCTCAGATGGCATTTCAGAGTTGGCGTTGGCAAGGCTCACAAAAGTGAGGAGAGCTCTAAAGTTAATGGAGGCTGCTGATGGTGGCACATCTTTACTGGGGTCCCCACAGAGTGACACAGGCACTTAAACCTGGATGTTTCTTTCAGAAACAGACTTTTTTGCTATGACAGCGTGATAGATATCTTTCGACTG
This sequence comes from Acestrorhynchus altus, assembly GCA_034509495.1. NCBI lineage: Eukaryota > Metazoa > Chordata > Actinopteri > Characiformes > Acestrorhynchidae > Acestrorhynchus > Acestrorhynchus altus. The sequence goes on from CM067513.1 coordinate 15,664,566, forward strand.
TAAATATTGCTTTGATTCAGGAATACTCTTCGTTGGGTTGTACCAGTAATGAACTTTTATCATGAATGCTGGTGTATTTGTCATAAACCGATGATAGCTTCTGTATTAAGTTTCTTTTTGAAAGCAACAAGCAGGAAAGACAATAACATAACATAAATGAATGTGCTGATATGAAACAGCCTGCTTGTTTACACCTTGTAGCCATTGAAAACACAGAACTGCATGGAATCTGGATTCGGTTTGAATTAACCATGAATGTATGTGTCCTGATTGCCTGTTAATGAGCCCAATAACAGCTCGATCAGAATAGAATATGTTTGTGTATGCAACTCATTTGGAAAAGACAAATGCAAATGAGGCCATTGTGAATACAATCTGATTCTCTAAAACGCAACAATAATCTGTTGAATAGAAGAATAGTAACCATGTAAACACATCTTTCAGAAAATGTATGTATGCTCTGAGTTTACGGTATGTTGTGTAGGAGTGGGATATGCTTTCTTGAAGTTGGAAGAAGGACTTTCATGTCATATGAAAATTTTGCCTCTACTTAGACTTCATTCAGTATAGCTCTTTCCCAACAAGTCTTACTTTGGGGTGATATGGTAAAAAATATTATATCACAGTATGTAAAGCCATTTTTATGATATGCAATATTTATCATATTTCAAATGTAATTTCAATGGAAAATTAAATTTAAATAATATTAAAATTTCATCACAATAAAAGCAAAATATTGTTATACTGCTCACCTCTACTTTACTACTTATTTTCTTCCATAGGTTTAGTGTGATTGGAGGTGGGGCTGACATGTGCCTCTTTTTTAATAAGTAAATGTAAAGTATATTTTGCTGAGTCCAATTTTAAAGTATTTAAAACATACCAGCTGTAAAATTAGGTAACATTCTGCTGCTAATCTTACTCCAACTGGACATAATGTTGTTGTCATGGTATTGTGTACACTAAGCAATACTCTTGCATCATTTTAGATTGGATTACTAGTAGTGTTGTTGAGTTGTAGGTTGTTGAATAGCTGTAAATATAAACACCTCCGTCTCAATGTAAAATAGGAATGAATTCAGTTGGAATGGAGAAAATCTTAGCAGTTTTGGCCAGTTCATATCAATGAGGTAAAAGTAAATCACCTAACTGCCAACTGTACATTGGGAGGTTAATCTGCCAAATCTGATTGAGTGCCCCTAAACCTAAATTGACTCAATCCAAAACAATCAGACTCAAGCAAATAGAATTGCTGAGTCATTTGAGCATTCAGCAATGTTTTCAAAAGGTTTGAGGAAGCTTAGCCTGTAACATAAATGTTCTGAAAATGTGTGACATAATAATGGTTTGCATCACTAAGTATTAAAACTAAAACAAAAACTAACATTATGGAAACTAACTGAAACATACAATAACTAAAATACATACTTGCAATACTTTTTAAGGGTAAAAAAATTGTATGCAGCTGTGAGAATTAACTAATAAACATTTAAAAAAAAATCAATCAAAACACGTAATGAATTTCCAGAAAACTGGATGTTTCAAAGTGTAACCTTCAGGACATTCAAGTGAGGTTCTACTAGCAAACATTTTTTGCTGGATTTGCTGCTTTTAAGGGTCTTTGTGAGCTGTTCCTGAACTAAACATAGCACAGGAGATCAATGATAATTTACTCAATCTCAATAGGGATCAGTAAACTTCACAATCCTTTTAAAGCCCCAGAGTAGTTCCTAGTCTAATGATAATATCGACTCTAAATTCATTCTGACCAAAGGGCACATCTGCATATCCTGACATCCAAGGCTATTTATAGAAATTCAAGTTGCAAGAAAATAAAAAAACCCCACAATGTCCAAGTTTAATTAGTTATTTTTGTTAAGGCAAATGTTCGTTGGGTATATAGGATTTGCCTAAAATGACACAGAGAAACCAATCATATGGTCATTATAGTTGTAATATAATAAAATATCTTTGTAAGCGGTTTGTATGGGTCAGTATACAGTGTAAAACATTATGGTATGAAAACTTTCATACCATAATACCATACCATAACTGTTGCACTGAATAAGGAAAAAATGTCTAAAGCATCCAGTTTTATTCAGATATTACATTCAAACATAATCAAAAATGTAACTGTGGTTCTACAGAAGTGAAGAGTACAGTATAGACAGAGTAAGCATAGACTGATATGCGCTCATGAGGTCCTCAGATTCTCCCACACTGCAAAGCTGTATTGAATCATAGTTTGATCTGCCTACAGAGCAGCCTGTGTCTGCCCTTTACTAACCAAATCTTGAGCCTCTCATGTTTGCAATTCACTCTTTTTACTGTTTCTTTCAATTCACTACTTTTATAGATTCTGACAAACACTGTGACTTGCCAAAGGGCCTGTTCTCTTTTACCTCTGGCAAGTATTGACATGTTTCTGAATATTCAGGGAAACAGTGGTATGTTGACTACCTTTCTCGCCTCATTTGATGTAACTAATGATCATACTAATGTTGTGTTCATGATATGAACATAGTTCCAATTTCTGTTGTGCAGTTTTGCAGTTTGGACTTACTTAGCCACCACCAAGCAAGTTGTAAATAATACCATGGCAACAACCTGAATTACGACAGCAAACACCTTGCATCCATCTAGCAACCATTTAGCAAAATCATGGCAACCAGCTGGGATATCACACAAACCACTTAAGAACTCCACAGCAACTCCTGGACTGCCATAAAAACCTCCTTGCAACAGCGTAGTGGCCACCAGAAAAAACATAGCAAACGTATGAACACCAGAGCAACTGCCTGGGAGCAAGAACTTAAGATCAACCATTCTGCATTTACAGCAAAAGGTGTACATTTTAAGCTATTAGTTAAAGCTAATGCTTATACTTCCTCTGTTCCATCTCTTCTCGAGATCATTCATGTTTGTCCAACTAGATCTATAAATGGCAACAAAGGGGAAATTCAATACCAAGTAGACCAATCACAGTTGTTGCAGCCTGAGTTACCATGATGCATAAATGATGGTTGTGGTCTTGCTGTAGCACAAGTGCAACGTAAGGTACACCATAGAAGCATAAATTGACCTTAAATTAAGGTCAAATCAAACCCAATCCACACCCAATTTCACAATAAAGCTCAGTTTCATAACAGTTTCATAACAGATTCAAATGTATATTTTTTATCATATAAATCTGGATATCTTAAACCCTAAAACATTCAAGTTGGGATTGTACTGTCTGATTTATTCAGACATCAGTATTTTTCTTTGATTTATGCTCAAATCTCCTACTATGATCAAGCACCTAAGGCAGTATTGAGATGATGCAAATCCTGCCCCCTGCTTGTTCCATAATGACCATCTGTAGCTCCTGGGGGGAGCTGATGCGTCAGTGTAAACATGTCTGACTTCCTGTTGCTGCTTCACATAGTGTTCCTGTTGCCGTTGACCTCAGGACAGCATCCGTCAGCATGATCTGCCCAACTGCACTGCCATGAGCCATGAGTGCCTCCTGACTGAGACATAAAGGCAGAATCAGGGTAGCAAATCATGTCCCATCAAGCTCATGAATCAGACAGTTGAGAGGTGGGGTGGAGGAATTTCTCAACAGCCTAATGTTGGTGCTGCTTGTCTGGATTGACACAAGTGTCTTTGGACTTCAGGTTTATTTAGCTGTGGTTTGACAGCTGGTTGCATGTGGAGTTAACGATTTGTCAATCAGATTCCCTCAAGTTTGACAGATGGATCTTGTTTGTGACTTACTGAACCGTAGTCAAGGACAAACTGTCGATCTCTATTTACAGCTCAGAATGGAGCCATATCAAAATGTAGCAGAACATGCACAGCTTGTTTGATGTGATCCTATAATTGCTGTACATGTTTTATAGCATTTAATTTAACATTTATTCAGTCTTCAGTCCTGGAAATAATAACAAATATATTCCAATGAACCACACATATACAAAGCAAAACACACACAGGTCCTTACTTTGGGGGATGCACTTCATAGTTGTGTGTGTATATGCCAAAATCCGCTGTAAACCATTTTTCAGCCTCTCTTTATTACTCTATTCTTTTTTCATCTTTATTTAAATTATCAAACAAATTCATATACTTTAAATTCATTTGATTGTAACTATTGTTAAGTGCTTGATAATACATTTTCTGTGGATAAATTACACTTTATGTATTCCATACATAAAAGTAAGAGATATAGAAAGTTAAGAGATATAGTGAACTGTCAGTGAAAATGAAAGAAGTGAACTCATGCAGTAGTCATATGATTAAACATATGGGTCAGGTTATACAACATTGTGTTGTTCTTGCAAACATTGTCCTTTTGACATTGATCTCATAACAAATCTACACAGTGCAATTAACAGCATGCCGAGCACTTAAGGATATTTAAGCCGTTATTTTAAGGAGAAAATCTGCATAATGTTGCTTTGAGACTAATATATGTAGAGGACCTCTGCTCTGTTTCTTTACAATGTATTTTGCCTTTGGATGAGATCAAACTGCCATATGTGGATAAATAATAATGTTGGTTTCTGTGACATCCCAAAATGGTCTGCAAAGTCTGGAAACGCCATTAAATATGACATTTTTCAGCTAATAGGAATTGTGTGCATCTAAGCTTGAGGTATCTCTGGACTCTAGCCTCTACTAACTAGTTAAGGATATCTTCTGAGTGAACAGCAAAGCACTTTTGTAAACTGCTTTGGAGAAGAGTCTCAGCCAAATGCCATAAATGTAATTGTGCAATGTGCCAAGTGTAATTGTTGTGTTATTTCTTTGTTCAATACACCTGTGCCCAGTATAGCTGAATTGCAGCCAGAAACAGTGATGAAGCCCTGAGGTTATGTGCCGCTCTTGTATTATGGCTCAGAGGTGGATGCATAAGTAAGCTGGCAGCAGGGTCACCCGTTGATCATTTTTATTTGTGAGAGGACGTTAGCGCTCCATATTTCGCCAGCTCTATCAGGCAGTGCTCACTCAATCGTAATTATCTGGGAAAGAATGGGAGCAGCACTTCATGTAGTCGATGTGACCTCATAAAAAATGCAAGCATAATTTCCCTTTGCCCTCTGCTAAGGGCAGGCCTCTAGAATGAGTGAATTTCCATTTGCAGCACGTCTGGCCAGGTCAAAATGTATCGCTCTCCATATTCAATTTTGGCACTCAGCCTATATATACTGTATGGAATGCCTTTACAAACATTTGTTAAAGAGTGGGTCCTTCTAAAAAGCTGTACTAGGATGCCATAAAATCAATTTTTTTTTTAATTACAAATTACATTATCATCTGTGAATTGTATTATTGAAAAGTGGAAGTGTTTAGGAAGCACAGCAACTCATCCACACACCACATTACTGGTGCATATGTCACCAACATTGTGCTGACCTAATAACTGAAGAGTTCCAGACCTCCTCCTCTTGCATATATTCCAAGGTGGTGGAGGTTGCAGCCGGTTGCTGCAGCTCCAGCTCTCTTCTGATATTTTTTTCAAATTTTTAATCCTAACTATCTTTTTCTTGTACTTAAGTTTACTTTTCTGTTTGTGAAGTTTGTCATCTTCAACCACAGTGGACACCAAACTTGTGAAGCTTGTGCTGGTTTTTGCACTACTTTTCTCTCTGTTTATGACAGTGTCTGTTGATCCCATGCTGAGAAAAGCGCCTATTGTTTACACCAGGAATCAGCTGTTAGTGCTTAACAACATAGCTGTGCTATCGCATGAGAGGCATGACACCCCCCGAGAGCTGCAGAAGAGGTGGGGGTGCTGGGCTGGAGCTCTGTGTTGCACACAAAGGAGATACTGCAAACCTGTTCTTCCTTATCTCTGGAGACTTTAATCATGTTTAATCAAGGCTCTCTTATAAAAGAAAAGGAGGGCCTTCAGATCAGGTGATAAGGATGAGCTGAAAGTTATGCAGAGGGAACTGGAAAGGAAGATTAGATGGGGAAAAACAGCTACAGGAGGAAACTGGAAGAACATTTACAGCAGAAAAATGTGTGTGGAGTTTGGAAAGGCCTTAAAACCATCTCTGGCCACAAGAAACCTGACTCCCAGGTGGTGGGAGACCAGAACTCAATAGATTTGATCATTCACCTGCCCCTCACCCCACACAGACATGCCTGCTGAAGTCTCATTCTGAGAAACTACCAGCATACAGCCCTCCCCCCTTCTTAACAGCTCTCAGCTCACAGCCACCCCCACTGGAACAGGCACCATTCCTCTTCACCCTGTACACTGCTGTCTTTGGACCATACTTAAACTCCACACATTATTAATTTCTCAGTGTAGCATAACAATTTGCAATACTTCTTCCATCTGTATATATTTTTAATGTTATTATTTATCATGTATATACTGTATATGATATATTGTTTATTTATCTCTTTCTTGTACGGAGTGCCTTGCTATCCCTGCTGTAACAATGTGAATTTTCCCACAGCAGGACCAATAAACGATTATCTTATCTTATCTTATCTTATCTTATCTTATCTTATCTTATCTTATCTTATCTTATCTTATCTTATCTTATTAACATCACCACAAAAATAGTGACCTGGGAGCTTCAGGGCAGGTAGTCCTTTAACTCAAGTGTTGCATTCAAGCCTTATATTACCAAGTACAATGGTGTGGTGTAGCCACTGAACTCTAGGGCAGTGGAAATGTGTTCTGTGGAGTGACAAATAAAGCTTCTCTGGCAATCTGATAAACAAGTCTGGAATTGTCAAATGTCAGGAGAACATTACCTGTCTGACCTCATTGTGCCAACTGCAAAGTTTGGAGGAGGAGGAATAATGCGCTGGGTTGCCAATAGTTTCAGTAAAGGGCAATGTTAATACTTCAGCACACTAAGACATTTTGGACAAATATATGCTTCCAACTTTCTGGAAACAGTTTAAACTAGACTCTTTTGGTTGGGTTGGTTTGCTGTGAAAGAACATGAGTGACTCACAGAGGACCTAACCTCAGCCCCATCGAAAACCTTTGAGGTAAATTGAGCAGAGACTTCAAGCCAGACCCTCATGCTTGTTATCAATGTATGACCTTGAGAAAGCTCCCACAGACACACTCCAAAATCGTATATAAATGTTTCCAATTCCAATTTGACCCCTCTTGGCACATGCTTGAAATTTAACATTGTGAGATTTTGTGCTCATGACGCAGATAATGTTTTCATTTAGCTATGGAGATAGTAAGTGATGGTGACATCTGTATGCAGTGGCTTTTGCCCTTTTGCTCTGTGAAGTGGCGACATTGATTTTATCGGTCCAGCCTATAGTTCCATTGGCTGCTGGTGGTAAACACTGTTTGTAATGAGGCACTGTGCTCAGGGAGACCTGTCCTTGCAGCACAGTGTGGTACAATATAATTTGCAAGAGAAATCTTAAAATGTAGACACTCTCATGAATCTGAGCAGAAGCTTTTCAATGATACTTCTCTCCCTGCAGTGTCTGTGTTTCCTTCTGTAAATGCATCAACATAGACCGCTAGCGCCTTTCTGAATAAATAGGGATCTTTCAGACATGCCTGTATGAGTAGGGCTGCATAATAAGCTGCATACTGAGTACTGCAATAATATTCATCTGTCTCATTCATGTGACCTTTGAAATTTTGCAGTTGATATATGAGTCTTCTTCTTATGCTGCAAGAAATCAAAATATATATCAATAAATACACTTCTGCATGACTCTACCCACTACACTACTATGTAAAGTACTGAGATGTCACACCATTTACAAACTCTGTGGCAGAGCCAATCAAAATTTTGTAAATTCATTAAAACCTGTGTGATTTTCTTGTTAATTTGGCAGATCCTTTTACTGCAATGTTGAGTTACTAGACAATAGTCAGGTCATGGATAATTTCAAAATTATACATCCAACAAATTAGATTATTAATTTAGAGCTGCTGAAAGTTAAAGGATAAATAGGAACTTACAAACACCTATTAACGTCCTGTTAGTGATCATGATTGACTAGAGTTTGGAGCTTTTCTTATCCCATACAAATAGTGTTGACTGCACTTATTGACTTGATCAACATACAGTACAATGGGAAGGTCTGATGAGATTATTGCTGATTTGAGATGGATGGATATAGAGTCTGAAGTACAAGTGCAGGTTACAGGATCATCAGTTCACATACTTTTATGTAAGAACAAGTTTTTATTTTTGCCAAAATCTAGACCCTGGATGTCATCCTTAGCTGAAAGGAAATTGAAATTGGTTTGGATGGTCAGAAACAACCCAAATACCACTGAAGCACTGACCTGCCAAGAACTGGAACCTGTCAGAACAACAGTGTAATCTAGATTAAAGCAAGCAGTAATTTTAAATCATTATTGACTGAGAGGCTGCCAAATTGACAAATTCAAGTTTGACTAAAGTCTGCAGCTGACCACAGGAAAAAAAAAAGCAAAAGCCATCTGGAGAAGTTTTATGGTCACCTGAGTCAAAGGTATTTGAAGGAGTAAAGGGGAGGGATTCAACTGTTAAGCATGTTGGTGGTAGCAACATGGTCTGGGAATGGTACATTGGATGGAATTGTTCATCATAACCTTAAACCATCAGCTTGGACAAGTTGGTTGAAATATGGGATACTGATGACAAAGTACTAGATGTGCTGACAGTATATTTTTGAACCTGTGCTTAATTTATCATTATAATTTGGCTTGATTTCAAAACAATACTTACTCCAAATTGGTGCAGCAAAAGAACAGTTGAAAGAAATCCATATGGTCACGATATTCATGCTCATGACAAGTGTTTATTAAATCACACTTCATGAACTAATGTTATGCAAAGCTGTTACTGTTTTGAAGTTACACAGCTGAAGCTGTGACTCATCAGAAATCAGAAACACACAGAAGCACTTATTGGTCAAGGTGCTCATTGTGATAATTTAGGTGGTGCATTTGCATATTACAGCCTTCTGCAGCATTAATATTGCAATAGTGTTTAACAAGCAGCGTGTTGTGCATTGCTGTATAAATGTGGACATGTTTGCGTATTTGCATGTATTATACAGAAATAGGAGCTGAGCAAAAATAAAAGGCAGTGAGATGGGCAGAGAGAGAGAGGGAGAAGTGGCTAAGAGAGGCTGAGGAAGAGTGGGAGAGAGAGAAGCGCGCATCTGGATCGTCACCGGGTCATGTGACTGCCAGGTTTCCTTGGAGACAGCAGCAATGTTGTGCATTCAGATGCTAGTTCAGTTGAGCGGAGGGCAGGACGGAGCAGGCAGCAGCTGGCCTCTGGATGAGTGTCTGCGAGCTGAACAGACAGGTGTTCCTTACGCTCTGCGAGGTGAGTGACTCATTCTATGCATATCCTGCCTTTCCTTCAAGCAGTTCCAGGTCCAGCAGGAAGAGTGGCATGGACTGACGATAGACTGGCTGTAAAAATATTTAATATAAAATTGTTTATGGGAGGGTTGCTTGAGATACCAATGTCCTGTATCCTTACCCATGCTGCCAAGAATTTGCCAACTATTTCAATCAAGGCATGATAATCAGCACTTTCTCTTTTCTGTCCTCTTGGTCTCCAGAATATGCTTCTGTATAGCTCTTATGGAGAGCAATAAGACAGCGTTCCACAAGGTTCCTCACATGCTGCTGCCAGCCGTCGGGGAAATTAAAGTAGGCATGTCTCAGTAATGCAAATTGCACTGACCCCTCCGAGTGACTGCGAGCTGTGTGCGTGTCAGGGATGAGCAACTAATGGCATCCTCTTGAGGCAATGGAATTGAAATGGGATAAGGAGATGTGTTTTTTGAGTTTTTATTGTCCTCTTGCAGGACCGCAGACTGCTTTTGTTGGTGTACAGATGCAGCTCAGAGAACAGCAGCATAATCTGGGCATCACCAACACATTATACGGCTGTTTGGGTGTGGTAAATTGAATTGTTTTGAGATATTTATGCTGCTGCATCCTAGAGGAATACTTCATACAGTGAACAAGAGAACAGCTGGAATGGTGGCCAAGAACAAGTTTTGGATTCAGATTGTCAAGGCAACTTTTCTGAACAATTGAATGCTTTAAAACAAGATGTATGTGTAGATATAGATGTCATTAGGGTTGAATTCTTATAATCCCATAATGAGAAATATACCGAGCTGACTACCAACATCAGTAGACACTGTTATGTGGTTGAATGTAGGTTGTGGCATTGGGTGACCAAAATTTAGTGTCAAGCAATGTCTAATGGCACCGTGAATTTGATGCTTGTATATTGTTGGTTGTAATGTTAAGAAACAAATATCCAGCATCTTCCAAACATCACATCCCAACGTCATATTAATGTAAAATGTCAACATATAGTTGTGAGTTCTAGTGACCAAAACCAACTTCAATTCAACATCTATCTAATCAGTGGAGCTTGATATCAACCTAGTGTTATTTTTTGGTGACTGGAGGTCAAACCAAAATTTAACATCTTTAATGTTGGCTGATTTATGCCAACACAGTGTTGGCTTTCGTTAATGTCTGACTTTGATTTCCCACCAAAATTCAACATCTGTACAATGTTGGATATTTACATCAACCCAATTTTCATTTTCAACTGAAATTCCATATCTGTTGAATGATGGAGCTTGATGTCATGCCAGTGTTTTGGCAGATGTGACCTTGGTTTCCAGCCAAAATTCAATGTCGGTTTTAATGTCTGACATCAACCAGATTTTCATTTTCAACTAAAATTCAGTCTGACTGATGTTAGAGCTCAACATTTTTCTGATGTCAAATTGACATATTTTACCTGCTGAGGATGTATTGAGTGGATGAATGGCTGAAGTGATATTTTTTACAGTGTAGAGCTCCCCTGATGCAAGTTAAAGAGAGAGATTGGAAGGGAGAGATTGAGAGGCATGGTCAGAGGGGCTGAACTGCTTGCTGGAGCGTGCTTGAGTACCAGCGGGCATCAGGTCCAGATGGAGTCCATGGCAGTGTTTACCCACACAAATTACCTTCTGCAATGTCACCCCGCCCACCCCCTCCTTCTCTCTTTTTCTCAGTGTCTCTCTCTCCTCCCAGACTTCCAGCATTAATTAGAATTCCTCCAAACCCCTTTGTCTTCTTGTTAACTTAATTAGTTTTGGGCAAATAGCATTAAATTAAAATGTCACTGTCTGGAAGCCAATTTACAGCATGCAGGGTATAGGTACACTACAAAAATCACAGTGGTTCTTTTCCACCTCTTCACAGACAAGTTTGATGTCACTGAGGTTGAAAGCTCACTGTTTTCTTCTAGGGCACCACATACACACAAATTTACACAGACACACATACAGACAGACTCAGACGCAGTCGATAGATTGGTAGATCCACCTCTGTGGCCATGCTTGACTCATAACTTTGTAATTTTGCAGTCAGCTGAAGCCAGTGTCCAACAACATGAACGATACCATTCTCATGTCCTCCGGGGCACCCACATCCACCAAAAGGTAAGCGCTCCACATAGGCTCTCTGTGTTTGCATGCACTTGTTTTTAAGCCCCGTCTGTGTAAGCCTGTTATGTAAAAGAGAAAGAAGGGAAAAAGACTGGGTTGGAATTCTTTGCTGTGCGTGAGTGATGATGAGGGGATTTTTTTTTTGAAGCGGTAAATGCACTGCTGCCGGAGTTGGGCTATACATTCGCCTTTCAAAGGCAGATGAGCCAGAGCACTGAAGAGAGAAATTGGCCTGCCTGTGGAAAGTCTCAGTGTGTTTTGCAGACTGGGCTTGCTCAAGGTGATAGGGGAGATAAAAGCACTCTGGATTGGAGCCTTATCTTGTAAATAGGGTTAGTAGTCAGGTTTGTCTGCTTCTGTGCTTTTCTGTCTCTGGTCCCATGGCATATGCTTTTATTGTTGTGCTATTTGTGTTGGCATTAATGCTGCTAGCGGTAGAGAATGTGGTAAAAACATAACCACAATACTTTTCACAGTATTATGTTCTCAGTTTGAAACATGTAAAAATGATAAAAGACTTTAAGATCACTGAGAAGACTGACAATGTTATTTTCATGTAAGTTTCACATCCTGTTTCACACTATTAATAGCCAGGCCCTGTAGTACTCTTGAGCTCACGGCATTTTCAGCACTTGAACACAGCTAAATTAGCTTTGACAGCTAAATTATGCATTAATACTTTGTCATTCAATCAGCAATACTTATTAGTGCATCTCATAAAATTTGAATATTGTGAAAAATTCGGTTGGCTTCATAATTTCATATAAAAATTGGTCAGATTTTATATTGATTACGTCGTTACATATTTGATATATTAATGTATTTTACGTTTGCTCTGAGCCCGACTTCACTTGACATAAGTGTATTAACAAACGTATTAACAACCAAACCTAACTTATTACCATAAAGGGTGGTTTGGCTACAAAAACAGCAACAATGAATGGCAGTCTGAGAGCTACACTATGCAAACTGCAGTTACAATGGACATTGGCATGGCAGAGCAGAGTGCAGTGGATAAAGGGTACGAGGAAGCAGTGTGCATACACACAGACACAGTATGCTGTATGAGATCCTCCCTTTGTAATTGGTTCCTGGACCTCCTGTCCAACAGCCGATAGTCTGTGAGGATTTACACTGCTCACATTTGACTGCTCACCTACCCATCCAGGCTGTCATATTGTAAAGTTTGCAGATAACACAGCAGTGGCTGGATGCATCACAAACAGTGATGAGTCTGGCTACAGACAGGAGGTGGAACATCTGGAGGGTTAGTTCAGGAAGAAAATTCCCTGCATCAACATGAATAAGATGAAGGAGATGATTGTGGATTTCAGTGGGTGGTGAATGCTGCACAGAGCACTGATGGAGTCAGTCTCCCCACCACCACATTTACACTTCCAGATGCAGGGAGAGGGCCACATGCATCATGAAGGACCCCACTCACCCAGCACATACACATTTTGCCCTGGTCCCCTCAGGCAAAAGGTAGAAAAACTAGACTGAAAAGTGTAGAAAAATTGACAAAATGTTGAGAAACATCTTCTTCCCTGAAGCTGTAAGACTCTCAACTGTTTATATATTAAGTGTTCCTGTATATATATATATATATATATATATATATATATATATATATATATATATATATATTTACTGTTTATAGATGGATTATAGATTAAAAACTTTTGTATATGTGTTGTAATAAATGAAATTCATAACACTAATCATACTACTTATTGTCATGTCATTTATGTTGTCCATATTATATAGTTATTTCAGATTAAATTAAAATTGATAATAAATTCATATTTGATAATTATATCATATATATCAGAAAATAGTGTGATGTAGTCAATGATATTATAATTCTACTATAAACAGCTATCATAACATTATTCATGACAATGATATCATCAAATCAGAAAAGCTTGCTCTCTCATATTGTCATATCAGAAGCTGATTACATAATTCAAGTTGTGCTGGATAATATTACCTCAAAGCAATATCATAATTAAATGAATATTTTAACTCTATTTTAACTTTATTACGATTATTAAAGGTTTTTTTTACCCCATATGATAATGTACTGTAAATATGCTCAGCTGTTTTAGCATCATTACTTTTTCTTATGATTTTGTCTCTGATATTTTAAATAATTGAAAGAAACACAGATGGATGTGGAAACATACAGACTGTTTATAGTTATTTATTGAATATAAAAGCCCCCAAATAACATATATGCAAAATTAAATTGATTAGAAGTTCTGAAAGTTGATTGCAATTAATTTTTCAATTAATTGTCTAGCTCTAAAATATATCAATATTATATTAAATTGTAAAAATATAACATGATTCTATAATTGATGATGATAGTGTTAATCATTAAATCAGAAAATGGTACAGTTCATTATAATAATGACAGATTTTTTAACTAATGAATGCCTCTTGTTTTGTAATTTATTATGCCAATTTTATTGTTTTGTCAGAAAAGTTTATTGTCATTCATGGTAAAAATATTATGTTGGTATAGTCCAAATAACTGTTGTTATGTGATTTATGACACTGGTATTACTCTTATATCAGAGAACCATGTTCTCCCTTAATTCAAGATAATGGTTTCATATTGTCATACTAGAAACTTTTTACATAAGCCATTATGATCGTATATATTTACATTAGAAAAACCCATCATTGTTACTCATGATACCATTATGTATTATGAAAACAGAGCAACTTATCATCTCGTAATTTGTGATAACTCTTGTATTGTCATATGCCCTACTTCTGAATGGTCGTGAGAGATGAAATAATATGTGATTGTGCATAGATTTGGTTAGGAATATTTAATTGCATTACACACTCTGGTGTGCTCCAGGGTAAAATTTCTCCGATGAAAATGCTGAAGATTTGTGAAACCCTTTGCTTATTTCCTCTCTGGTTCTCTCCTGCAGTGGAGGGAATTTTACTTCCAGTTTCCCCCACTTAAATTTAATCATACACTGTGTAACGTGTCATTAAGTCATTAGCAGTGTCATTTATTATTGGTAGCATTAGAACTGCGGGAATATAACAGTGAAACAGGCATTCCTCTTTAGAACATGAAGAGTCATGACCGCACATCCCTTGAATGGACCAGATGTGACGCTCAGTGTCTGCATGAGGAGGAGCAGGCTGCTCATATGCATGCGCTGCTAAAAATAGCTTGGCACGGTCAGCCTGAGGCAGTGGGAGAGGGCTCAGGAGGGAGGGCGGCACGCATGGGTAAACACTTCATCCAACATGAGATCCTTCACTGTAAAGATCAGAGTCAGGCTAAAAAGAGCTGACTTGACTCGTTAACCTCAGGCAGCGAGAGATGTTGTGCATTTAGATGTGCCATCTAGCATGGGGAGGGGTTATTAGTACAGATAGCATAGCCATCTATGTGGCATTCTTGACAGCCTTAAAGCCAACACTGTGGCCTCTTAGTCAGACTCTATTTGGGTGAGCATGCAGACCAAGGTAGCTTTAGCCAGAGAGAGAGCGTGAATGGTGGAGGAATGTGCAACTATTTTCCACCACATTCTACTTGCCATTATTTGTTTAATGGAGCCTGCCAAAAATAATGGCTTCTCTTTCAGCCCAGGCGAAGCTTGAAAGGGACAGGAAGAGAACTCCTTGCCCTCCTGATCTGATTACTTGTAGGGAAGACCTGCTTGTATTGATTATGTCTGCATTATGGTGAGGCCAGAGCCAACTTAAAGCTTATTGCATAGACAGTAATTCCTTAATTTACTCAATTACTTGCCTTTAGGAAATTACATTGTCTTTAGTTTTAAGGGGAAAGACACAAACATGTAAACTACAATAAACATAACACTAAATATCACTGTGCAAAACCAAGAAAAATCTAATTTGTACAACCCCCCCTCCCCCAAACCGTGCTCAAACCATTAATAATGTGCAAACTGCAATCATAAATCATCACACTCTTTTCTCTTCTTTTCTTTTCTGATTAAATGGTTTCTGACATTCCATTATGCAGTGGAGAACCCCCAGGACTTAGTATATTTTATCTGTCAAATGTTTATGTAAACTATGCAGGTACGGCAGTACTAGTCTCATTTCATTTACTGCCAAAAGGAAAATTGTCCAAACAGGATTTTTCCTCCGTCTTGGTCAATACTGTTTAATCTTCTCCCCCTGGTTGGGACTTCACAAGCAGAGCTGAAGGCCTAATTGGGCGATCAACCAATCAGTTGATGTATAGTGGATGGGACCAAATTTATGAGACCAATATGCCAGTCTGGGTTTTCTGGAAGTCTGAGATATATTGTATTATGCAGGGGAGATCCATCAAAGTCTTCTAGGTATTTCTAGGATTTCTAGGAATCATATATAGTTTTACTTTTATTGAGTTGTATTTTCGATGTACTTTTAATTGTTTGTATTTAAAGTGTGCGTTGAATTGTAGTATTAGAGTACTAGTCTCAGATTGGTTGGGAGTAATGGGTAAAAGTGTCACTCAGGCTTAATTATGGCACTGACTAAATACGAAAGATTGTCCAATCAGGATTTAGTCCATATTAGACATGGATACAGATCTTTCTTTACTAAAGACACACTGTTAAACTGACACACACACGCACACACACACACACACACACACATATATATATACAGTTTAGTTAGTCTGGATTAAACAGACATATGAAGCAAGAAAAACATACAGTATTTTTCATTGGAAGCTTGTATAAGATATATATATATATATATATATATATATATATATATATATATATACTCTACAGCTGCTTAGTGCTAACACACTACTAGAATGCTTAATGCTGACTTTTATGCCCCTAGCAGCAGAAGACTTGGCTCTAACAGTCATAGTTTGCTGCTGGTATTATGGGCTGATACCTGTAAAATATGACAAAGGTGCATTGAATAGCTGTAAAACAGTAGTAGGGGATATCTGTGTGTAATTTGTATAGAAACCAAACCTAAAGTCTGTTTGAGATCACTTGAATTACTCAATTTGAGGCAGTATTGTGATGCTTTCAGGCAGGTTTACACTGAGAGAGAGAGAACTGAGAATGTCCCATGTAGGTGAATGATAGGTGAATTGGCCATGCTAAATTACCCATAGGTGTGTGTATGTGTGTGATGGACTGGCACCCTGTCCAGGGGGGTATTTCTGCCTTTCAAGTAGGGTTTGGATCCACCGTGACCCTATTCAGGACCCTATTGAGGCGGATAATATAATGACTGACTGACTGACTCACTGACAGTAGCTTGCATACATTAGCAGTAGCACACATACAGACAACAGAAAGACTTCCTTGTCTTGCATGATAGATGTGTTGCCAGAAAATCCCTCTAGTATAACCAGGCCTGTAGTATATCTGATGTTGCACAGTCTGCCTGATCAGGATTGATCAGGATTGTATTAGCAGCATCTCTTGCATTGACATGCGTGTGACATGCATTAAACATACATGTACAAAACTATTTGAACACCTGCTTTTTTATTGTTTGATCCAAAATCAAGGGTATTGAAAGAATTTATCCTGCTTATTTTTGATGCATTGATGTGGATATCTTGGTTGATCACCATCCCAACGCATCACCAACTCCCCAACTCTTTCCAAAAGTATTGGATGGGGCACCATCATTCCAGAGCACACAGTCCACTATTCTGCACCTGAGTGCTGCGGGGCCTAATTTCTCTTTAGCCCACGCTGAGCATTGTCTCTTGAGAATCCTATTCTACTGGCAGAATAGACAAGCTGTGTCTGTGCATTTGCACATATGCCTGTAGCCTTCATACTTTATTACATTATTTAAGCTAGCTATGTATCTCCAGTCCAAAATGAAAAGCTTCGGACAGGTCAACTACGTCTATGTAAATTTGACTTTAACCATCACTTTAACCTTCTCACACAGTTTTAGGCTGGAGAATCGAATACACTGCTGTCTATATGTCTGTAATAATGGTGTGGCCTTGGAGGGGGATGTGAAACCAACAAACAGTGATGAGGAAAGTGAGCCTGTCTGCTGACGATGCACCACCCCTATTCCCATCCTCCTCCTCCCTACACCCCCACCTCCAAAAACACTTACATACCACTCTAGCTCTCAAGGGCAAGCGACATTGCAGGGAATTTATTGCTGGTTGGGTCATGCCCGACCTTGCTGCCAGAGAATAAATAACTTTCTCCGTTTGTGCGCGGATGAGTTTTTAATTTGATGTTAACTGAGTATTGACCAACTGCCATCCAGTATGAAATCATAGACTGACCTGTTCTTGCGCTGCAGCGTGTGCAGAAGAGGGTTCGTATTCAATCTTGAAATACAACGTTTTGGGTTTACTTTCTTGCAATTTCTAAAATAAATTATATTTGGTAGATCTCCCATGGCATATCGGTTTGTAAAGTAGATTATTTCTCAATGTTTGAAAAAGAAAGAGACTATTTTTTTATAATTGTCTGATTTTATATTGATTAACTTCAAATTGATTGATGATTGACAGCTGCAGACTAGACCATACACTATATGTCCAAATGTTTGTAGACACCTAATGAATGCATTCAGCTACTTTAAGCTGGATCCATTGATGACCCAGATGTGTATATACACACACAGAGCTTGTCCAGTCCCTAAAGAATAAAGAATAATTGGCAGTAGAACTGGAGCAGATAAACATGAACCTGTTGGCCAGGATGGGATAGAGGGGTATAAAGCCCCCCAGCATTGAGTTGCGCAGCAGTAGAACGCTGGTCTCTGATGGTGCTCTATCCAATACTTTTGGGATTTGGGAGTTGGGGTGGAGACCTTTCAACATTCTGACATCACAGCCGTGCTATAAAATCTAGTAGAAAGCCTTTCCTGGACAGTAGAGACACAGAGGCTATGTTTGTGTTACTCCAACAAAAGCAGTGAATGTGTAGATGCCGCAAAACTTTAAATGATGTAGTGTATCAATACTGAATGTAAAACAAATATATGTAAATGTGACTTATGTAATTCACTATTTAATTACATATAGTCATTCATGTACTGTAACTTTAACATAGTCAAATATCAGAAATAACTCTAGATCTATAGATAACCATCAATTCTGGCATTTAGTGTTTCTAAACATTCATCAGGGAGCAAAAGAGTAGATGTAAGGGGCCTCTTGGGTTGTAACTGTACATTGATGGATGGGCAGTGTATCCTTGGAGGGCATGACATGAGCTCTAATAAGGACGAAATAGTCCCTGCAGGAGAGCTGTCACCATAGGACAATTCCCTCAGTTCCTTCTGCAAATGGCACTGATGATTATAAATGATGCTTCTGGGAGCCTGGCACAGGGGAGTGTTGTCTTAACCATTAGAAGTTGCTGTTCTTTCCAGCAGTAACAAATTCATTGTGTAATTTAATTATCATATTGATAAATTTAGTCCTAAGTGAGAATAATGAATAATGAAAATAATAAGGATGAATATCCACAATATGTGGAATTGATTTGAACTGTGATACATCATTAATTTATTAAAGTGTGTACATCATTTCCACATAAGTAAAATGTATTACGCCAACACAAACTTAGAACAGGAGTGGAAAAACAGAGATAATCAATGAACTGGGGGGAAAATACTGTACATGGTCAATAAATGGTCAAAATGCAGGGAAAACTGAAGAAATATACTACATTTACTAAGTGAATAACAGATATGTGTACTAGTGTGTCTCAAAATATTATAATATTGTTAAAAAGATCATTAGTGATCATAATTTTATTCAAAAAGGGAAACTGCCACATTTTATTTTCATTTTTTAATTTGATTTACTTTTACAGTTGTTTTGTGTTTCTGTATCTTTTATCATCTGGCCTGTTTTTGTCTTTTATTTTTGGTGTTATTGTACAGCCCTGTTGTTGTTTTTAAAAGTGCTTTATATATAAAGTGGTATAGTATGTTATGGTATTTCAAGCCTTTTTTCGTTTTACTGTTGATCAGTAAATCATGAAATCCAGAATCTCAAAATATTTCAAATTTCAAACATCTATTCAAATTTGCATAGATAACTAATCACAGTATCAATTTTAAAAGAAAACAGATTTAAATATGTCACTTTAAATGTAATGAATATAAAATATGGTAGTTTATTTATTTTTTTATTAAATTATCTACTAGTGTAGGAGTAAGGAGTAAGATATAAACAACAAGCATTTCAGATATGATAAACAAGTGACACAACAATTAGTTGCGTCTTGAATTACATGACCAGCAGGAATATGTTTAGAGTTGGAGTATTACTTGATGAATCTGTCCATTGAGGTAAATGTTTTGAGATGAGTTCTGATTCTGTACCTTTGTGTAAAATATGGAGTACAGATAAAATCCCACCCTTCAACAAAAAGAGCCAATCAGCTTATTGGTTATTGCTTGTGCGGTAAAACAAAAATATCCATTAATGTTTTCAGGTTAGTGCTACTCTTTTTTGCATCATGAATATATATATATATATATATATATATATATATATATATATATATATGCATTTTGCATACTTATTTGCATGAAATAAGTATTTGATCACCTACCAACCAGCAAGAATTCTGGCTCCCACTGACCTGTTAGTATTTCTTTAAGAAGGCCTCCTACTCTGCACTCATTAGCTGTATTAATTGCACCTGATTGAACTTGTTACCTGTATGAAAGACACCTGTTCACACCCTCAATCAATCATACTCCAAACTCTCCACCATGGCCAAGACCAAAGAGCTGTCTAAGGACACAAGGGACAAAACTGTAGACTTGCACAAGGCTGCGATGAGCTACAGGACAATAGGCAAGCAGCTTGGTGAGAAGGCAACAACTGTTGGTGCTATTTTCAGAAAATGGAAGAAACACATGATGACTGTCAATGCAAGATATCTGTACTTATGCTGCTACTGGAACCTTAATTTCCATGAAGGAAACCTCCCAAGGGATCAATAAAGTTCTATTCTATTCTATTCTATTCTATTCTATTCTATTCTATTCTATTCTATTCTATTCTATTCTATCACCTTGTGGGGTAAAGAGCTGGGACCACAGTCTTAAAGATTACCATTAGTAACACACTATGCCTTCGTGGATTAAAAAGGTCTCCCTGCTCACACCAGCACAGTTCAGGCCCATTTGAAGTTTGCCAGTGACCACCTGGCTGATCCAGAGGAGGCATGGGAGAAGGTTATGTGGTTTGGATGAAGAAGAAAGATATGTACAACCCCAAGAACATCATCCCAACCGAGAAGCATTGGGGTGGAAACATTATATTTTGGGGGTGATTTTCTGCCAAGGGCAGAAGACAACGGCACCATATTCATAGAAGAATGGATGGGGCTATGTATTGAGAGATTTTGGCCAACAACCTCCTTCCCTCAGTAAAAACATTGAAGTAGGGTCATGGCTGGGACATCCAGCATGACAATGACCCAAAAAAGATTGCGAGGGTAACTAATGAGTGGCTCCGTATGAAGCATTTTAAGGCCCTAGGTCTCCAGACCTGAACCCAATAGCAAATCGTTGCTGGGACTCGTTGCTGCGGAAACTCAGTGTTGTCCAGCAACAGCTCTGAAACCTGAAAGATCTGGAGATTATCTGTATGGAGGAGTGGGACAAAAATCCCTGCTACAGTGTGTGCAAACTTGGTCAAGAACTACAGGAAATGACATCTGAAATTACAAAGGTTGCTGTACTAAATATAAAGTTCTGTTTTTCTATGTTATCAAGTTCTTATTTCTTGCAATAAACTGCAAATTAGTTATTCAAAAATCATACAATATATACAATAATTGTTTTAGATTCTGTCTCTCACAGTTGAATTGTACCTATGCTAAAAATGATTCTTCATTCTTCATTCTTTTTAGGAGGGAAAACTTCAAAATCAACAGTGTATCATATACTTATTTTCTCAACTGTATGTTACATATTACATACTCACACCCAGAGTGATACACATCCAGAGTCTTGACACAGGAGCTCAGGCAGATCACACTGCGTGAGCTGTGTGTGGTGGTGACTGAAAGCATTGCCCATCTGTTTGTAAGTCACTGCAGAAGTAGCTCTTTCAGTCTGCACTGGGGGTCATGCGTCAGCTAAGGCAATTCGGAGGTGGTCTAAACTGTGGCAGCCACACTAGTAGACAAACATGCTAACACACACTCATGACTCTTTTTTGCAGGTTGCGTAATGAGGAGTGGTCACATATGCTTTGTCATCTGCTCCACCGTATGCCCAGTCCTATAGTATGACACTGCACACTCCTGTTCCCAACACACACACACACACACACACACACACACACACACTCATGCACTACATTTAAACAGTGGCAATGGAGGCTGAAATTATCTGCACAGAGATAAAAAAAAATAATGGTGATCTAATCGCTGCTTGGCTGCTATGGAATGCATTCGCAGTTTGCAGGTTTGGAGTGTGACCAGATTTGTGCTTCAGGTCCCTTTTGAAAAGATCACTATCTTAATGGAAGGGTTGCTGGTGAAAGAATGGATTATCACAGTCCTCCAATGGCCTGTTCACCCCTCCCACCCCCTTCCTTTGTGTTATGCAAGGTGGTCATGAATGTGTTGCTGTTTAATATAGTGTAATGGTTTTTAAACGGCGTTACGTTTAACTGTCCTGCATCCATGTGTTCAAGCATAGCGCGTGTGTGTGTGTGTGTGTGTGTGTGTGTGTGTGTGTGTGTGTGTGTGTGTGTGTGTGTGTGTGTGTAATTTTATTGTTAGTCGATAGCAGTTAATGGAATAGTTCAATCAGAGTAATTAAAGGTAAGTACCTCAGATGTGCTCAATCAGCCAAAATGTTGGGGTCAGAAATGTACTTTATAGTTTTGCGCTAAATATGTAGCTAAAAACACAATGTTACCATGTTTCTACAATATTTTAAAAATAACATTGTTATACAATACAGCAGTGTCTCTCGGCCCTGGTCCTGGATGCAGTCCTACCCCATGCAACTCTGAAGGTTTTGTTAATGGACTGATTAGTTGAATCAGCATTGTTAGGAGCAGGAAAATCTAGGGGTTCTTCTAGGACCAGAGTTGGGAACCACTGCAATAAAGTTTGATGTGAGATTTCTATACAATTTATTTTGCATATAGCAGCTTCTATAAATAAATTCAACAAAAGAACATTCTTCTCATTCACAAAATTCTTGATGCCAATATTACAGTGAAAGTATACATTTTCACTTGTCTAAATATCCTTATCTCTTTACTTAATGTCCCAAAATAATGCACTTATCATTACTTTTATGTGTTTTAAGTTGTTCTTTAAAATAAGTATTCTTTAATAAAAGTATGTAACTGAGGGCCAGAAATTCTCAGATGTCATATTAAAAGCCTATTAAAAACTATTTTGAATGAAACATGAGCCGTGTCCAAAACTATTCACTATATAGTGCACTACTATGCTGTGGTTTTAACGCTGTTATTTAGGGTGTCTCAGAAACCGCAATAGTAGTGTACCAATGATGCACACTATTAGACATGCAATGTCCATAATTTATTGTGATGTTTTGTTTGAAGGTTCATGTGGAGTCAAAGACAATATAAATGAGGAAATCACTGGTTGATATATGAATTAGAGTTGTCTTAATGCTGGCATCTGTTTACAAAAAAGAGCCAATCAGAGTTCTGGTTGCGGTGCAGGCAGAGAAGGGATGACTATATTGGTGCTAGTGGGGAAAATCCCCCTTGTTTGGAGAACTGTACAAGCACGGTATCGAAACAACTAAAAACAATGAGATTTTTGTAAGATTTTATCATTGGTTTAAAATATGTTATTGAAACAAGAATTTTTATTTTGAAAATAACTGTCTGGTGACATTGAAAGATGGCCTCTGTTTGAACAGACTTCTCTAGATGGACTTGGTGCAGCTCCTCTGAGGAAGATCAGACCATTAAAACTGTCAACCTGTCCTGTCAACCTCTTAGTTCTCACCATTAAAAATACAGTACTTTCCCTTTTGATGTGTTTTCAGCTCCAGTTTGTTAGCACATGAGGTAGTCCAGTTTGTTTTTAAGGGAGAAGATGATGGAGAAAAGAGATGATTAAAGCTACCTGGCTCACATAATCTTTTTTGCTTAGAATGGATCCCGTTTGCTTCATCACATTTTGAGCTCCTCTTCCACAAACACTGGTACAGTATATATTGTAGCTCCAAGGCCTGGTTCACATAGAATCAAGCAGAGTCTGGAGTTGATGTGCTGCTCTCCAGTATCAGCAACACCATATTCTATTAAAGTCATAAAACTTTTGCAAGTGGTCTGGTTGTGTGTAGATTTTGGGGGGGCAAATATATTGAGTCACAACTAAACAGCTTTAAAGTTTTGTCTTGGAAGTTTTACAGCTCTGTTTTGGTTATGCCAGATTTTAGTCCAGTCTGCATGATCCTGATTAATGGGGTTTAAGCTTCCAAGACACGTTATCTACTCTAGCCAGACACCAAAGAAACTTGGCTGATTGACTACATTTTGCAATACTATTTAACACAATAAAATAATCGTTACAACTGTGTGAGTTTACTGGACTATTCCGTTAAAGCTCTCTCTCTCTCTCTCTCTCTCTCTCTCTCACTCTGAACAGCAGTACTCTGGAGAGTCCCAGCAGGCTGGATGAAGAGCATCGTCTCATTGCTCGTTATGCCGCCCGCTTGGCAGCTGAAGCCAGCAATTCTACAGTGAGTATGCATTAATGCACACACGCTCCCTCTCCCTCTCTCTCATGCTTTCTTTCTCGTGCTGTCTCTCACACACATACGCATAGGCCTAAGTAATATTTCTTTCCATACACCGCCTCTGCTCTGGCTGCATATCATTTTTACTGCACCCCCAGCTGTGCTGGAACTCAAAAGAAATAAAATGTTGGACATTTGAATAGACACAGTTATCCCACTTGTTTGAACTCCCTCATCCGCTGTGCCTTTCCTTTGCCTACACGACGCTGCTCCGCCTCGCCATTATCCACAGCCGTGAGGCAGCCTGTCACTCAGTGCATTGATTTAATAGCTGGGCTTTGTGCTCAACTTCCTTTCTAACTCCCTTCATCATTGTGTCTCACAGCAGTGCCCTCCCAGTGACCTGAGCTTCAACTTTGATGCCAATAAGCAGCAGAGGCAGCTCATCGCAGAGCTGGAGAACAAAAATAGGTGTGTTTTCATTTGTTTTTTTGTTTTTTTGTCACAGCTGCATTCAACAGCTGTTTCTGCAGTGTGAACTAGCTCATTATGTTTCTGTAATTATGTCATCAATACTGCTTAATGACTACAGTAATAACATTCTAAAATGAGTCACAGAACTATCTGTCACATTATTAGCTATGAAGAATAGGACCAGGCCAAGGGTAACACTGTAACTTTGGGAGACTAGATGGAAAAAAGGTTCACTGTACTCCAAATGTTTGTGGACACCCCTTTATTGAATGGATTTAGCGCTTATTTGCACTCCTTGATAACAAAGATGTGCAAATGCACACAAACACAGCTTGTCCCTGTAGAGAAGTACTACCAATATGACTCTCAGGTGCAGATCAACTTGAACCTATTTGCATCATGCTTAATACCATATGTGAGCTAGAGGGGTATAACACCCCCCAAGACCCTGCACAGCAATGCTCCAAAATCTAATACAAGGCCTTCCCTGTGTTGTATTTATTAATGCCCTTGATTTCAGAAGATGAAAGAGCAGGTATCTCAGTCCTTTTGTCTATATGGTGTACTTGTAGGTAATTCTAGTGTGGGTCTTAGATGTTATGGGGGGGAGGGGGTGTTATTTGTGCTGATGTATGATGGGCCAACAGGGAGATCCTTCAGGAAATCCAGCGGCTGCGCCTGGAGCACGAACAAGCCTCACAGCCCACCCCCGAGAAAGCTCAACAGAATCCTACACTCCTTGCAGAACTACGCCTGCTCCGGTATGCACACTCTCACAAACACACCTTCTTACATACACACACACATACAGTGGTGTGTTTAAAAATTTATTTTGAGCCAAAGTTGGACTGAACTTTTAACAAGTCACTCTGGATAAATGCCATAAATGTAAATGTAACTTTGAGCATCAAGTTATAGATTCAATATAACTTTTATTCTATCTTCTGCTGTTCCAAAATAACACCAGTTGTTGAAAATTTACCTCTTCCATTCAGACTGCTGCAGAAATAGTATCTGTATTCCTCCTGTGCCACTCCACTCCGGTCCGCTCCCGGAGGTATCTGGCTTTACCTAACCATGACTGGGAAAAAGCCTTAGCCATAATAAACTAAATAAGTCTGTGATCTTGGTGATGCTATATGACTACTCAAATCTCTTGGGGTGAAGGATATTTTCACTGCTTTTTTTGACTCTTGAATTTGGAGCAAAAATTCTTGTTTAACTTTCATAACTGCATCACATAATTTTTTTTACTTAACAATTCTCAGTAGCAAGAATTTTGAACAGGGATAGACAGATGTATTAATATCACACACACACACACACACATACACAAACACACACACACAAGTTTACTGAAATGATTATTAACTTCAGAACAAAACAGTAAACATGCCTTAATCAATGATCAACCAATCACAATAACTGGTGCCGTGGTATCAGCAATAAAAATGCAATGATATTTTAACACCAATCATTTTATGAAAACAGAGATTCTATTTTTGAGGCTGCTCAGGAAACTCAGAGTTAGTAATTCAGAGTATTTTGTCACTTTCTATTTGGTTTTTAAACACATCTAATGACATAAATAAAATGGTCTTAGGATAGGATAGAACTTCATTGATCTCTTGGGAGGGTTCCCTCAGGGAAATTAAGGTTCCAGCAGCTGCATCAGTACAGTACAGAAAAGAGTAGAAAGAGCTAATAATTTACACTCTATAAATATAAAGACTATATAATAAAGAGACTATATTACAATATACAATATATATAAATAGTGTCTAGAAAAAAAAGTCCTGTAGGAGGGCGTATTGCACATTATAATAAAGACAATAGAATTATTGTTAGAGCATTTCATGTACACACAGGGTACCATTTCACAAGCAACCAAGATAATTGCGGACCCTCACCATCTTTTTCAGTGTTTCCCTGGTAGAAGCTATAGGTTATTAGGGGGCAGGACACAAACCATACAGTTGATAAATACACAAATAAAGCTTTTATTTTTCCTCTGTAATTGTGTGTTATAAATGACTGTATTGTTACATACATTCCATCTGCATTGAGAATAATTCCACCAGCTTTGCCATTTATAAATGTAAAATGTAGTTCACTAACAGTTATTGCAAAAAGTGAGTAAACAGAACAAGTGAATAGAACAATTAATTTATATATATATAAACACTCTTGTTTGATAGAACACAATGACTGAACTGTGCTGTTGTGTAGTTACCACTTTTGGGCACCAGATGGCATGTTGGAGTCAAATTCAGTTCAGTGTTCTCTTGCATTTACACAGAATGTGGGTTTATAATTGAGGTCAAATTAAGCATTTCTGTAGTTTTTGCTGGGGTGATCATTGACCCTTGACCAGTTCTCTCCTTTAGACATTTCACTGAATGGCAGAGGGATAAGGTATACACAATATGTCCAAATATTTATGGATTCCCATTCTATTGGATACATTCAGCCTGGACCATTGCTGACAGTGACACACAGTTTGTCTAGTCCCCATAGAGAGGTATTGCCAGTAGAAAAAGAATGTCTGAAGCAGATTTTAGAAGAAATAAATTTTGTCCATGTAGTATGTATCGAACATGTGCATAAACTATTTGTGTGTGTGTGTGTGTGTTCAGGCACAGAAAGGATGAGCTGGAGAAGCGCATGTCAGCACTGCAGGAGAGCAGGCGGGAGCTGATGGTGCAGTTGGAGGGTCTCATGAGGCTCCTGAAGGTATAACCAGCTTCAGCAGTGTTAGCACGACAGATCTGGCCTCATGTCAACGTGGCTTTGTTTAGTGTGCTTACTGTGCTCTGCTGACTCCTATTCAAATCACTGTTCAGCCACAGACTTACTTCTTCTCTTATCATTGATCTTCTCTTCTTTCATTCATCTCTCTTTCTCTTTCTCTCTCTCTCTTGCTCTCTCTCTCTCTCTCTCTCCCTTGCTCATACTCTGTCCTGAATCGGTTTCCTCTCACTGTTCTCTCCTCTCTGCTGGCTGACAGGATGAAGAGCAGAAGGCCGTAAGTGTTCCTCTGTCCTGGCTTCAGTCTTTTACATGAGGACCATTACAGAGCGCTTAAAGGAATACAGCTAGCATGTTTACCTTGATCTAGGGGTGGGCAACATGAAAATATTTTATTGTATCATCAGTTTTGTTATTGTCATACACAGTGTACTTCTCTGAGCATTGTGCACATCAGTGCTTAAAGAAGTCTGATCAACTTCATGTTTCATTATATATTATATTACAATTATAATTAATTCTAATTAATCAGAAACAGCACATTTCAAATTAAAATCACTGTACCAAGTACTGTTATAATAGCAGTTTTTAAGAATCTTAAAGTAGAATTTACTGTGTCTCAAAATATTGTGATGAACATGTATTTTGAAATTACATTAAACATCATATTATATTCTTACCATGTCGCCCACCCCTACCTTGGTCTATATCTACTGCATCTGTAGTGTATGTTTACGTGCCATGGAATTTTGACCATAGTTTCCCTGTATTTAGAAAAGAGCTGAATGCCTATTAACTTGAAATGTACTTATAACAGAAATCAATGGGCAGTTGTTTCAACTGGGTTATGTAGGAAGTATGTTACAGAAAGAACAGATAGAGATTTTGTTGAGAAATACAAGATAACTCTGATTTAGCATGTTTGAAATGCAAATACCAGTGGTTCTGCAGACTTTCTCAGACTGCACAGATAATGGAATAAAAAAAAGAACAGATTAAAAAAGATAAAAGTATTTAGCGTAAGTATTCACAGTGGCCTAGTTAAACCTCCGACTCCTACAGCTAGGAACAAGGGGCTTGATTCATGAAAGTGTCTGACAACATTTTCTTAGATGTGCTTTTTGTCTTCTTAACAATAGTTACATCTTAAACAGCTTAGACTCACACCTGTCTTAGACGAATGTTAGCTAAAAAAGTTAAATTAGTAGCATTAATGTATAAATTAATAAGATTAAAAGTAAAGATTGCTCATAAAGTATTGTTATTTTTTACAGAAGGAAAGAAATGGTTTCCCGATGCTACAGTTAAAGTTTGTTTGTTTGTTTTTGTGAAAATTGCCAATGAGTACAATGTGCCGTATTCATCAACAGTTCTTAAGAACCCAAACGCACAGCTAACGAGGATTCTGACATTCACCAATGTTACATAATTTGGAATTTGTTGAATTTAATAGGACAATGGACCACATTGTTATGAGAGCATAGTGCCACTGTCCAATGCAATACGTGTATCTTCACAAGAGTTATTTTACAGAAAGAAAAAATGATCTTAACTTTGAATAGTTGTGCATGTAAAATAAGAGTAATTAAAATACAGTTTTGAGCATTTCTATTAGTCTATTCAATCAGAATTATTTACAGAGTGTATTGAGCAGCTAAAGGGTTCAAACCATGAAGAAAACAAAAGAATTGACAAAAATGGAGATACATGTATTTCACTGAAAAGCAGTAATAAATGTGAACATTTTTGCATTTTAAAAACACATCATATATTTGATGTACCGTTAGGAAGATTGAGGCTCATTCTTATAAACTTCTTAGTATTTTTAAAATTTTCTTTATAGGTTTTTTTTATTGGAAAGCTTTTGTGAATCTGGCCCCTTATGGGCATCTCTCCATGCTGTTTTGCATGTCTATAAAATAAAAGCCCTTCTCAAAACACAGTTACCACTCATAATTACTCAAGCCTTACTTATTTAAAATATACATGACTCTGTGACTCTGTGTCTCTGTGCACCCAGTCAGATTCTTCTATTAACCCTATTTAAATTCCAGAGTAGCAGGGCTGCATGCTATGGACTTTGAACACCATTGATGTGCTGTGATTAAAGACTAGACTGGTATTTTTTGATCATATGAGTCCCTTGATTCATCCTAGCACTCAAAGATCGTCAGTGATTGATTAGGATGTAAAAGAGAATCAAGCTTTCAGTTACTTCATATTCAAGACTTCTCTGATATGAGTTTTAAAAAAGCACAGTGACCCTCATTTCCAGAACAGCCAGGCATCTATCTATACATACAAAACCTTGTAAATACAGGGACTATATACTGTACAGCTGCGTAACCAGTGCGGAAATGACAACCTTAGATCATACTCACAATTTTTTAACTTTAAGAGTCGCAAGAGTTTTTTGTAGGGTCCCACAAAAACTATTTTATTTGTAAATTTTTTTGACAGTGACAGTCCTCATTGAGTAACAGGAGAATGAGCCAGAGTTAGCCCTATAGGCTAACTTCATCTTTAGTCTCTGGACAGTTCTAAAAACAAAAAAGCTTAAAATAATAAAAATGACAATTTCAGGTGTACTTCAGAAATGTTTGCATGCTCTTTGGCTGTTTGAAACATTTACATCTAAATCTACAGCTTAACTTACACCCTAATCTATACCTAAACCTAGCCTTAACCTACACCTAAATGTACAACTTATCCTAGCCTTACCTTACAGCTTAATCTACACCTAAACCTAGCCTTAACCTACACCTATATGTACAACTTATCCTAGCCTTACCCTACAGCTTAATCTACACCTAAACCTAGCCTTAACCTACACCTAAACCAAATGTTAACCTAACCTTTACCTAAAAAACTGAAAAGGTCAACTTCGATGTTAAGAAGCAAACAAATGGCTTACTGGGAGTTTACTTTTGACTGATTTAAAGGGGGAATTCAATTTTATTAATAATGATTATTAATAATAATTGAATATGAATAAATATTGTTGGGAAGACGGTTAAACTGTCAGGTGTTACATTCCTTAAATGTAAAGTGAAATATTATTATTTTCTTTGTATTACTTGGTTTATATCTCTTGAAAATCAAAAGTCCAGAATCTCAAATGGTTAGAATGTTTTTAATTTCTAATTTAAATTACTCAACATTACAACAAAATGTATTAAAACACAGCAAAAATATTAAACCTTGAAATATATCACTTTAAGTTTAATGCAAATCCAAATTCAAATACAAAAAAAAAACTTTTCACACTATTCAGATTTTTGAGATGCTGTACTATATGTCCAAATGTTTGTGGACACTCTACAGTTGCATACACATGGCTAGGCACCATGCCTAATGCCAGGCATGGACAGAGGGGTATAAAGCCCCCAGCCTTGAGTTGTGCATCAGTGGAATTGTATTCTCTGAAATGATGGGACTTCTTTCAGTACTTTTGGAATGAGTTGGAATGGTGCACATCCAACATCCTGACTACACAAATTCACTTGAATGCAGTCAGATTGTAATAGCAATGCTGCAAACTTTACATTTGCAATATAGTTCCAATATAATGGCTAAGAGAAGCCTGTGTCGACCAGCATCGCATTGTGTGTGATGTGGGGAGAAAGTGTCATTTACCCACCCAGGGAGAACATGGTGAATTTTGCTC
This sequence comes from Acestrorhynchus altus, assembly GCA_034509495.1. Lineage (NCBI taxonomy): Eukaryota > Metazoa > Chordata > Actinopteri > Characiformes > Acestrorhynchidae > Acestrorhynchus > Acestrorhynchus altus. Next base: position 15,695,620 of record CM067513.1, read on the forward strand.
TATCAGGCTCCGGTATGACCCTGGATTTGAACCAGCAATCCTCAGATCATACTGGTTGCACATTAGATGGCTGACTGCCATTCAGAGCCTAGAAATGTATTTCTAAGCTATTGAACAACAGTGTCTCAGGCAGCAGGCAGGGTATTCATAACCATTTTTTGGGAATAACATTCTTTGTGGTACTTTCGATCTCTGATTCTTATCAACACCACTGTAAACCATAGTAAGCTTCTCTAGAAATGAACATTTTACACATAAACACCCCGAAAAACTTTGTTTACATCTTAACCATTTATGTATAAAAGCTGATCAAAGAGGGTGTTTTGTGTGTGTAGTAATAAGCACACCTCCAAGCCTCAGTATGTTTTATGTCTCTTTAAATGGAAACTTCAAGGATCTGCTTTTCTCTATCCTAACTCTACCACAGCCCCACATCGGAAGCAAGAGCACATTTCTTTTCTACAATAGCCCACTAACATTGAAGGAAGCAGACTTTTAAGGCCATTTCTGAATAAAGTGGAGCGCTCCCTCTCGCATATGCCCCTCAAACTAGGTCCACCACTTCTGCTACTCCTGCAAGCTCCCCCAGCTTGGTTTCCGTGCTGGGCGGAGGGGCACATCTCCCTGCCAAATATCAGAGACCTGCTTGCCTTTCATGTGAGCTAACCACCTCGCTTCTAATGTGACTGCAGTCTGGCCGGCCATCTGCTGCCTGGCACTGTGCCACGGCCCCTGGGCCTTGCACCAATCCGCAGGACACAGTGCCCCTTTTCTTCAGTCTCCCCCTCTCCTGCCCCCCCACCCCACTCTCTCCTCTAATGGTACACACATGGCTCTCTGTGAGCGGCGGGGCCAAATAAGGTGCGCCGAGAACGTATACTGCCGGGACAGGCCTGAGATTTAATGTAGATCATATGTCTGTAGGTGCGTTAGCACTGATAGCATTGTCTGTTTGGTGGCTGGACTTAAAGGGAAGGGTGTGGGTGGAGATTCAGGTTGCAGCTAAGCCACAATCAAGGCCAATTCCTGTCCTCCTCAGCCACCCTACCCTTCAACAGTTTAAAGTGATTGGCCAAAAAGGAAATTTACACAATTTTCCCCTTAGCCCAGATGTAATTGATTGCCCAAGACACATTTGGTGTCTGAAGTTTGCTTCTGTAGGTCTACACTGGTGCTGTGTGTCTTACAAGTAATGGAAGTTAATAGTCATTTAAATTTAAAGCATTTAAATAAAATACCAAAAATTACTGGCAAAAATCACAAATTTAATCATCCATTGCTGATACAGATGTGCAAATACACACAACTTGTCTAGTCCCAGTAGAGAAACACTGCCAATAGAATATGACTCTCTGGAGCTAATTAACATGATCCTATTGACATCATTCCTAATGCCATGCATTTCATTGCAAAAAAAAATTGAGCCATTTGTCAGTATAGTGTATATTGTAATATGAAGCTAAATAAATTAAGTTGGGAAAAACAACATTATGTAGCATATAATCATTCCCAGGCTAGGCCTAAATACTGCTACTTCACTCTGTAACTTTGGAGACAATTGGGCAAAGCTGCATAACCCGAGTTATGCATATATTTGTGTAAAATCCTGTAAGCCCTATAAGGTATGCCAGTTCACATGATTGTTCCACTTTTAGTGCCAGTTCTGAATATGTAAGCTTGTCAGCAAAGTGGCACTCATACAAACTCATAAATGACATCTTTATAGTAGAAGGAAAAAATCATTCTTAACTTTCAGTGTGGTTCAATGTAAAAAAGATTATGAGTAATTTTATCATTTTTGTACTGATAGGTTTTGTCATCAATATGGTTCGAGCAGCATGAACCAGTTGAACTAGAGACGCCTTCCTCCCACCTTATTCCCATTCTTTTGTGACATTATTGCCTGGTTGCAAAGTAGAAACCTGATTATTATCTGACTCATATAAACTCAGAGTTTTGAGGGGTATGAGATTATGAGTTTTCTCATTATCTGATTACTCGACCACATGTTAAGGCATTGGTTGGATTACTGACAAAATCTGATTTGGCAGTTATCAGATTATTGAGTTAATGAAAATACACTCAGTCTAAAGAGCAACTGTACAATTCATACTGTCAAAAAGTTGCAACATGGAGATACAGGGTTTTTATGTGACAGAGACATAAATATGTACAGCTATGAATTATAGGGACGTCGTAGAGTGCTTTGTATTTGTGATAGGGGTGTAAAAGCAAATCACAACTGTAGCGGGAGCACAGGAACAAATCATCTATTCTGGCCTAATAATGCTTTAAAGCTCATATCACAGAAAACATATGGTAAAATAATTCATTTTGTGACCTGACAATGCACAGATGATTACAGAGATATTAACTTCAATGCTGTGATGTTGATCCACATATGGGTCTTTGGAGTTCAAATGTTAACTTAAACCCCACCCCTCTGCTACAGGCTCAGACAGGGGGCTCACCCCACTCCTCACCGAGCCACAGCGCCAGCTGCACCATGCCTATGCCCATCCGTTCCACCTCAGCCGGCTCCACGCCCACACACACCCCGCAGGACTGCCTGGCCGGTGTCGGGGATGATGTGCTGGATGCCTTCTCTCAGGGTGAGACCACTTTGACATACATGAACAGGGTTGCACATTTACCACAACACACTAACATTTAAACTGCAGTAAGGACTTAGTGATAGCTCCTGCTTTGCCAACAGCATTACAGTCTCATGGGATTGTCTGCATGTTAACATTTGCACTGGATCATTGTTTTTGTTTTTTTTCTTTGTTCTTTCAGCTAAATTATAGTCAACAACTGCCAGCACTGGACAAGCCAGTCAGACCACGATCTGTGGCATTTTTCCTGCTTGCATCCACCTACGTTACACCAAACTGTGATTGGTGGTTTTACCTGTTAGTCAACAGGTCACTTCATTTCAAAGTTAAAGCAGCATTGGATGAGAAGTGGTATTACTTCCTGGGTTCCCCATACAGTCACAAGTGTAATCTTCCCTTTTGAGACACTCCTAGAGAACATGCTGCATTTCTGGACAAGCTGAGAGATACAGATCTGGCATATAAAAGAGAAAGAGGCATTTGGACTGAATTACAGAATTATATATAACAGTTTTTGCAAGCAATGTCCTGCCTGCTTCACCAGAGTTTGTAGTGCAGTTAGCAGCATAACAAATCCAGAGGAGGAAGTATGTAGATGCTTTTCTCCATTTTATAAGTATATATATATATATATATATATATATATATATATATATATACATACACACATAAGAAGGGAAGAGAGCACAGGTTACCCATGACACAGCAGCCCTGGTACAGAAAGAGTGTGTTAGTCATGGGCCCAACAGTGACAGTTTAGACTTGTTATTGAACCCCTAACCCTATGATCAATAACCCAGCACTCTAACTGATGAGCCACTACTGAGCATCCTCTATCTGGGAATCAGCCTGGTTTGCTGCTGTGAGAGTAACAAATCCTAAGTTAAACTTATTTAAATGTATTTATGATTTAAAAGTTATATATATTTTTCTATTAATGTAAAGATCTTCTCTTTCTCAGGTGTACCTAGAAATCTCCGTAATGATCTTTTGGTGGCTGCAGACTCAATCACGAATACCATGTCATCTCTGGTAAAAGAGCTCCACTCAGGTACTGAAATGGTTTGAGAAGTGTGCTTTGAATGTGTCGACATACATCATATGTGTTGCCCCTTAAATAGGGCTGCAAAATATATCATTTCAGCATTGTCAGTGCAATGTGTATAGTGCAGTAGTCACATCACAGAACGTACATTGTTATGTAATGCTACAGCTTACTTGATACAACAGGGAAATTCAGGGTTTTTGTCTTCCATGTCTAACCGAGGCAGATTAAATCTGTCTAAATATCATTCATTTTACTTTAATCTTTGATGAATTATTCATTATATACCTAACATAGAATGAGTTCCATCAACCTGATTAATGCAAAAAGAAGTGAACAGAAGGGCAACTGCTAACTTGATTTAACTGATTCTTTTTGAATAAAATAGAAAAAAATTAGATGACAGTTTAGCAAAATAAATAAATTAATAATAATAATAATAATAATAATAATAATAATAATAATTAACAAATTTCCAAATATTTCTGAACACCTCCTCTAATGAATGTATTCAGCTACTCCCACACAAGTTGCACCCACACAAATGTGCAAAATTAACATAGACTAGGACTCTCTAGTGCTGATTACCATGAACCGATTGGCATTCTCTCTAATGCCAGGCATGTGCTAGAGGGGTATGAAGCCCCCCTGACATTGAGCTCTTAAGCAGCGGGACTGTGTTCTCTGAAATTATCCATGTAGCATCATTGTTTTATGAAAACATTCTGTTGTATCAAGCCAGTTATTGTGAAGATGTGTAAGTTGAAAGGCATAAATGTTCTGATGTTATAAATCCTCTTTATGTAGATACTGTGTCAGTTCATCGCTCATTCATGTATACTCTGTATATTAGATACTGTTGGAAACAGTCTACAGTTGATTTGTTCATTTTCAGTTGATGACGGCCTGGAGGATGAAGAGGTGAACATGCGGAATGGAAGGGACAAAGGTGAGTCATCCTCCTCCTCTTTGGCACATTATATTCTGATGCCTTCAAGAGAACACCAGCTTCTTGAATGACTCATTTTTTTCACTCAAGTTCAGCTCATAGTGAGAAGGGAAGGGGACAGTTCTGTGTATTTGAAAAGCTCATATAGGATACCACCTTAAACATAAATTATACTAATGCACTACATGTCCAAAAGTATGCGGACACTCCTAATTAGTGGGTTTAGCTGATTTAGGGTGCACCCATTGCAGACACTGATGTTCATACTACTTTAAGGAATGCCAGTAGAATAGCATGCCAGTGGGCCACTATGGGTGTGTGCTACTGAAAGGATGAAAGGGTTGGTCACCCACCTACCCGGTTCGACAAATCCAAACCTATCAAGAGGAACCACCAGCCCTGGTTGACAAACAGAAACTAATTAAAACCCACAACCCCCAGCACCCCATAGTCTACAAAACAAAATTTGGCCACTCTGAATAAAACTCCAGGGTTGCCATGCCCAGAGGGTAAAATGTGTCCCAACATCGAAATGTGAAGCAGTGGAACTGCTTTCTCTAGAGTGAGGTAACTTCATCCAATACCTTTGAGATGACTTGTAGTGGTGTTTGTGATCCAGAACTAATTATCCAGTCCATGACCTCAGTAATTCCCTTGTGCTCTTGTGGCTGAATGCAATTAAATCCTCACAACAAGATCCAAAATCTAGTGTAAAACCTCAGCAGAAGAGTAAAGGCTGTTACTACAGCAAATTTTCCTAATTTCAGAAGAAACAAGGATTAAGCATTAAGGACTACACATTTTTGGACATATAGTGCAGATAATAGTTCAGCTTGGAGAACAGTTCAGATTAGCACCTTGTCAGACATGACCTGTTTGTTAGCTCTCCTTTCTGTTTGTTTTCTAGCTGAATCTGTGTAAAAGAGTATGGAATGTTACATGTAAGTATAACTAATAAATAAAAAAGCCCCCCAAAAAACTCAGTAGTATGTATTCCCCACACATCCAACAAAGTTCGACTCAGCAGCGTCTGGGTCTGGAATGTTTCTTCATGGAGGAGCACTCATGACCCCTAACCCTAGCCTGTGTTTTGTCCAGTGTCAGCGCCGAGACATTATGGGAACCGGCACTCCACCCCCTCATTCTAGACGTCTGGATGTGACTGGGGAGAACCAGCAGCGAGAAAACCCTTCTATCCTGGCATTAGCACGTAGAGTAATGCATGCTCTTCCCAACCGGGTTTCACTATGTGAAACGAACACTTCATCACATTTTACAGAGAGCAAGCTGTATCTACTAAGGAGAATATAAATATATATATATAAATAAATATATATAGCGCTATGTGTCTTATCTGTATAAACCTGTTGTAATTATGTAACAATCTCATTCATGACTGCGACGGAATGGCTTTGTTTGTTTGTGTTTCATCACGCCAAACGAGTTACCGAGCGCCAGTCTCAGAAAAACAAACCACACTGTGCATAGTCAGTGTTAGCACTGGAAAAAAAAAAAACGTCCGACTGATCTCAGCTGCAGCTGTCTCCCCGTAGATGTTCTCCTCATCCTTCTCTTCCTCCCCTTATTCCTCCTCCTGATGAAGATTTTGTATAATTAGTGATATCTCTTGTGTTGTTTGAGTTTCTGCATGAGTTTTTAATGGGAGGAGCCTCGTCTTCAACCTTGCATGTGCCGTTTGTTTTGGCCGAGGTGAGGGAGCCCCGCTTACTGCTCGCCTGGTCGTGTTCTTCAGAACTGCTGCTAGTTAAATATCTCCACCTGTGATAATGCTCCACATCAGGGCCTATAGGTGTTTGTCAGGGATCTCTACGATGATGCTAAGTTTTGCTGAGTTTGTTGATATCGTATGTGTATGTGTTTTCAACTCCAGTTATTTTCTACACCAGCCCCTCCTCAACAGCCTTCCAGCTTGGTCATGTTGCATTCCGGTTGCATGGAGCTCTGAACAAGAGTACACAGGCCATTTAGGAGAGCAAATACAGATTGTCTACAAGAATTTGGACTATATTTGTGTCTGAGGGACACATTATCTGTGAGTAGAGCTGTATCTGTCTGTAGAGGTTACTTTTACTGGAGCTTTTTTAAATTAGTGCTGGAAATAAGTGAAACCAGTGCTCAGGGACTATGGAGAGGGGTGGAATGTGGTAGCAAAGCTTGTGAACAAATGGGTGGAATTGACTTCGACCCAAGTAGGGTCACAGGTCACAGATTAGCACAGGCCATAAAAAATCTTTATGGAGGAGCCTGATTGGCTGGGGATGGTACACTGAACTGGAGCAGGAGGTTGCTGTTCTTCTGCATAGAGACAAAACAAAAGTCACAGTGGTGAGAAAATGCAGAAATATTCAGTCAATTTGTCGGATATTAACGTTTTACACTCTAGAGCTTTACAGTCATGGACAAGTAAAACGACACTGTACTTGAATCAGATGGAATTCAGGTTCATCAATGTATATAATCTTGTGTTTTTTCTGTTTTTCTTGGGTTTGGTTGCAATAGAAAAGTAATATTATTTAGTATTATATATAAAAAGAACGGAAATATGAATATTCGTTTATGACTGCTTATGAATGTTAAGATTAGATGAATCCTTTGAAGGACGTCTTGAAATTTGGTGATTTTAAGTGTAGAATATTGTTATTATTTAAGAGACTACTTTTGTGGGAGATTATCGGTGGGCAATAGGCAATGATCCATTCATAACTGTATGGTTTATAGTTCTGCATCCAGTGACAGACTATCAATAAGTTCTTATTTAATGTTATACACTGTGTAAAATCAAACGTCTCCTTGGAAAAGGTGGGTGGGTGTGTTTATGTAACGTTTTCTTTTATCATAATGCTTCATGTTTGCTTTACAGACAAAGTTGGAATTTGACTTTATTGTCTGGCTTCAAAATTGGAACAATGGATTAATGAATCGAATCGGTCATTACTGTACAAATCTGACTGAATCACATGGGAAAGGTGGATCTGAAAGACCATGTTCTAACATTTGCTACAAATATGAATGCAATCTTATGATGTAGGTGTGCCTAGATGTACTGTATAAAGTGCTCTATACATAAAAGAATAAAAAATACTCTGCACATGTGCAAGTCAGCGCTTAGATAGGAGTTTTAGTATGTGACTTTGTAGGAATGCGACTTATTTAATCTGTGTTCATTGGGAATCTTCTTGTTCTGCCTTTTCAATTTTGTGCCAAACTGTGTCCTTATGTCTCTGTTCCATGTGTTTGTGTTGAACGACAGCCTACTGATTATGAATTTACTCAAGTAGTCCACTGAAAGGGTCACCAATAACAGACCACTTTAAAAGGTCTCTATAGATACTACTTACAAGCGAGTTGACAGAATGAGCCCTAAGGTCAGTGATTTACTATTACAGCTTTGAAAAAAGTGGACAAAAGCTGGATGAACCAATATTTTAAACCAAGCTGTTGTGTTTTTTGTTATTTTTTTAATTGTCTAACTGTACTTATATGATTTGTTTGCAAGATTTGTCACTTGAATTTACAAGCGCTTGTTCCTTCATTTGACATTTTCGGGCTTTGCTGCTGTATTAATTGTTGATTGCAATGTTTGACTTTCATATTTCCAAAACCATAATTTGTGTCTCTCCAATGTATGTCTTTTTTGTAAATTATTAAAGGTGAAATATATTAAAAGATATTAATGTGTCTGTTCACTGGAGTGATGTTGCACAAGTCTCCAATCTGATGATGACTATTGTTTTCAGGTTGATCTTTCTATGCCACGCCAGTTTTTGGGTCCTTGCATGACTTGTTGAGACTTTCCTTTCCATTGGCTGCACTGTTCACATAATGAGACCAGTTATTGTAGCCATGCAGCACAGGTGAGAGAGAGAGAGAGAGTGGTGAGAGGAGTGTTGACGTGTTTCAGCTCGTCTCATACAGTCTGCTGTGTTACACTCCAATGGATGTGTATTTCTTCTAGTCCACTGAAACATATTAGCTCACCAAGCTTCACATGCTGAACAGTGGTCTCTCTCTCTCTCTCTGTATTGCTCTTTCTGTAAATGTCTCTGCCTCTGTATTGCCAAAGCTTGGGGTTTGAGTTTTTTAACATCAAATAATAACATTAATATCTGTTAAATTAACCACAGTTAAACAATGCCAACAATAATAACAATATTAATGGATAAATAATAAATAGTGTAGCTATTAATGAAGTGTATAGCTACACTACTGTAGTGTAGGTTTACAAAACCTGTGTGTGTGTGTGTCAGTGTGTTGTGTGTTACGTATGATATGGTCACTCACTATCTCTGATGGTGGCAGGTGAAGTTGTACTGAGCCGTCCGTGAGAAGTACTCTCTGTGTTGTAATAACGAGGGTAGTTTCTCTGGTCAGAGAGGCTGAATACTGGGGGATATTTTAGTGTGAATTGTTTGTGAATTGCTGAGTTGAGTCTGTACCTGGTCAGGGTGGTCTTCAGTTTGAGACCAGTCACTGTGCTCAGGTACTCTGCCAGGTACAGGTACAGGTACTCTCGCTTTAGGGCCAGATAGCACTGCATTTTACTCATTTGAGTTTCCCAGTAAGTTTTATATCTGTCTCTCAGTGAGGGGACCGTTGTGTTTGCTCAACTCCTGGCACTCCCTGAGCTCCTGTTTATGTGTCTGTCTTGTAATTGAAGGCCTCAACCTCACTTATCAAAAACCCAAAAAGCACAGAAATCACAAAAGGTATAATAAATGATACTAATATATTTACTGTTTGTATTATTGAAAAAATAATACTCAACAAATCCAAGTATTATTTTTTCAATGAATGTAACAAAATTATACAATTTTAATTTGTGTGCATTTCTTTTTCTGCATACACACTGATACACTGCTGGCATGAGTTAATCAGAAAGAGCAGTGCTGCTAGAGTGTTTAAACTCTGTGTCCACTCACTGTCCACTTTAATATACTCTCCTATGTAGTTGGTCCACCTTGTAGACCTAAAATCAAAGATACAAGCTTATCTGTTTTCGGCACAGTTTGTGTTGGTCATCCTCTAGTCCTTGAACAGTGCCCTCATGACGCTGCCCACAGGACTGGCTGGATATTTCTGGTTGGTGGACTATTCTCAGTCCAGCTGTGACACTAATGGGTTTAAACACTCCAGCAGCACTGCTGTGTCTGATTCACTCATACCAGTGCAACACACACTAACACACCAAGTCAGTGTCACTGCAGTGCGTAGAATGATCCACCACCCAAACAATGAATGTTCTGTGGCGGTCCGGTGGGGTCCTGACCACTGAAGATCAGGGTGAAAGGCTAACATTAATCTATTCTTAGAAAAAAATCTGTATGTTTGGAAGCTCTGACAGGGATGTGATCCAATGTTCTATTTGATTTTGTTTAACCTTTAGTGTTTTGTGTATGTGTTCTTACTGTGTGTAAGCAGCTGATTAGTTTTCAGGCTGGAGCTGTCACTGGATTAGTAATCGTTCAGATCTTGGATGTGTAGCATCTTTGTTAACAATCTGAAAGAAATTTGCTTAAAGAATGCACAGCTTCCTTGGAATGCTTGTCATGTAGCTGTACTTACCTACACCTCACATCCATTCAGCACTCTAGGCTAGATCCCGTTATCAGTTAATTTACACCACTGAGATGGGAGTGTCAATACCATAAAATTTGCTCCTGACTGAGTACTTCTTAGGAGTGTTCACTGTCATTCTGCAACTGCCTGATGCAGTGGTGGTGGGACCAAGGTAAGTGGGCTGCAGGGAAGGAGCACCATGGAAAAGTGCTGGTCATCCCAGGAGATTTGAGCCCTCAGATAACTTTTTGCAGTCTGTAGCACTGGGCTTATTTCACTGGTAAAATGGAAAATGGATTCGGTTACATGCCAGAAAATTCTGAAAGCATACAATCATAACATTATCTGTAAAAAAAAAAAAGTTCAACAAGATAATGATGATATATTTTTCTTCTATAAAAATATTACACTTGTTCATTTATTTATTGTGAAAAAATATTTAAAGAAAAGGGATTTATCAAAGTCTGACCTTCACAACAAATTTGTGCAATCGTATCATAAATGGTAGTTGGTTTAAATGAGAACTGAGAAAGAAAAACACTGCATTTCAACATAAAAGCTAAAATGATTCACGCAGCAAGACAACGACCCTAAGCACAAAAGTCAGTTTAACAACAAAAAACAGTTAATGAAAAATAATTTAATGTTATGGAATGACCAATTCATAGTTCAGACCTTAACCCAGTATAGGAAGAAACCCACCAACATAACAGAGGTGAAGCTATTTCTTACAAAGGACAAAAAAAACAAAACATCCCCAGTAAGTATGCTGGTCTCTGCTGTGTGTGTGTGTGTGTGTGTGTGTGTGAGGGTGTATTGTAGTTGTGTAGTCAGTATACTGGTCTCTGCTTTGTGAGTGTGCATTACAGTGAGAGTGTTGTGTAGTTGTGTAGTCAGTGTGCTGCTCTCTCTGCTGTGTGTGAGTGCGTATTACAGTGAGAGTGTTGTGTAGTCAGTATACTGGTCCCTCTGCTGTGTGTGTATTACAGTGAGTGTTGTGTAGTCAGTGTGCTGCTCTCTCTACTGTGAGCGTGTATTACAGTGAGTTTGGTGTAGTTGTGTAGTCAGTGTGCTGCTCTCTGCTGTGAGCGTGTATTACAGTGAGTGTTGTGTAGTTGTGTAGTCAGTGTGTTGCTCTCTCTGCTGTGAGCGTATATTACAGTGAGAGTGTTGTGTAGTCTGTGTGCTGCTTTCTCTGTTGTGTGAGTTCGTATTACAGTGAGTGTTGTGTAGTTGTGTAGTCAGTATACTGGTCTCTCTGCTGTGTGAGTGAGTATTACAGTGAGTGTGTTGTGTAGTCAGTGTTCTGCTTTCTCCTGTGTGTGTGTGTGTGTGTATGGGAGGCTGATAAGGGGCGGGCTTTAGGACCGGCTCGTGTCCGGAGCGGCGGCAGCGCCTCGTCTCTGCAGTGGGAGCGGAGGAGCATCTGGAGGAGCGCTGGCCGGCTGGGGAGGTGGAGGACGGGGAGAGAAGAAGAAGGAGGACTCGGGAGTCGTCGAGAAAAGAAGGATCGGGGTCAGAACGGGTAATTAACACTTCGATCCACTCCTCTAACCCCCCCTCGTGCGCTCGCGCAGCTTCCCGGGCTCTCAGACAGCCTGGGCGGGTTTTCTGCTCCTGCCCCTTCTGCAGATGTTCTTTAAAGCCCTGCGATGTGCACTTGAACCTGATGGCCGTGGTCGAGCTGTGGATGTGGAGGCAGCTGGGTGCTGTGGACCACTGTGGCCTGATCTGCTCTGGCTCTTTAAATGGAAAAGGGTTGGTGAAGGTGGTGGAGATAAAGCTGTCTATCGCTGGCGGATCCTCTCTCCACACACCGTGTCCTCAACACAGCACCTACAACCAATCCAGAGGTTTAGCTCCGTCCAGCGTTCTGGCTTCTGGTGGTCTCTGTGGTCACGAGAAGATAACGAGCAGATAATCAATGGTTGTCCTCGTTAAGGTCGAATATCCAGTCTTGATTTATTGACCTCTAAAGACTAATCTGTACGTGGTGGGATTTCCAGTTCTGGGGGTCTGCTCCTTGTTGCAGAAATCCAATAAAAATGCTGAAAGTGCAGACTGTGCCCCCCTCCACCAGCCCCCAACTTCTGCCAGAGGAACGAACCTATAGGAAATAAGCAGAACCTGTCTGGAATTCTCATGTCATTCCTGAGGAGGGTGTTCAGGCTGTAGGGATCCCCAGTTTCAGCTCTGCTCTCCAGAAGATCCGTGCAGTGCAGAAGGAGCCCAGTCCACAGCTAATTAGATGACCAGGTCTAATTCAGCATCATCACATGCACGCATGCCTTTGGCTGGAGAGTGGACATCGCAACTATAGGAAATAAGCAGAACCTGTCTGGAATTCTCATGTAATTCACCAGGATGGTGTTCATGCTGTAGGGATCCATTGCGGTTTCAGCTCTGATCTCCATAAAATCCATGTCGTGCAGAATGAGTGTCCAAAGTCCACAGCTAATTAGATGACCAGGTCTAATTCAGCATCATCACATGCATGCATGTCTTTTGGTGGAGAGTGGACGTCCCGTTCGGCTTCATGTGGTCACGGGAAGCCCTGTAGAAGGAAAACATATAATGCGAGGTTCGACGCAGACTGTGGGGACGGCACTGAAGGGTGACTTGTTGTCTTCTTGATTTATAGCATCTTGTCACCACTGAGTGAGTTGTTCTTCGGATCTGGCGGAGAACATGTCTGATGTGCTTCAGGTCTATCTGACAGCCGCTCTGGAAAGGAACAGTTCTATTTGATTGGATGCAGGAGAGTGAGGTTAAGTAAATGGGATTAGGTCAGTGGGACAAGCTATATTTGGAGCTTTCCAGATGCTCCTAAATTTCAGCAGGATTTTGAATCCAGGCTGGTGAGAATGTTTAGAAGTTTGAGAGATTAGAACTTACACTGTAGCTTTTGAAATGTCAAATGTCACAGTACTGTTTTTCTTTTTCTTTCTTGCAGGGAATCCAAACGAGGGAGGATCATTTAATCTTTTTTTTTTTTTTTTTTTTTTTTTTTTTTTTTTCTCCACCTTTGCATTTGCCACTCGTTTGGCAATGCCATCCAACACGGTCACCACTGCTGCTGCTTTCAAAAACTCAGACTTCAACTGTGACAGTGGTGGAAATCTCATGGTAAGAGATCCATAATGAGTACCATGTGTAAGAATGCTTTAGAACAGCTCAAGAATAATCACCCGCTGCATGCAGTTGTAGATTTGTCTACAATATATGACCTACATTTAAAGGTCCCACATCATTTGTTGCCAGTTTGTTCTGCAATAAACACACAACTAATCAGATCCACTAGTTTGGATTGCACAATGCCACCAGGTCTGGTACTGATCCATGTACTTTTAAGTTTTCGACTGAAGCAGCGTCATTGGAGGAGAGCACCAGCAGCCCAAACTAGCCTGAGTGGTGGGGGAAAAGAAAGGTCTCCAAAATTAGGAGACCACTCCACATTACCAGTTTCTCTAGTTTTAGTATTTACGGGCTTGTCTTTTTGTAAAATAAGCTTTTTTATTTTGTCTATAAAGCTTTGACACATTTCTTACAAATTCCAAATAAAATACTACAATGCTGGGTAGAAATGACAACCGATGTTGTGTAATGAACCAGCCGCATGACTGGAAAGTTGCTGGTTTGAATCCCTGAACTCTTAGGGCGTGACTGAAGTGCCATTCATTAAGACATTCAACTTCCCAACTGCTCCCCAACTGCCCTCTGGGCACTCTGGATAGGGCTACTCACTGCTCCAAGCACGTGTGCTCACTGCCCCCTAGTGTGAATTCACTAGTGTGAATGTGTGTGTATCACTGTAAATACAGAGGACAAATTCCCCACATCTTACCCTATAGATGCTGATTTAAGGAAAAAATGGGAGTGGTCTCTTAAGAGCTGTGTGTACCTTTTCAACCTACATCAGTTTAGCTCCTCCCCCACCACAGTGAAGTTACATGGAGTGTATTTCAGCTCACTTTTCTTTGTGAGATGCGGATAGCACATCTCCATTGTCCAATGAAAAACAAGTACAACTTTGTACTTAGAGCATTTCTATTAGTCTATTCATCCAGAACTATTGAAGAACCACGAAGAAAACTAAAAACAGACAAAAGTGGAGATGGTTGAACGAATGGAAATAAATCAGGCCATTTTGGTAAATCCATAAACATGTCATAAGTTGGCCTCGTGGAGGGGGGAACTTAAACAGAAGAAGAAAAATGTAATAAATATAAACTGTATATGAAGCAGAAGTTTCTGTCCATGAAACTCAACATCCAACATTAAATAAATGTGAAATCTGAGATGTCAGAAGGTGCCACAGACCCACAAGGGAAGCCCTTTAAATCATTAGAAGTGATAAAAAAACAACCAGATATTACGATAATTTAGTTACAGTTAAAATGCAATTAGGAAATAAATCATTTATAATGATTTATAATCAATAAATCATCGCTAATTCATTTGTCATTCATCTGCTTCTTCTTGTCATTCACCAACATCACAGATAAACAATCCTTTGAGATGGATTCAGACATCCTCCTGGCCTTTTCTGTATTTAACGCAGAGCTTTCTTCATTATTGAATTTGCCTGCTGAAATGATGAATGGCTCCGATGTGTGCTGCTGCCAGGGTTACGTGGTGCCAGTGCACAGAATACGTGTGTAAACGTATCGCATATAAACACCCAGGCCTTGTTATCCTTGGTGGCCTTGGAGATACAAGCTGCTCTTGTGTCGCACGGGTGTGTGTGGTGACGTGGGTGTTGGCTTGTGTATGGGAGGCTCACCGTATGGCTGATTTATAGGGGAATTCATTCTCCTCCTCCTCCTCCTCTTCTCCACCCGCTGAGCCGTGCAATGCTCGTAGAACTGTTGCCTGGCAACAGGGCTTGCCTTAAATAACTGGCCACCGACAGAAATAGAGCAAAGCTATAGACGGTGTTATTGAGTTCACACAAGGCAACACCAAATTTCCATAGCCCTCCCTTTGTATTCATTTATTAAAATCATTTTTTTGGCTTGCAGGTATTGCAGAAAGAATGTGGTCATGTGTTCTAGGAATTAAAGGAATACTAAATAAAGGAGGCACAAATTGGGTTTCCTAAAACGGAAAGAGATCAGCTTGCTGATTTGGTGAGGTTTCCATGATGTATGCACAGACCAGGACAGTAACAGTTTAAACACCAGAAATAAACCGAAATTTAAGACTGTATAGCTGATACACGCCTCAGCCTCTTCTGAGGGTCTGTCCTTTGTCGTCTTTCACAGAAACCACAGTCAGTGATCGGAAATTGGGATCTGAGTACCTTCTGTCTATTTCTATGTCATTTATAGCTCAGATGTGCCATTTTACAAGATCACAAGGACATGCGTCTCTCTTCTTTCAAAATAAAATCTATATAAAATCTAAAAATATAAAATAAAAATATAAAATAAAATCTATATAAAGTCATATAATGTTGGAGCGAAAATGTCACAATATTAGATCAGTGATGTTATGTCACGTAATGTTAGAATTGTGCATCATCAGGTACAACTATTAAGCATCAATACTGAAATATTTACTACCAAAAGAAAGGCTTTTTATTTAGTTTCACATTAGATTGAGTACAACAAACAGGCTGCCACCATTTAACTTATTTAGTCAATGATTCATTTTTTATGGTGAGGACGATGTATATTTTAAATTCCATTACTCATCAGTACTGTAGGAATTAGACCGAGACAGACCTATTAATGTATTCAGTACTGTACAAAAGTACTGGGCATGTAAGAGATTGGTATGTAAAGCTGTTTACCTGGACAGTAAGAGTTGATCTGGGCTCTAAATACAAATGCAAATACACAAACCATTATATTTAATGCATCGCACAAGTGTTTTAGCTCTAACCAGTTCCAAACCACAGTGATGTTACAGTACTAACAGTTACCATACAATGTCTAATTTATAAAATCAAACCTTCTGTACAAGTCTGTGTGGACATGTCAAATCTGTTAAAATCAGATTTGAGTTACTTTCATGTGTATCTTATGTATTTGTGTTCATACAACATGAATGGAAATTCCAGATTGGATTTCATACATCTTTTTGCCTGTATGCATGCAGTGCTGTTGCTGACAAAAGCCTTATAAGAAAGTCTGTTCACTCGTGGCCATCATTGCAGCTCCACTGGGTAGTTATTTACAGTCACAAAAGACCAGGCTCCAATATTAAACGGACAGAGACAAAAATACCTGTATCTGAAGGCCAAATCGCTGTTTCAAAATAATATTTTAAATAAAAAAACAATGATTTTGATCAAATTCAATAAAAAAATGATTGTGCTTGGCCCAGTGATGAGCAAAAACTGTGATTTTTCAGCTTTGCTTGCGATATAACCAGCAAGCTGATTGACTCTTTTTGTTTCGTTGTAGACGCCATCTTCAGCTTAGCAAAAACCCCTTTTGATATTTCGACCTGTGAGAGGTGCCTATAGTTATAACGTAACGTGTCTCTGGAGGTGACTGTTTCATTTCAGTTGCTCATCCAGCTTGTTAATAGTGTGCGAATTGAGTGCATTGAAAATTACCGTTCTTGCTCTCCCCTCCACATCTTGCACGGCTAGCAGCTACCTGTGTAACATAGGTGTGTGCAAGGGAGTGGAAGTTTGCAGGATGTTGAAAACAGTAGTGAAACGGGGGGGGGCTAGCTTAGAACAGCGCATACCGTGTGAGATCATGTTATTAGCTGTGTCTTGTAAGCATAGTGCTTTGATTTAAAACAGCTCATTTTGAAGCGTAGGAGAAAACCACATGGGTGTTGACATCAAGACACTCAAGACTTTAATATTTATACAGTAAAAAAGCTTTTATCTGCTGAACAAGAAGACAGCAGTCATCTAGTAAGGTGCTGTAGTATATTTCACAGTATGCTTACTTTAATCACATCACCCATAAAGTACTGCATTTTTATTACAGTAAAATCACTGTAAGAGGTGCTGTAGTTTTGTATCACAGGAAATATTCTTCTTCTTTACAGGCATTACTACTTCCATTTGACCTAAATTAACATCTGTAAAATGAAGACATTATTCCTGTGACAAATTCATTTACTGCAGCATTTTCAACATTTTTAAATATATAGAAATTAAATGAAAATGAAAAACCAGCACCATAGGTATATATATATATATATATATATATATATATATATATATATATATATATATATATATATATATATATATATGTGTGTGTGTGTGTGTGTGTGTGTGTGTTTACACAAACACACACTAATCTTACGACTATACAAAACTGATGAAAATGTCATTTGAAATAGTTCATTGTAATAAACCCAGTGTGTCTGTAATGTCTCCCCATGTCCCAGTACAGTGTAACATTAACTGTGTAGCTGTTAACTAGAAGGATGGTATGTAAGTACAGATCGGAATAAGCTCCAGCTTCATTTTTATTTCAATCTACTCTATAAAGGAAAAGAAATAAAGCTTTCAATGCCAGCTATCACACTTGGTAAGAGTTCATTATCTCTTCACAGACAGTTTGTTTACGAGCTGATAAAGCTGTAAAAGGCTCAATTAGTGACATTTAGTTTAATGTTTATCTGATACACTTTAAAGAAAGCAGCTCATCAGCAAGTTATAGCTCCTCACTGTAACTGTTATGGAGGATATAAAGATGTCCTCGTGTCTGTGTGATAAACACTAGTATGTTTATTAATGTAAAGTGTAACATTAGGTACAAACGGATGGGAAAAATCCCCCTCAAAATGATTGTATTGTGAGACACAGTAGAAATATGCTTACTGTAGAATCACCACCACAGAGTTTTGATCACGATGCTTAACTGGTTCACTGTATCAAATGCTATATACACTGTGTAAATATTTCCTGATGAACAGCTCAATAAAATGCTCTATAATTATTAAAATAAGCTCTTATTTTACAATCACTTCTATTCAAAGTTAAGTGAATTTTGCCTGGAGGTATGTGCTTTTCATTCGACAGTGAGGATTTAGGTTCTACAGTATAAAAAAATGTTTGTTACATGGTAGTAATGCTGTGAAAACCTGTTTGAGAAAAAAAAATGTTACAGTGTTGTTTTAAGTCAGTCATCAGTATTTTTTTTTTTTACCACTGTGACTGATGATGACTATTGATGGACTTATAGGTCCTATTACAAATAATGAGGGACAGCAACATTGATCTATGTCTCCTATTTCACTCAGCTAGAGCTCAAACCTCCAGTCAAGATGGACAGGTTCTGTACTACGCTTAGCATTCTGAGTTAGAGTGGAGAGATGCTATTCAAGTCAAGCCAGGGGCTGTGGCAACATTAAGATTGTCTTTTCTCCTCCATCCACCCTAGGGTGCTTGGCTGGCGGGAGAGTGGGAGTTGGCAGGGAGGGGGGGGGGCACAGTTGTGCTAGACAAAGGGGAAGAGGAAGGAGGGAAGAGAAAGAGCTCCTGAATGTCTTTGTAATTGTGTCAAGTGGGAACTGAGAGTGGTAGGTCAGCTCGGTGGCTATAGAATCCTCACTTCATTGCAGCTAAAAGGGAGGTGTCATTCAAGCGCCACCGCTTTTCTCATTATCTAAATATCCTCGTCTGTGAAGAGAGAGGGAAAAAGACACCCATTCAGCTTGTGCGAAAGTTGTGGGGTGGGTTTCCCTCTACAACCTCTGGTGAGCACAGCGTCAGGGAAAGCACTTCATAGATAGATAGCAATGGAGATGATCTTATTTGCTCCTGCCCTTCTGAGTTTACTGAAATGAGTAGGAGCTGTCTTTTGTGTACGTGCTTCAACACAACCATTCATACATATGTAACGCATTGTCATTACACATGAGCAGTGTGAAACGAATAGCCGAGTAAAAAAAATGTAATTGTTGATTGAGTAGGGCAAGGGGGTTAGACTTCATTCCTGAAGGGCCGCCGCACTCGTAAGCTAATCATTCTGCCTCATTTCACCCACACCTGATTCATCATCTAGTTAGCGAGGCCTTCGTGAGATGTTTGAGGAGTGAAAACACTCTGCTGTGGCCCTCCAGGACATGTGTCTGACACCTCTGGTGTAAGGAGTACAGGTGTGGTGTGTTTTTGTGACATGGACGCTGTGTGTTGACTCGAGCAGACTGAGAGTCCCAGGCTGGAGAAGGATCTTCCCGCAGTGGAGAGGCCAGCGCTCAGCACTCCAGTCCGCAAAGTGGGGCGACCTGGCCGCAAACGCAAACACCTCCCCGTGAGTACTGGCAGTAAACACACACTTCAGCTATGTACTTCATTTATCAATAATATAAAAGTGCAGCCGGAGCAGGTCAAAGGTGGTACCAAGGTCAAAACAACGAATTGGAGGTAAGAAAGTACTAGATCTGACAGTTCCAGTCCAGTGCTTGAGTGTGACCGTCTACTTTTATAGAATTTTGTATCTACAGCTCATTATAATACTTTAAAAGCAAAACTGCGTATCCTCGGTGTATTGAAGGTGTCAATATCAGTATTGTTATTGGAAACGAAGAAGAAAGTGGTACTGAGCCACCTCCTGCATATACATCAATCAACCATAATATTATGGTCACCTCCTTGTTTCTGCATCCATTGCCCATTTGATCAGCTCCACCTACCATGCAGGAGTGCTGTAGTTCTATAATTATAGACTGTACCACCACAGAACAGGTAGTATGTAGGTGGTGGGTGATTCTCAGCGCTGGAGTGACATGGTGGTGGTGTGTTAGTTTGTGTTGCAGTGGTACAAGTGGGGGAGACACATCAATGAAATAGAAATAACTCATTGTTCAGAATACCTGTTTCCAAAGTGGGTCCAAAGATAACTTATCCAAAGCTCTACAACTCCATTCCGAGACGTCTGGCACGTTGCGTTAAACTCAAAGCCATTTTTGAGAGACACTACTTCTGTATGTGTAAATCAATAAATATGAATCATATTGGTCTAAATTTGAATAATGAATTGCTCCTGGCAACCTTTAACTTCCATTGCAATCCAGCACTTCCTTTTGGGTGCAGCTATTTTTTTGATGATGAGGGTATATTTACAACTCAATTTTAAAGGTGCTTCATGTTAACATGTTCCCAGCTTTTCCTCCACCCTTCTCCCATCTATCCCCAAACACTTTCTCATGTACACACTATGGAGGAGGCATAATACTAGTGTGTATGAAGAAGAAATGAAGATCAAATTTCAGTGCTTCAGTATGGTTACAAATGGAATAGTCCTAATTTTTTTCAGTTCATATATATTGTATTGTGTATCAAATGTCACCATGTAGCTAAAATATATCAGGATCTACGTTTTTGAGGATGGTTTCGAATGAGGTAATACACCACCCTGTATTGTTACACTCCTAATAAACAGATAACTAGACTATATTTCATGATCATCCCTGTGGAGAGCAGCAGTGTATTTATTCTGTGCACTATGTGTGCTTTTGTGTGTGTTTACCTGCTCTGTCTCTCTCTCTCTCTCTGGCTGGAGGCTGGCTGTGCGGCTACAGCTCATGTTGCCCTCTATGTGTGTTTGGACTGTCTTGGTTTCTGACCTCTGGCAGAGGCCATGTCTGGGTCACTGGGTCACCGAGGGTGTTGCATAACACTCATTCGCTGTCACAGGCTGCTGACTGGCTCATTTGTCTGCTCCTTTAATGCTCACTCTCCCTTCTCTCTCTCTCGCTCTCTCTCCCTTTCTCTCTCTCTCCATCTCTCTCTCTCGCTCTCTCTCCCTCTCTCTCTCTCCACCTCTCTCTCTCTCTCTCTCTCTCTCTCTCACTCCTCACTCCTCACTCTCTCATCTCTCTCTCTCACTCTCTCTCTCTCACTCTCTCTCTCTCTCCATCTCTCGCTCTCTCCATCTCTCTCGCTCTCTCTCTCTCTCGCTCTCTATCTCTTTCTCTCTCTCTCTCTCTCTCTCTCTCTCTGTCTCTTGCTTGGTCTCCATGGTTGACTTCTCTCTTGTTTCACACATTCTCTTTGCTTTCACTTTGCTTTCTCTCCTTCCTGCTCTAAGCAAGCGCATTGTAATTGCTCTCATCTCTCCTTTTATTGCATTACCCACATTCCATCATATCCCAGTTTGCATCCTTTTCTTTCAGTTATTAGTCTCTCTTCCTCTGTGCCGTTTATGTCTTAGTAAAGCCGCCCCCAGAACTTCAGTCCTCGGCATTTTCCACATCCAGCTGCTGGTAAACATCCTCTGCCACGGAGCCCGCTTTCCTGTGTTTGAAAATAATCCTGGCTCTTGCATAATTAATCTTGCAGAGGGCATGTCAGGGCACACGTGTGCTCAGCTGCCCCATATCCGCCCTACCTCCCCTCTCCCCCCCCCGGGGCCTTCTGATTCTATTATCCACATATTCCATTGCTTCAACAGGTAATTGTGGTAATGATAGGAAAAGGCAGCCTTCCTCTGTGAATCAAGCTATTCAGACAGATGAAGTCAAATCTTGCTTGCTGATTGACTGGTGCAGAGGCAGCAGGCATTAATGTATTCATGTATTTATGCAGTTTTTTAATCATAATTTCTTGATTCTTTACTTTCAAACTGGATGTTTATTAACACTGGCTGTGACCAAAATCGATCCCTGTTCCCTCAGTAGTGTCGCACTATATAGGGATTGATCATTTTGTTTACTAATTACTTATTAATTTACTAAAAATTAAATTCATTTTCATTAAATTCTACACACAATACCCCACAATGACAAAATTAGAAACGTTTGTTTGAAATCTTTGCAAGTTTATGAAAAAATAAAACACTAAAATATAAGTATTCAAATACTTGGTTAAAACCCATTTGGCAGCAATTACAGCCTCTCCGTTTTTGAGTATGATGCTATAAGCTTGGCACACCTGTTTTGGGGATTTTCCCAGATCTGTGTCTCAGTATAATCCTGCCTCGGAGGTCGGATATAAACAGGTGTGTACCTTTCCATCATGTCCAATCCACTGAATTTACCACAGGTGTCCAATCAAGCTGTAGAAACATCTGAAGGATGATCAGTGGAAACAAGATGCACCTGAGCTCAATTTTGAGTGTCATGGCAAAGGCTGTGAATACTTATGTATGTTATATATTTTGTGTTTTTATTTTTAATAAATTTGCAAAGATTTCAAACAAACTTTTCTCATTTTCATCGTGGGGAATTGTGTGTAGACCTTTGATGGATGAAACAAATGTCATCTATTTTGAAATAAGGCTGTAACAGCAAAATGTGAAAAAAGTGAAGCACTGTGGATATGAATGCACTGTATGTGGGGGTGGAGGAGAGCAGAGTAGAGGAGCAGCTGAGAGCAGGAGGGGGAGCAGAACAAGAAAGCAAAAACATTTTCTGCAAGATTGAAAAAGAATGTTATTAAAAAAACTATAACTTAAACCTGATATCAACAATATTGATCAGCTTATCTTTATAAACTGATTATATTCTGTTTATATCCTGATATCAATATAAATATTGATAGATCTCATTCCTCATCAGTAAAGTGCTGAATTCTGAACTAAAGTTAATAAAACACTGTGCTGTTTACTGCTGGTATAATCCTTGATTACGTTGCTTTTCATGCATAAGTCTCCTATTAATGAACTAACATTGCATTGGGAAAACATCTGAACTTCACAGCATCCAGCGGCTTTTTACTGTCAGCTACAATGTTTACCAGTGAATTGTGGGAAATTTAAGTGCCCTCAAGATTACATTTGAATTCCACTTTAATATTTGGAGGAAAATGGCCGACATACTCATTAGTGCCCTAAATCATTTTTAGGGATCCATTTCATTCAAAGCCTGTCTCTAATAACCATGTAGTTACACATTAATTAATAGTGTAGACAACAGCGGTAATTACTGGTTACCATTACAGATGGGTTATAGTTGTACAGATTAGGTAACTACACAAATTCATGTAACTACAACAGCATATACATATATATATATATATATATATAAATTTTTTTTTTTTTTTTTTTTTTTTACAAAGATATACCTGTGTAATTGTGTAATTACAGGTCAAAACTGAAGCTGATGCTAAAGTGTAATTACAGAAACTATACTGCTATAATTTCCGTGTAGTATATACTCTGAATATGAAGTGGTAATGGTAGGAGAATACAACCTTCCTCTGTGAAACTCATTTAGCCACATATAAAGTAAAACCTTGCTTGCTGTCTGATTCAGGTGGAGCTGCAGGACTGGAAGATGTTTCTCAATACTAGCTTTTTGAACACGTTCACAGTGGTTGCTCAGTATTAGTTTAAGAGTCTACATTATCTGAAATCCATTGTAAATCAAAACAAGAGTGGTTCATCAGTTCTTAACATTTCAATGAGCAATGACTGTCTCAATCTATCTTTCTCTCTCTCTCTCTTCCTCTCTCTCTCTCTCTCTCTCTCTCTTGTTCACTTTCAACCTCCCTCTCGTTTGTTCGGCCTTAACAGCAGACTTTTTTCCCAGTGAGCCATGGACCATGTCAAGGCAGTACATAGATTGGACTAATAGCCTGTTTTTAAGCTGCTTTTTAAATGATGGATCAGGGGCCCATTGGTCTCATTGCTGCACCCATTGCTGACACAAATGCATAAATGCACAGCTTGTCTAGTTTCTGTAGAGAAGCAATGCCAGTAGAATAAGACTTTGAGGAGATAAACTTGACCCTCTTGGCTCCATAATGCCAGGTGTGGGCTAAAGCCCCCAGCATTGATCTGTAGAGTAGTGTTCTCTGGAATGATGGTGCTTCATTCAGTACTATTAGGATGAGTTATGGAGCTAGGGATCATGTGGAGTGGTGATCATTCACCATCCTGAGCTCACTAATGCTCCTGAATGCAATCAAATCCTCCCAGCAACGCTCCAGTATCTAGTAGAAAGCCTTCCCTCGACAGTAAATGCAAGATGAGCAGGTGTCTCAATACTTAAGTCGATATTCTGTATTCTTATTCCGATCTCCGTTGCATCTCAGACTACCTCCTGAAAGTGGTCCAAGCGATTAGATAGCAATCAGCCTAGAGTGCACCTTGATTGCATTTACTCTCAGGTGTTCCTCAAACAGCTTGCACTCTGATCAGTCAAAGAAGACTGCAGGGACTGAGCGCAAACAGGCTCTGAGAATGTAGTTGGGTCACTGTGGGCATGTAAGTTAAGTTCAAACATCTCTGTAACCCTGTTGGTTGTAGATATTGTGAGATGGGTGTCTTCCCTTTCACAAGGCGTGCTCCACATTTCGTCCTGACCCAGTACTGGTATTGTTCCCCTTACAGTGTATTTCTCAACAGCTATTTTTATACCGGCGCTCAGGGACTTGTATGACAGCCCCTTTCCTGCCCCAACCTCTTTCCCAACACTTCCCATGTATCAGTAATGTTTCATTGGGTCTTTTTTTTTTAGGCCACGTAGGGAAGGTGCTTTTTTTGTTTGGTAACCGCTTGAACATCTGTCATGGCACTCCCAGCTGTTGGCTGCCCATACTACTCTGTATTTGATTAGACCATATGATGGAGTTGTTGTGTGCTTAATTCCATGTTTATTGGTTTAGAATTTGCCAGCTGGTTTACTGTGCATTAGAGCTGAGTAATGGGTCCTTATTTCTGCTTTATGAGGGTTGAGGAAAGTAGCTCATGCAGAGCCCAACAACTCCTTTTTGACAAACAGCCAACATTCCTCCCATACCTCCACTCCTTTTGTAACGTTGGTTGAAAAATGAAACAAATGGAAAGAATGCTCCATACAGTACATACAGTTTGGAGAAGCTTGGAGCTCTGCAGTTCAGTACACTAGCCTTGCCTTAGTTAGTTTTACACTCCTAGTTTGAACAAATTGTTGCTGAACTTTGTGGAATTAACTGGGTTTCTGCGTGAATGGCTCTGATCCTTGTCTACAAGGTATTTCAGCCCATTTCTTTATACATCACCTGCCTACACCCTTAAAACAACGGTAAGAGTATTTCATTGACCTTTAAAACCCCAGTTTCGATTTTGTGAGACATTTTTGTCGTTTAAATGAGAAAAAACATATACAGGAGTCATTCACACATTCCAGACATTGTTCATCCAGGTATGTTCAGGGTATCCACAGCTACTCACATTTGTCATTTGAGATGTAAATATTGACAGGATTTAAATGTGTCTTTGAGCTGAAAATGATTTGTAATGATTAGATTGGCACAGATATTTATAATAATACGTGACAGTGGTCCAGATAAAGTAGAAAAGCAACCTTATTATTTTTGTGAGGTATTTATGTGTCAGTATTATTCCTTCTCAGGACTTTCATCCACAGTTTGAGCCAACAAAGAGAGCAAACTGGTCTAGTCAACCTGAATGGCCTAGTCAAAGCTCAGACCTTAATCCAACTGAGAATCTGTTGTCAGGCTTGAAGAACAGCAATAACTTGAAGGAGCTGGAGTTTTACTGCAAAAATCTCAGTGGCAATATGCGACAAGCTCATGGAGAGTTATCCAAAGAGATTTGCAACTGTAATTTCCAGAAACTGGGTGTCTACACACTACCAACTTTGGTTAGGTGAATAATTACGCACAGTGAAGGTTTCTGTTATTTTGTCCTTTTTATTATTTGATTCATAATAAAAAAGGGCCAAATGTTCAAAGTTGTAGGCTATTATTTGAGGGTTTGCATCATTTCATTTAAAGAACATGTCTACAACTTTGAACATTTGGCCATTTTTTTTATTATGAATCAAACAATAAAAAGGACAAAATAACAGAAACCTTCATTGTGCGTAATTATTCACCCCACTAAAGTTGGTAGTGTGTACACATCCCGTCTACACACTACCAACTTTAGTGGAGTGAATAATTTCAAACCATAAAATACAAACCCTCAAATAATCTCTTTTAATTCTAGGTTGTGAGGTACTTTTGCAAGGCACTGCACATATTCTTATTCTGTGACATCTTCTTAAAAGTGTGTGACGTGTCTTTTTAAGTTATGTGCGTTTTAGAGTCTGTATCTAGAAAACATTTCCAATATGTTAGTGTCACTATTAAGACTTTAAGGCTCAGTGTCTCAGAAATGCTCAGAATGCAGATAGAACCTAATAGTTCCAAGGGAACACGTTGGTGACTCGACAATCTGGGCTAAACCCATTTAGGCATTAGTGACACCATAGAAGAACCACATGTGGTTCCATAAAGAATCATGTTTGTAAAAGAGAATATGTGAATGAAGAACCTTTATATACCCTCAGAGAATGTTCCACTTACAGGTTCTTCACTCTCATCCTTTTGTAAGATTTTTATTTGTACCCTCATGTTTGTGGTATGATGTACACTATTGGTTATAATGTCAGATAGTCGGACAGCGAGAGCACCAAACGAGCTGCTGTACGAGTCTTTTTTTCCCTGCTTAAGCGAGAGTCGTGAGAAACATTTGTGTTCTGTCAGTGCCTTCTTTGATTTTCTCTTCACGAGAATGGCTTTGACACCCTGAGCTGGTGAGGCAACGCAGCAGCTGCTAGTCTGAAGAGAGATGCCACTGTCACTCTGGCAGCACCGTTCTCCTGAGGCTCTCAATCTGTCCTCCTCAATTTCAACAGTTTCTCATATCAATCTTCTGCCTCTCGTAAATGTTAAGCAGGTGGTTGGATCAGTGGGTTGATGTATGTTTGTGTGAGGAGATTAATGGCTTGCTATGCAGGATAATGTAGACATAAAGCATGGGAGCTGCTGTGTTGAGTGACTCGACACTTTTTCACGAAGCGGTTGGGATCTGAGTCTACTGAGTGATATGTGCGTAATAAGGACCATGATCATATGCCACGATTTGGCGCACCATTGAAAAACGGAACGGAATGTGGAAATGAAAGCTACACATTATAACCTGTTATTGAATTTAGGATTTGCTCGGAGGGTCTGTGGAGGCCCTTTCAGGCACATTTTTGAAGAACGTTCGGAAAGCACCAAGATCAGTGGAGCCCAGTTTAATATCCATGACCCACTTTCCCTTCCCCCTCAGAAGGCCGCTGTGGAATGCGGATCTTTTTTTATGCATTTTAAACGTCAGTTTTCCTCAATTACGTTTACATCAGTACTCCCATTTTGCTCCATACCCCCAAGTTGTGCTATACTATGACTCACTCCTACATGAAGAGCAGGCCCATTTCTAGTTTTGAAAAGCAAGTAATGGCAAATGGAAAAATAAACTGGCATGTAACTTGTTGCATGTGACTTCCATGACTAAAGAGGAACAGACTCACTTAAATTTTGACTGATTCCCAATAAGCTAATTCCCATCCTCTACTTTTGCTCTCCGGTCATTTGTAGGGTAACTGCTATACTAGGCCTATGTCATATGTGTCTGCCCTGAGAGATAAGCTGCATTTGATTTTAATCCCCACTGTTTCAATATCAGAAATTAAAAATATAAATAATACTAGTAATAAAACTGGTCTTATTTGTTAGTACTGACACTAGACGGTTAAATTTAATAATAGAAATAATCCTATTTATGAGACTTATAGAAGTACTAGTACAAAAATACCACTTTTACTTGCGTTACAAATGTACGGTCATTTCCGGTAAGAATTTGGGGTTTTGGTTCAACACTGGTTTTTGATTTTAAGTTTTGCTGCATGAAAAAGAAAGCTGATTGGTTAGTAACAAGTCAGAATCTACAGTTTTCCCAGTTAGCGAAGGCCATTTATGTTTCCATAGCTTGCTTCCAAAGCAAACTATTTCCTGTTTACACCAGTTGTAGTGGAACCTTGGATACGTCACAGAATACATCATCCACAGAGGGCACTAAACAGCATTAGTGACCACCTGCGAGCATTTGTGCTGTTGTTCTCCAATAAGCACTCAGGGATCATCTTTTGGCAATAGGAAGATGTAGAAGACTACATGAGATGGTGATGTGGTATGTAACTGTCTTTGCTCCTGTACAAATAGACACAGCCACAATGGTTTGCACTGAAGTATCAACTAAACTTTGGTTCCCACTGATAATGAACTTTTCAGGTTCCGGAACCTATTTTTGTTGGTGGAAATGCGCCAAACGGTTCCAAATTAGGTTTATGAACTGGAATGGAACCCGTTCCACGTTGGTGAAGGGGTGAAGAAGCATTCACCGTTGTTTGGACATTTTGAAGCTAAGTTTGATGGTCATAGCAACTTCACCTACATTAGTAAACGAACATGTACTTGTTTATCAGTTAAATCAAAAGTTTAATTATAACACACGTTTTACAGTGTTTTCGTCGTCACAGTGGCAAGGAAACACTCTCAGACTGGGAGGAAGAAACCATGAAAAAGCTCAAAATGGGAACCCATTCTTCTGCGGTTGACACTGGATAGTGCAGTGAAATAACACAACAAAATGACTTGAAGGATAAAAAGAACAAAAATAAAGGGACATATAAGGAACTATAACTACAATGTGAGCATGCTGTGTTTGGACAAGTGTGAGTTACGAGAGAATACGAGTAAGCGTAAGCTGCAAACTCAGTATCAGTGTGAAAATCTTTAGGTTAAAGAATCATAAGCTGTAGTGTTGCATGTGTGAGCCAGTGTAAGGATCCTGAGGAGGACAGTATCACAGAGGGCAGCGTAGAGGGTGAGAGAGTGCGTTTAGGAATATAGGTAATCTGGTGACGAGCCTGTAAATGAGGGAGTTTAGTAAGAACTGCAGTACCTGTAGAGCAGGACAGAGCAACAGCAGGAAAACAGCCTGTAAAATTTGGGATGAACCAAAATTGAATATTTGGAGAAACAAGGTTTTTGTATGACAGTATGTTCTCTCTCCTTCTCTTTAACAGTCTGAACAATGGTTTGTGTGGATGCAAGATCACACTTGCACAGTGTGCACATTCTCTCAGTTATTGCTGAGAGAATGTGGGATTTAACAGGAAATTACAGATAAAAGTGTGCAAAACTGTAAAAATCTCATTGCCTTGTACAACAAATTCATTCACGGAAATATTGCACAATTTAAAGTTCCTGGCCAAACCTGATTTTAGATCCTGAAAGAGGACATGTCTTGGATAAAGAGGAAATCTGGGGCTCCCTAGATTAGCTCATCTCTTTTCCTGACTCCTGATTTCCTCATCTCTCACACGTCAGTCCTCCCATTGTTAAACTCAACAAACAATGTTATAACGGATTAAAAATCCCAGTGGATAATAAATACAACACACATGTAATTATTAATGTATATGAAAAGTAAGAGGAATCTGCAGTTTTATGTAAAATTGCCAATTCAAGCATAAAACAAGGTCTCTTCTTCACATAACATCAAATCAAAATCATCAGGACTTGTAGGAATAAAACCCACTTTGGCAGATATCACAGCTTTCAAATACTTTTCGTACAGTTCTTGTAGTTGGATTCTTCCCACAGAAGGCCTCTAGATATTCCTATGTCATCTCGGGTGCACAATTGTTTAGGTCTGTCCACGTCTTTATGTGTGGGACTGTGTGTGTCATTCCAAAAGCTCTTGTTTGCGTCTTTTCAGGTGGTTTGAGATGTTGTGGTCGGAGCCACCCCCATGCTTCACAGTTAGTGCGGTGTTCTTTTCACGAAGTGCATTTTTTCTCGTAAACATACCTTTGCTGATTCATGAGTCCAAAGCTCTTGTTTCCAAAACAAGAGAATATTTGGAAGAGATGTTTTGTTGTGCACTTCACATTCTGAGTTTTGTGACAAGGTCACAGTTGAGGTTTCCATTTTTAGGACCATTAACACTATGTTTGTGCAAGGAATACGGGTGTTGGAAGCGAGTGCTAACCAAGATATTATGATTTGTGGAGTTTAATATTCATTTATTTACTCACTTACTTACTCATCTCCCCCAAAACACAGCACAGCAGCACTTCACGGTCATTAATCTGCCAGTGCATACTAGTGCATCTTCGAAAATGACAATACCGTGAAAAAGGTTTTTGGTAATGTTTGTCAAATTACTGTTTTGATGAAAACGTTTACATATTTTATATTTGTTACACTTAAAGTGATATAGTTCAAGCTTTCTTTTTTTTTAAAGTTCTCTCTTCAAATTTGAATGAAAATTTTCCTTGAGATTCTAATTTTCAGAAGCTAAACTGATCTACAGTAATGCAAAAAAAGGCTTGAAATGTTACTTTACTACACGTAAAGTAATATAAAATATGACAGAATGAAATTGTGATCATGATTGAGCTTTTTAATGATAGTCTACAGTTTTAAGAAGCAATAGTATGTATTTTAAAAAAGTTTTGATCTGTATTTCTGAAAAAGTACATTTAAACTGTTGCACAATTAAAAAAGTGCTTGAACAGCTTATACAGATATACCTTATAAGGTATAATATCATTATACCTTATTTTCTTCTGAAATCAAGAGTTTATCCTGAATTTGTGTCTGTTGTCCAGGGAAGGCTTTCTGCTAGATTTTGGAGCATTGCTGGGTGAAGTTAATTGCACTCATGGGTGCATACAGGTCCTTACGTCCTTAGACTCAATATAGTGCATAAATACAGTTGTATGTTTATGCAAAATTCAAATCTATTGTATGAACCAAAATCATTTATAATTAGATATAGACAAACTTACTACTAGTACTACTATTTGCCTTTCTTTCTCTCTCTGCATATTAGTGTTAACCTACTGTTATTACCTGAGCCTCACCACAGATCAGCAGATGACAGGGAATCCTGAAACTCGAAACTACTGGTCGTGTGTTTTTAATACATATAACGCATTTTTATACAGTACTGGACAGGCACACCATTTTGAAGGCTTTCCTTTAAAGGAGGATTGTAGGGGTGTGCAAACTTTTGACTGATACTCTAGTTTTAAGTCTAATTTTTTAATCACTAGTTTAAAACTCTTGCTATATTCCAGCGTACAACACTGTTTTCCAGTACAGAAAATGGGGAATTCTGAACAATGTTATTTCTTGTCTGTTAATTCATGGCCCACATTTAATGATGTTCCTGTTGCAGGTGGAAAGCTGTGGATCCTTGAAAGATCTGGTGGGCGTGGCCAAGAATCACAAAGGGGTGGAGCTCCAATCCAGTTCGCAGGTTCAGATACAGAATGGTGATGTTGGAGGGAGGCATGAGGGCAGATCCTCAGAAGGCTCTTACCCTGTGCCGGACAAGAATGTTCCAGAAAACGGCCTCCCTTGCCCAGCCGGCTGCAGGGCTCAGTGCCCCACTGATCCGAGCATGAGCCCCTCCGTGGAGAACGGATTTGCTGTTGCCCGGGACGAGCGTGACTCCGAGAAGGACAAAGAGGAGACCCTGCCAACTCTGCCTCGCAAGAAACGAGGGAGACGGAAACTGGAGCGGCCGACTAAATGTGAGTTATGCTTAACCTCCTTCGGCGTCGTGTTTCAGTCTGCTTTCAATTCTGTAAGCACTTGTGGAACGAGAGCCTTGGATGTGCCACCATCATGATGGAGTTTGTGTTTCTGGCTGTGGAGGTGATGATGCAGGAAATTCGGCAGATGGAGTTCTTTGACCGACAGGTTAACTCTTTAACCTGCAGGCTAATTGTTCACTTATTAAGACACTGTATAATGAATTTTCTTACTCTTAAACTTACTGGTTATGTTCATATGAGAGTGGGATATATAGGCCTAAATGGTTAATAGAGAAGTAGTGTAAGGGGTTCAAAGGGTTAATTATAGTAATACCTAGTAATCATTGTGTAATAAGGCAAAAAAAAAAAATCCACTCAAAATGTAAACCAAAAAAGGAGGATGAAGGTAAGAGAACGTGTACCTCCTTCGTCTGATGTGCTGATGAGCAGAACTATCAAATTGTCTCTCTCTCTCTCTCTCTCTCTCTCTCTCTCTCTCTCTCTCTCTCGCCCTCTCTCTCTCTGTGTGTCCGGGGCAGGCTATGACCTTGATGAGAGCAGTAAATAAAGCCTGGGTAGACAGAGCTGTCTCCTGGCAACCTGCCCCGGTTGGGTGCAGCGCATGGAGAGACAGCAGGACTGTGTTGTAGCCGCTCCCTCAGCAGGGACTGTGCCAGGTGGATGGCACTGTGCCCAGGCCACTTACACACTGATCCTATATCAGGCACCCAAAACTCAGTTTGTACTCATTCACCCAGTGCCCACATACAAACACACACACACACGCGCGCGCACACACACACACACACCCTCTATCCTTCACATATCAGTCATATGTATCTGATAAAGATGTATTCAATTAATGAACCCATTATTGATTTCAGTTACTGATGAACTATTAGCTGTTGATCATTGCAACAGTGCAGTGCAGACAATGTTTTATTTAAAGAGTACAGTTTTATGTACAGTTCTCTTTGAAAGGCAGAGCTTCTGCACACTGTGTGATTAAATCTTAGTCACACTGAAAACAGACTGTCTTTGGAGGCATACAGCAGCAGTGTGGTCCAATCACTGTGATCACATCACCATTTAAACAGTACACACACACACACACACACACACCTGGAACTCAACACAGCAAAATTGGTCACCTGTTTGAGAAAGTTCAGTTTGTCTGTGACAAAAACATAGACAGCACACAGCTTTTCAGTGTCATAAATGTGATGAATTATGTCAAAGTACATGTTATCTCTTAGTATAGTTTATTGTTGTGATTAGCCAAATTAAAACAAGTTAATACTGTTTCTGATGCCTCACTGCTTCACTACATGTACTTACTGATTTTTCTAAGCAGCACATGCATAACGTTACGTACGAAAATGAATACGTCCATTTCAAATGATGCGTCCATCATTGCCCACATGCTTCTGGGTGTCCTTTTGCTTGGTATGAATGCTAAACAATACATCCACTAGAGGGCAGTTTAGAGTCAAAATGTTCTGTCAACAGCAAACATGGTGATGGTGGGTGAGACTGCAATAATGATAAAAGCTGGGTAACTGGCATACGTTTCTTTTCTGTCAGAGTTTCGGGTCCATATGGCAGTGGTTGTGTTTCTCGTGTCTACACCGCCCCCATGGTTTTCAGTGGCACTGCCCGATGTCCATATCCGTGTACGTTTAGAGAATAGAAGGCTGTGTACGTATCCGTAGCTGTATTTAGTGCTGAGTGTTAAGATCATTTTATTTTCTAGCTGTCAAACAAATGTGTAAATAAGTGGTACAGAGTTTTTAAGCCTGCAGGACTCAAAACCAACCATTTTCAACCAGTCTGGTAAAGGTTTGTATTATGTGAGATGCAAAACTTTTGCAGTTGACTTTTTTAAAATTAGCATTTTATATTTTATTTAATAACTTAATATTCAGTTATAGCATAAAATGCCTGTAAAAAACAATGTTAAAAAGGACGCCCCATGAAACTTGATCCTTGTGGACCAGAGGAGGATGGGTTCCTCTCTTGAGCCTTGGTTCCTCTCAAGGTTTCTTCCTCCAAAACTGAAGGAGTCCACTGTTTTGCCCACTGGCTGCTCATTTGAGGCTTGGACCCGGATCTTTGTAAAGCTGCTTTGTGTAAACTTCCTGTTGTAAAAAGCGCTATATAAATCAAATCTGATGGATTGATTGATTGATTGATCTTTGATCTTCATTTCTTGTGAGAACGCAAGTGGTGGCGGAGAGGAGCTGAGTAGAGGAGGGGCTGAGAGCAGGGGCCGAAACAGAGTGAGGGAGTAGAAAAAGGGTTTTCTACAATAGAACATAATTTAAAATGCTATATGCTATAAATGATATCACCTGACCAATTCTTGCTTTGATTATATACCTACTTTAAAGTGCTGTGAAGGTGCTATGATATGGTTCTCAGTAATGATTGTGTATTAGTCTGTTCCTTGGTTTAAAAGGTATCCCCTGGTTGAACAGAACATTGATATATTCTACTCTGTTCTAGCCACAACTCAAGAGTGTTTCAGGAACAATTCCATGCATGATTTTGGGAGCGTGGGCAAGAACAGCCGAAGACACACAGGTTATTATGTTAGTACTTAATGTTCCACTGTAAAACAGCTACACGCTGCAGCCTTATCACTCACCATACCGCTTATTCCTGAATAGGGTCACGGGTGAGCCGGTGCCCAACCGGCAACTCTGAGCTCAAGGGCGGGAAACAACCCTAGACAGGGCGCTAATCCATCGTAGGACGGGCTGGACGTGATAATGGATATTATTAAAAAAACACTTTTAACTTGATTTTTAAGAAAAAATGATTTGATACAACCAGTGTTTAATTATAACAACAGAAACACAGCATTCTCTATATTAAAATAGTACCCTTTAATTGCAGTGTTTCTTCAACATAATTTAAACGAGACTATGCACTGTAGAGCGCTGTGCCTATGGAAACCAAACCATTTCCTCACAAACATCCCACTCAAGTTCTTTTTCAGAACTTTTTCTTAAATCGTACTCAGATGGTAACCTGCATAACGTACAGTATATTACAATATGGCCATTGTTTATGTCTTGTACAACAGTGTTTCTCAACCCTGGTCCTGGAGGCACCCTTGCCCTGCATATTTTAGCTTAAACACACCCCTGCAACTCTTTTTAATAACCTGCGTTATTGAATCAGGTGTGGTATACGGAGAGGTCTAAATTATGGGTGTTAGGTGTCCCTCTTGGACCAGAATTGAGAAACACTCTTGTACAAAATATCTTGATATATGAATTTTTCTGATATATATCGCCCAGCCCTACACCATAACCAGCCATGTAGTGTGCAGTTGTGTTTTCACTGCTGCACTTAAGAAACAGCTTTGCTTTTTTTAGTGAACGTAACTGTTTAGGATAGAATAGTTCAGATTCAGATTGTTGAAAAATCCTTTTGTGAATGATTGAAAAAGAGTTCCATTTGAAAAAAAAACCCTTCAGCCTTTTATAGAACTTCTTTTTTTTGTGCACGTTAAAGTCAAGGCCTGTTCATTCAGGTATTCCTTCTAAGACTCAATGTCTACTATGGTGTATTATACAACTGGTAGTAAACTGCACAATGTCACTGCTACAATGTCATGGTGCATTGTTAGACCCCTAAAAGTAATGAAAGGTAGGTGTATTGACTTACATACCAGCCCCCTCGGGTTTAAAAGGTTTCCATATGGCTGCTACACACCTAGAAGTTTCTCCCCCTAAATATAATGCCTTACATTTCATTTCTAAACTAGTCTTTGTGCCTGTTGCAATGTACCGACGGAATAAATACAGCAATCCTATTATTACACACACTGAATTAGGTCTGTTGAAAGCATCCATTGTGTAACATTCCTGTGGAATACTCCAGATCAGACATATGGAAGGCAGCTCAGGGGTCCTGTCGAGCCTGTAGGAGCAGCTCACAATGTCCCTCTATCTGCCACTACACGCTCCTGGTAGCAGAGCACCACAGCATGGCTGCCATGCGGCCAAGCACTTTCCCAGACGTGCCAATCTCAAGGATATAACCAGAGCTACGGCCTGCTTGAGCTACTGAAGGAAGTTTAATCCCATATTATTCTTCCTTTGCCTCCAGATTCAGCTGTTTAAACACACATTTCAAAACATGAATCGAATGCAGGTGACCGCTCTGAAAGACAGTTGTGGGCTTGATCAGCAGTGCCCAGTGCGGTTTTCAAGCCGTCCATCTGGAGGGCACAGGAAGGATCTCAGCTCAGTGGAGAGGAACTGGGCACTAAGAACCCGCAGGTTGGCACACGCACAAGCCTGGCACACTGGAGTCTCTATGGGCACAGTGTGCCAACCACGCTCATGGACCCACTGACCTTGGCAGTTTGAGTGGAACAAGCCCCTCCTCTGCTTGAACGAATGATTATGTAGTCACTTATTCCCATTGAGAGAGAGAGAGAGAGAGAGAGAGAGAGAGAGAGAAAGAAAGAGAGTGTAGGGATTTACACACGGTACGGATTTACAGAGTGCTGGGTGGGTGTAGGCTCATTGTTTGCAGGGTGTGTATGGTACTTCATCAGCAGACCTACTAGCTCTTTTGAACAAAACAAGCTCTCAGATTTTGCCCCTGGCCCCTTAACACTCAAGTGCTCTAATGTGTCCAGATGATGAGACTCTGATAGGCTCAGAGAAACTTCAAACAGCTCTCCACAACACGTCCTATAGGATGAAGGGGAGTGCTGTTTGCTGGCTGGCAGCATAAACTATGCCATGTGGCTTTTTGTTTAATGTCTGTTAGCTAATCTTGTCATTAGCACATGAAGAACAGCAGACCTAGTAGTTATATGGAATGTTAGGATTCAGGATTTGTGATATACACTACATGTCCAATTATTTGTGGACACCTTTTTTTAACGAAGGCTGTCAGCTGTTTTAAGTGACACCAATTGCTGACACAGATGTGAAAATGCACCCACACAGCTAGTCTAGACCCTGTAGAGAGATATAAAGCTGCCCATTATTGAGCTGGGGCGCAGTGGGACCGTGTTCACTGGAATGCTGGTGCTCCGTCTAGTACTTTTGGGATGTGTTGGGGAATTGGGAATGAGGTGGGGTGGCGAGCTATCAGATTTTCTTAGCAATGTGCTCCCGTGGACAGTAGAGACAGCCACTCCAACAAAATCAGGATAAGCTCTTTTAATAGCCTTGATTTAGGAAGACATGAATGAGCAGGTGTCCCAATACTTTTGACCATATAGAGTAGGCTTAATCTAGTAACGCTCAGACGCTTTGACACCCTTGATTCAAATCATCGGACCGTTTTGGACGCAGGTGTGTGGCTAGGGAAATTA
The DNA here is from genome assembly GCA_034509495.1 of Acestrorhynchus altus. NCBI lineage: Eukaryota > Metazoa > Chordata > Actinopteri > Characiformes > Acestrorhynchidae > Acestrorhynchus > Acestrorhynchus altus. Next base: position 15,732,438 of record CM067513.1, read on the forward strand.
TGCCGCACATCGGATGGGAGCTGCTGGGTCAACCTGTGATCATATTAACGAGGCCAAAACCTATATTTTGAAATTATTCAGATACATATAGATGGGCTCTTATCCATGACAGGGGGATTCAGTTAAGATGACTTAAGTTTGAGCATATTTTAAAAAAATAAACAGGACAAAAAGCATTTTGTATGACATTTGTCAGCTCGCAGTCTATTGCTATTGGTTATATCTGGCAGTAATTATAATATTTTCAAAGAAAAATAAATAAATAAATACATGTTTACGTAATAAAGCATCAAACCAGTACATGATGCCATTTAAATCTACTAATGTCTGATGTCTCATCTCTGATGCAAACCAGAAACAAACCAAAGCTGTTCCTTTTTGAAGTGTCTCTTTTCAACTGCAAACAGAATTACATCTTTATTGTTTTTCTTTTAAGGTGCATTTTGAACCCTTACTGGTGTCTGGCCTGCAGAGGCGGATCCAGAAGTGCCTCAGGTCTTTCGAAAAAAAACAACTGCATTCCCCATGCACAGAAAAGCCCACTGTGTAACTGCTGGCAGAGATCAGAAGTATCTGTAATTGTTTTATTTTATTACATAATCGGCAGAGTTTCACAGCATGTGTTGGAGGCCCAGTCAGTTCATTGCTTAGATGTTGGAGAGAGACTTATGAATCATTTAAGATCACTTTTGATCAAGAAACCACACTAATATATAGCCGGGGGGGCTTTACAAGAAAAGCTCTGGACAAAAGTTATTTTTGGAAGATTGTGAATATGCAGTTTGCCAAATTTGTAATATAATGAGTATCTGCTCACACAAGTGAGTTATATCAGTTGAACAATGCAACTTTCACATTTTGCTGCTGTCCAAGGAAAACCGTTTATCTCCGTTTATCTCCATTTTAGATTTTCTCCATGGTTTGAACCCTGTAGGTGCTCTGCACACTGTTTTGGGTGAATAAACCAATAGAAAACGTCAATTACTATTATTTCACTTTCACTTCTATTCAAAGTTGAGCCAATTTTTGCCTTCTCCTGTAAATTGGCCGTTTCGGAGACACATTTTTTGTTAGACAGTGACGATGCGTGCTATTGACAAATGACATTAAATTAAACAAGTTCTACTCAATGGTCGTCCATGTTTCTCTGGCTTCTCATGTTCTGCTTAGAACGTAATCTTGTTGCTCGTGAATCACGAATCATTGTAATAACCCTGCTAGTGTTTCAGGTCAGAAGAAATCATAGCCTCTGGCTAACCCCTGCCTGCCCTTCTTAAACCAGCCAAAACAGAGCTGCTTAGGAATGTCAATCCGTGCCAGGTTTGCAGAAGCGTCGCGGCTCTTAACAGGTTAAGAAACTGAATTTTGCAAAAGCTCATAGGTGCCATAATTAGACATGATGCAACGCCGTTGAACTGGACACATGTTTATATGTGTGGCAAAACATGTTTAATACTAATACTAATCTTTAATATATAAATCACGACTGCTGAAGTGTTCATTTTATCCATGAAGATTTGCTGGAATTAAGATTAAGAGTGTAATTCATGAATATTAGATGATGTTTTATTCATAACACAGAACCCGTGTGGGCATTTGGATTCCAGTCCATTCCCAGTGCATTTTGTGGGGAACTTGTGCAAACAGTTTTTTTTCTCAGTGCTGTATATATTTCTGTAGGTTGAAATCCCACAGTTAGTCACTGTAGATTAACATATCTGATATGAAGATCAGTTTAGCTAGCACAGCACTTATCCAAACAACCTCAAGGGCTTAAATTTTTCTCAAACTGTAGGATGCAAACAACTTTGGTTGAAATTCTAAAAGTCGGCTCGTTAAGATTAATGAGTGGGCTAGCTGCGGATGTCGTTGGCACAAGCGGTCCAGTATGCGCGACGTTAAGGTTAGCGTGCAGCAGGCATCGGATGGCGTGGAGGGGCCGAGCTAATAGCAGGCAGCTGTGGAGGCTCAGCAGGACGAGCTGTAGGGTCAGGGGTGTGAGCGAAGCCAAAGTAAACCTGGCCTCCCTTCATACTCATCACCACTCTGGCTGACACTCTTCAACCGCCCTGCTCCCTTCAACCTCCAACCGCAACCTTCTCCTCACAGGGACGCTTCCCTGTCAAATGCTGACGTTCCTTCTTCTTCGCTCTGATTTGATCCAGTGGTTCTGCCCTGATGGTTCGCATTCATATTCATAAATGACCTCTACCAGTTGTAGAGATGCTTCAATATTGCATTGTGCAAATAGGCAATATTTTTATGTACCCATCTTCTGATACTGATACTGATGGGCCACAGGGAAATATTTATAAAATGTAGAAAATGAAGCTACATCTACACTTGTGGTCAGACGTTCATGACAGCTCATTATGGGCAGTGTAGTTCATGGCTATATTTGGTTCTCAGCGATTTGTTTGATTTTTTTGAATTTTGTTTTTATTATTTTATATGGGGAAGAATTATTGACGACTTGCATGGGCACTAGAAATAAGCAAGATGTTGCTGCACAATAGTTCTTGTGGGTTTTCGAAAAAAATGACTTTTTAACACTCAAAGTATTTGGAGGTGTAAACCCAAACTGTCACACTCAGCTGAGAGGAAGTTGATTCAGAGAGTCAGAAGCAACTCAATAACCACCAAAACACAGGCCTACCACGTGGAAGCTGCTGGAACACCAGTGTCAGTGTCTACACTGTACATGAAAATAACCTGAGAGGCTGCCATCCAAAAGCAAAGCACCTGCCCCAAAATCAACAACTTCAAGCTTGGCCGAAGTTTGCAGCTGAACACACAGACAAGGAAAAAGTGTTCTGGTCAGTGATCGATGTTCGGTGATCAGCTGTATGTTTGAAGTTGTAAAAGTGAGGCATTCAGCCTCCAGAACACAGTACCTGCTGTTAAGCATGATGGTGGTAGCATCATTCTATTTGTGTTTTTTGCACACTTATATACCTATACATGTACACAACAGGACAGGCTCACTGAGCCTTCATTTGTACTGTATTGTTATTTGATTGCTACATGCATAATGTCAGTACAATTACATATGACATACTTTAATGATCATAATGACTTTTTATTTGCTCTGTAGCCCAGAAATTTGTTTTTGCAAACACGATGAGCTGTTTTGCTGCCAGTGAAACTGGTGGGTGGAATAAGGATAAACTAGGACTACTTCAGAATTCATCAGTATGGACTTAAATCAGCAAATTGAATAGAACTATAACAATTCTGTCAAGAACAGTGGTCAAAAATTCAACAGAATTCTGCCAGAGGCTTGTTGATGGCTACCAATTATGCTTCTGTTTTTTATGTTGTATATGTTTGTCTAATATAAACAGAATGCATCCATAATCGTTAATGTGGACACATAGTCAACCTCCAAGGATTTCCAAGCACTCATTTTATCAAGTTAGTCACTCTTCACATGGTTCCTGATCTTTGGATGATGATTGCAGTGAAAAGTGTCTGCAAAGACACACACACACACACACACACACACACACACACACACACACACACAACAAGATAAATACAATTAAGCAGAACATTGTCACCCCAAGCATATATACCACTCCAGTGGAATTAAACAGCATTCCTCCACAGCGCAAGGACAAAATACAAGGCTTGTGTTCACAAAATGACACACACACGTGCTTCAAATATACAACATGTTGATGTTTGTGCTTGATTAGATCTGTGTCACGTTCAGGGGAAAAAATCCTGGATTAGTGACATTCTTGTAATATGTGCATTACCATTGTCGATGAATTGCAGTCTCAATTTGAGACTTTAGATCGGGCAGTGAGTTCTGCAGTAGTACTGCTCATTTGAACCTTAAGCCCACATTTGGTCACGGTATGTCTATGAGTTTGCCCAGAGAGTTCTTGATCATGTAGATCTGGAGGGAACACTTACTGTATGACTATAATAGGACAAGAAGAGCATTAAAATGACATAAGTAATAAAGTATAGTGCCACATTTTATTCACTAAGGAGATATTATTGTAAATGCATTTTTAAGCAATCGCACCGTCATTACTTGCATATGATGACACCGTTGGTGTGTTCAGAAGGCTCCAAAATGACTTTTCCATGCATTCTCAATGGAGCATTAAAATGCCACCGCATCTCAAATGTTACTGGGCAAGGATTCCACTCATAGTCAGCAGAATATGACATAGAGTAGCTGCTGTATGAAGTGTAGTTCACACGTGCACCACATGCACCTCACTACTTAATGTGATCACGCAGTGGCCTTGAAATTCTTTCTAAGCATAAATTCAGTTTCGAAGCTTCCAAATGGTTAGACATTAACACATATATGATATCTGGGTGTTTATCATGTACGTGTGCTCCATTGTCCGTGGAAGCAAACATACCAGTTTATAGAAATGTGCTTCTATTATCCACTGGTGTTTTTAGGCTGTAGAACAGGGATGTCGGGTATATGGCTCATGGGCAAGGACAAGCCAAGAATAGGTCCTAATCTGTTCTGCCAAATAAACATTTTTTGATTAAGTTCAGCCAAAAATCCCCTCTCAATAACCATTCGGGCACTGACCTAAAAGCACAAACAGGGAGAGAGTCAAAGTCAGTGGCAGGACCAGTATGAATCCCTGTTTCAGCTGTCATGGTGAGATGAAATACAGTCTAACCCACAGGGAGAAGCTCTCAGATTCTCCACTTCAGGCAGAATGCAGAATGTCTCATTCCCATCAAAACTGGCAACATTTGTTCTGCTCCCACCTGTAACAGACATTTCAGGCTGGCCCCACCCGCAGTCCTTCTAACTTGCCTTTAGTCAGCTTACTTGTGGTGTATTTAACTGTCCACAGCTGAGGCCTAACCGTCTTATCATCCTGTGGAAATGCAGGTGCGATGAACAAACTAATATTTGTACACTTGGCCGCAGTTTCTGTTTTATACTTAATATCAGTTTCATCTCTAAGATGAGACTAGAGGTTCTTCAGAACAGTGAACACAAAATGAAATAAATGAACAAAAGAACAGGCATAGAACACCACTGTGCTTGCGCACAGGGACGTTTGTCCTCTGCATTTAACCTATCCATGCAGTGAAACACACACATATATATTAGTGAATCATACAGTATGATAGTGAGCACACATGCTGTCCACGTAGCCCTATTCACGTCACCCAGGGAGGAGGGAGTCAGTCAGAATCAGAATCTGATTACTTTCTTAATCCCACAGGGAAACTAAATTCTTACAAATGCACCCATCTATATAAAAGATATATAGAATAATACAATTAATAATAAATATAACAAACAGTAATGAAATTACAAATTTTGAATCAAACAAAATAAAATACTCGTGAAAAACCAGTGGTTATGATAATAAATAAATATGAACATCCAGAGATATTGCACAGAAAAGTAAAATGAACAAATTGCACAAGTGAACCAGAGTGGTTTGTAGTTGTCACTCATAAAGGGAGGAGTTTGATGAACACAGGTAGGACTGATCTCTGTAGTGCATTTTGGTGGGATGAGACTTGCACAGTGTTTTGTGTGCAGTCCAGTTCATTGTTAATATATAATCCCAGATACTTAAAGTAAGTATCCAGTGCCCTGTTGTGTTTTAGCACTGAAAACAGTTGTCTGCAGTTGTCATTCACTAATCACCCTTGAGAAGAAATTATTTCCTAAAAACCCACTTGTACAGTACTGTTTCCTTATTTACAACTGTGAACAGTTCTGTGTTCATGGGATGATATCGGTGAATAAATATTCCCTTAAGAAAGTAATTATTACTGCCCTAATTACTTTCTTAAGCCACTTGTTATAGTTTTTCCATAGTCCTTAATGCTTCAGATACAGATACAATGCACAATTTTACATTTCGTTTATTCCAAACCCATGCAGTAGAGGAAAAAGAGCTGAACCAAATTAAACCGTTTTCATTTTAAACCTAATATCTATGTCAGTGATGTCATTAGCCCTGCCCCGCCCTCTGTTTTCCAAGCTGGATTACTCACTGATAATCCATCACACAATGATACAATGAGACAATGGTGGTTATACAGAGTATATCGTCCTGTAGTGTGTTATGATATGTGTAACATGTCTGTAGACTACTCTGACCCTGAGTTATGAAGCCTAGAAAATGACATGTAACTGCCTGCAAAATGTGGCTCTTGGGTTCCAAAAGTTAAAGACATTTTTTGTAATCGTGGTGCCTTAATGTGCATTTTTGTGTAGGTTGAAGTTTTCTGTCCCTTGCCTCTCACTGTACAAAAAACCAGTTGAAGACTACACTGTTGAATTGCTTAATAGATATTGATCTACAGTAAGTCTGGATTCTGAAGAACTGTTTGAGGTAATCCTTTCTTATCGTGTGATTGTGTATCTCTCTAGACGTGGAACACAAAGAGGACGAGAGTGGAGACTCTTCAAAGAATGAGGTATGGAACTTTCTCTCTGTTTTCTGTTTGTCTTCTGTGTGTGTAAGTGTGTCTGCATATATGTTCCAGTACATTCCTGCTTGTCAAGAGCTCAAGTCTCCAGTTTCAACATAACAAAAACGCTGTTAGAAAGCCTCTTTCCTCAGCCCGCATAGTTGTGAAAGAAATGGTACCCTAATGGCGACTAGATTTGAAATATCAAATACACTTGGTCCTCTGGTTGGTCCCATGTTTCCACAAGCAATGGGAACCAGGGCCTGTGATTAGAGTGTACCCCACAATCTGAGTGTGCACTCACACACACTCCCATTCTGCCCAGCTCTGGGGTGTGCGAGTAAGCCTCCCTTTTCCTCAGAAGCCTCCCCACCCCCATCCCTCCAACAAACAAACTCTGCCCGTATCGCTCTCTGAGAAACTGCCTACTTCCTTCCCTCTTTTAACGATAGAGCGGTGCGATAAGCTGAGTGAATTAAACAAGCGGATAATTTTTTTTTTTTTTTTTTTTTTTTTTTACTTTTTCTATTTATTTGTCGCTTTAAACAGGGAGCTCGAGGCAGGCTCCGTGGGGGAGTGGGCTGGGAAGTCAGCCTGCGTCAGAGACCAATGCCCAGAGTAACCTTCCAGGCCGGTGACCCTTATTACATTAGCAAGAGGACCAGGGAGGAGTTGCTGGCCAAGTGGAAGATGGAGGTGAGTACTGTAACTCGCCACTGTCCCACAGCAGAAACGAAAGGGAGTTTAGCGACACAGGTCAGGAAAGCGGTGCATATGTATAGAGACGCCTAAAGAAGAGTCCTGATCCAAGATCAGATCCACTCTGTCCATGTGCTAGTTTGTTAAGACTCGTGAAACGAGAACTGATCTTATGACAGCATTCTCAGGTTCAAATGTGTGTTATAACTCAGTCGCAGTGAGAGTAGAGGGGGAAAAGGTGCGAAAGCCAAGTGTATTTGATGAGTCGTCTGATATCTCATCAAGGTACCATTTATTTCCTCAGCAGTCTTGCTTTGATGCTTACATGTTTCAGCTCATCACTTTCTTCAACTCTGTCTTTGCTTCATTAGATCTGTGGAGTGGTTGTTGCACTGTATGTCCAACAGTATTCAGACACCATTTGTACATCATTTGTATTCAATAAAGTCGATTGTTTTAAAGCAGCTTTATGCTTCTGGACTCCCCCTACAGTCAGAAAGTGGAAATCGTCATTTGAGCCACCCCTGAAAGGCACACTTTACACATGCATTTCTGGATAAACTGAGAAGCACAGAACTGTCACTGAAAGTGACAGAAGTATGTGGACTGATACGGCAGAGTAGAGTAATATTACTTGATTTTACATGAATATGATTCAGGTTGTGCAGTGTTATGGATTTTTTTGAGCATTGTCCTGCCTACTTCACGAGAGTTACATAGTGCAGTTAGCAGTGTGTCAAGCACTGGGAATCCATGACAGAAATATCATTCTTCTTAGGGCAGTGGACCACTGTAGTACTTATGTAGTAATTTTCCTAATTTCAGTCGAGTTGCAGCAACAGATAGTAATCAAAAAGCACTCCTTTGTGGTTCTTATGCTAGAAAAGTCATAGATTTGAGATGTAATAGCTTTGACAGAATTATGTCGACCAATCTCTTACACTTTCACTATATTGGTGCATAATTTTTGACATTGTTATGAGATTAAATATTTCATAGCACAAAACAACTGAGGTTAAAACTAACCGAAAGGATCTGATTTACAGCTACGTCAGAATAGTACTGGACAATTTATTGCTATTTATATCAGTATCGGGATATAAACAGAGCAGAGTATGAGCTGAGGTGATATCATTTATATAGAGTTTCCAAGTTTTTAAATAACAATCTGTTTCAATCTTGCAGAAAACGTTTTTTCAGCTTCCTTGCCCTGGCTGTGCCCTCTGCTCTCAGCTCCTCCTCTACTCTGCTCTCCTCCACTGCTACTCATCTTCTCCTTTGCACACTATGGAGGGGGCATAAGACTTAGTGTATATAAAGAAGAAATGAAGATCAAATTTCAGTATGTTTAAATATAGTAAAAAGAAAATGATTTCATGGGGTGTCCTAATTCTTTCACATTGTATATCACCATTCAGCGAAAATATATGGGAATACGATTTTTTTTTTTTATCCATATCGCCCAGCTCTACTCAGAACAAATTAAACGAGATCAGACAGTATGGAATACAACTATCATCACAAATAAAGAAAAAGGAGGTTTTCACAGTCTTTGTAGAGGCTATGTGACAGGTATTAGACTAAGACAGCTGATATTGTTGGTGGCAGAAAAGATTTCTAAACTTAGAAAAAGAACTTGATGTGAATTGCATGAAAGCAAAGGACGCCACAGCCATTGTAGTAGAAATGGAATCCTGGCCTAAAAAAGCACAGGAGTTCAATTGCACACATTTATATAATATATCTACAAAAGCACTGCTTCCAGTAGTGTGAAATACTTTATAGCAGCTGCACAGAAGCCTAAGGTTAGAGGGTTAGAAGATCTCTCAGTGTTGGCTGTGGAGCAGTGGGACTGCATTCTCTGAATCCATCAAATATCTGTGGGATGAGTTGCAGTGGCAGATATTAGTACCTGACCTCACTAATGCCCTTATGAGATCTGAACATATCTGCAGTTGGATATTCGCAGTAATATTTCAACATCTATTGTAAAGACATCACTGGAGATCACAAGCTGTTTCTACAGCAAACTGGAATCTTTATTTATGATTATTTATTAATGTTCTTGAGCTCAGACTTGAATGTTTAATGAGCAGGTCTCTTCAACCTTTTGGACATATAATGTGTTTCATACTGAAGGGGGTCCAGCACTGAGATTGCTTCATTTAAAGAGGTGTTACCGAAAAGATACATTACCCAGTTTTGTCTTATTTTTGAGAGACGCTATCGTGACGATTTTTAAGCTGCTGGTTTAAAGGTTCAAATGCTGTGTACTGTTGCTTAAATACACTAACATGCCAAAAGTCATGGGATAGCGGTGTTTAGAATGAACATGAAGCATCGGGGTCATGAGGCTTTGAAATGCCCTGTATAAGTTGTGAGGGAGGTTGAACGGCACCTTGCCAGGAGCCCGCTGAAGTATCGGATTTAAGCGAGGCCTGATAGTAGGGGCCAGAAGGAGGTAACATTATATTTCCCAGGTTATGTGAGCATTTAACATTCCACTTGCATACCATGAAAATGTCATAGAAGGCATTACCATCCACAGTGGACTGTGCAGTGGGTAGTAATGATTGCGATATCTCACAAGTCAGTGCAGCGTTCGATAGCTTCCATGGCATACGGAAAAAATCATGGAACACAATCCTAGTTCCTGTCCCAAGACCTTTGGTACGTCAGTGTATATTATCACTGTTTTGTTGATGGTGTGGAAATTATATACACATTTGAATCAAGCAATGCATTATTTGTACTGTAATAGTTTTGCCAACTGCCTGGATTATTACCCTGCTTCCTGTGAACCAACATTCTCATCTATACTGCAGTGATCAGGATGTGAGTATAGTGCAAATATCTGAATCGTATCCTTTCCCCATCTGTCTTAATGTCAATTAGATGTGCAAGCTACACCCTACTGTAGCACTAAATCGTCTTTCTCCCCAGTGATGACAGACAAGTGGAGTAATTGGAGAGCCATAAGTAGTCAACAGAGTGAGGAAAACAGATGCTTAATCATCATTAAGCTTTCATTTTGAGATGATTATCAGACATGCTAGACTTTACATGTCAGTAGTCTTTTCCCTTTTTTTTCCTGGGAAGATCTGTTTTAAGAAGATCCAACCCAGAACAGGGACTTCTACTACATCTGCTACACATGTGGAATGGAGATAGATGCAAATGCTGACCTAAAGTGATGTTTGTCATATTTAGGAGCAACCGTTTTCCAAATTATGCCAGGGAGCGTGTTCCGTGTGCTGCGGAGTGTCTTTGCAGTCTCCTTGCTGGCGGCAGACATTTCTCCCCGTGGTAATGTGGTGTACAGCGAGAGCCTGTGTTACATAATGCTCTGTCTCCATGGCAACCAAATGGGGCCTACCATTTGATGGCTTACCCCCCCCCTTCCCCCTTCTTCACCCCCCTCAACACTTACCCTCCTTTACCCCCCAACCCACCCTTCAGTCCTTTCTCCTGCCCCCTGCCCAAGCAGGATTGGGGAGAAGCCATAAAAGTGTCAGAGGATCTGGAAACATTGCCAAATTAGCCGGATACGCAGTTGTCTCGTGAGTGAGCATCGTAAAATTCCAGTGGAACAGGCGTACACATGGAGCTGGAATTCTCCATCTCGAGTTGTTCCCGAGAATGTTCCCTCCTTCTCTCGTGGTTCACTCCTAAACACACATTCATGCTGGTTGACTTTGGGCAACTCTGACTTCCGAACAGTTCAGTAGGAAGCTCACAGCCTTGAGCACCTTGAGGTGCTCCTGTATTGCAGGTAGTAAGGATTTGGATGGAGCTGAATGGTTGGTGGAGTTGAGGGATTTAATTTATATATATATATATATATATATATATATATATATATGCGCACACACACACACACACACTGTATATACTGTATATAGGTGTGTGCCAAAAAGTACAGTCTATTCCTCTTTCCCACCCCCCACCACTTTTCCTTCTCCCTCTCCACTCCTCTTCCACCTCGTCCTCTACTCCCTCTTCACTCCTCCTCCACCTCTTCTTCTCTCTTGCCACTTCTCTTCCCACTCTCCGCTCCTCTTCCACCTCCTGCTCTTCTCCCTCACCACTCTTCCTCTTCTCCTTCTTCACTCCTCTTCTTCACCCTCTTCACTCCTCTTCTTCACCCTCCCCAGTCCTCCTCTCCTCCTCCTATTCTCCCTGTCCTCTCCTCCTCTTCTTCGCCCTCTCCACTCCTCCTCTTCTCCCACTCCTCCTCCTCCTCTTCTCCCTCTCTACTCCTCTTCGCCCTCTCCACTCCTCTTCGCCCTCTCCACTCCTCCTCCTATTCTCCCTGTCCTCTCCTCCTCTTCTCCCACTCCTCCTCCACCTCTTCTCCCTCTCCACTCCTCTTCCACCTCCTGCTCTTCTCCCTCGCCACTCCTCCTCTTCTCCCTCTTCACTCCTCCTCCTCTTCTTCACCCTCTCCTCCTCCTCTTCTTCCTGTCCTCTCCTCCTCTTCTACCTTTCCACTCCTCCCTCTCCACTCCTCTTCTCCCACTCCTGCTCCTCCTCCCCCTCCTCTCAGCTATGGAAGTGAACTCAGGAGCTCTGGATATGAGGGTGAAGATGAGGTTCGCAGCAAGTTTCGAGCGCTGCTTGCAAGACGGCCCTCCTGGCTGCCTGCCAACATTTTGCAAGTCCTCTCTAGCCAACCAGAATTCCTGTCGACAAACCACCTGACCCTGAATTCCCAGACAAAGAAATGTTCATGCTTTCTCTTTTTTCCGGAGCGGACTGCTCTAACCCGAGCGCGGGGGCGAGGGGGGGCGCGCTGCGAGTCACACGGCGGATTTAAAGCGCAGGCGTGTGCTGGTAAGGTCGGCCGTGTTGTTTGTTGTTGGTAGCGCAGGAGGGGACGGTGGGCATGTCTGAATAGGCTTTGCTGGACGGAGGAATTATGCTGACCTCAGGTATTTCCAGAAGACTTGTTAGGGATCCTCAGCTGCAGGCGGCTTAAAGGGAACCCGTCCGGAGAGGAGGGAGCGCGCAGCCCGCCGGAGCCCGCCGGGAAAAGTAGTTCTGTCTGACTGTATGTGATGGCAGGGTCTCGCGGTGTGACCCTGTCCCTCAGTCCTGTCCTCGCGCTGTTTTCAGCTCCGTTGCTTGGCAGCGCACTCGCGCGCGCGCGTTCGCGTTCCGTTTAAAAGCCCGAGCTGCGAGGAGGACCGCTTTCCGTTAAAGGATGGAGACGTGTCGTTTAGGGCTGCTGTGGTGGATTTAAGCGGCGCGGAGAAGCTTGGGTTCTGGGGGGGGGAACGTTATGAGCGTGTCAATATTGGCCGCGGTCCTTGCGGAGCGGAAACGCGGTGCCTGTCCCTTTAAGAATATGTAAATGACGAGAATGAACCGAGTGAACCCGAGCGGCGAGCGAGCGCGCGCGCGCGCTGCGCTCTGCGCGCTCCCGCAGCCCGGGCTGTGGGTCAGGGCTGCAGGCACAGACGCGGCCAGGCTTTCAGCTCCACTCTGCTATTTAAAGCCCGGTCTTAAGCAGTGAATCCTCACTTACATGGGAAAGGACTCGCCTTTGAAGGTGGAACCGATTCCTTTGAGTGAATGATAGGAGCATGTGTGCAAAAAGCCTCATTAGGAAGGACTCCCTTCTGCACTGGTTGACCTCTACAAGGCTCCTGATTGCTGGAGCTCTTTAGAGGAACCCTGCACAATGGAGGCCAGATGCATCCTCCGTCCCATGCTCTCTAGAGGCTGAGTGAGAGGGCTTTGTTCAGATGCTCAGAAAGGTCACCTCAAAATAAATGCGATTGTCACACTGCGATGATGGCCATTCATGCATCCACACTGCAGGAATGTCATGTATCAGTTCCACGCTTTTACAGTCAAGGGCCGGCTTTCTCGTGCTGTTGTGCTCCTTTAACTTTGGGGAACTCTCTTGCGTGCTTGGTCACGCTTGGCCTGTTGCACAGTGATCTTGTGTGGCTTGTTTTAACTCATGATCCTCACCGACAGAAACCTAAAAGCCTATTGCTGGAATTGCAGTGTGTAATGTGAGCTCGGACACAAGCAGTCATTTGTAGGAAAGAGCACTAGTTGATGTTGAACTTTACAGCTTTACCAGACAAGAGAAAAAGAGGTGATTTGTTGAAGCAGCCTGGGTCACCATGGAATAACGCTTACCTTCAGTCAGGGCCATGTGTGTGCATGAGCAATAATGCCTCAGGGATAGTCTTTTCATAAAAAACCAGGATGGGCAACATTATAAGAACCAGTTGCACCTTCTACCTTCTTGGGTCTTGGGCCAACTACCACTAGCTAATGGATGTAAACTCTTAACCTCTCTGGAAAAAGCTAAATTGTATAAAAATGTTGTTGTGTTTTTGTGCTGTTGAAATGTGATTACATAATTACATGCTTATGCAATTTCCCCCTGGGATTAATAAAATTAATTGCAATTTCCCTCTGGGATTAATAAAGTGATTCTGATTCTGAGGCACTGAATTGTGTATTATAAATTGGATGTGCATTCTGTATCAACGGGTTCTACAGACACTTTTTCTTTTTGTTTTGACATCAACCAAAACTGTTTGACAAAAACAGCTCTTTACGCTGTAAAGAAGGCAACAAACACAACAATAAAATTACATCTGTACTCAGCTGTTACAGTGCATGCATGCTCACAATACACCCACTCTTCCTGTGTTCTACCTTGTTTTTATTGCTGTATAAGGTAATGTTATATGTATATATATATATATATATATATATGTAAAATATTATTTTTATAATTATTTTATAATTATAATGAAAATTTACTAACATGGGCGATAATCAGCAGAGTCAGCTAGTTTAGTCAGTTATCAGATTCAGTTATCAGATACAGTTACAGATACCAGTGTCTTTCTGTGTGAAGGCCACAGCTTTTACAGCACCTACATCTGTTCTACACAGCTGTAGCTTATTCACAGACAGTATAAACTGTATTTCTAAATAATACAGCTGTACAGTGGGGTTGGAACACGCTAATTTCTTTACATCATGACCAATTTAGCCTAAAATCTATCCCGTGTCAACAATGATGCGCTGTAAGGACCGAAGACCTGGAGGCCAGACAGGTGGAGCTTTAGCTTCATTCATGCCTTTATGAACTTTCATAGGAGGCTAGTATGACAGACGGTTGTCACATCTGGTGTCCTTCAGTTGCCTGGACGTTTCAGTTAGTTTTGTTCATTTGTCAATGCCATCAACACTTGCTTTTCACATTCGGTGTCAAAATGCATCTCTCTCTCTCTCTCTCTCTCTCTCTCTCTCTCTCTCTGTCTGTCTGTGTGCATTTGAGAAAGACAGTGCAAGGTTAAAAGTTTCACATGTTGTGAGCAGTTGCATGTCCGTTCAGCCCAACTACTTACATACAGTTTGAGCAGATAAATCACAGACAGGATGAAATTGCGACACTTCTAACACTTTTCGTGTTGTTCATGACTATATAATTAAATAAGTTATATATATTATAATCGTGTCACCAGTACTCACAGACACTGCTGTGATTAATGTAATGTACATGGTCAGCCAAATGGAGTGCATTTCTGTTTTTGCGTTTCATATTTTTGTTTTTGCCTCCTGCTACACTGACCTCTACACTGGCTTGTGTTAAACAGCACAGGTTCACCATTAGCAAGTGAGTGAATTAGTGGTTTGTCTTAGAGTTGCTATGGTAATCAGGGAGGGTGAATAATCCATTGAGTGACATGGCGATCCATCAACCAGAACAAATTCCAACAAATTTTGCATTTCTGATGAGCAATAAGCAGCAAGCTGATTGGCCCGTTGTGTTGAAGTGCGGGACTCTGTCTGTGAATGTTGAGTGTTCTAGTCTGTGGTTACTATGTGTCTGCTTTTACTGCACACAGTGCTGTCATCCCAAAAAAGCCGCATTACTCTGGAGCCCTGGAGGTTATAACTGAAGTGACCAGTCACTGGTTGAACAGTGAATGGGAGATTTTGTAATGCTCAACATGGTCTCTGTTTATGGATCAAGTCCCACCATTCAAAAAAAGAAACAACCAGCATGCTGGCAATGCAATGAACAGAGGCAGGTCAATGTACAACTGGGGATATTCTACCTCAGTGTGGAGATCTGTGCAAACGCAGTATCCAAAATAAATAAAAAATAATAATTATCTGTGACAACACAATCATTTAGAAATATAATTTCGATGGAAATGTAGCTTTTTCAAATGAGCTGTGTATAGATCATTACATCAGTTTCTGTTCTTACCAGCTATAACTGTTCTTTTGTGAGATGAGTTACTGAAATTATAGCTTCCTATTTTTGAAATGCCTGTGTTTGCTCAGTTAGGCTAGGAGCCACACACTATTCCTGCAGAGTGGTTTCTGTTTTTAACTTGCTTTTTGTCTTTTGTGGCAGATAGGTGTTGGTCTTGTCAAGGCTGCCATTGATGTGTGTATGTGTGCGAGTGCGTGTGTAACTGATAAAGACTGTACTGTACTGTACTTTCAGAAACCTCCCTGTTCCGCCCCTCCCCCTCCCTCCTCTCCCATAATTTGGAGAGTCAGACTCTCTGCAGTGAGGCCCCCGAAAAAGGGGGCATTTACAACTGGGGAAAACTCCCGAAACAAACCTTGACTGCTTATAGCTGTCCCCCCGGCACCCCTCTACCGGCATTTTTGGGAGAGTCGGTTTTCTATTGATTTTCTGGAGAAATAACCCTTTCCTTTTCCCCCCCTGGAGAGAGAAATTGGGCAAGATGAAATTCCTCTTTCAACTTCAAAATGGTGCACATACTTCCAGACCATTCTCCGGAGCTTTATGGTTATGGCTGGAAAAGCTCTAATCCCTGACAAGCTTTAATCTCTGTGTTTCTGAGGTGCAAAAGACAACTTGGCCAATTTGATGCACAGCACTGTGTTTGTCTTTTAGGTCCCTTTCTCCTTTTCCTCTATTCTCTTCTGATAGACCAGTTTCATTGTGTCGAGTGTAAATTGTATACATTCAGAGCGATCAGGTTGCACGCCTGCAAGGCTCATTCATCGTAGGGAGTCCCGGCAAATATTTGGCTGAGATAAAGGCTTACGCTGCAAATCATTTTCTACTGCATTCATTTGGTATCTGCTGGGCTTCAAGACTGCTGTGCTTTCTCGACTTCAGGCCAGCAAGAGGGATCCAGTGTTAATGCATGCATAGACAAAGACACTCACATGTAACTCACTGAGCTCAACAGTATAGAACATATGGCTTAGACCTTTGAAGCAGCCAGAGAAGCTATAGATATTTATAAACTATAGTGGAGCTCAATGATTGGAGGCCACATGTTTCTATTCCACATCATCAGCCCCTTCCCTCTCTTTCTCTCTCTCCCCCTTTCTCGTTTCTATCTCTCTCACTTTCATACATACACACATATGGTCAGTTCTCCTGAGCTCCACTCCCCCTTGTGGGCCTGGATGAGTGTGGATTTGATGTGAAAGAGAGAGAGGGGTAACAACAGCAGAAGTTTTTTAAGGGGATGATCACAGTCTTTTCTTCCTCTCTACATACACTCTAGTCTCGGCCAGGTTCACGTGTGTATTGAGTGAAATCCGAGATGGAGTTGGACTCCAGCAGCAGAGGGAGTACAGCTGTGAAAGAGATTCACGTGTGAGGGAGTGAGCGAGCTAGAGAGAGAGAAAGTGAGAGAGGTTGCAGAATGTGTGCAGCTGTTGGGGATTTTCTGTGAGCAGCTTAAGTCACGGCTTGGCCCGTGTCCTCTGTTGTTGACCTAATGGCTTAGAGTCAGGTTCGGCAAACTCAATGAACTCTGCAACGCACTGTTCTCCACACACCTCAGCCACAGCGGAAAGACTCACCGCTTCAAAGTTGCAACCAACGCCTAACGCTTTATAGGATCAGGGACAACTGTTTCAACAGTTTTTTTTTCCTCCTTCGACCCTCCTTGCTTTCTATTGGGAGTTGTTGCTCTTTGTCAGGAAAGACTGGAAATATTTGCTTTGGCACGTGGGATTACCGCACTGTAAACAAAGCAAACAATTAGTGCCACTAAAGTCCTGCAAGCTGCTCTGAGGAAGTTGCAAGAGTCCACTTCCTCTCGCTGTTCTTTGCCATCTCCCTGTCTCTCTCTTTCTACTCCTCCTGTTTCCTCTTGTCCTGCAGGCGGAGAAAAAGGCCAAACAGGTTTCCGGGATGAACTCCATGGACGAGCACGGAGACATGGAGGCCGAGCCTCAGAAAGACAGCAACTCCTTCAGCAGCATACGAAACCCTGCGCCACTGCCCCTGCCGCTGCCGCTGCCGCCACCACCAACGCCACCAACACAGCAGCAAATAACCCAGCCTCAGGCTCTTCCCAAAGCCCAACCTCAACAACAACCACAGCCTCCTTCCCAGCAGCAGCCTCCACCTCAGCAACAGCCTACGGACCCCGCCTCCCCCACAGTGGCCACCACCCCAGAGCCGGTGCCTATAGGGAATGGAGACAAGACTTCACCCAAGTCTTCTGACACCGAGCCCGAGTATGAGGTACTACAGATGTAGCATCACACACACTTTTTCAAGAGAGACCTGGCAGAGGTCTCTCATTGGCATACTTTATACATCGATCATCCATAACATTAGCACCACCTGCCTAATATTGAGTGGATACCCCTTGTGTGCCACCACAGCAGATCTGACCAATCGAGGCATGGACTCCACAAGACCTCTGAAGGTGTCCTGTGGTATCTGGCTCCAAGATGTTAGCAGCAGATTCTGTAAGTCCTGTAAGTTGTGAGGTGGAGTCTCCTTGGATCACATCAGTGCCAGTTCACAGGTTTTTGCTTTTTGAATGACTTTAAGTAGTTACTGACCACTGAATACCAGGGACAGCCAACCAGACCTGACTGATATTATGGAGATACTTAGACCCAGTACCCACTGGTCTTCCCATAATAATTTGGACTTTATCAAAGTGGCTTTGATTCTTTTGCTTGACCATTTTTCCTGCGTTCAGCACGTGAAATTCAATAACCGACAGTTCACTTGCTTTTTGATATATTCCACCCCTTGACAATTGACGCTGCAGATGAAGATAATCAATGTCTTTCATTTCACCTGTCAGTGGTACTAATGTAAATCTAGTAAATGGAAGGTATGGGGATTTGAATAACGGCTAAAATGTCTAGGTGCAGATGAACAAGCCTATTTTCAATGAATGAAATACACTGATTTTCACTTTTAGTATCCCTTACCTACTGACTGGCATCACACAAGGCATGGCTCATCAGTCTGGAAAATATGTATTTGGTACACTGCCAACTTTTTTTTTTTTTTGCAAATTTACCCACATACAAAGAATGGAGAGGTCTAATTTTTAGCATAGCTACAATTGAACTGAGGAAAATAAAATGAATAAAACAAACAGGTATGATTTTTAAATAATTTATTTGCAGTTAATTGCATGAAATAATTGATACAACAGAAAAACAGAACTTAATATTTAGTACAGAAACCTTTGTAATTACAGAGGTCAGTTCTTGACCAAGTTTTCACACACTGCAGCAGGGATACAGATCTTCTCCATATCTTTCAGGTTTTGGGTCTGTCAACTCCCTCCAAAGATTTTCTATTGGGTTCATGTCTGATGACTGGTTAGGCTACTCCAGGACCTTGAAATGCTTCTTACGGAGCCACTCCTTGCCATGGCTGTTTTGGGTCATTGTCATGCTGGAAGACCCAGTTTCAATGCTCTTACTGAGAGAAGGGGGTAGTTGGCCAAAATCTCACGATACATGGCCCCATCCATCCTCCTTTCAATACAGTGCAGTCGTCCTGTCCCCTTTGCAGAGAAGCACCACCAAAGTATGATGTTTCCACCCCCGTGCTTCATGGTTGGGATGGTGTTCTTGGGGTTGTACTGATTCTTCTTCATCCAAACATGGCAAGTGGAGTTGATCCCAAAAAGTTCTATTTGGGTCTCATTTGATCATATCACCTTCCCCCATGCCTCCTCTGGATCACCCTAATTATCATTGGCAAACTTCAAATGGGCCTGAATTATGTGGGCATGAGCAGGGGGACCTTGCGTGCCCTGCAGGATTTTAATCCATGATGGTGTAGTGTGTTACTAACGGTTACCTTTGAGACTGTGGTCCCAGCTCTCGTCAGGTCATTGACAAGGTCCTCTCCTGTAGTTTTGGGACTTAAATACAGGGACAGAAGAACTCACCTGGGATACAATGATGAGTGGGCAAGGTTACAAAGGAGACACAGCTGGGAGCGGGTGGAGCAAGGGGGGAGACAGGACCAATACAAAAACACAACCCATGTGCTCAGAAGCTCATGGGGGAACGACAAAACAAATAAAAGACAGGAAAACTGGAGTGTAACAGGACTGATATGTGACAGAGTTGACGGTTGGTAGGTGATCAAAAACGTATTTCATGCAATAAAATGCAAATTAATTATTTAAAATCATACAGTGTCATTTTCTGGATTTTTTAGAGTCTGTCTCTCACAGTTAAATTGTACCTATGATAAAAATGACAGACCCCTCCATTCTTTGTAGTTTGGAAATCTTGCAATATCAAATACTTATTTCCCCCATTGTACATGCTCACCAGTGCTACTGATAGGAACTGATGGTCACACTGTATGCTTCAGATTGTTCATTAATGAGTCTACCTGACAAAAAATCACCGTACAAAATGCAGTGTCTACTTCGGAAGGCAAAGGAAGAGGTAGGCAGTGTGAGCTTCATTGTTGTTCTGTATGGAACCAGGACACTTAAAAGGGTTTTACATCTATGTCATTGCTACTCAAGAAAGTTGGTGATTTTTCCACAAATCAATAATATCTACTGTCTTAAAAACAGCAATGTCCATATTTGTCACGGAGAAAGTAAGAAGTAAGAATCCTGAGATCAGTTTATTTTTTAATGTGGCACTGAGAAGGATTACTCAATGTTTTTTACTTCAAGGGACTTTGCAAGTGCGGGCCAAGATGTTTTAAAAACGAGGACATATTTCCCCTTACTCTGACTGACATCCACTTACAGACACGCAGTCCAGTTGCTGTATATAAGGGTAATGCAGAAGCAAGTTGAAAGCATACCTGTGTGCAGTGTCTAATTTCAGTACAGAATGTAATATGGCCTTTATCTGAGCCTGTCAGTGCTTTCATGATTGATTATTGTGGTGATTCTTGATGCATGGGTTTATGTCTTGTTAAATAGATAATAGTGGTGCCTTGAACCTACAAAAACTAACGGCATCAGCGTAAAGTGTGGCTAAGTCTGCACAATGTTGACAAAATATGATGAAGATTTTGGATAATAAGACAGATGAAGCCATGTACTGTGAATAAAATAGCACATCTCTAACTGGGTCTGTAGAAAGCAGTTATTGTGTGTTCTTGTTTTATTGAACAGTTAACAAACAGTTAACGTTTGTGTTGTAAGGCACCCCAACCCCTCATTTTAATCATTGCCAGGTCCCACCCACTGTCACAGTGGTGGCAAGCTTTATTTGTAGCTAGCATGTGCTAGTAGACAGACTGGTTCTGTTACACCAGCTCGCAGGCAGGACATTTAATGAGCAAATTAAACTGATCATGTTTTATTGGATTCCCAGCTATGGATGACCTAAAAGATTCATGGTGATGCAGGTTTGCCATGACAGCAGATATTACAACTTCATGTATGTTGCATAAAGCTGTGAGAGTGAGAAGAGTTATCACATTTGAAGTATTTTAACAAGTGAGTATTTAAGGATAAAGTCATTGTGGGGCCCTGTTTGGAGCTGAACACTTCCTGTGGTGTTGGAGTCTAGCCTGGGGGAATATAGCTACTTTAAGACAAGACAGATCACAATCACCATTTGTGTTGGACACAGGTGGAATATGATCTTTGCATTTAACCCGTCAGTGCTGTGAACACACTAGCTGATCTCTTTTAAAGAATACACAGTGAAATATTCAGCCCAGCGCAGTGGCCTTCCCTGAATTACCCAGGGAGCGCCAGTAACACGGTGTTCTAACCACTGAGCCTCCACTGCCTCACCAATGTAATATTAGACTATATGCATAAATCGCATATAATTTGAACTGGTTTTGTCATTTGCCCAGTATAAATTAGACTAAATTATATTATCACAGTGGTGTGTTAAATTAGTCTCAGTAAAAGAAACTCTTGCACCCAGATGGCAATAAAATGACTGAATGATAAGTGATTTCTTATACTCGAATGTTTGCCTCACATTGTCACATGATCACACTCTTAACATTTGTGTTGAAACAGTTGAAGAAAAACTGATTCGCATTTCAGTTCAGGCTAATGCAAAGTTTTAAGAACAGTTTGATTTCATTTTTATTTTGTGATTTGTTTGTTTTTCATTCGGAATGTGTTCTTTTAGTGATCTTCCTGTGTTCAGAGGCTAAATGCAATACATTTCAGAGTCCAGAAACCTCTACCTGGTGAAAAGTTTAAGTTCAGTGAAAAACAAGAGGTAATTCTACCTGTAATTAGGGATGTATGCATTATTAATAGGATAAAACTGTGATGGTTCATGCAGCCCTGGCACTTTAGAATATCTTATAATGCCAGTACAATAAAACAGGGTTTCTCAGCCTGTGGGCCAGGGACCACCAGTGAGCTGAGAAGCACTCTCTACTGGTCCTCAGGCCCATCCTCAGGGTAAGGCAGTGGTCCATAATGAGCCGAATCTGTAATTATGCTTTAAAAAAATATTTAGTATAAGTAAAAATCTAAAATCTAAAAATCTAAAAATATTTTATATTAAAAGTTAAGTTGTATTTGGGTCATTAACCTTTCTAGTGGGAAAGTTAAGTGGAAAAGGTTAAGTAATAACCTTTTAATAACCTGTAATAAAACACTCAATACAGTAGAGCACAATGCTCTTATATGGTGTGTATCTTCTAAGCTGTGTCCTATCCTCAGGATGGCCGAGGCTTCGGGATTGGTGAGCTGGTTTGGGGGAAGCTGCGGGGCTTCTCATGGTGGCCTGGACGCATAGTTTCCTGGTGGATGACTGGACGAAGCCGAGCTGCTGAGGGAACCAGATGGGTGAAGTGGTTTGGTGATGGCAAATTCTCTGTGGTAGGTGTTTCCACAAGGAAATGGTTACTGTTACCTTGTGTGTATATAAAGAGAAGATGTATTGATGGCCTCCTGAAGTGCTGCAGCTGTCACTTGTTCTTTCCAGGTCTGTGTTGAGAAACTGTTGCCTTTGAGTTCCTTCCACAATGCCTTTCACCAGCCAACTTACAATAAACAGCCAACATACAAGAAAGCCATCTATGAGGTGCTACAGGTAAGGCTTTAAATTCCATTCAGTACTTGGCCAACAGATTTTCACAGCTGTTCTGTACAAATGTTTTATTTGTCAAATTGTTGCTTCTGTGGCTTTACAGGAAGCCAGCAGTAGAGCAGGGAAAGTGTTCCTCACATGCCCTGAGAGTGACAACACCGACAGCTGCAAGTCGGTAGACATGCAGAACAAGCAGATGATTGAATGGGCCATGACAGGATTCCAGCCCACTGGCCCCAAGGGCCTAGAGCCACCTGAAGGTAAAGACTACAGTCACCCTCTCCTTTTGAAATTATGGGAAGCATGTAGAGAAAACAGTACAGGCCTGAACAAGTGAAGGCACATACTTGTGGAAATAAAGTCATCTTTCCAGACAAAGGAACTCATGGGAACCTGTTTTTTTTATGTTATTAATCAAATCAGCATTGAACCATAAAAATGTGTTCCTTACTGTGACATTGTCAACTTCTTTCGGGAACCTTCATAGCTGTTGGCTTGAGTTGACTGTTTCTCCCCGTAAATGCGAACACCATGCTAATCTGTAGTTCAGTGTATGATAATTTAGCCTGTTTGGTCTGATTTTGCTCACTGGGCCCTTCTCAGAGGATCGTAACCCGTATAAGGAAGTGTACCCTGAGATGTGGGTGGAGCCTGAAGCTGCGGCCTACATGCCACCACTGGGGAAGAAGCCCCGCAAGAGCACAAACGTGGAGAAGCCCAAGGTCAAAGACATTGTTGACGAGAGGACTCGAGGTTAGCCGCCGCTCTCACTGAGAGTCAGAGAGTTCAAGGAGTTCATCCAGATTCACACACATGCACGCACACACACACACACACACACACACACACACACACACACACACACACACACACACACGCTCACGCCCAAGTACATAAACACTAACACTCCTGTAATCAGGCTTATCAGCTTCATCTGCTAAGCTCTCCAGGGTAAACACTACATACTAAATGTCATATAGGGAATTGCAGGAAGAGTCAGCCAGCCCTAATCCCCGTTTTGTTTTGTTTTGTTTTTCCAGAGAGGCTTGTCTATGAAGTGCGTCAGAAGTGTAGGAACATTGAAGGTATTTACGACAAACTCTTCTGTCTTTTAATGAGTATCCCATGAACTCCATGCCCTTTTGTCTGGGACACACTGACCCTACTTTCTGCTTGTTTACTTACAGATATCTGCATCTCCTGTGGAACACTGAATGTTTCTCTAGAGCACCCACTCTTTATCGGAGGAATGTGCCAAAGCTGTAAGGTAGACCATCTTCAGTGCCTCAGCCATTGTACACAATACATCCAAATGATTGTGGACACCCCTTCTAATGAATGCATTCAGCTGCTTTAAGTTGCACCCATTGCTGACACTGATGTGCAGATGCACATACCCAGCCTGTCTAGTCCCTGTGCAGACGTACTGTCAATAGAATTGGACTCTCTAGAGAAGATAAGCACAAACCTAATGGCACGCAGCCAAATGCCAGGAATGTGCTAGGATAGCATGGGTCTCCCCTTGTGAGCCTGGTTCCTGGTAAGGTTACTTCCTCTAGCTCTGGGGTAGTTTTGCCTTGCCATTGTGTAGATTTTTTTGCTATTCTTTGTTTTGTGTGTTGTTGATCATCTTTTTTTCTGTAAAGCTAAATAAATTTGTTTTAATTTGAGTTGGAAATTAGGTGGGGTGACGATCATCTAACATTCTGACCTCACTATTACTCTTGTCATTGAATGCAAACAAATCCACACAACAATGGTCCATAAAGAAAAAAGCTTTCCCTGAACACTATAGACAGTTACTCCAGCAAAAGGAATATAAACTCCTTTTTAATACCCTTTCAGGAAAAAAAAACAGCAGGTGTCCCAATTCTTTTGTCCCATTACTGTAAATTGAGATGCTTAATGGTGGAAACTGAAAAACCAGGTAATGTGGTGCTGATCAGTACACCGTATGGTATATAGCATAGTAGCATGTACAACAAATCACTGTTCCCAAGCAGCGCTTGTGCATTTATAGCAGGTGTCATTTCAGCCAATATAATACTATTTATGACATCATTAGGTCACATGAGAGCTGCTGGTCATAAGTTTGGGAACCCTTTGAGCGTTCATAAACCAGTGTGAGCATTTTCACTAAAGCAGAATGTTGTTGTGTTGTAGAACTGCTTTCTTGAGTGTGCGTACCAGTATGATGATGACGGTTACCAGTCGTACTGCACTATCTGCTGTGGAGGGAGGGAGGTCCTTATGTGTGGAAACAACAACTGCTGCAGGTGCAACATCAACCACCATACACTTTTCAGCTCATATTAAATGACCAGCCTAAAGGCCCTTTGAAGTGAGAACTCTGTTCATGTGATAATTCAAGTGTTTCTACAAGTGTGTGGCATTCATAAATGCCAAGTACAGTTGATATTAAACAGGGCTGTGCATTGGCAAGAACCTGGTGACCTGAAGACAGAGTACAGAAAGGGTATCTAGTACTTGGGGATTAAACACAACATTGAATGAACCACTGTCTGCTACAATACGTTTGCATGTAAACTATTATTTAAAATCTGTACTTTGTTCTAAGAATCAATACAGTATTGCAAAAAACAATGCCATGATACTCAGATGTATATTGCCCTTGAATTATTGTATAAAACATGGATAGAAGTGTGTAAATGTCTTATGAAGTGGTGTTACTACATGGATCGTCTTTGGAATGCCCACACCCATTTAAGTTATGAGGTGTTATGTTTTCTGCCGGAGGTCGAAAGGAATTGTTTTTAAAATGTGAAGGCACAATTCCTGCCACACTCGTGGGTTTAATTTGTTTACATGCAAAATGAATCTTAAATTTGCTCTGGTACAAAACACGTAAAATAATAGCGTGTTTAAATAAAGAACACACCTATTGTACTTGAGCTTGTTACATCTGAGATTGCATGCAGTTTCATACAAGATCAAAGCCCATCTGAGCAAGAGCATGGCAAATTTGACGGAACGTGTATATTTTGCATGTGAACAAATTAAACCCTCGAGTGCAGCATGAATTATTCTCTCACATTTAAAAAATCACTCCCGAGTTTTTGGTTGTAAAATAATGCCATATTAGTGAGGTTGAACATTAGCCAGTGTGCTCATGGGGCAGTGTGAATTCTTCCACCCACAATGTCATGTGTGTACCAAGAATTTCATAGGTCCTGCATTATCCTGCAGGAATATTCCCTTATTGGTAGGGTACATGTCCATGAAGTCCATGAAGGGCTGCAACTGGTCACCAACCAGTGAAAACAGCCAATGATGTATTTAGGTGGACTGGTAGATCCAGCCATGAGAATACACCCCACACCAGCCTGCACAGTGCCTTGTTGACAACTGCTATCCATGGCTATATGGGGCCTGTGGCACACAAGAACCCTACCATTAGCCCAAAACAACTGGTATTGTGACCACGCCATAGCACTGCAAACTCTCCCAAGTCCAGATGAATAGCTGGATCCAGTGGTGTGGGGTTAAAAGAGGCACCCTAGTGGGTCCCATATCCCAGCTAAAGGCAGTATCATGCCTCACTCAAGCTCTGATCATTCTTTTCGCCTTGCCATGAGCACATCATCCCTTGTTCAGCCTCACTCAAAAGATTACACCTCACAACTTATACAGATGTGGGAGATCCCAAGCCTCTCCATGAGGTAATGCTTCCTGAACAATTGAATACTGTTTTCACATTCATTTGGCATGTCATTGTGAGAAGTGTGTGTGGTTTGGAATTATTTAGCTTTGACTGTGTGTCCATGTGCAGGTGTTTCTGTGTAGAGTGTGTGGATCTGCTGGTGGGGCCGGGTGCAGCACAGGCAGCTATAAATGAGGACCCATGGAACTGCTACATGTGTGGCCAGAAGCACCAATATGGTCTGCTGGAACGTCGGGCTGACTGGCCAAGCCGCTTGCAGCACTTCTTCGCCAACAACCATGACCAAGATTTTGTAAGTGGCATAAAACCAAAATGCAAGATTTCCCATATAAAATGCAGCATGGTAATGGACCCCCTCCTTTGTGTTTTGTAATGTGGAAGTTTCTAAAATGAGGAGTGTCTTGGGAAGAGCCGGAAGAACTGTCAGATAGTTGTCAGCTCATGGCACGCAGCACATTAGGAGGCAAGTCTAAACAATGTACCGTCTTGGCCAACAAGAACTTCCTTCTGCTGAAAGGATTAACATATCGTGGCTGGAATATCACCCATGAGGTTAAGGCAAAGATGTCTTTACAGACCTTTGGGGAAAATGTCATGGTCCACCTGCACTGCAATGGAGTAGGCTGGAGTGTTCAAGGACTTCATATGGATTTTACATTGTCATGAGTTTAGGGTTAAGGAAGCCTGCTGACCACTTCTCCATTACCACTGGAGACATGTAACAATGGAGCCTTGTCATGGAAAAGACTTACTGTACAGGGCTCTTTTATCACTTTCAGAAAATATGCACAGACAGGTGCCTTTAATCACAAAGCTCTCTCTCTTTTTCTCTCTCTCTTTCTTTTGCTCTTTCTTCTCAGGAACCCCCAAAGCTATACCCTCCAGTTTTAGCAGAGAAGAGAAGGCCTATTCGTGTCCTATCACTTTTTGATGGCATCGCCACAGGTTAGAAGAGACCCTGCCCTCTCGCTTTCATGCTCTCATCCGAAATTGTCATCGCAGCACTGATCACATTACAGCCATTCTGGCTTTTAGAGCTGAGTGTGTGTGGAATATAAAGGTTACTGTTAAGTTACTGCATTCCTCCGAAGGATATTGTTCAATATTAAGTAAGAGTGTTTTCACAGTATGGTTTTTATAGTCATGATGAGGTGAATCCTCAAAAAAGCATCAGCTAATATGTTCTGTTTTACTTTAACAGTCCCAGCAAACACATTCTTACAACCCCAGTTGTAGTTCCATTGAATTTGGGACGTTGTGTAAAACAATACAATGATTTGCAAATCCTTTTCAACCTATATTGAATTGAATACACTACAAAGACAATATATTTAATGTTCAAATGGATAAACTTTATTGTTTTTTGTAAATATTGCCTGTAATGCCTGCAACACATTCCAAAAAAAGTTGGGACAGGGCCAACAAAAGAGGAATGCTCAGAAAACACCCATTTGGAACATTTCACAGGTGAACAGGTTCATTGGAAACAGGTGTCATTGTTATTGTCATTGTGGTGTCAGTGTTGAGTATTATTGAGTATTAAGGGATCATCAATGAAAGGCTCAATAGTTCACAAGCAAGGATGAGGTGAGGTTCACCACATTGTGAGCAACTGCGTGAGCAAATAGTCCAACAGTTTGAGAACGAAATCTCTCAGTGTGCAATTGCAAGGGGGATTTCATCATCTACAGTTCATATCATCAGAAGATTAAGAGAATCTGGAGAAATCTCTGTAAGTAAGCAACAAGGCCGAAAACCAACATTGAATGCCTGTTAGCTTTAATCCCTCAGACGGCGCTCCATTAAAAACCGACATCATTCTGTAATGGATATTACCACATGGGCTCAGGAACACTTCAGAAAACCATTGCCAGTGAACAGTTTGCTGCTTCATCTACAAGTACAGGTTAAAGCTCTACCATGCAAAGTGAAAGCCATATATCAACAACACCCAGAATCGTTGCTGGCTTCTCTGGGCCCAAGCTCATCTGAGATGGACTGATGCAAAGTGGAAACGTTTTGCTTTTGGAAATCATGGACGTTGTGTCCTCCGGGCCACAGAGGAAAAGGACTGTCCGGATAGTTATCAGCCCAAAGTTCAAAAGCTAGAATCTGGCTTATGTTATGGGGGTGTGTTAGTGCCCATGGCATGGGTAGCTTGCACATCTGTTAAGGCACCATTAATGCTGAAAGGTACATACAGGTACAGGAGCAACATGTGCTGCCGTCCTAGCAACATTTTCTTTCAGGGACGTCAATACCAATAAGACAATACCAAGCCACCATTTTGCATGTGTTACAACAGCATGGCTTTTTTAAAAGAGTGAGGGTACTAAACTGGCCTGCCTGCAGTTCAGACCTGTCTCCCAATGAAAATGTGTGGCATATGATAAAGCGTAAAATACGACATCGGAGACGCCGGACTGATGAGCCACTGAAGATTTATTTCATGCCAAAATGGGAAAGAATTGCACCTGCACAGCTTCAACAATTAGTGTCCTCAGTTCCCAAAGGCTTATCGAGTGTTATGAAAAGGAAAGGCAATGTAACGCAGTGGTAAACATGCCCCTGTCCCAGCTTTTTGGCACACGTTGCAAACGTTTGTCCGTTAGAACTTGATTTTGCGAATCATCATATTCTGTTTTTATTTATGTTTTAGACAATTTCCCAGCTTCATTGGAATTGGGGTTGTAGATATACTATAAAATACTAGAATACTGTGTGTGATACATGGATGCTAGACTGTGTTCTTAGAGTGTGTCTGTGTTTAAAGGGCTGTTGGTGCTGAAAGAGCTGGGTATCCAAGTGGAGAGCTATGTGGCCTCTGAGGTGTGTGAGGATTCAATCACTGTGGGTATCGTGCGACACCAGGGACGCATCATGTATGTCGGTGACGTGAGGAATGTCACGCGCAAGCATGTGAGTTAATGTACTAAACTTTTGAGACTTCAAATTTCTATACTTCATATAAATCCATTATTCATTGTCTGGTGAGGTGGATAACGGCCAGAGGAGTAAAAGGCATTATAATAATTTAATGCATGCCAACGGGCAAGACATAACTCTGACAAAAGGAATTTAATTTTGGTAAATTTGGTACTTTAGTGTAAATGCACTCCAGTAAAAATGGATTAGGATCAAAGCAACACTCTTTAGAATCATGTTGATGTTGGGAATATCATTGCAGCTCAGAGCCAGAAGATTGCTGCACTGTGTAACGTTGGTGGAACATGCTTGAGACCTCTTGCGCTATGCAAACCAAATCATCATTGTGTAAAATCCTGTTATGTCACTCTCCTGTGTCAGTCCACATGCTTGATTCAGTGATGTTTCTGTATCTGTCAGCTTGTCAACAAATGCCTGTGAAGAGCTTATTCCTCTCAAGCTCCAAATTAAAGCACTACGTTCACCAATAGTAAAACAGGGATGTGAGAAGCACCTATTTTGTCAAAATGTGAACATTTAGAAGTCTCAGTATTTTGTTTTTTACTCAGACAATCAGGGACTTTTACAATATACCATGTAAATAACTAAGTTAGATCTCACTACTTAAGTTAATTGCTTTGATTTTGTGTCAGTCAAAAAATCTTGTTAATCACAACACTTTTCTGTGATGAATTATGATTGAATGACCATTTATTTCCCTCATGTCTCTCTGACACTGTTTTTGTTACGTGGCACAAGAAGAGTATAAAAGGTTTTAGTGACCTTGCATCTTATGGATTTTGATGTGGCACATGTGGGCATAATTAAAAGTGCCTGGGAAGATGAGTTGGGAATTTCCACTTCAGATCAGTGGTGGGATAGGGCCATGGTGCTGTCATGTTCACCCTGCAAGACTTCAGCTAATTGATTTAAAGTGATACAGAGACCATTGATCAACATTTCAGTTATTTAAATTTTACCCCAGTGCAGTCGGCGATCAGTGAGATAGGTGTTCAGTGTCCTCTTGCAATTTGAGTCACATGTTCTTCTCCTGTCCCACTCTACAGAACTTTTGGTCCAGTTACTTTGATATTATATAAAACATTTTTGTTATCTTCGGTTTCACTTAAGCGTGGGCATGCAGAAACATTGGCCTTTACCTCTTTACTTGTGAGAAATCTGCCAGACCACCCTCTGTTTCCCTATGGTTCCAAGATGTGATGTATTTTCTCAAACTGGAAAAGGTGTCATGCAGTTTGAGAGGCAACACTGATTCTTGACTTTAAGTGGGATTTACTTGTCTGAAATATTGATTCACTTGGAACTTCACTAGCTGATTAGACCTGTAAACCATTATTATTATTATTATTGTTATTATTATTATTATTATTATTATTATTATTATTATTAATATTATTTAGATTTTATCTGTTTATCTTGGATATTGATTTTCTTTTATTCAATGTCTGTTAACAATGAATAAAATAAAATGTAAAATTAGTGTTTTATGGCAGGAAGTTGGGCCAAATTTGGTGAAATGCAGTACAGAAAAGATGATCACGTTAAAGTTTACAGATTAGTTGTGGGCATTAATGCTTTAACAGTTACAGCACTACTTTGTTTGCATTTAATGTTATCATTCAAATTGTATGTCTTTATCTTGTTTATATGAACACTGTTAAATGAGAGTCACCCCCAATAAAGGTGAATTGATATATATATAAATGTGTAAAACTAAAATTTCTCTCTCTCTCTCTCTCTCTCTCTCTCTCTCTCTCTCTCTCTCTCTCCTTTTCTTTCTTTCTCTCTGACTCTCACAGATACAAGAGTGGGGGCCTTTCGATCTTGTGATTGGTGGAAGCCCTTGTAATGATCTGTCCATAGTAAACCCAGCACGGAAAGGTCTCTATGGTAAAATGTGGTCGCATGCAAAGCCTGTACTGCAACCAGTGTTTATTGTTTCTTATTAATAGCTGGTTGTTAGTTGACAGGCTTCTAGTTTGTACTTTAATATGTATCATGACTTTGCATGGCATTTTAATATGAAGCTATGTGTACTGCACTATATGTATGACCCTTTTCCTTATTTCGTTTCCTGTCTGTACATGCACTTACGGATTCAAAAAACACAACCAGAAGGAACTGGGCGACTGTTTTTTGAGTTCTATCGGCTTTTACATGAGGCTCGTCCTAAAGAGGGAGATGAGCGGCCATTCTTTTGGCTGTTTGAAAACGTAGTAGCCATGGGTGTGAGCGACAAGAGGGACATCTCTCGCTTTTTGGAGGTATATATATATATATATCAGTACTGATTATGTTGATTTATTATGTATAATATGTACATTCCCTAACACATGGAAGAAAGTGTAGTAATTACTAATTTTTGTAAATTAATCTGTGATAAATGTAATAGAGCAACTGTGTGAAGCGTGTTCCTAGTGAGTTACAGACTACTGGTTTTTTGCTGCCATCAGGTGGTAGATTTATAGACCTGCTCACAAAGACACCAAAATGTGTATTCTTACAGTGTAGTAACACTGATCAGTGTTTCTGTGAGAAAGGTCTTTAGACCTCTAGAAGCTTACGAGCATCCTGTTGTTAATGCACTGGAAAAGTGGGTAAAAGTTCTGGCTTAGGAAGACAAGATATAGTGTATACAGTCAATGCTTTCTTTTCCACTGCCGCTCCTGAGGCCATGCTGTACCTTTACACACCAGTGCGGAGCCATCAGACTGGTTATGGGTTCTTTTTCCATTTGCTGTGTGGTTAAATCATGACCAAAAGATGTGTCCAGTCTCACATAAATAAAAACTAAATTTCATAATTAACTCTTTAAGGTTTGACGCAAGTGTGCACTTTCAAAATGCAGTTAGTACTATGCTAACAGACAGCTACAGCCATGCTAGCCACATTAGCTTTGTATTCCTTCACCATTGGTAATAAATGGCAGTATGCATATATGGAGCTAATCAGTGGATCCCCACATCCTTATGCCCTCCCCCCCCAAATGGTTATGTGGCCCCGAGTACAGTTAGTTAATCCAAACTGTTACCCAAATTGGCTGCTGTAACCAGTTGAACCAGAAATACTATTATTACAGAAAACTTTCAGAACATTTTCACTACTAACGGCAACCTTTTAACACAAGCTTTATGTCCAAATGTTTGTGGACGCCTCTTCAAATGAATGCATTGAGTTATTTTAAGATGCACCCCTTTTCTGACAAAGATGTGCAAACATACACGCACACAGCTTTAGTCCCTGTGGGGCTGTACTGCCAATAGAATAGGATTCCGTGGAGCAGATAAACCTATTGGCATCATGCCTAATTCCAGACATGGGCTACAGGGGATTGAGCTGTGGCGCAGTGGAACTGGAATGACAGTTAAAACAAAGTTTTTACAGTAACCTTGTTTGGCACCATCTCCAAACATTTTGGTTTCATTTTAAGTATTTTTATAATGCCAAAACAGAACACTGGCAAACACAGTGGTAAATGCCCAAGAACAACCAAGACCAGCTTGAGCACATTTACAATATCACTGTTCAATATCACTGCTATGTTTTACTTTATAATGTGATTAATGCATGTTATAATTCCTCATCAGTTTACAATCACCTGAGTACATCTGGTTTGTCATTTTTAGCTACAGCCGGACACAAAAACAGAATCATCTGCCATTTAAATTCTTTAAGTTACAGACTTTTACATTTACAGTATTTTGTTGGCAAATGTTGTTCTGTCATATTATTTATTGGATTTCTTTTTTTCTGGAAAAAAAATAATTGTTTGAATTTTTTTGATTTTTGAAATCATTTATAATCATAAGTTTTATTAGCATATTACTTACTACTAGTTAAATAACTAAGGCACAGTTCGTCATGAAGTGCACTGCCAGATTCACTGTGAAATAAGAGGGTTTATCTCTATACATCAGCACAAAAAAGGATTTAACAGATTCATTGTCTCACCCAATACGGTGTTTAACAAAGAGATTGCATTTGTTAGCCATTGTTACTGCCTTTACTTTGTGATATCTGACCCTCGCTGAAATAAATACACTGATCAAAAAACCCATAAGTTGCACCGACAAGGCATCAGCTGATTGCAGTGCATGATTGCAATGGTGTTGCTGACTTATCAAGTTACTCGGAATAGCAACGCATCATCTTTACTGACAAGTCTTTTTGTCTTGGTGGAGATGACCAACAAATCTGACACTACATACAAGCCACACATCCAGAAGGCAATTTTGCAGATCACCTTTTGTCTTAATTGCAGGCACTTTGCCATCCCAAAGTTATGTTAATGGGGTCCTGTAACCAGCGGTCCTCTGAACTCTAGTACGCTATTCCAGCAGGACAATGCTTGTCCGCAAACTGGGATAGTATTGGACATGCCATCAACACTCCACCCCTGCAGCAAAATCGGCAGGAACTGAGTGAGAATATTCAAGGGGCATTTTATGGATTATCACAGGACACCATTACATCTACAACTCCATTACGAGATGTCTGGCGTGTTGTGTTATACTGACGTCATACTGAGAGACACTACTGTTGTATGTGTAGCGCAATAAATATTGTCTATATCAGTCCAAATTGTGAATCATTTATTGTTCCTGGCAACCTTCATCTTCCTTCTGAATAGCTTTGTAATCCGTCTGGGTGCAACAATGTTTTTGATGTTGAGTATATATCTAAAAACTAATACACAAAATGGGCTAATAAAACCAAAATGGGCTTGATTGAGTACCTGACTCAAACCAAAATAGTAAAAATGATTTATTTCGAGCTGTTAAAGCTTCCAGAGTGAGAGCTACAATGGAGTCACCTAATAAAAGTAAACTAATCGAATCTCCACTGCACTCCAAACCTCTTATCTCCGGAATGAGAACTGGGTCATTTTGGTGCATTTCTATTGGTCTATTTATCATAAAGTCAAAATGGAAACTGAGGATGGAGAAGGTTTTAGCTGAGACTGTTTTTACCAAACAGTGCTTCAGATCATTTCAGAATCCTTGGCACTGATCTTGAAATGTGTGATCAGTTTTAGAACCATAACAAGGGTAATTTGGTCATTAATATGCATGAGCTCATTAACTTTTTAGGCTTGATTGACTGATTCTGAGGTTACAGGCAAAAATATGACAGAAGTGAAAGAAAGAGCAGCACAAAGATAAATGAATGTGATTTTTACGAATAGTACTTGATGCATAATATCACATCCATGACAGTTCCACAAATTTTTGGGGGGGTAGCAGTCTTGTCTTTCATTTTTTAATCCAGCACAGAGAATTTAATAATTAAAAACACTAGACCAGGGGTATCAAACCAGATCAGAACCGGGCCAGTGTGGCTGCAGGCTTTCATTCCAACCACACAGAAGCTCGTGATCAGTTGCTGCTGGTTGTCTAAAATGAAAAACCTGCCACCACACCGGCCCATTTGTGACCTGGATTGACACCCCTGCGCTAGACAGTTGCATACGTGGTTGTATTGGTCGTAGGCATTGTAAAGTGATATTGTTTGATAGCTTCTTTTGTTCATTTATTCAACTGTGTTTCAGTCCACGTTATGGTACCTGACTGGGTATAGATGATGTCTAATTTTACTCTATTCTGCAAATTCTAAGATGATCATAACTGTACAGTGCTTCACAAACGGACCCTTGAACATGCCGCTGTTCAAGAGTACAATCAGTACAATCAGTTTGCTGTAAAGAGTTAATGGCTTATTGTACCATTTTCTGATTCATCCTAACAGTGCAACCCTGTGATGATAGACGCCAAGGAAGTGTCTGCTGCACATCGTGCTCGCTACTTCTGGGGAAACCTTCCTGGCATGAATAGGTAGGTTTAACAAACCCTTTCTTCACTTCCACATTCCCCAACCTGGTTTTGGAAGACCCCCTGCTTTGCACATCTTAGTGGTTTCCACCTCTTACACATTACCTTCAACTCAGGAAGGGCTTGTTAATTAGCTGAATAGGTGGACCAGGTATGTTGGGTGCAGGATAATCACTATAATGTGCAGGGCGAGGGTTCCTCCTGGACTTGGGTTGGGAAGCACTGCCATACTCCACCAGACGTCTTCAATTAAAAATAGAGTCTCTTTTTGTTGTAGACCGCTGACTGCCATGAACTCGGACAAACTGAATCTTCAAGACTGTCTGGAACATGGCAGGACTGCTAAGGTGAGATCTCCACTGAAATATATGAAGATATTGCATCATAGTGACGAAATGTAATCATTAGCATTTCTTTTCCAGTTTGGTAAAGTGAGGACCATCACCACTCGGTCGAATTCCATAAAGCAGGGCAAAGACCAGCACTTCCCTGTTTACATGAACGAGAAAGAGGACATCCTGTGGTGCACTGAGATGGAGAGGTATGAGACTATGGTTTATGCAGAGCCTCAGAATGTTTCCATGGACTTGAACATATTCACTGCTACTTGCATTTGAGAACAAATAAAGCAGATAAAAAAGCAGCTGTGGCCATGTGTCCAGGGGTCATAGGCATCACTCACTGTGGGTAGGATTGCCCTTCATCTCCTTTCATCTCTGATTTGCTTTGCCAATGCTGCCATCTTTTAACTAAAGAAAATTGGCAGATTGCATTCTCCTCCAAGTGTGTTCAGCCGCCCAATGACTTTGTTTGCAACGCAAAGGTAGCATGTGCTAGCCTTCACCCTCTCAGCTTGGTTGTATTGTATGTGATGGGAGGAGTTAGTTAGTGGTTGGAAAGGAAAAGGGACAGCATTTGCTAAATTTGCTTTCTGAGTGATTTTTAAGCCTCTAGGGAAAGTGTACCTACTTGAGATTTTCCAGCACAAAGTGCGTGATGATGCAGCTTTACTGTGGCCCATCAGCCTTTGGAGATATTGAGTCATAAAACATGACGTGTTAGCAGTTACTCTGTCTTTCATAACATAATAAAATAAAAAAATCTAATCATCAGTCTTGCCTCTGCAAAAGTTTAGGCACCTTACAGGGTCAGGATAATTCTCCTGCCCGAAATCACAGCTCGCAAACACCTTTCATAGGAGCTAAAATGGCCTTAGCATTATTCTATTCTCAGCATGGTTTGACATTTGCATTCAGGATGTTGCCCAGACAACATGCCCATGTGGGCCCTGTATGGGTAGCCCAAATGGGATCCAGAAAGTTTAGTCATCTGGTTCCGTTTTAGTCCCACATATGAATGCCCAGCATTGTCCCTGATGGTGGTTAAATGTGGGTCCCCTCTGGGTTGTACAATTAACATGGGTTCTAGATGGAATTAATATGGCTGTAACAATGGGGCCCCAGTAATAACACATGTACATACCCTTTCAAAGCCCATGTCCACCTGGAACCCTCCTAGCCTGCATTCTACCCATGTGAGACTCATATGAGCATATTGGCTGGGTGGTATTGTATGGAACCTGATCCCTTCACTGACACTGTATAGCCTGTGACACGGGTTGCAAGACAACCACGGAGCAAATTAGACGAAATTCCATAGCTCATAGTTGGAAAGGTGTTGTTGTTTTTTGTCCCCCAAACTATACCTTTGCTGATTGCAGCCACTGAGTTTTACTTTAACCTCTTCAGTCCACTGCACTTTCCAAAATTCACCTGACTTCTCTGGATTTTCTGCATTTTGTGACCAGGTCAAAGTTAATGTTTTATTTCATAACTCTTTGATGAATGTAATGTTTATGCAAGTAATGCACTTTGGAACAACCTGCCACCCCACTGACCAAAAGGCTTTATACAGGTTCTTGGCTGTCATTGTTTTACCAGCATACAAGCAATTTTCTCAGTGTTCTTGGTTTTCCAGATCTCAACTTTACCTCCAAAATTCAAACAGCCATTTCATATTTAAAGGCCACACTGTAGAAGATACAAGCTGAAAATTCCGGCTATCTTCTTGTAGTCTTCCCCTCTTTTGTGGACGTTGGTTACTTTTCTTTTCAGATCTATAGACAGAGGAGCCCAGGGTTAGTACAATGTTTTAGAATTTATAAAGGTTAGAAATTTGATTCGGCTGACAGTGGCTACTTACAACTGGTGACATGATTCAGGCCTGATTTGCTTATCACAGACTGAGACCTTGTAAAAAGAAATCTGACCTTTCTGCATGGGCCACACAACATTCAGTCATCTTGAGCCTGGGCATTAGTATTTGCTGACAGTATTGTGTTTTTATTTTCTCAGTAAAAATGTGTGCTTTGGCCAAGGAGCCCCAAACTTTTGTATAAGACTGTATAAAGTGGTTTGCACTTGGTCAGTCTGTTACTGTGAATAGCTAAAGCTAAAGACAACAAGTTATTCTTTAGTATTCAGCAAGATTATTTGTTTTTATCTTTTACAGTTTAAAGTAGCAAAAAAACCCAAATCTGAACACAAGCCCAAAATATGATCTATCCTTCCCTTTGCTTTACTTTTGGAGAGGAGTTCATTGTAAGAGATATGTTCAGGATTTAAAAGTGCTCCTACACCTATAAAATGCATCAAGACAGTACATTAATATAATGACTGTGTAAGTGTCACTGCACAGTAGAATAGTGCACCATCAATGGACCAGTCTTTGGACCAATAATTGCATTTGAATTTAAACTTAAATTTAAAAAGTCAAATCGTGGTTCATTCTGCTTTCCATTGGAAGCCAGAGAGAGCAAAATTGGCCTTGCTCTCTCTGGGTGGGTAGATGCTGTTCTCTTCACACATCACAGGGGCTGTTCAAAAAGAGGTAGTGGTTGGCTTCACATGTGTTCGAGGAAGCTTTGTATGTAAGCGTGTGCTTGTCTTCACCTCCCTAGTGTCAGGATCATCAGATGTGATACATGATAGGGGTAGAGTGCTAATGGGGTTGGGTAATTGGCACTTGAAACAGTCTCAAACACTTTTATACATTCCATTTCAACACTACAAAATGTCTGTAATTGCAGGTATGGTGTAATCAAGAATTTACACCATACACGATAAAGCATATTAATCTTATGGTTTTCTAAGTATGCTACATTTCCTGAGGGGATACTTTATATATTACAGTGCATCCAGAAAGTATTCACAGCACTTCACTTTTTGGACATTTTGTTATGTTATAGCCTTGTTCCAAAATGGATTCAGTTCATTTTTCCCATCAAGATTTTACACACAATACAATTTACCCACAATGATGAAGTGAGAGAAGTTTGTTTCATGTTTTTGCAAATGTATTAAAAATAAAATCTCAAAAATATAATGTACATAAGTATTCACAGCCTTGGCCATGATATTCAAAATTTAGCTGAGGTGTATTCGGTTTCCACTGATCATCCTTCAGATGTTTCTACAGCTTGATTGGACACCTGTTGTAAATTCAGTTGATTGGACATGATTTAGAAAGACACACACCTGTTTATATAAGGTCCTGCAACACAGGATTGTATTGAGACACAGATCTGGGGAAGGTTACAGAAAGGTTTCTGCTGCATTGAAGGTCCCAATGTGGCCTCCATCATCTGTAAATGGAAGAAGTTTGGCACAACCAGGACTCTTTCTAGAGTTGGCCACCTGGTCAAACTGAGCTATCATGGTAAGAGGACTTTAGTCAAGGAGGTTACTATGAAAGAGCTCCAGTGTTGCTCTGTGGAGAGACCTTACAGAAGGACAATCATTTCTGCAGCACTTCACCAATCAGGCATGTATTGTAGAGTGACCAGATGGAAGCCACTCTTCAGTAAAAGGCACATGACAGTCCATCTGTAGTTTGCCAAAAGGTACCTAAAGGATTCTCAGACCATGAGAAACAAAAAGACTGAACTTTTTTGGAGTGAATGCCAAGCATCATGTTTAGAGGAAAGCAGGCACTGCTCATCACCTAACCAATACCATTCCTAAAGTGAAGCATGGTGGTGGCAGCATCATGCTGTGGGGATGGCTTTCTGCAGTAGGAACTGGGAGACTCGTCAGGGTCAAAGGAAAGACGACTGCAGTGATATACAGAGACATCCTTGATGATAACCTGCTCCAGAGTGCTCTGGACCTCAAACTGGGACAAAGGTTTATCTTCCAACAGGACAACGACTCTAAGCACACAGCCAAGATAACAAAGGAGTTGCTTCTGGACAACTCTGTGAATGTCCTTGAGTAGCCCAGCCAGAGCCCAGACTTGAACCCGATTGAACATCTCTGGAGATAGCTAAAAATGACCATGCACAGACACTCCTTATCCAATCTGATGGAACTTGAGAGGTTCTACAAATAAGAATGGGAGAAACTTCCCAAGAACCGTGTGCCAAGCTTGTAGCATTATACTCAAAAAGACTTTATTACAGACTGTAAATACTGATAAAGGTGCTTCAGAAAAGTATTGAGCAATTACATGTTTTTATATATATTACTTTGTCATCATGGGGTATTGTGTTTAGAATTTTGAGGTACACAATTATTTGAATCCATTTTGAAATAAGACATAATAAAATGTGCAGAAAGTGAAGTGCTGTGAACAATTTCCGGATGCACTGTAT
Source organism: Acestrorhynchus altus (assembly GCA_034509495.1). Lineage (NCBI taxonomy): Eukaryota > Metazoa > Chordata > Actinopteri > Characiformes > Acestrorhynchidae > Acestrorhynchus > Acestrorhynchus altus. The sequence continues at coordinate 15,771,961 of CM067513.1, forward strand.
GTTGTACCACTGACTAATACTAGATTGCGTAGATTAAATCAAAGTAACCATCTGTTAGCTGTAATATCTGGGGGTCGCCGGCTTCACATGTATCGGAGAAAGCATGTGTTTTTCTTCACCCTCTTAGTTTTGAGAACATTGGGGAGTTTGAATGGACAAACTGGGATGAAATGTAAAAAAAAACATGATACATTTTCTTGCAGGAGCAAGGAAGCCTCTTACCAGTAAGTCTTGATCAGCATAAAGAGCATTAGACAAGGTTAGAGGGAGGACTAAGGAGGCAAGTGGTACTAATATATGTGACCAACGCTTATGTGCCTCCAGTACCAGGGTTGAGAAAAAGAAAAGTGTGCTCTGGTTAGTTTTCTTCAACTCACTGCTAACCCAGTAACAGAAATCTTGTCACTCTTTCACAAATTCAACTCTCTCTGAATTCTACACTCCAGGGTGTTTGGCTTCCCTGTCCACTACACAGATGTGTCCAACATGAGCCGGCTGGCGAGACAGAGGCTGCTGGGCCGTTCGTGGAGCGTCCCGGTCATCCGCCACTTGTTTGCACCACTCAAAGAGTACTTCGCCTGTGTGTGAAGTCCAATGCAGCGAGGAGAAGACAAACCCATGTTGATGAATGAAATAACTGATAAACTGATGTATGAAATAACAAGAGCCTTGTATATTATTTACAGCATAAACATCAAAGTAGGTATTTCTGTTTTTGTTTTTTTGTTTAGTTTTTTTTAATATTTGACTCTTTTTATTCTATTTAATTGTGGGTTTTTGTTTTGTTCTTTTTTTTTTTTTTTTTTTTTTTTTTTGCTTTTTTGCTTTTATTTTGTTCAGTTCATTTTACATTTTAGCAGTGTTATCCAGAATTTGAACTGATTTTTGTGTGCAAGCTATACTTGAGACGGGGCCTCCTATCAAGGCACTGAGAGATGAACGCGAGAAAGCAAACGATGGGGAAATAGTTTGAGAGTAGATCATTCATTTTCACCGGCATAAGTTATGGAAAAAGGTCTGACTTGGTGATTTTGAGTAACTGGGCTGGGTTTTCAGGCCGCTACATCGCTCACTTTTTCCTCTCCTCCAGCAACTGAGCCTTGGCGAGAGCAAAAAAACACACACATGCACACACAAACAAACACACACACACACACACACACACACACACACACACACACAAAAGGTGTCTTTCTCTTCAGTGTCAGGGGAGCTCTGTCTTAACCAATCCAAAACACTACATCACAAATACCTCTTTGTTTACAGTTTCTATACACTAACTGAAGGTAATAAAAGGTACTACTGTAATAGGTGACAATATGGTGCTTCAAGGTGGTGAAAAACATTGCAACTCATGTGGTGCTACTACTTCAAAACCGAATAGGGGTTGCCGTTAGACGGTTATCCAGGTTAATATATCTATATAAATAGAAAAAAAAAACACAAAATGTGATGCTTAACTTTAAACGAGGACTCGTCAAAGCCAGGTCTACCACATCTCATTTTGTATTTTTTACAGTCTTTTATACAACATACCTTTCTGGTGCTCTATTCCAGCTCCTCAGCCTTGCAGTCACTGAGGTCCATTTCCTGCATCCGTACACACACACACTATCAATCTCTCTCTCTCTCTCTCTCTCTCTCTCTCTCTCTCTCTCTCTCTCTCTCTCACACACACACACATACACACACGTACGGAGTGTGCTGGCCTTCCACATGGGCCGTGATGTTTTTTTGTCATCCATACCTTGAGATCAAAGGCTGTGCTGAGCTACTTTTTTTTAGCATCTCACAGGCCAGAATCATTACTGTACAACTCTCAGCATGCGCGGTGGCCGCAGGGAGGGCAGCGTCGGGTTTGCTCTTGGCCTGCTGACCCCCTCCTCCCCCCCTCTACAGCGCCCCTCGCAGGCTATCCTCAGTCAGGTGCAACACTTTAAACAAAAAAAAAAAATGGTACAGATTCACAATGTTCTTCTACCTTTTTATAGCAGATTTTTTGTGCTGTGTTACCAACAATATCAAGCACTTTTGTATATGTAAACTTCTTTTTATTTCCATTGATATTTTTGAATATTTCTTCTTGACTCTTGTGAATTGTTTTGGTTTGTTTTTTTATTTTCCAAGTTATGTTCTATGATGTGAAACTATCTTTACCATTATATGAGGTAATCCTTTTTTTCTGTACAGTAGGGCTGTGCCAATAGATGTGAAAGAAAGGGTTCGTAGGATAGGGGGACATTCACCAGTCATTCTGGTGGTGAATTTTGAGGCTAAATTAAAAAGATAAAAAAAGAAAAGAAGAAAAAACACCACCCTTCTCAAGTCCTCATCTGCTACAGTGGTGCTTCATCATAATCCACATTAAGTACTGTCTGCTCCCAGTGTTGTGCGTATATGAGCCTAACAGTATATCTTTTTGCTTAGATATGCCATTTGACGGATGCTTCTCTCGTGTTGTTAGCGGTGCCTGGTCTCTCCCTATTAGTTCTCCGGTTGCTTGGATCGCGCGTCACAGCATGTGGCCTATTTAAGGAACATGTAACGTTTTAAAGGAATCTAAACTGAATGTTTTTGCTAAAATAAGCTAAAACAAAAAGAGATAAGTATCAATGCACTCGACTTCCAAAGTAGGCCCGTATTATCAGCGGCTCAAATTTGTGATGTTTAGGATGATAGTAAAAGTAAAAAATAAATATACAAAAGTCTATGTGCAAATTGTTATACTTATGGCAGATTTGGTCATTGGGTGACCTATCACAAAAATTTCTGCAGAAACAACTTGGATTTCTTTATCATTTTCTTTTGTAAAGGCATTGCACTGCATACATACCTTAATCTAGCTTGTTCTACCTTAATCTACTGTTCGCAGTAACCGCTTTCTTACATTCAGATGATCTCGTTGCCCATATTTTTTGTACATTTTGTACATAGAATATGTCTGTTGCTGTTTTGATTGTTTTAAAATGACCTATGAGATGTACAAATATAATTCTTTGCTAATATATATCATGGAATAAAAAATGGAAAAAAAGTCTCCAATTGCAGAGAGAGGGGTAAATTGACACAAATGCGACGTTTAAAAAAATTGACATAAGCTATAGCAGTGGGGTGGGACGACTGCTGGTCTTTTATGTTTCATATTTATATGTCATGTGTTGAATTAAAGAAAGCTAAACGAATGAATTTGCCAAGTGATGCAAACAGTAGATGGACAATTCCATCTTTACTGCACAGCCCTACATACAAAAAGTCTGTTTTTATTTGTTGAATTATTTTTTAAGTACTAAAAGGGGAATTGTAGGTGTTTCCTAAGGTGCTAAACATTTTATCTAATTGAGAGGAAAAAAGTATATTACTTGGAAGAGAGAAAAACTTGTCTTGACAATGACTGTTTTTATGTTCCTTGTAGTATTGGAAAAGCACTATTATTTTACTCTCTCATATAAATATATTAACAAAGGCATTTTAACTTTGTACTTGAAAAAAAGATAAATGATTAAAAGATTCTTATATTGTTTTAGAATAGACATTGCTGTAGTTGGTGCTTATCTGTGGGAAAATCATGTACTCATTGGGAAGTAAGAAAAAAAATCGTTATAACTTTTGCTGTTAACATGTACTTGCTTAATATCCAGGCAGCATTGCTTTTAAGTCCTACATTCCATGCCATGTATCCAGCCCTCCATCTTTTTGTTCCCCCTCCCTTCTTTTTTTTTTTTTTCAGATCAGTTATGTTTTATATTTTTTGGCTACTGTAGCCTGTTTTGTTGCTCTTGTAATAGGTTTTATATATATATATATATATATATATATATATATATATATATATATATATATATATATATATATATATATATATAATCAGTAACACTGTTGATTTTTGTGTGACCTCTTCTGTGTCATAACTGTTTTCAAGCCTTCTTCTCTTTTTTGAGATCAGCTCATACAGCAGATGTAGCAGTCATTTTCCACCTCTCCTCCCTCTCTTTTTGTTATGTGCCCAGAACGAAGAAAAAAAGGCTCCTTATGTACTTGTGCTGGAGAACACTTGAATAAATGTATTGTTTTTTTGTGCAAATCAGGCTACTGTTATTTGTTACCTGTTTTCTTGAAATCTGTCGAGTCATTCCTGTAAATAAATATATTTATTGTACAGACAAAATGGAAATAAAATAATAAATTAAAAATAAAGTTTGATTTGAAAAAAAATTGTCAAATTTAAGAGACAAATGTCATGTTGGTCAAAGTAGCGTATGTATTAATATACTTTTTATTTTTTAAATAAATAAAAATATTTTATTCCTGGCAGCAGGAAGGAGCAATCAGTGGCAGCTGTCAATAGCTAGTGGTAGTAAGATGGAGCTGCTAAAGCAGTCAACAGATAAGAGTAGTATGATAAAGCTGATAAAACAGTAAGTGGTGGTCGTCGGTGGTAGTGGGATCCAGACTTTTCTGTTCTGGCACCAAAATGGTGGAACGAACTTCCCCTGGGAGTCCGAACAGCTGAGTCCCTCACTGTCTTCAAACGCAGACTGAAGACTCATCTGTTTCAGGAGTATTTAACTCCATAAAGACTTTTGTTTCAACACGGTCTAAACGTGTGGAATCTCTAGATTTCAGCCTTGTCTACTAGCTAAGGATATTCTAAGTAAACAGCAAAGCACTTTTGTAAGTCGCTAAATGCCGCAAATGTAAATGGAATGAAACTGCAAAAGCAGTTAGTGATGAGTGGATCAGACAGCAGTGCCGCTGGAGTTTTTAAACACATTGTCACTGCTGGGCTGGAAATAATCCACCAATCAAAAATATACATCTGAAATTGTGAACAACATCCTGTGATGGCTGAAGACCAACACAAACTTTATATCTACAAGGTGAAGCAACTAACTGTCCACTAGAATAGGCCGTGAGTGGACACAGTGACACTGCAGTGTCTGATCCACTCATACCAAGGCAACACACACTAACACAATCACCATGTCAATGTCACTGTAGTGCTGAGAATAACCCACCACCCATATAAAACCTTGTCTGTGTTGGTCCTGTGGGGGTCTTGACCATTGAAGAACAGAGTGAACAAAGGCTAAGAAAGTATGCAGAGAAACAGATGGGCTTTCAGTCTGTCATTACAGAACAACAAAGTGCTCCTGCAGGGTAAGTGGAGCTGATAAAAGGAAAAGAATGTATAAACAAGGTATTAATGTTATGGCTGATTGTTGTATACATTGTACTGACTGGGAAAGATGTTTTGAATGAGTAGTGTAACCGTTGGTTTCTCTGCAACTTCATCACAGATATGCTTGTGCAACCACGGGGCAGAACAGAAAGAAGCAACAGTGACAAGGAGGTTGCAGCATGGGGATCACATCCCTTAGTTAATACAAAAGGTTACATTAATATGCAAAATTAAAAAAGATCCAATTCTGACATAATGACATACAGCACTTGTGATCATCTATATTAGCAAAGCACTTTTGCCCCCTGTGTGTTCCCCCAGTAGTGGCTGTAAACAGAAATCCCATCTATCAGGCTAGACGATTCCATTTACACCTCAAATGACCAGAATTATAAAATGTACTGTTACCTACAACCTCATAAATAAGGAGGAGGACAGTGAATACAGAGGACTGATATAGGACTTTGGGGACTGGTGTCTGCAGAACCACCTCCAGATAAACACGAGAAAGAACTGGTGGTGGATTTCTGCATATGCAGACACACCCATCCACCAGTCAGCCTCCAGGGAATGGAGCTCCCCAGGAGTGCAGGACCTTCTTTGACACAGTGGTGGGATCTGACATCTTTTATGGAGTACTCTGTTGGGGCAGCAGTATTTTGGCAGCAGAAAGAAAGAGACTGAACAAACTCATAAAGAGGGCCAGTTCTGTCCTGGGAAGCCCCTTAGACCCAGTGCAGGTGTTGTGAGACAGAAGAATGTTAGCCAAACTGGCATCCATGCTGGAGAATGACATCCACCCCAACTCTGACAGCTCCTTCAGTGACAGGCTGCTTCACCCTAAGAGTGTGAAGGATCTTTATCACAGCTCCTTCCTTCCTGCTGATTTTAGACTATACAACCAGCATTGCTCTCAGTAGACTACAGACACACACACTTAACTCCACACAGTATTGGACTCATTTTTTCTTCAGTATAACAGTAACAATGTGCAATATTTATTCCATCTCCCCACAAGTAATTAGCTGTATATAATTTGCAAATCTGTACATGTTCCTGAGAGTGACTTTTATTATTTTGAATGTTTATACTGTATATTTTTCATACTGCACTGTGTATTTTTTAAAAGTGCTTACTCTTAAGCTAAAGCTGGCAGCTACAATTGACAAACTGGCAGCTGCCACTGACTGACTGACTGACTGGTAGGAGCTGCTCACTGGTATTTCATGCTGGATTTGTTTATCATAGCCAGGATGACAAGCATGACCAAAATCAAATGCAGCATACACTGTTAACCATGTAATTTACCAGTTGGAGGTTGCACCTTAAGCATCAGAGAGCAGCTTGCTGCTCTCAACTGGTACCTGCCACTGTCTGACTGGCATCTGCCACTGTCTGACTAGCACTTGCCAATGTCTGACTGGTAGCTACCACGGATGACTTGCACCTGCCACTGTCTGACTGGCACCTGCCTCGTCTAACTAGCACCTGCCATTGCCTGACTGGTATGTGCTGTTGACTGGATTCTTGCTGCCAGCTGCCAGTAAGACATTGAACCCTTAGACTGTATCTTTGGGTTCTTTAATTGTGAATTTGACACAATATAAAGGACAGTCCGATTCAAATGTAACCAAAATAGAGTTTTTTTCGTGACATGACCCAGTATTTTGTGGACAGAGTTTGGATGAAACGCATGCATCCAGATGAGGTTGATGGTGAATCTAGTAATTCAGAAGATAGTCCTGAATGAAAATGTCATATGTACTTCTCCGTCGCTACGCTTACGTGCAGTTTTCACGACCCTCGCCCCCCTCCTCGGGAAATACAATGGTATGTGCCGGGGCCGCCCGGGCACGCCCACCGCGAGCTCTGATTGGCCAACGCCAACGTCATCGCCGCAATCTCTGCTCTGTGATTGGTCCGCTGCCGGCTCGGCTCGTGTGGATGCTGTGACCGTAAGGCTCGGTGAGCGGAGCATCTGCCTGCGTCCGCCTGCGCGTGTCAGCGAGCGTTACCGAGCACAGCCCCGAAACCCCAACTCAGGCTCACCAGACCGCTTACAACAGCGCCGAGGAGGTAAATGGAAGTGAAGCTCAGCCTCGTGTTTCACGCAGCTGTGGTGTTGTATCGGACAGGTCTGCGTATAACGGCTGCATGACTGTAACGTTACCGTAACGCTGTTTCTGTGATTTCCGTTGTGCTCCTCCAAGCTGCATTTGGTCTGGTTGAATCATTTCGGGCTTTCACCAAAGTGCTGTCTTTCCTCCTGCAGAATATGGGAGCAGGATGTAACGGTTTGTGTAACGGTTGATGTAACGGTCGCAATCTGTTCGCACGAGCGTGTAATGACGTCCAGCCAAATGTTACAACACGCTGTAACGCAGTAAAGCGATGCATGATGTGATCCGGTCGGACACGGGTGGGTTGGGTGGGCTCTGCTGTTACATCTTGCTGGTCTCCTGTAGTGGAAGGGCTTGGTCGCCCCTTTGTGTGTGTTACACCCCAGAACACCAGAGTGGGATGTGCCTTCCATCTCCACACTCCTTCATCTCCATGGCACTCTCTGATTCCTTCCTTCCATCCTCCTTTTTTGCCACGTCAAGGACCACTTTGAATGCCAGGGCCTTTGCAATGCAATGGAGATTGTGTCTACATCTGGGATTACATCACCATTTTCTCACATTACTCTGCTGCTGCCAAATAAAGCCATGGCCATCTCCATGAAGAGATGCTGAAGTTCTCAGCCATCCTGTGTTCACAGCAGAGCTGTCTGCATTGCACATAACATGTTAAATGCAGGGGAAAATGGGTCATGGCAGAATAAGCCTACATAAGCCATGATGGGGAACAAATGCGTGACTAATGTGTCTCTAGGCCCATTGGAAAGAACAGGGAGGGATGCATATGGAGTGTAACGTTGCTTTCCTAATATAGTTCAGTCTGGAGGATGGCTGAAGACACACCCATCTTCGCCCGCTCCCTTGGCAACCTCCCCCTCCCCTGTCCTCCCAATGAGGGGCTTAGGGCAGGAGGGGCCACCATCATGCTGTGAATTTATTTGCCGCACCCACTTGCCATGGCTGTGGCATGCTCACTCTACAGGCCTTTCCTTCAACACCAGGAGGGCAACAGCAGCATCAGCCACGGCTGTCCCATTTCTGCGCTCAAGCACACCTGCGTCCCTCTGAACACTATGCTTGGTGCAATCTGGGTTAGAACCGCCCCTGATTCACAGCATCATGATTTCTTTATAAGCGCTGATGCTGCGGTTAAACCCTGCCAGATGATATAACTCTTCATGTTGTGCCTGTGGGCAGCACAGTTCACAGTGCGGAGTGGAAAGTGGAGCAATTCCACATATGTGTGCTCACCAGTTATATTCAGGCGCACATCTGATATTGATTTGCTGCAGGGCTTCATCTGAGTGACTAACCTGAGCAGTAATTAAAGATATATTGCTACTGCTGTGTATGGTGTGCCAGTGCAAAGTCCATTCATCCTCCCTTCTGATATTCCACACTGTGGTTTGGAGCCTCGCTTGTGTCAGAAGTAGCCTGCAAATCCCAGAAATTATTATATTTCTGAGTCACGTCTGACTTCAGTGGAATCCAATTTGGGAATTGCCTTCCAACCCAATGATTACAGACCACACATGGAAAAAATTAAATAACTCTTTTCTGTCAACGATCTGCTATAAGCAGACCACATAGTATTTTAGTATTTTGGCAGGTTGAAAGATGTCTCTGAGAAGGAAGTCATGTGGAGCTCACTTGTTTTTCTCTCTGGTAGGTTGAATCATGTCTTCAGGCTCAGCGATGGTACGCATCCTCATAAAGGGGGGCAAAGTGGTGAATGATGACTTCACCCAGGAAGCCGATGTGTACATTGAGAATGGCATCATCCAGCAGGTTGGCAAGGAGCTGATGATTCCAGGAGGAGCCAAGGTGATCGATGCTACGGGCAAGCTGGTGCTGCCTGGAGGCATCGACACCAGCGTTCACCTGCAGGAGACCTTCATGAACGCCACCACTGCTGATGACTTTTACAGTGGCACCAAGGTACCCTGTCTTGCCTTGTAGAAAGAGGAGTGTAACGATACAGTCAGTCCATATCTAGATTAATGGTAATGAGGTCACAATGCAATTTTCCTACAATATTTTGAAAATAATTTTAATGGAGAGAAAATGTGACCTAGTTTGATCTAGTTTTGTGTAATCTACTTAAATGACCATGCTTATGTGATGAGTAATTGTTCAGGTCTTTTACTAAATAACATAGTTAAGAGAATGTAGGTTCTTTACAACATGACTTGCATTGCAATATCATAATTTTTCTGTTCACAGCCCATCTCAGGGTGTCACAGTACTACAACTTTGACTTTGAACACATAGGTGTAGTCTAGTAATGTAGTAATGCCTGGTTACAATAACCCACCCCACCCCCACCACCACCCCCAACAGGCCTTAACAGTCTATTAAATCCGAACAGCTGTGTCACTCATTGTCTTCAAACGCAGACTGAAGACCCATCTCATGGAGTTTTTAACTCCATAAAGATTCATACTAAATCTTGTTAGTCCCCAATTTGACATTTGTTTTCAAAAGCATCTAAACTTGAGGCATCTCTTGATTCTAACCTCTTCTACTAGCCAAGTATATTCTCTGAGTGAACAGCAAAGCACTTCTGCTCTGGATAAGGCCGTCTGCTAAATGCCATAAATGTAAATGTTATTAATTTTGACGTGTGCTGCACTAACGGGTAAACATGACTAATTGCAGTCTCTGTGAAACATGCAGTTGGGAAGTGCTGTCAGTGTCCACAATATGTAAATATAACAATTTATGTCATATTGCCATGTCCTAATAATAGTATAGAGTCTAAAAGCTTCTTGCCATCATTCAGTAATGAGAGTTTGGTACATGGAAGTGACATGCTGTAAATCCAAAACACTGTTGTCTCTTCGTTCAAAACCAAAACCAAAACCCAAGTACGTGAAGCAGAGTTTAAAACAGGTTCGTTTTCACAGCTTCAAAATGTTTCATAAAATATGGTGTTTCTGTTACTTTACCCAGACAACCATTTGACTTTGTATGTCATTGCTACGTGAACCAGGCTGGTTCAGCGCATCGACTGGGTGTCCATGCTAGACGTATGCCATTCAGCCAGCCAGGTTAATCGAATTGATGTCAGCACTATACAGTAATTTTTTGGAATAATTACAAAAAATAAATATGTTTTTTTTGAAAATTGTTCTGCTATGCTGAGACTAGAGATCTTGATTCTGTGTGGTGCCGTTGAGCTGCTGTGGTATTGTGCTGTAAACCAGCCAATCTGAGCAGAGCTCCTCAAATAATTCTTGAGCACTTGAGAACAATTTAATATTCTATGGCCCTGTTAAATGATAAATATTTGAAAGGAAGCATTTTGGAATCATGTGCACTCCTCTCAGTAGTGAAATGTCTTTCTGGAATTATTTCTTTGGAATCAAGACATAAATAATAGGAATAGATTGATTTTTGTTTTTGCCCTGCGCAGCTGAGGAGACCCACCATCTGCTGGTTTCTTCTCAGCTAGTAAGACAATAAGCCCATAGCCTCTACTGTTCACCTACTGGGATTATGACATAGGCTTATACTCTGAAAGGCATGAAATCTACAGAGATTGATCCTCAGATTTCTCACTGGCATCTCTGCACAGACTGGTGTCTGCTTTCACTGCCTGGTCTGGTGCATGCTTGGTGGATTAAAAATAATTCATTGTACACGAGAGTTGCTAATAATAACTGCATTTCTGTTCTATTTTAAACCAAAAGCCACAGTTGCAGGGCTGCATGTCCACGTCTTCTCTGGGTCTTTGCATATGCTTTGAGATAGTTGAGGAATGGAAATGTGGATGCAGTAGCAGGCTGCCCTGTCCAGACTAATCCCATGGCTCACTTAGCAAACACTGAAAGGCGAGAGCGAGGAGTGTACACTGAGGCCATCTCAGTGAACCACAGGGTATGATTCACCGGCAGGCACCACACACACACACTCGCGCGCGCGCGCACACAGACTTACATAGACATACACACGCTTGAAAGTGTGTAGTGTTGGAGATGACAAATGAATCAGTTGTTATCTGGACTGCACTTGGTAGACATTGGCGACACAAGTGGTATTCACCCCACTCCACCACCCCCCACCCCGCACACACATTACTGCCATGAGTCTGGCCAAGCACACAGACAAATGCAGATCAGATTCTGTTGCCATAGATACGGAGGGGGAGCTGCTGCAAAGACTGCTGCAAAAGCGTTTCACTTGCGCCATTGTCCTACAAAACAATAGTGCACAAATCCACGCCTCTTTTGGTGGACACTGTTCCATTCCACTGTGCCAGCTGACAGACTGAAGAAGATTCTTACACACCAGATAATTCTACAAATGTTAATTCATTGCACTTTCAGTTCAAGTGCAATAGAGTGTACTACCACTGTTTACACTGTACAGCTTCTTAAAGTGTATATCATAGTTAAACTACTATATACGATGGTGTGCACACAAGGCAAAGGCAAAGTGAGGTCATGGGTTAGCAGTGAGGTCATGGGTTTGTAGTCGGGCAGTTGAATGCATGTAAGAGGTAAAGTGGCAGATAAATACAGTGTTTTTGTTGAGTCATTGTTATTTACAGTTGCAGTCAGAAGTTTAAATACAGTCATTATGGACATGAATGCCATGGAAAATGTGGGCTATTTTTTTGTACTTTTCTATTTCTAGGGCAGAGCGAAAGAACAACATACTATTTCATACATAACTAGACTTTAACACAGTAGTAATATAATAATTATATACATTATTTCACCTAATATTTGGTTTAAGGTCCCAGGGAAAGTTGGATTTGACCAGACTCTTTTGGAAGCCATCAACAAACTGTTGTCACAATTCTGGTTGGATAATTGGCATCTCCTCTTGGCTGAACTGGCTGACTAAATGAATTTTATTCCTGGCACAGACCTGTCTTTTAAATGCAGTCCTCACATGTTCAATAGGTTTCAGGTGAGCACTTTGACAAGGCCATTCCAATAGATAAACCTTAATCAGTTATGTCCAGTTTTCAACAATCTTGCATCATCATTTTTCCATCCACTTTGTGCAGTGTACCAGTTCCAAAACAGGGCCAGGACACACTACTGCCACCATCGTGCTTTACAGTTTTTTAGCACTGAATGCCTCAACAAAGACAACATTTTGTTGAAAATGCTCTTTCTTTGTCCATGAAATCATCTGCAAACTTCAGGACTGAAGGTGGATTTTGGTTCAGGGGCATCTTTCTTGGACTGCAGCCTCACACTTCTGCTGATGTAAAACTTTCTAGACTGGAGACAGTGACACTGGTTTTTAAACAGCCTCCAGTTCATGGCAGGTCTGTGCTTTGGTAGTTTTAAGATCCAGTTCCTCTGAAATTAGGGGCACAGTTTGGCTACACCTCACAATAACTGTTACTATGCTTTCAACAACTTGTATCTAAACTGGCTAATCATCCTTCTCAAATCTGCACTGGGCACTTTTTATATTGTTCTTAGTTTCACTTTGCATTGATCAGTCCAGTATTAAAACCTTTTAATGTGGCAACAGAGGATCTGCCTGCTGTAGTCAATCATTATCACTAACAGAAGTTTAGAAATGTTGACCTTTGCCTTAAAAGTCATTTTAGAGCTTCCAGCACCACTGAATTAACAATCTAACGAAGTGTATGTTATATTTTAGACCCTGTGTTGGTGTTAGAACCCTCCCAAAAATCGCCAAAATCTTTTTTTTTTATTTCATATTAAAGATGCTGTGTGTTGTACAATCATTCTGCACCAGAAAAGCAACATTTCAAAGAAATCATTGTTATTATTGTTGCAATGACATATCCACAGGGTTGTATGTATGTCAATATCCAACTGGAACTGTATGTTTCAAGCTATTTTAATTGTAATTGTTTTTCATTACTGATAATCAGTGGTTGACAGGAAGGTTTCATGTAAGAATCTTATTGTTGTTGTTATTATCCCTTAAAAGGTATTCGCTGTGATAATGATCTTGTGTCTTGGCTTTGATTTTCAGGCTGCTCTGGCTGGAGGAACTACAATGGTCATAAGTCACGTGTTGCCTGAGAAGAACGAGTCTTTGATGGATGCTTATGAGAAATGCCGTTCTCATGCTGATGCTAAAAGCTGTTGTGATTATGCTCTTCATGTAGCTGTCACCTGGTGGGGCCCCAAGGTACGTTTCTCCTGTTTAAAGCATGTTTGTTAAAAAGAATGCAAACATTGCTTCTTACCCCAAATTCAGTTCAATAGAAAGACCTTTAGTTTTGCAAGTAATGAAAGTTTATAGCCCACTAATAAGCACTGTACAAGCAGTGTGCAACAATGTGCATTATACAACTATGACACAGCATTATGAATGTCTGTAATCTGGATTTTGTCCAGAATTTTGTAGCATGTGTGTGGTGGTGGTGGTGACATCTCAAGTCAGACGATCAAATTAACAGAACACATTTACTTCTCTCATGTATGTCTCATCCTTCATTGTAACACATCTCACGTTTGAGAGTTCACTGCTTTGGATCTTACTGTACAAGTGCCACTGGCAGTATTTGAGGTCATAGACCAAATGTAGACTAAACACTTGTCTGGGTAGTCTCCTATTATGGAGAACATGCTGTGGAAATTGTGGCAGTGTGTTGCTGTATTTAACCGACGTGGTGGCACCCATACATCAATTATGTGCTCTGGAACCATCTGTGTCCCAATGGCAGGTGAGGGCTCAGATGGAGACGCTGGTGAGGGAGAAAGGAGTGAACTCCTTCCAGATGTTCATGGCTTATAAGGATGTGTACATGCTGAGGGACAGCGAGCTATTCCAGGCCCTGCAGTACTGTAAGGATATTGGAGCCATAGCCCGCGTGCATGCTGAGAACGGAGAGCTGGTCGCTGAGGTTGGGATTGATCTATAGCATATTATTTTTTAGGAGATAAATAAAGGCGTAACGATATATTGTAATATTTTTACATAGTACATGTAGAAAATGCCTTCTTGTTACAGAATTATTTTTGACCAATTTTTTTCTACAAGAAGATTGATGCATAAAAACATTAATACAATCTGAGGTTGTTCACAGTGCTCACAACTTACATTTTGTGATTTATTAAATGTCTGATTTGCAAAATTAGATCATTTTAAATGGCAGTAATTTGCAAAAGCCAATGATAATTATTAACGTCTCAGTTATTCTCAGTGTAGTCTGGATATGACACGATCGGTCCTTTTTCTTACATTCAAGGGTGCCAAAGAAGCCTTGGATTTGGGCATCAGTGGACCAGAGGGCATCGAGATCAGCAGGCCTGAAGAGGTAGAGTGTTGCCAACTGAATCTTAATTTGATCTAATGAAGTGTTTCATATCTGATGTAGTATTGTGCCATTGATTATTGATGCCTTTAAGTGTTGGCTGATTATTAGGATACAGTAATATCATTTGTGCTTTTCACACTGACTGAAATTTTCCATTCACAGCTGGAGGCAGAGGCAGTCCACAGAGCAGTCACCATCTCCAATAGAGTGAGTATTGTATTATCATCATCACATGGGATGTAACCAAAGTTGATCCATATTTACGCGTTAGGGCACCGAGTGTCAGCCATTTTCCTCTGTGTCTGAGTGTCTGAGTAGTAAACAGTAACAGTGTTTGAGTCATAAAGTACAGTTTGAATGTGAGTTTGAAGGCACTATAATCTCCCACAATTTACAGGTAATTTATAATAAACATTGTAGTGCACTTCATGAGCTGAATATGGACCCGGAATGCATCTGTGAGTCTTGGTACTAAGTAACGCAGTGGAACAAATGGAGCTGATGACGTTTGCTCATATAGCTGGTAGCTAAACCAGTAATAGTTACAAACCACTGGACACTAAAGTTCTGGTTAATGGGAGGCTTATGTTTGTAAGCAACATAATCAGGGATAATTTCATGAGCACACTGTTTATTTGATCAGTTCCACCTGCCACACAGGAGCACTTTGTAGTCCACCTTTATCTCTGCATACCTTCTTAGCTTCCTTTCACCCACATCTTTAGAGGTCAGGACCTCACAGGACCACCACAGAGCAGGTATTATGTGGTGTTCTGAGCACAGCAGTGACAATGACATGGTGGTGGTGTGTTAGTGTGTGTTGTGCTGGTAGAAGTGGTTCCAGCACAGCAGTGCTGCTGGAGTGTTTAAACACTGTGTCCACTCATTGTCCATTCTGTTAGACACTCCTGTCTAATTGCTCCATCTTGTAGATATAAAGTCAGAGACAGAAGTTCATCAGTTTCTGCACAGTTTGCGTCGGTCATCCTGTAGTCCTTCATCAGTGGTCACAGGACGCTGACCACAGGACATAGTCGGCTGGACTGTTCTCAGGCCAGCAATAACACTGAGGTGTTTAAACACTCCAGCAGCACTGTTGTGTCTGATCCACTCAAACCAGCGCAACACACACTAACAAACCACTACTGTGTCAGTGTCATTGCAGTGCTGAGAATGACCCACCACCCACATAATACCTGCTCCGCGGTGGTTCTATTAATGGTGGACCATTAATGGTCAGAGTGAAAGGAGGCTAACAAAGAGAGAAGCAGGAGGACAACAGTCTGTAATTATAGAGCTAGTGCTCCTGTATGGCCAGTTGTGCTGATAAAATGAACAGTGAGTACAGAAAGAAGGAAACCAATTTCGTTGATTTTCCAGACTTCTCGTATATGTGTTGAATCTTTTTAAAAAAGTTGTTTTAGAGAAAATATGAATCTTATTCATATTAATAATTAATCTTATCTTAAAATCTTAATCTTGCTTTTCAATTATTTTATATATATTTCACAAAAAAAGCAAAATGTTATATTGTGCCCCACACTTACTTACATTTTGACAGATGGACATCATATTTGTAAGTTGGACCATTCCTGGCCTTTTATAGTTTAAAACACACACACACAGACACACACACACACACACACACACACACACACACACACACACACACAATATTCCTTGATCATCCTGATCATAGATATAGTAAGTTATATAAAAGTAATCAGTGTAGCAGTGACTCAGTGTGGATATTGTGTGTTTAATTTATGCTTTTGAAGATTTCTAATAGGTTTGTTACTCCCTGCAGGCCCACTGCCCTATATACCTGGTGAATGTGTCCAGCATGTCAGCAGGAGATGTTCTGGCCTCAGCAAAGATGCAGGGTAAGATGATGACGGTGTCTGTGGCCACTTAAAGAATGTACACCTATAATACTTAAGAAATATAAAGCTGTAATTGCTATTTATGTTTTTGATCTTTAAATACACATTTATATATATGTAATAATCCTTTAATCATGTGATGATAAAACAACTCCTGTTCTTCTTCTAAAAGTGGAATAGATTAAATCTTTAGAATTTATATATTTAACAAAATTCATAGTATACTTCATAGTATACTTGAATAGCCATGAATGAGAATCAATAGGAAATCACACAAAAGCTGTAATTTGTAAGGATTCGTTTGGTTTGCTCAATTAAGGTAATCCAGCTACTTTCCTTTTCTCTTGTGCCTGGTACCAGGTCCTTCAGCCTGACACTAATTGGTTCCTCGTTCTTGGCTGATACATAATATCAATGAAAGTCATTTTTCACAGACATTGATGTTCACAGTATGTAACAATGCATTGCTCTTTTTTATGTAGGTAAAGTAGTTCATGGGGAGACCAGTACTGCCCATGCAGTCATAAATGGCCTTCAGTACTACCACCAGGATTGGGCCCATGCTGCTGCCTACGTCACTGTGCCCCCCCTGAGGCTGGACCCCAACACGCCTAACTTCCTGCTCAGCCTGCTCGGAAAGTAGGTTCTACTTTAGCCTATATATAGTACATAACCTCAGATTGTGACTGCGTTCGTAGAGAAGGCTTTACACATTGTCATCACACCTCTCCCTACTGCCGTAGTGACACTCTGAACGTGGTGACATCTGACCACCGACCTTTCAGCACCAAACAGAAGGCCATGGGTAAAGATGACTTTACAAAGATCCCACACGGAGTGCCTGGGGTACAGGATCGCATGAGTGTCATCTGGGAGAAAGGAGTGGTATGGTTCATGTCTCATGGCGTTTGGATCATGCTGACCTTTTAAACTCACTAATTGTAATGTGCAAACCTTTTTATTACTACTTTACAAACATATTTGGTGGACATTAACTGAGTACTGGTGACATTTTTTTTTTAAATCACAGAGTCATGGAATATGCGGATGTATGATTTTATTGATATTTCAATAAATAAGATTCTCACAATAAACAGCGTATAGCAGGGGTCTCAAACCAGACCCTCAATGGGCCAGTGTGGTTGTACGGTTTCAATCCAGTCAAACGCAACACATGGGATGAGTTGTTTGATCACAAGCAAGTGCAATTAGATGTCACTGCTGGTCATTTAAAATGAAAACCTAGCCAAGCAGGGTTTCTCAACCTGTGGACTTTGAAGCACTGTCTAGTGGTCTGCAGGACTATACTCAGGGGGAGGCAGTAGTCTAAAGGGACTTCTTTAAGTAAAAATCGAGGGAAAAATCGTGTTCAAAAACATAATCATTAATAGAAATGCAAAAATATTAATAATATAATATAAATAATAACATTGCAGAAGTAATGCTGGGCAAATTACACATCATCAGTTTGGGACAATGCAACCCCAGGCATCTGATGCAGACAATTAGCCAACCAGAGATGTAGAGCACTCTTATTAAACAATGAAAGAATGGTGACACTGTTCTTCAGGAAAAGAAAAAAAAACATTATCTGTCCGTATACCATACGAGAGCAGAAGTAGACAGATTGTTGACAGAGAGACTGACCTATAGAGACAGCTTTCAGACAGGAAAAGAAGCTAATCTGATACTAGCAGAGCATCTTTCCTGCTCATTTTTATGAGGTATCTTTGGGACAGATGGTTAAGCTGTTGTTCAGGCCATAATTCTTACATGTTCTTAATTCTTTATTTCTCACTTGAGAAATAAAAGGCAAATCAATTTCACCTAAAATTATGCTTTCAAGTGTAAACACATCCCTGGTGGGCTGCTGTGTGGTGGAAAAGGTTGAGATCCCTGGTCTACAGCTCTTACTTTACTCCTTTCCAAAACTGCACTTTATAATTTTGCCACTTGGTGGCTCTTAATACTTTAAAAGAAACTTTTTCAATTTGCCAGTACAAACCATTTGTACTGAATTTCATACATTTCATTCATGTCTGTGTGTTCATGCACCTCAAACTCCAAGACTTTCTTTAAACACAAAAATGATTTTGTGCTTATAAGATCTACATATCAAATGAAACATTAGATCAAAAAGATTCAAAGTTTTGTGTTCGTGAAAATAACACGGCTAGAAATAGGACTGTCGTCAAGTCAGGATTTATAATAAAAATTCTGGTAATAGAGATACTTACAGTATTCCAAAAATGTCAACCTGTCAGCTTTCATCACTGACAGCAAAGATGAAAAAAAAAGCCATCAAACAGAAGCTCCTTGTGTTTTTTGTCATGTCTTTGTCTTTGTATCAGGTTGGAGGGAAGATGGATGAAAACCGGTTTGTTGCTGTTACAAGCTCTAATGCTGCCAAAATCTACAACCTGTATCCCAGGAAAGGCAGGATCATCCCTGGAGCTGATGCCGATTTGGTGGTCTGGGACCCTGATGCAACCAGGTACATTGTTTAGCTGATCCTGTTTTGATCAGTGCATCTTAAATGAGCTAGCAGTTATTCTTACCTAATGCTGTTGACATTAATTTGGGTATGAAGCACAGATACGTGAAATGTAGAACTACTGTTTAAAAGGTAGCACATGCTGTTCTTAACGTTAGCCTGAAATGTTTTCTTTGGTAGGACCATCTCAGTGACCACACAATGGCAAGGGGGAGATGTGAACTTGTACGAGGGTCTTCGCTGCCATGGTGTGCCCCTGGTCACCATTAGCCGTGGACGTGTGGTCTATGAAAATGGTATCTTCACCTGTGCTGAGGGTTCAGGAAAGTTCTACCCTCTTCGGACCTTCCCAGACTATCTATACAAGAAAATGGTGCAGAGGGAGAAGGTATTGCCAAAACTGATTGTGGATTCTGAGCCCGTTTGGTCAAAAGCATCTTGAAGACCATCCTAACTTGTAGATAGAAGGTTCAGTGTGTTGCTCACTTGACCATTTAGGCGTTATCCTTGTGCAAGATTACAACTTAAATACAATTAAAAAAGTGTATTTAAAGAAAGAGTATTAACATAGTAGAACCATGTGTCCCCTTTTCCCCTCAGTGTCAGGCTCTGAAGGGAGTGGACCGTGCTCCTTACACAGGAGATGTGGCTGCAGTGCAAAACTCGGGAAAGAAGGAGACACCCCCTAGCATTGGTGACCTGGCCCCGCGACCCTGCACCCGCCATGGAGGAATGAGAGACCTGCATGAGTCCAGCTTCAGCTTATCTGGTACTACAACTGTC
This sequence comes from Acestrorhynchus altus, assembly GCA_034509495.1. Lineage (NCBI taxonomy): Eukaryota > Metazoa > Chordata > Actinopteri > Characiformes > Acestrorhynchidae > Acestrorhynchus > Acestrorhynchus altus. The sequence continues at coordinate 15,791,681 of CM067513.1, forward strand.
TCAAATACTAACGATTTGTTCTGACCACTGACTGACAGAAGATTTTAATATTTAGCCTGATCCACTACATGGACAAAAATATTTGGACACCTGCTTGTTCATTTTAACAGTATTCATCCTGCTTTTATTGGAGCCATAGAAACTTACTCTGGAAATCCAGACACTGCCTTGTCAGCTTTTCTTTTATGTTTGAAAGGCAAGCACATGTTTTGTGTGCGCTGCTGCTGACTGACTAATGTCAGTTTATGTGACTTACATGGTAGTGATTGATACAGGATATAGACAGTGTAAGTTGAAGGGTGTAATCCTATGCTAGCTAACAAAATATAGTGTAGCCACATTAAGGCACATTCTTCTCACACATTGTTAAAATAAATGTGCCTTTGCACACTTAACTTTCCCTGGATTTAAAAAGCAGAGACAATCTGCATAAATGTGGATTGGACATTCTTGGTCAGATGATCTTTTTTTGACAGGTGAAATTAAATTTGACATTTTCTGCTTATTATGCTTATTTGTTTTACTTATTTTGACTTGCTGAATTTAACATGTTGGGAGAAACAGCATAATATAAAAATGTCATGAAATAAAAGTTAAATTTTCATTTTCAAGTAAATTATAATTTTGTATTAAAATGTACATCTGTTTTTAAATTGTAAATAAGGATTTTACTTATTTACATGCTAACAAAGTTAACATCAGGGTTGTTCAGACCTTGTAAAACCAATGAATACAGTTGCCTACAGTCATTAAAAAAATAAAATTCTATAAAATTCTACTTATTTTTTTAATAAGTCTGTTTCCTATTGCGATTTTTTTTTTCATTTATTTTCACTTAGAAATTCAACAAAATATGTCATCTGAACTTTTGTATAGTCTTAAAGGATGCATTAATACAAACCATACAATTTACAATGTTTGTGTGTTTTTGACAGGTGTCCAGATTGACGATAACCTCCCAAAACGATCTTCCCAAAGGATTCTGGCTCCTCCTGGTGGTCGATCCAGCGGCATATGGTAACATCAGCTGCTGCTAGTTTTGGACCCACTGAACAACTAAACCTGAAACTAAACACCTAAATATTATTTGGCAACTTCACATCCAACCAAAATGATTTAAACCTAGTCACTACAATTCTAACTAAAACCTAAGTGTTGTTGGTGTGAGGAGGGAAGTAAGGCTGTAATCTGCTGAAAGAAAATGGGGAAACAAGGTATAGAGGATGTATGGAATGTTTGTGAGAGATGTAATTATTGAAATACTGAGACTTTTTTTTTGTTGGTTAATCTGGTTTGGGTGTCGTATGATAGTGGTCCAAGTAACTTAACCTTTCTCCTTATCCTGTCTATTTTAACACTTTATTGATAACGGTGCACTGTGATATGCAACAGTTAAAAGATTTTTAAACAATAATTGGACATTTGGCAGAAATGGATAGATTTTATATTCCCATGGTTAGAGGATGTGTAACTGTGTATAGAGGTTGAAAATCCAGGCCCAGAAAGAAAAATCCGCCCCATGTTCTGACTGCATGGGCTGCTCGACTGTGGCTAGACCAGGATTTTCCACCTCACTTATGTATAATTATTTAACCACATTTTTTAATTGTCTGGGCACATGATTCTGTGTTTACCTCAGTGTTTTATCTCTGGAATTGCACTTATGTACAGCACTACCCTGCCTCTTTATTTGTTAAAGTGTACACCTGTTGTGGTCAAGTAAACTGTTTTCGGAAATGATGACGCTCCTCAGCTAAACGTTCAGTTGCGGCCTCTGTATTGCTTTTGTATTTTATGTTTTAATGGAAAAGTTGGTTGCTTTTTGTTTACCTTACTGTTAACTTGTGGACGATTCGAAGACAGTTTTTAAGGTGATAAAATCTAGTTCTTGCCACTGCAACACTTTTGCCAGAATTTGTGCATATTTATTAATTTACTCCTTTTTAATGGTTCAGTATGGTTTTTGACACTACTTGGTAAGTGGCAACAACTGTGTGTCCCTGTGTGGTAGACTTGTGTTGTGTCACTATTTGAAAGTATTATTGATAGCTAAATCATTCTTACATTTGCTAAGGGTGTTTACGGTCAGTTAGCACAGCTCTGTACCTCCCATAAATGTGAATGAACATGATTGCCATGTTTACAGTGTCACATATCAAAGCCGAGTTTCTTTCACTGCGTATTGATAGTGTAACGACCTGGGATTGCCTAATGCCTGTCTGAGCTCACAGTTACACTGATAATGCCAATGTTGTTCTATTGACAAACTTGCTTGCTTCACAAACACCTGAGCATTGTCTTCAGCTCTTCACATATTTCCTTTGTTTCACAACCTGTTTCAGACTAATAGAAGGGACCTTGGTGTTGAAGTATGCTCCATCAAATGTTCTCATTCCAACTTTCTTCCAGAGAACTGTTCGGTTCTGTATGCAAATAGCCGTCACACTTGATATATCCTTTGTAACCATCAGTGAAAACATGTATTTCTCCCTGTAATGAATGACAAAATAAGCACCGAATAGGGCCAAACAGTGATGGATTAAAACAGACCTTCACTGCAGTGCATGTCTTTTCTTGCTCCACATGCCTCTGTAGTTTAGCTCAAAACATTAGGAGGCCCCATTGTAGAGATGGTGTGAATCACAGTGCAAATGTCCCAGTTTATCACTCCAGCAAAAACAATAGGACATAGGTTTTTATTGGTGCTGAATATTCATGTATGTGTTGTTTGTTTTGTTTCTTTTTGGATTTCAGTACTTTTTCAACCCTATTTTTTAATATAATGTGTGTATGCACTATAATTGTATGTTATGTTCCTCTCATGAGTACAAATAAACCCTGTCCAACCTGGCATTTGATATTTCTGATCATACGGTGAAGTTACAACATTTGTATTGGTGTTCTCTGAAAATACTGTTAAACGTTCATGACATTTTGTACTGGATGATGGAGAATTACATTTACATACATGGCATTTAGTTGAAACTATCATCTAGAGTGACCTACGTGTGAATCATGTTAGACAGGTAGGAGAATGTTCAGAGCCTTGCCCAAAGACAAAAATGGAACACCAGTCTGTCATATCGAGAGCAGCATTACACATCAGCATTACATTACTAATAACTACCAAACTAGTACTGACATTTAGTATTACAAATTATTTTGTAAATGTTGAAAATGGGTAAAAGCATCTGTATGAATGAATGAAGGTACACACAAGCACCTTTCTAGATACCCAAAGATGTTTTACAATCACACTCAGCACACACCAGTGAGAAGCGCCAGAGTATTGTACTGGAAATGACCATCCACCTGGAGGGGGGTGTACAAAGGACACGGTGCCAATATATATCTTTTTTACCCTAAAATATGATACATTCTTTTATAATTAGCTGTCTGTGGCAATACAACAGCACATAACACAGCACAGTCTGCCTTTTAAGACTGAAAAGAACATGGAATTATTCCTGACTCTTACCAATTAGTGTTGCTGTCCCATCTGGTTCTTCTCCGGTGGTGGTTTTAGGAATGGGTAGTATGGTTAGTGGCCCAACACTGCACAGGGAGCCCACACAAAAACACCAACTATAGGAAAGCAAATCGCCATGTCAATTAAACAGCAACTATCAACAGCAAACAGAGGTTATATGAGGCTTTATCTCTGCATAACTAACATGATGATGAATGGGATTACACAGAGCTCACCAAAACACCCCACCAACCACACCAATATCTAATATTCCTTTCGAATGAACTACATACAAATCAGAAAGACAACTCAAATCATTACAGGGACACTCTGATGCTGCAGAATCATCATGTTGCAGCGAGAAAAAGAATGGCATGTTTAAACCACCAGTGTCAGCACTAAACCAGATGCAGTTGAAAGATCCAGCACTTCTGGGCAGCCATGGGTGTGTTTATGAGCAGGATTTAAAGGCTACACATGGAACTGGTTTGATATAGATCCACCTGGGCAAATGAGATTTATTCAGGATCTCCTGAAGCTTTGGAACATTTACCTACCAGCAACAATCAAATGTGCCTTTCAGACTGGCTACCACTAAACATGCCACTGCCTCACTGGAACTTGCCACTCAACTTGTCACTGGGTGGCTGGCACCTACCACTCAATCTACCACTAATATTATATATTAGAGTTCTGGCAAACGGTGAGGTAAATTAGGAAGATAGGAACTTACTCTTGAAGGGCTCTCTTGAAGCACTAGTATGCTTACAGCCCTGTGAGAAAGCCATAGATGTACTTTGAACAATTGTTGGGCGAAGTTGTCCCCAAACTCCAATCACACCTGCCATTCTGACTTGCTGCCACTTACTGACTGGTACCTGCCCCTCAACTTGTCACTAGTTGGCTGGCACTTACTACTCAACTTGTCGCTCGGTGGCTGCCACCTATCACTCAACTTCTCACTGGGTGGCTGGCACCTACTACTCAACATCTCACTGTTTGTCTGGTACCTGCCACTCAACATCTAACTGTGTGGCTGGCATCTGCCACTCAACTTCTCACTGGGTGCCTGGCACCTACCACTCAACATCTCACTGTGTATCTTATACCTGCTACACAACATCTCACTGTGCAGTTGGCACCTGCCACTCAACTTCTCACCGGGTGCCTGGCACCTACCACTCAACATCTCACTGTGTGTCTTGTACCTGCTACTCATCATCTCACTGTGCGGTTGGCACCTGCCACTCAACTTCTCACTGGGTGGCTGGCACGTACCTCTGGATGTCTTGCAGTTACCGCTGACTGACTAGCACCTGACTCTCAATTGTCACTAGGTGGCTGGCACCTACCATTCAAGCTGCCACTAAATGTCTTACAGCTGCCACTAAATGTCTTACAGCTGCCACTCAAGCTGCCACTGGCTGGCTGGCACCTGTATCTCATCTTGTAGTATTTCTTTTTACATGTCATCAGTGTTAGCAAATGTCTACATATACTGTATGCACATCTAAATCTCTGCATGCATGGTAGGCTGGTTCGGGCAGATATTTTAAGTAGATGTATTTGGTGAAAAGTGGGTGAGGAATGGGTGAGTTCTGACAGTGGTAGTTGTAAAGTGGTTAAATTGTAATTAGTTGCACGCACTGCTTGATTAACCGATATGTGAGACATCCTATGTAAGCATGGTATAAGACAAAAAAGAGTGTTTCTCAGACCTGGCCTAGGAGGCACCCCTGCCGTGAAAGCATCATTGGGGCACAGGTGCCCAGCTTGAAAAAGGGGAACAAAGAGGAGAAACATGATAAAGGTATGTTGTTATTGTGTCATTATGAGTATAAAATGAAGCATGCAATAAATAGATCAAAGCTATATTTCTATGTTAAGCTATTACAAATAGTATATTTTTAATTTTGTTTTTGTAGCTCATATGGCACTGATTAGAATTCCACGTTTTCATCATAATAGTATGTATTACCACCTACAATACTGCTATGGGTAACTTTTGTGACTTTTCCAGAGAGCATAATAAAAATGATAGGTAGTGCTTAATCTGATGTGCTTAAAGTAAGGTTGGTCATGTCCACAATACAAGCTACAACTCTTTTGGTTTGGTTGCTTTTGGTTGGTATTCCATTAAAAATCCTTTAAATACAGCTGAACAATCTGGCTCATGACCAACTTTTGCTGGTAGCTGGTTTCAGATGGATTAAACTGGAGTTTAAGGGTTATGATTTTTGAAAATTGTCCAGATGAAAATATACCCTATACTGCTAAACATACCCTATACTGCTAAACTACATGGTTTACCAGCTCTTGACCAGCATAATGTATGTATTTTATTATGTAATTTGATTGGTCATGCTGACCACCAAGACCAAGCAGGTCGATCAGCCTGACCATCAAGACCAGTCGATGTGCTTGGTCTTGATGGTCAGGCTGGTCGACCTGCTTGGTCTTGTTGTTCAGGCTGGTCGACCAGCCTGGTCTTGGTGGTCAGGCTGGTCCACCTGCTTGGTCAGGTTGATCATGCATGTAGATCAGCTAAAGCATCTAAAGAAAGCATAACATATGCTGATCAAGACCTAAGCTGGTCAAGCAGCTTAAGCAGTTGGCAGTGTGTTTGTTATTCAGCAGCAATGTGAGAACAAGACAGGTTTCATAGTCTTAACATCACAACCAGCTAAAGCTTGTGCAGCTGACTGTGTTTATTAAAGGCCTTTTACACCCAAATAAAGCATTCAGCTCAGCAGACAGCCGGCCTGTAAATAACCGGATAACTAAGCCCTTATTACAGCGTGGGTGTAAGCGAGGGCGCCGCCTGCAGGCCGTCAGCAGCAGCGCGCTGCTGTGAGGATCAGGGGCGGGGCGAGGCACTGTGTGGGCGGGGCGACACCGAGCACTGCACCGCAGCAGCAGCATCTGCTAAGCGTGGAGCTAGTCGCGTGAATCTGACAGGACGCGGTCCGGCTGTGTTGAGGAACCTCCGCGGAAGACGAAGCCGTAAGTACGGAGAGGAGCGCAGGCGCAGGCGGTCCGCTTCGCCGGCTGTGTGGCGGCTGTGCTCCGGGCTCGGGCCTTTGTGAGTGTTTACTGTGAAGCGCTCCGCTGACAGGCTGGCCGAGGCCTCCCGCAGCGCCTGCCTCATTACTGAGGCAGCAGGACTCTGACTCCTATTCACACCTGCGTTCCAAATACGGGCCTTGTAAAGTGTCCCAGACAACAATGAGGCTGAGCTGACTTTACTGTTACCTCCAATAAACCTCCCGAACTGCTCGACCCGAGGGTCTCTCTCTCCTCCACCTCCTCTCCTCCTCTTCTCCTCTCCGCCTCCTCATCCTCTCCTGCTCTCCTCTCCTCTCCTCCTGTTCTCCACCTGCTCATCCTCTCCTCTTCTTCTCTTCTCCTCTCCCCCTCTTCTCTCCTCTCCTCTCCTCTCTTCTCCTCTTTTTCTCTCATCTCTTCTCTTTTCTTCTCTCTTCTCTTCTCTTCTCTTCTCTTCTCTTATCTTCTCATTTCCTTTATTCTCTTCTAATCTCCTTTATTCTCTTCTCCTTTCTTCACTGCTCTTCTCTTCTCTGTTCTTCTCTCCTCTCCTGGCACTTTCTTCTGTAGGCGGTATTGGTTTTGTTTGGGTTTAAGGTGTTAGATGAGAGATTTGGATGAGGCTGCACTGCTAAATCAGAAGTGCAGACCCCCAGCAGGTAGGGGGGCTTTACATAAACTCAGTCTACAGGTGAGAAATAATCAACACCAGAGTATCCTGAGTACACAGAACGATCAGAAAATATCAGAGTGAAGTGTACACCTTGATACCTACCTGTATGATAGACTGACTGACTGTCTGTCTGTCTATCTGTCTGATATAGATAGATAACTGATGGAGTGACAGGCAGACTGACTGACAGATAGATTGACTGACAGACTGACAGATGGGCTGATAGATAGATAGATAGATAGATAGATAGATAGATAGATAGATAGATTGATTGACAATCTATCTGTCAGTCAGTCACTCACATAGGCACTCAGATACATAGATATATAGACTGACAGGTAGTCATAGAGATAGATAAATAGACAGTCAGACAAGCAGTCAGATAGATAAACAGATGGTAGAGAGACATACTGTTTTGTAGTCAGATAGATAGATAGATGGGTAGACAGACAAGTATATATATAGATAGATAGATAGATAGATAGATGGGTAGACAGACAAGTAGATATATAGATAGATATATAGATAGATAGATAGATAGATAGATAGATGGGTAGACAGACAGACAGACAGGTAGTGTACCCTGGAGCTACACGGTGATTTATTATAGTGTAATGAAATAGTAATTAATAATACATAGAACATTTATATTTTTGGGAAACACAATTCTCAGTACTTTCTAAAAAGACATTTTTAACCCCAAAAGCAAATTTAATTGCACTAGGCCTGGGCGATATATCTGTATTTACATCTATATCAAAATATAAACAGAGTGAGCACCTCCTCTTCTCTGCTCCACCCTACCCCTACTTCTGTTCTCACCAATGACTGTATAAAAGATGGATGGCCCTTCCTTTCTGAAAAGTGAAGGCACCACAGGTCTAGCACCTCTGCTGTCTGGCTGCAGGATGATGCTTAGCTCCACCCATTCCGATTAATTTCAGTGGAAAACCTGCCCATATTCAGTCTGATTTTTCTCCTCTATACTGAATTTCCATCCACACTTTCCAATTCCAATAGTTACGTTTCCCTGTGTTAATATTGGGAATATTTTCCCCTCCAGGAGTAATTTTTCTTACAGTTACTCAGCTTTATTCATAAAAGGCATAGAAAGGCTGGGTTAGGAATGAAGTGATTGACAACCTCTGTGACCAGAGACGATATGATTTGAGAGGGCAGTTCCAGGCTTCAGCGTTAAGCGGGTGCTTCTAACCAGTTGAAGTGGTGAGTTTGTCTCGGCTTCTCGTCTGTACAGCACAGACTCTAGTTGCAAATTTGACAATATAGAGGACGATTTTGGCTTCATTTTTATTGAACATAAGGAAATGGAACCACATCATTCATCTTTAATATACAGTCATTGGTTCTCACACTGAGACCATGGAGGGGGCATGAAACAGTGCTCCTTCATGAAGACGGCTATGTGTGAGTCAAGAAGAAATGAAAATTTCAGTATGTTTAAATATAGTACAAAAGACATAAAAAGGATTTCATGGAGCATCCAAATTTTTCACATTGTATTTTTCACATCATGTATCGTATTGTATATCATATACCGCCATTCAAAATATATTGGCATGTGATTCTTTTGTCCATATCGCCCAGCCCTACCACACACATTACCAAGAACTGTATGTAGTCAGCGGGCTTGATGGACCAGATGTGTGCTTGATGGCTTCTTTGAGGCACAGAATAAACTCTGTCTAATCTGGAAGGATTAACTTCCTAGGACTGAAAGTTAAAGAAATGTGATTGCTTTTTCTGTTGCTTCCCCCTCTGTGGTGACACCCTGGCCACTGCTTTAGATGACGAAGGAGAAAGTAGCCTGTATAACCAGGTTTTCAGAGTCAAAGCGGTGATTTGCTGCAGCACTGCACCATTTCATGTCAATTCAGATTCAGTTTTACATTTAATGTTAAGCAATTGTAACACTCAACTGTGCAGTGCTGCAGCACAACCATCTTTACATCACTGGTTAAAAACACTGTTTACAGTTCTCAGATGTCATGTTTTTTGTTTTATTAGCCTACATATTTCTCTCTACACCCTTTGTCCCATACAGGGAATGGCAGTGAATGTATACTCCACGTCTGTAACCAACGAGAACCTAAGTCGACATGATATGTTGGCATGGGTTAATGACTCTCTACAGCTCAGCTACACCAAAATAGAGCAGTTATGTTCAGGTAGGTCCATCGTAATCTCCAAAAAGACTTACTTTACCCAAATTCACTTTTGTAGTTTTAATTCCAGGACTCTGGAATTCTGAGTGTTCCATGAATGCCAGGAAAAGCTGTGTTGTTCAGGAGACTGGAATGTCAGACATTTCTTGAGAAATATGAGAAATAACAAATTATACATAAGCTTCATTGACATTTCTTACTACAAGCAGCCTTGTAAAACTTGCCTTTATAGTAACTCATATTGTTGTGTTTGTTGACATATAGGTGCAGCATATTGTCAGTTCATGGACATGCTATTCCCAGGATGTATTTTTCTAAAGAAGGTGAAGTTTCAGGCAAAGTTGGAGCATGAGTATATACACAACTTTAAAGTTCTTCAGGCAGCGTTCAAGAGGATGAGCGTTGATAAAGTTAGTCTGTTTGTCATTTTTTTATATTGTCATTGAAAAATAATTACTCTATGTTTTTCTATTTTAATTTCTAAACCTTTAGTATAGCTTGCATTAAAGCATATATATATATATAAGTGTGGCATTATAAAAGTACTGAATTTTGTCCTAACATGAACCCTCTGTTGCACTTGCCTCAATTTTATTGTTACATCACTGATACAGTCATGCTGAGTTTGTGAGCTGTTCAGATGCCTTTTGTTCATTGACATATTTCTAAAGATATTCTATTTATTAAATCAAATCGAGTAATTTCCATAAATCTTTTAGTAGACAGTATGGGTAACATTGTCCGTAATGCGAGTGAACTATAATTATAAGATTGATAACCGCTTTAATAGAGGATATTTTATGGCAATTCTTCATAGAAGAACTGAGAATTTCCTGTCCTTTGTCCACCATTTAAGGTCCGTTACATTCATTTGCTCGTATAATCGTATTAAACTCTTTGTTTGTAATAAATAGGGTAATGCTGTTGATCCTTTCAGCATGATTAATTTTCCCCCAATTCTCTCCTCATAAATCAGATAATCCCAGTGGAAAAGCTTGTAAAGGGGAAGTTCCAGGACAACTTTGAATTCGTCCAGTGGTTCAAGAAATTCTTTGATGCCAACTACGATGGCAAAGAGTATGATCCACTTCAGGCTAGACAGGGTCAAGACATCGCTCCTCCCCCGAATCCAGGTGAACACTTTTCCCACAAACCCAAGAGAACTGGTCCAGGTAACCCCCATCATTCTACTGCACTTCTGCTGCATCCATTGCTGAGCTTTTACTGGTCAATTGCTCTGCAAGCAGCTGGTTTGTGCACGGTCTTCTGAATGATCGCTCCATGCTCAAGCTTCCATAATAGTGAAACAATGAATATTCACATGAAATTGCATCTTGTGGTGTAATTCAGCTCAGTGCCATTGAGAAAATCTCTGAAACAAAAAATTTTATTTCCTAATTAAGTAATGAACATGAAAAATTGACTTTGGGAAGCTATTCTGCAGAGGTGCTTGATTGTAAAATTAGAAATAATGTAGGTAATATTGATTACTCATGTTAAAAGTAACCTGCAAATTAACAACTGCTGATGAGTGATTCTTCATGGGATGTCATTGGGCTGGATTGAGAATGTACCTACAATTCAGTCTCGTATAACATCTTTTCATGACGTGGCTTTGGTTAAGTCCTGAAAAAATTAACACGACAGTTTCTGATATCTTGAGAATAACCAAAGTTACGGCAGTGACCAAGTGCCCATGCAACAGCTTGAGCCAAAAAGCTTTAACACCAGATTTAGCCTAGGTCATTAATGTACATGTTCTTCAATAGTGCAACATCAGCTTATTGCATGAAATATTTTTTTTCATGATATCAGAAGCTCAGTTTGTTCTGTGTCTAAACATTGAAGTTGTTCCAATTTCAGGGCCTCAGAGAACATCACCGACAGTACCCAAGAACATGCCCACGCCACAGAGGGTGACGACGACCATCAGGAAGAACCCCAGCCTGGCACGGAATGGGGGTGGAGACGCCGAGATCATGGAGCTTAATCAACAGGTAGAGTCCCTGGGAGGGTAAGGAAGTCTTACTCTACCTTGCAATTATTCACATGGGTGATGTGCAGTGCTTTAATTTTGTTTGTTTTTTTGTTTTAATCATGCTTGTTTTTGTTTAGTTGCATCTATCAGCAAGTTCTGCTGTCTATATGCTGTATTTGAACGGACAAACGAACTTCAGGATAATTGTTTTGATGTCCTCATTAAAGATCTAGAGCAGTTTAGGAGAAAAAAAATCTGTTACAATGCTCTGACCTATTTTTATTGACCTATTTCCTTCTGAAGAGATCTGCACAAGTGGTAACATACACTGTTCCCTTTACTTTTCTTCTGTGAAGTTAATGGAACTGAAGTTGACTGTAGACGGACTGGAGAAGGAAAGAGATTTCTACTTCAGCAAACTCCGAGATATTGAGTTGATCTGCCAGGAACACGAGAGTGAGAACAATCCCATCCTCACAAGGATAATTGACATTCTTTATGCCACAGAGGTACACATGGTTTTTCCTCATCTCATTGCATGTTACAGTGCAATATATACAGCACTTCATTTTCTGCACATTTTATTATGTTACAGCCTGGATTCAATTTATTTTTCTCCACAATGACAAAGTGAGGAATGTTTTTTGAAGTCTTTGATAATTTATTAAAAATAAAACACAAAATTATAACATTCACACAGCCATTTTCAGGACACTCAAAATTAAACTCAGGTGTTTCTTGTTTCCACTGATCATCCTTCAGATGTTCCTACAGCTTGATTGGACACCTGTTGTAAATTCAGTTGATTGGACATGGTGTGTAAAGGCACACACCTCTTTATATAAGGTCCCATAGTAGACAGTGCACTTGAGAGCACAAACCAAGCCATGAAGGAATTGTCTCTAGATCTTCAGGACAGGATTTAAGGGTAGAGATATAAATCACATAGTGGTCTGCATCATCCCTAAATGGAAGACGTTTGGGACCATCAGGACTCTTCTTAGAACTGGCCGCCCGGACAAACTGAGTGATCGTGATTGAAGTGCCTTAGTTAGGGAGGTGACAACCATTTTTGCAGCACTCGACCAATCAGTCCTGTATGGTAGAGTGGCCAGACAGGAGCCACTCCTCAGTAAAAGGCATGACGGCTTGTCTAGTGTTTGCCAAAAGGCATCAAAAGAACTTTCAGAAACAAAAAGACTGAATGCCAGAAACAAAAAGACTGAATTTTTGGACTGAATGCCAAGCATCATGTCGGAAGGAAACCAGGCACTGTTGATCACCTAGCCATTACCATTCCTACAGTAAAGCATGGTGGTGGCAGCATCATGCTTTGGGGATGTGTTTCTGCAGCAGGAACTGGGAGAATAGTCTGGTTGAGGGAAAGATGACTGCAGGGATGTACAAAGATATCCTTGATGATAACCTGCTGTATAGTGCTGTGGACCTCAAACTGGGATGAAGATTTACCTTCCAACAGAACAACAACCCTAAGCACACAGTCAGGATAACAGTGACTTTAGGACAATGTTGTGAAGGTCCCAGATTTGAACTCGATTGCACATCTCTGGACATACTGTATATAAAAATGGCTGTGCCCAGACGCTCCCCATCCAAGCTGATGGATCTTGAGAGGGAAACTTCCCAAAAACAGGTGTGCCAAGCTTGTAGCATCATACTCAAAAAGACTTGACGCTGTAGTTACTTATGTTATCCTTATGATGTGAATGTAAGGATGTGAATACTTATGTACATGTTATATTGTGTTTTATTTTTAATACATTTACAAAGATTTCAAACAAACTTTTCTCACTTGTGTTTAGAATTGTGAGGAATGAATTTAATTCATTTTGGAATAAGGCTGTAATATAATAAAATGTGTACAAACGTTCTGAATACTATACTACACTGGAGACTATTAGTGCATCTAAAAAATGTGAATATCATGGGAAAACTATTGTTTTGTTCAAAATTTAATTAAAAAAGGTAAACTTGTATTTTATATTCATTATATTGAAGGTGACTTTTTCATGCCTTTTTAATATAATTATATTTTTATATTAGAATTATATTAAATTATATTGAATATATAATTATTGTAATAATTTTATTTTTTGGATTTCAGATTTTCTTGAATTATACTGAACAAAAGTAACAATGAAAAAGGTTTAGCTGGGTTTTGAATGAAATATGATATATATAAACATGAATCAACTTCTAGTTTTGATGTATACCACTTTGTGGATGAGTAGATTTTGTCTGATAATGGCTGAATAACTGAAGGCAAACGCTAAGTACATGCATTTCTGTGGAAATGTCCAAAATGAAAAATAATGCAAACGCATTGAATCATCTGAGAACATAAGATATGAATCTTTATATCTAATGTGTATCTGTGCAGTTGCTGTTTTATATAAAATAAGTCCAAATAATGCAAATATTTGCATTTCACTAATGCTTATATGTAGAGATGCGTGTGAAAATGTGCTGAGAAAATGATTGCCATCGTACAGATGTTTATATTTAACCAATAATTTACAAGAAGCAGAATATTTAGATGATGATGGAATAAAATGTCTGCTTTTTATATTTTAATACGTGTAACCCTACAGAAATAACATTATGTCAGCAGATATGGATATTTATTATTTACTGATAAACAAAAAGGTGTAACTGTTATATTGATACTTTTCAGTACTGGTATTATGGCTGATTAGGATCAATAATCAGTGGAATCAGTGATCAGTATTTTTAGCATGTATATAATCAGTAGTGTTGGTAAATTCCCTTCATTGTTTATGCTCTTGAGCAGTTAAAGCTAGAACCAGTTAATTAAATGTATTGGGTTGTTTTTTATTTTAGAAATCATTTTGATGAAAATCATTGTCAAAAAATAGTTGCACCTAGAAGGAATCAATTGACTGCAAAGCACAACTCCAGTGATATCTTCAGTGATGAGTCTTGTTTTGTCTTGGTGGTGACGACCAGCGAATGTGTGGAGGCACCATGGTCAGTGCCAAGATAAACAACGGTTTGTTGTGACGTCACACACCCTGAGGCCTAAGGTGGGGTGCAATTTTATACGAGGCCAGATCACTTTTGGTCTTCATTACAGGCACTTTGTCATCCCAGCATTATGTTAATGAGGTCCTGCAACCAGTGGGCCTAACTTTTCAGTTGGCGCTTTTCCAACAGGACAACAATTGTCCACATACTGCTGCCATCTGAAGAGCTTGCCTTGAAGACACAGATACTATGCCATGGCCAGTCGCATTGCCAGACCTAAAATGTGTGGGATGCTTCTGGATACACTATCAACACAGAATTTGAGTCAGAATATTCAAGCTGCATGGGATGAATTATCGCACACAAAATTAGGCAACTGCAACTTCATTCTGAGATGTGGGAATGTGGAATATTGTATTATACCCAACACCGCACTGAGAAGCTCAATAAATATTACATGGGTCAGTTTAAATTCCTTCTTGGTGCAAGTATGTGTGCAACTATTTTTGAAGATGATTGTATTACCACTTTAATGTGTAAAGGCTGCAAAGTCTTAGGGAGGGTTGTAGTGTGGGGGTGGGTGAGGGTACCACTAGGATTCTCCACTAGGATACCAACTCTTAAGATACTTTTATTATGTTTTATTTAATTTAATCTTATTTAATTATTTAAAAGTTTAATTATTGAACAGTAAGGTTATTGTATCCGCCAAAAGATTTCAATATCAGTTGATTCTAATCAAAGTCGTTCCAGATTCTAGATTTTATAAATGTGTATATTGGTTTCAGCAGATATGGATAACATGCTAAAACACACTTCCCAGTTAAACAGTTTTTTGGTCATTTTTAGCTGGCCTAAGAAAAATCATTTTTTAAACTTTTGCACAGTACTGCGTTAAAGAGCATAAAATAAATGAATTTTGAGAATTTCTGATTTGCTGTAATAAGTAGCTTTTTACTTTACATCACACAGGAAGGATTTGCAGCTCCAGAAGATGACGACATAGATGAGCAGGCCCACTTGGACCAGGACGAATACTGAGTGCTACACCCACCCTCCTTTCCTTCCCATGCCCTGCTCTCCTGCCCCTGCCCCATATCCTTTTCTCCACTTTGAACTACTCCTCCCATTGCACGCTGTTGATATCTCCTCCATTACCTCTGTATCTATGGATGCCCCATATGTACTATGTATCTGTTTGTCTTCTCCTACTACAGTTCATGCACTACATCTCAAAGGCTCATTACCACCTCCCTGCCCCCCTGAGAATAGCAACAACTGTAATATATCCTCTCTGCCTCAGCATGTTTCACATTACGACATGGAGAATGAACACAAACAAGGCATCGGAGACTAAGGGTAGCACAATGGAATTAAAGTAGAACACATAATGGGAAGACAGCAGTTTTGAAGGTGATAAAGAAAGGTTTTTGCATGGATCGCAGTTATTTGCCTTAGGTCTCCAGCATAATTCGTCTTGGCCCTGTACAGTCTCCATTCAGCTTTTAAAGTAGAGTATTGGTTTCTCATTCTTTCATGCGGTCTCCTTTCTTTCACCTCAGAACATCTAGCTTATTTGGTTCAGGCGTAGCGACTAATGCTTAGTCAATGGTTGTGAATAGTGAACTACACTGAAAAAATACAGTTCTTCTAGACATGTTTTGGTAGTCCACAAACTTTTATATCTATAAGAAGGTCAATCTTCAAAATGTTACTGACAGGTCAGCACAAATATGGTGTACTTTATCAATACAGATATTGTATATTTGGATTTGCTGTGATACAGATGGTACTTGGGCCTTTTTGGGGGAAAAAAGCAATGGCAGGAATTATTAAAAAATAATGTGAGGGGCATTTAAAGTGAGAAGAAGAAAAAAGAAAATGAAGAACCAGTTTGTAAGAATGGCACAAGTCACTCTCTTACCATATGGTTAGTTCCTGCATATCTTTTGGGAGCATGTGAATGTTATACATTGATAGTGAATGAGTGCTATATTTGCATTTTATTTAATAGAGGTTCATTTAAGCTTGATTGATTGTAGCTCATATTTCAGTTCCTCTCACATAGATTCAAAAATTGAAATCTACTGGTGGAATGAAGAAATGGTATTTGATACTAATCAGTCAGACTGGCGACACTACTACTGATTGAATGCTATTTAAAATTGAAGTTTTGCTGCTAATTTTAACAATTTTCCTTTTAAAAGTTTCCTTTTAATATTTATTTTATTCTGCTATTGAATAGCATGGGCTATGTTTTGTCATTGTGATTAAACATGAAGTGAAGGGATGTTAAAAAGGCCCAGATGTGATGGAAAAAGAAGGGTGGCTCTCCGAAGCATTGTGCTGCCTTTACAGTCTTTTACACCCATCTGCATAGAGACTCTCTCACTCTCATACTTCTTTTGTCTCAATTAAAGAAGAAACATGGCCATAATAGTGTTTGCATAAATTGTTTTGCGTTTTATTGAGTAAATAAACAGTTGTAAAAAAATCTCCAATGTCTGGTTTTGTTACACCAGGGGTGCACAATTCCAATCCTGGACCATGTCATTATTTTACACTGTCCCTTACCACTTTTTACATTAAACTTGACAGTTTCTGTCCCTTAAAGAGAGACACATGTAAATGATATGCTTTCTGATTGGCTGCCTAGTTGCACTCCTGCAGACCTTCAGCTCATATAGGTGGATTTAAATTAGTGTAGTTAAAATCAGAGGATATTGTTTGCCATGTAAAATCCTCATCTCTCCAAAAAAGCTGCTTCACAGGAGTAAAACTTTACAATGGACGTAAATATAAAAATGTTTCATTACAACTTTCAAGCATTTCTATTGGTTCATTGATCAGGATGTTTACATGCAGTGTTCATGGCAACATTATAATTGTAAAAAAACAGCAAAAATTGAGATACAAGGTACAGAGTATTGGGACCTCATTTATTGTTTCTCCTGAAATCAAGGGTATGAAATGAATTTATCCTGCTGTTGTTGGAGTAACCATTTTTCAAGGGATTTCTACTAGATTTTGGACCATTGCTGTGAGGATTTTATTGCATTTATTGAGAAGAGTGTTAATTCGGACAGGATGCTGGATGACAAAACCCTGCCACTGCTCCTCAGCTCAATGGTGGAGCTCTTTATAGTCTTGGAGTCATCCCTACCCTGAATATTTTAGAACTTTCCCTGCTCCCACGACACCTGATTCAAGTAATAAGCCCTTCAGAGGTGCAGTTGGGTGTTAATGGGCAGAGTTGTCTCCAGGACCAGGATTGACAAACATTGCTCTAACCCATGCCTGGCATTAAGCATGGTGCCAATAGGTTTATGTTTATCTGCTCCAGAGGCCTGTTCTATTTGCAGGACTTCTTTAAAGGGACTAGCCTTGTTTACAGATGTGTCAGCAAGAGTGTAAACTTAAAATAGCTGAATGAATTCAGTTTTTTGCATCCAAAGACTTTTTGCAGTTCAGTTTCCATAACTGGAGAAACATGGACTGGGCCCTGAACTTTAAAACTAATGTGAAAAATCTGTTTTTCAAAAATTGCTTTGCTCTGCTTTCTGCTCGCACAGAAGAGTTGCGTAAGAGTAATGTGTAATATGAGTGATTTTATGTGCTGTACTAGTATTATACTCAACAATAAATAACATTTGACTCACAACAATCAGTGTTTAGTTGAGGTGTCTGAATTTAACTCTTAATGTTGTTGTTTTTTTCCTCCCTCAGTGTTCTTTCTCAAAACTTGACCCAAAATCTCAAACACTGTAAGACTCTGGCACTAGATGTTAACCATTTAGCTCCACCACCATCAGAAGGTGTTGTTCCACAGTGTCGCTACTTCCATCAAGTTCTAGGATCTGTTTGCAGGTCAGTTTCCACAAATGGAGAAATGTGGACTGGGCCCTGAACTTTCCATCTCAGGTTAGGTTGATAGTGACTGTGATGCAGAGTTGGAGGTATTCAGTGCATGTTCACCATCTCATCAAACAAAACACCAGTGATCACAGTTTTCCACCACAGACTCCAGGAAACAAAAACCAGCTAGTTTTGAATATCTTAAATAGAAGGTATCTGTTTAAAACTTCATTTCTGCACTGACATAAATGACCACCTTTTCAGTCTGTCAGCATCCAGGTAATTACAGCCACACAAGAGCTGCAGCTTCAGGACTGCAGTTACAGCAGTCTGTCGATAGGTGGTGCTGTGCGCCCACACACTTCCCACACATGGAGCTGTCTGAAAGTGCACTGTTGTGCTCAGGGAGACCAGTATAAGGCCCAGTGTTGAGGTGTGGGTGTTTGGACGTCTGATTGGTCCGTTAGACAACCTGAACGATGAATTCGGTTTAAAGAGCAGACGTTCAGTCACTCAGTCCTTTACGGAACAGAACGAAGGGGATGTTATTAAACGACCAAAAACAACCTGTACATGTTTGTCTACATGTAGTTCTTAATAGATTGGGTTTGTTTAACACAGTTTACCTAAAGAGCACATATTAATATTAATAATGTTGAGAATAATAATAATAATAATAATAATAATAATAATAATAATAATAATAATAAATAAAAGAATACATAAAATAACAATAAATTAATTAATAACTAAATTAACATAAATAATAATAATAATAATAATACATGATTAACAACAGCAATAAAATTAAATAAATAATAAATTATTGACGACGACAAAAAACAAAAACATAATAATAATATTAATAATAATAATAATAATAATAATAATAATAATAATAATAATAATAATGAGAAACCTGCTCACAGAAGAGTGGTGTAACAGAGAATCGTAATGTGTGATGTGAGTGCTGGTGTTTATTATATCGGTAATAGGTGATGTCTGACCCCAGCAGTCGTTAGAGGGAGCAGGTCCCAGCTGCGTTACTTGGCTACAGCTTTTCTCGGCGTTTCGGGACAAACTTCAGCCTCGAAACTTTCAGCAGAATCATTTCCACTAAACACCTCCCAGGTTTCGTGATGTTCAGTTGGTGCCTGTGCTGAGCAGCAGTTCGTAGTTCAGGCGGCTGAACGGGTTGTTTGTAAAGTAGTCTTCAGTAAACACTGGGTTTGATGGTGTTTAACCCCCAGACTGTAGCTCGACTCACAGAGTTTACTTCAGGAGTCCGAGTTCAACTCTTAATGTGTGTTCTGTTGCTCCCTCAGTGATCCTCCGCTAAACATGACCCACAATCTCCACCACCGTAAGACTGTGGCTGTAGCTGCTGGCCGGTTTGCTCCACCACCATCAGAAGGTGTTGTTCTGCAGAGGCGCCGCTTCCATCATGCTCTGGGGTGTGTACATGACTGGGGTTTTACCTCTAAACTCAATCAGAAGGATGTGATTTCACACTGGTCTACATTTTGTAGAAGAGGCAGCACTGAAGGGGCACACCATCCAGTGTCAGATGAGATGATTAACACTGAAGATGGTAAGAGTTTGTGGTTCCAGATGCTTCACCAGTGTCAGTGATGGTGTAACAGACCACGGTTTAAGGTATCTGACTGATATAAGACTGACTTTTAAGGAATCAAAAACAAATAAATAAAGTTAAGGAAAATGGCTGGAAATGCAATTTGCATTGTATTTGGTCCATTTGGGATTTATTTTCCATCCATTACACATCGGTGCCCAGTTTCCCATTTATTTATCCCAGTAAATCAGGACATGGCTCGAAGTTGTGTGAAAGGGGCTTACACTGGATTACACTGAATTTCCAGACAAAGGTAAAAGATCAATTATAGCCGTTTTACGTATGAACTCCAGAATAACATGAAACAAAGTTATGTGAAAGGGCCTTATCAGTATTTTCCCACATAACTAGCCAGTCAATAACAGAATTTCTGATTAAATATCACAATGCTTAAGCAAAGCTCTGAGAATCATTAAAAGAAACCAAACAAAGACATGGACTTGTTCTGGTTTAAATACTTTATACAATGATTGTTTTTATTGTGACAGTTCTGTCATTGAACATTTTTATGGATTTTATTTTTTTTCTTTAGAATTTGGGGACACTAGCTCTACTAGCTCACTAGGACAACCTTATATTTGGAATGATTCACTTTTTAATTGTTTTGCTCAGTAGTGTTTCACGTAAATGTTTCTATGATGAATATTTTTAAAGGTGCAGTTGTTAACCACAGGAGCACCAGCTCAGAGGAACAGATATACTGTACTGATGCACAGGATCAGATCAGACCACCTCGAAAGTATCGCATGAGAAATAAGGTACTAGTAAACATAAAGTTGAACTCATATTCACATTTCAGAAAACACTGGATTCATTGTTATTTCTATTTCTATATATGTATTACAGTTTGGAGACATTGTCCCAATCAAACGCAAGCAAAAGTCAAAATCACCCATCTTGAGGTTCCCTTCTTTGAAGTGGGAAGTTGTGGAAGGATATAACAGTGTTACCCTCAACATCAGAAGTCTCAGACTTGGAGCGCAGATTATGAATTTCAGAGGAACAGCCACTGTGAGCAAGTCTTATTTCTGCTATAGTGATTACGCTTGAAGTCTGGTTTCTGTTTGGTTATTAAGATTCATGTCGGTATGCTTTAATTATTAATAATGAGCTTAATTATGTGTGCATGTATGTGTGTTTCTGTTCCAGTTTTCAGTGGATTACATTGAAATTCCAGACAAAGGTAAAAGATCAATTATAGCCGTTTTACATATGAACTCTAGGATTTCCAATTATATCACAATTTTAAGCTGAGTTAAGTTCTGAGAATCTTTAATAGAAAAAAAAATTAAATGCATGCTTGCAACTTAGGGCTGCATCAAAAACTGACTTTGTGATATTTTGTTCTGTGATCTGAATTGTTTTGAAATTCTGATTCACTGTGCATGCTGTGTACAACAGAATGATTCATACATTCATTAGTTCTCAGTAGAGAACTTTTGACAGTCATCGGTCAGCTGAGCTTGGCTGTAGTCCTAACTGCTCATACACTCCACCAAACTGTTGCAGTCAGCGAGTGAGCGGTCATAGTGCCAAATGCACAACCATTGTTGTTGCTACATCTCCTATTAAATTGTTTTTCTTGTTATATTGTTTATTGTATTGTATACTAAACACATTTTTACATGAAGGAGTGGTTTGAAGATTCTTACAATGATGAAACTTGTGTAGTCTCATTCTATTATTCAGGTTTCAGGCTATTTAATATCATTTACCCAATGGCTTTGGAAGCTCTCTAACCTTTTGTTATTCTTTATTTCAAAAGCTCGACTTATGGCATCTGAGTTGGTCTGCTGTGAATGGCGTGAAGAGCAAAAACTGCCATCTTTGTTTCTGCAGACGACTACTGCCCAATGTCTTTCTATAGGAGACCTTAACCTTGGTATGACCAAAACACAGGCAGTTCTTGCAAATTCTAGAGTCAAAACGAGTATCTCAATATTGCAGGCCTTTTCAAATAAGGCTTTTGATTTTACTTTGTTAAGGGTTTACCAGAAATATAGCATTGTATAAACTACACTATCTGTGATTGGCAAAGGTTACATTTTCCTCTGTATCACGTCTTTTTTAACTGCTGCTAAAAAAGTCAATAAACGGATGCATCAGTGATTGATTGAGAGGGACTGCCCACGCACACAGTGAGATCGATTATACTATCTGGGATTCTCAACCATGGACAGCTGTTTTATTACTAGAAATCGAACATGCAATCTCCTGCTGATGGGGATGGTACTTTGATGTTTGGAATTCAGCTAATTTAAGTTGCACCCATTGCTGACACAGGTGTGCAAATGCACACACGGCTTGTGTACTTGCTGGTACATTACTGAATGCAATGACATCTTGACAACTGTGCTCCAAAAACTGCTCCTTCCCTTGATTTTAGACAGTTACTTAAACAAAAGCAGGTTAAACTCTTAACCTCAAGCTCAATACAAACATTGTATTTTTGCTGAGGTGTATGTACAACACACTTACACCAGGGGTAGACGGCCTGGTTCTGGAGTGCCAGGCCCCTGCACCGTTTAAGCACACCTGAGTCAACTTGCCTGTTAATTGACAGCTTTAGAAGGTCTGTTAGAGCAGGGAAATCAGTAAACTGTACAGGAAGCTGGCACTCAAGCACAAGGGTTGCCTACTCCTGGCATACTCCTACAGACTGTTGTGGAGTATTTGCACACTGGCTGAATGGAAGTGAACCCCTGCAGCTACACTCCCAAAAGAATGAGTCTGTTATAAGAAAGGGACCAACTCTGCATTAAGCTCTGCAGTTTTGAAATAAGCACATATGGATGTGATGTTTTTGTTTTGACATGCATTTGCCAAAGTATGTATCGTGTTTTACATTTAAATTTAAATTAAGGAGCTCTCTCACTGTAGCTCGCTCTCTCTGTGGTATTTTCCTGTCTCAGGTCCAAAAGAAAAATACACTATCATCTTTGAGAGTGAGCCATCAGTGCTGGAAAAAACAATCCTGCAAGCGATCTTTGCAGAGATTAGCAGACGTAATAACTGGAGTAACTTTCCAGCTATTCTGACATTTGATGATGACAGATTAATGGCATATAATCAGCCTCACAAAATGGAGGTAGGTTGCAGGGGTAGTTTAAAGAGTTTTTCCTTTTATTTCACAGTAAAATCATTTCATCTATTGAGTTTTATCACGCTTTAGTGTCCTTTTCTGAAATCCTTTAATTACAGGATGTTCTGCTATTGAATCAGGTGGATGAAATTCCTTTGAGCCCTGAAGATACCATCTCAAGTAGACATATGGAGAAAAGAGTAAGAAGTAAATTAGTAAAAAGCGAAATAAATTATTTAAAAGATTGAAAAGTAATTTAGTAATTACTTAGTATAAAGTAATTTATAATTTATTGTTTCTTTTTGTTTCTCTGTTTGTTTTGTGTCTGGGGTTCAGATCAATAGATTCTTATCCACCAGTACACAGAGTGAGATGACAACACTCAGCCTTTCAGACAGTGATGATGATAATGAAGATGATGATGACTTGATGGGCTGCCCTTCTTCAAAAACTGCAAAGTCTGTAGATTTGAGTTAATATTGTCATTTGTGTTGTGTTGCTGATCTTGTTAGTAGAGGGAAATTGTTGTTTTCCAGACTGGTTGTGTATCCACCTCCTCCAGCCAAAGGGGGATTTACCATTACAGAGGAAGACCTTAGTTGCCTTGATGAAGGAGAATTCTTGAATGATGTTATAGTGGATTTCTATTTGAAGTGGGTGTCATCTGTACTCTAGACCTTCCTGCGCATAGTAATACACATCAAAATAGTTTATCTTGTGTTTCAAAATGTTTGTATCTCAGATATTTCATCTGTGAGAAGTTGGAGAAGGAGGATGCCAATAGGTGTCATGTTTTCAGCTCCTTCTTCTACAAGAGTCTCACTCAGGAAGTCCATTTGGACTCCACAGGTTTATCGTGAGTATGGAACCTTAACTTGATTAGAAATCCTCAAGGCTTTCTACTCATTATCTGGACGTCTGTTTCACTCTTAATAGTGTCCAGGAGAAGAGGCATAACCGAGTGAAAACGTGGACCAGGCATTTGGATCTTTTTGAGAAGGATTTCATTTTCGTCCCAATTAACCAGTCGTGAGTTCAGTACTTCAGTTTTTTTTTTTTTTTTTTTTTTTTCAGTTCTAGCTACCGTGCACTCATACCTCTCATACTGTCTATGGACATCACATTTTCACATAGCTTGTTAAGTGTCATATGGGAGATGAAATGGTCTGTTCTGTTTCATCATCAATGAAGGTAGAGTCACAGATGCTGCAAAACACTAAGCACTTGGTTGCACACTAGGCTTAGAATGACCAGTTCAATTTATTAGCATACAAGGAATGAGTGTGAAAATGGTTGTAGATAAAAACATACATTTGCAGTTTACATGAGTGCCAAGAACCTGCATGAGAGTGTAGCTGTTTCATAAGGGTGGGGCCCCATTCCACTGTGCAGCAAACATATAGACAGAGTAACTGTGCACTATGATTTGCTGAAAATATAGTTTTCACTTAAATTAGCTACAGAGACCCTGTTCGGTGCTTCACATTTAAAATAAAAACAACAACAAACTGTGTTATTTGACCAAAAGAGCTCAAGCCTATCTTTAGTCTAAACCAGCACCTAGCTTACAAATGTACTTTTGACAACATATAATATGGCTCAGACATGGTTGTTAGGAAGATGGGTCTGTAGGACATAGACTCAGAAGCCCTGCTCAACTTCAAATAGTTCTTGCCCCACCACATCTCATCCGCCTTATGTAATTATGCCCTTCATTAGTTGGATGAGGTGTGGAGTTGCAAGGACGAGGGTCCTTGGGAGAACATGTGCTCTAATCGTCACATCAGTGACCACTGAGTTAATTGCTACTGTCAGCATAAACACTCATTTTTCTCCTCAGGGCTCACTGGTACTTGGCTGTCATCTGCTTTGCAGGCCACGTTTCACCATGCTCCACCATGGATTCTTTTGAGAATGAGGAGTGTGTGGAGTACACTCCCAGCCCCTCTCATCCTAATCCCATGTCGCTCTTTTACAAAAATGGTTTGCCCTTTTTTTTTTTATAATTCAATACAGACTGAAAAAGCATTTATTATAACCTTTCGGAAAATGAGAGAGAGCGGGAGGGCTGTGTAAAAACAGAACCTTGTAATTCTCATAATTTATTGTTGCAAAGATACCTCAAGAAGCTGTTGCTCTTTGCTGCCTAGTCTTTATATAAAATGTTCAATTTTACAGTTAAGCTGAATAAAGGATTCTGCTTTGACTCGGATGATGAAATTCAGGTAATCTATTTTTGGCTATATATATATATATGAACAGGTACTTTATTGTCTGTAGTTTATTAATAGTAGAATTTATTTTTTTTTTCTAGTATGAAAATGGCATCAGCAGCAATATTGCCTTCAATATTGCTTCAAAACAGTAAGTATATTGGTGATGTTGATCATTTAAAATTGAAGGTGTCTTATCAGGGAGGTCTGCAGGGACATGAACCTGAAGGCCAAATTGATACTATGAAAATTTAGAACCAAACCAGTATTTCCAAACACAGCTATTGGCCATTATGTTGGATATTTATGTGCTATAAAAAAATACTACTTGGAAAAGAACCTGTCCTAAAATGTCATGATTTGGCACAAATCTGTTTCAGATTGCAGACCTCTATGGCATATCACTGTTTCATTTATGTGCAGTCAAAAAAAACATTTGACAGTTACCTTGATCACTGTTCTGTCCTGTTTGTAGACCTTGTATTCTCATTATGGACTCACTCAGCTGCCGTTCCAAACCAACAGTGGTGAAGATATTACAAGAGTAAGTTCCTTCTTCTGCTGTAGCTGCTAACTTTTACAGGCGTGTTTACTGAAATTGTGTGGAATCTCTGCTTTTGTGTCTTTCTGTGTTTTTGTGCCTGATCATGAATTAAAGATACTTGGAGATGGAATGGTGGGTGAAAAGGGGCTCCAGGCGGAGTTTTGCCAAGGGGGCCATGAATGGATGGAGTCTACAGGTCCCACAGCAGGACAATCACTCAGATTGTGGGGTTTACCTTCTACAGTATGTAGAGAGCTTCATTATGGTGAGTATTAAATGCATTAATCAACTCTATCTCAACAGATTTTTCTATGCAAGATAAATATTTTAAAATGAGCGTCACTAAATATTTTATTTGGTTTAACATGCCATTAATGCTTAAATTTTAGTTGATGGGAGTGTGTTTCCTGTTTTCCAGAATCCACCACAAATTTTACATCCTGCAGTGGATTTGAGTGAGTGGTTTCCTCAGAAGCTTGTGAAGAAAAAGCGGCAGAAAATCCAAAAGCTCATTTTTAGACTTCACCGGCAGCAACAACTTGATTTAGGAGACTGAATGCCCTCTGCAGGTTCTTTACTGTTAACACAGCATTCAACCAATTTCATTTTATTAAAAAAGAAACAAATGAACAAACAAAAAGATATGCACTATGACTTAATTTTTTTTGTTTATTAATTTTTGATGAGAAACAACTGTTGTTGGTATCATTTAAGTTATCAATAAATTAAACTAATCATGCCCTTACATTTTTTATCTGTTTTTTTTTTCTTGAACTTTGCAAGAACACCTTGGAGATAATGGGACAAAATGGAACATGCACTAACTGAGACTGGCTTTAATCAATTATTAGTCCAGGCCTCTGAATTGCCCATCTGTTCTGTAAGTAGATCAACATATGGAATGTGCTGTAACTTGAGCTTAATGCTTCAGTCAGGAATAGCAGTCAGTACAGCAGGAATGGAGGTTTTTGGGGAAATTGTGCCAGATCACATGCTTCTTTTTGTTGTGGTTGGGTACAAAATTACGAGTGGTTAATACTAGTCCTCAACTGCATGTCAACCATTTGACATCTGCTGTGAGATGATGAATTATAAATGCCACTGAAATCTTGTGTAACTGCCTAGAAAGTACTTGAAGATAAAGATGTATACACACAAAATGTATGTGTAAAATACCTTTTTAATTAAAATAGTACATACTGATAATCTTACTTAATGCAAAAACCTTGTATCTCCAAAATGACGTTTTTGGAGTGGCACAGGAACATTTTTTGGCTGATTGAATCGACACTATAACGTTCTAACATTTTCACAGCAAGTGTTGTTAAGCATCATCTTTTTTTCTGATTATTTGATGGTGTATAAACCAGCAGTGAGTAAGCCTCATGTCCTCACACAACACACCATCAGCTGTCCATAAGGTGCAATAAGAACTGAGGTGGTTCCAAGTCTGGCTATATAACAAAAGTGCCTGCTACAAATGCTTGTACAGCCCGCAATTAAAATCAAGCTACAATGTAAACATTTTGTTGACAATTTTGGCCATCCCACCTTTGCTCAGAAACCTGATCCACCTGAAAACAGAGGCCTGCATCAGGTGTCCTAATTAGATTTACAGAGTTGGCTTTCAGTAGGGTGTAGGGTTTCTTCTTCAGGAATACTTCTAAAAGTTTTAAATTGCATGCCTTTTAAAAATGAATGGACCTCACATTTGCATTGGTGGCTCACAAATACACAAAAGCAAAGAAAGAGAACAGTTTCTTCTGTCCTTTTTATTCAGTGGGTCAAGACATGAATAAAGTCCCTTAAAGCTTGTCGTAGTGGATCAGGACGCGTCCTGGTGTCTGGAGTGATGTATGGAGGTGTGGTCGCCTGCAGACACGGTCAGTAGATGACCTGGTGGACTGGTTGCCTGCAGACACGGTCAGTAGATGTTCTGGTGGACTGGTAGCAGCAGACACGGTCAGTAGATAACTTGGTGGACTGGTAGTCTGCAGACACGGTCAGTAGATGATTTGGTGGACTGGTCTACTCTGTGATCGCTGACGTCACCGGCGCGTCTCCGCGCTCCAGTCCAAAGCCGGAGAGCCTGGGCAGAGCCGCGGTCCTCTGATCGGGACATACGAGCTTTCAGCGCTGAAAAGAGCACATCCGCGGAGCGACTGCTGAAGGACGTACTTGCACAGTGAGTAGCTCCCGTTTAAACGCTGTTCTCGGAGCCCAGCGGCGGAGAGAATCCGGGTCTCGAAAGTAGAGATCCGCTCCGGGATTTGGCTCCGGCCGCGGATGTGTGTGGTGAAGCCGCAGAACCGCCGCGCAGGCGGTCGGAACTAAATCCCGGAGCGGAGGTATAGTTTGCGGACCCGGATTCTCTGTAAGTCTGTAACTGCGCTCTGTTACTCATATAGCAGCTTCAGAGCGCAGCAGCGCAGCCTGCGCTGACCTGGCCTTTCGGTCGAGCTGTGAACGCGTTTAGACACTTTAAAGAAAGACCGGATATTAAAGCGTTGGTTTAGGAAAACTGGTTTGAGGAAACTGCCTCCAAATCCTGACTCCTGACTGGATCTGACTCCAGGCGAGCGGAAAATCACTGGAACAGCAGTACTTACACAAGACGTCCGCGAGACGTTGGTCTCTGAGGTCGGACGTACGTTGAATTTGAGTTGGAAATGAATGTGTGGTTGATGCCAGAGCCCAACTTTGTTTGACCTGGTTGGTCAAAGTCAGATATCAGTCTGTTTACAGCAACATTGGACAGACGTTGACATTTGGTTGGAGGTCAGAATCAGATATGGACCAAAGACAGCAACATTAGACAGATGTTGTCATTTGGTTTGTCATAGTACTGCCCGCACTGCCCTCTCTCATCTGGACAAAACAACACATGAGAGTGCCGTTCGTAGGCTACAGTATTCAACACCATCCTTCCCCTGAGGCTCAACATGAAGCTCCAGGATCTCAGTCTGAACAGCTCTCTGTGCAGCTTGATCCTAAACTTCCTAATGGGCTGTCAGTAGGGGCAGAAACACATCCTCCTCAGGGTTGTGTGCTCAGCCCACTCCTGTACTACCTCTAAACCCATGACTGCACAGCCAGACACATCTCCAACATCACTTTTAAATTTGCTGATGACACAACAATCATAGGCCTGATCTCCATCAACAACGAGCATACAGAGAGAACCTCTCTTTAAATGTCAGCAAGACCAAGGAGCTGATGGTGGACTTCAGGAAGCAGTTGAGAGCACTCCCCCATCTCTATAAATGGGACCACTGTGAAGAGGGTCAACAGCATCAAGTTTACACGTGTTTACATCTCTGAAGAGCTCACATGGTCAGAACACCACGCGGGTGGTGCATGAGGCACAATAGCAGGCTGAAGAGCTTTTGGTCTGAATCCCTGCATTCTAAAGATGTTCTACACCTGCACAGTGGAGAGCATCCCAATGGACTGCACCATCACCTGGTATGGGAACTGCACTGCTCTGGAGAGAAAAAATCTGCAGAGGGAGGTGCGCACCACCCAGCACATCACTGGGGTTCAGCTCCCGAACATTCTGTATTTATACACCAGCCGCTGTCTGAGGAAGACCAGGAGGATGATGAAGACTCTGCCCACCCAAACCATTTCCTGTTTTCAAAGCTGCCCAGTGGTAGGAGGTACATAAACATTAGGACCAGAACCAGTCAGTTCCGAGACAGCTTCTTCCTTCAGGCCACCAGGCTGCTAAACAGTAGCCCAGTCTTCTGGTCCAGAGCTAGTCACAACCCATCTCACCTGCCTCATCACACCTTCACACCACAACTCTTTCTGCACCTGCACTACCGGTCAGTTAAATGATACTCACCAAAAACCCTCCTACTGCACCAACCAAAGTCTTTCTTCCATTGCATCCACCAAAGACTGTATCCCACTGCTTTCTCACACTACAGCTACATCAAATTCTATACAGAGTGCAGTCCAGTTTCTATAAACCCAGATCTTCTACAGTGCAATAATGTGTGCATAATGTAGGTATAGTGTTAGTTAATGTGTAAATACTATATTTATATTGCATATAGGTACATTTTATCTTTCTTCTTATTTTTATTTTCTTCTCCTTTGTTTTTTTATATACATTTTATTACTACTGACCGATTAACTCCTGTATAGTGACAATAAAACTTGATTTAATGGTCAAATTTGGTCGGTCAAAGTCAGATATTGACGAAAAACAGCAACTTTGGACATTGAAATTTGGTCAGTCAGACAGTTGGCGACCAAAAACAGCAGATGTTATACGCTTATTATAATAATAATACATTTTATTTAAAGCGCTTTTCTTGACACTCAAGGACACTGTACAAAATAGGAAAGCAAAGTAAACAAGAAGACACAAATATATAAACAAGACAGAAATGTACATAAAATTCAACAGGTCTAAGAATAGGCCATTTTAAACAAGTGAGTTTTAAGACTGGATTTGGAAAGAGGAAGAGAATCAATATTACGGATGTCAGGTGGGAGGGAGTTCCAGAGTTTGGGAGCATATTGGACTAATTCTAGAGCATTTCTATTGGTCTTTTCATCAAGAATTTTTTCTATGTGTATAGAGCAGCTATAGGGTTCAAATCATGGAGAAAAATAAAAACAAAGATACATGGTTTTCACAGCAGCGATATGTAAATGATTGTACTATTAAAGTGAAGTGATATGTTTATTCCAAAAAACTGTACAATTGAACACCGTCTGTGTGTGTGTGCCCTGACGTAACCGCTGCTCCCAAAACCTCCTAACAGCTTGGTGAGAATGGCCTAGAAGTTGGGCTGTTTGTTGAAATTACCCTCCTGCTTCTCTGAGTCCAGTTATGCTATTGTTTTATACCATGTGACATTGCCCTGACACTAAATTTTGGTTACCTGACAAACCTTATTTTCTGGTTGATTGTAGGACATCCATTGATGTTGGTGGCAAAATAATGTTGTGAGATATTGTGTTAATAGTCTGGTACTAGTTGATTGCTCACTAAACTGACTGCATTTGTAGGCATTTCACCATGGACATTGTGGTGGTGTGTGTACAATATAGTTCTTAAACTACACCCAATTCTGTAGCTCTGTTTTGACCTAACAGGCCTGGTGTTTTTGTCACAATTTATCCATGACAGTTGGTAATGTTTGACTCTGTCACTGAGGCTGTTTACTTGGACCTAGTTGAAGCATACATTGGTGCTAAAAGCTGAAAGTGGACTCCACATCCTGTTAGTGAAGTCTAAATATCACAATGCATTTCCCATCTCTCCGGGCTGCGCAGGGAACAGGAAATAAGGGAAGACTGTGTGGGTGGGTGGGTGTAGAGCATGAGGCTTTATATGTGTTCCAGGAAACTCCCTCCTGCACTTTGACCTCCGTCTCCATGGTTAACCGTGTTACTGTCTCCATCGTTGGACACTCAGGTTTTTTTCCAGTTCCTGATGGTGGCGAGCCTTTGTTCATGAACTGGACACTGGTGGACATCTCACCTCAGTTTGGATTAAGAGATGCTTAAAGGGATTTATTTGCTTAAGCATAAGTAACCCATATGTGACTCCATGGGTCACAACACAAAGCCAGTGTGAGCTGTTGGATGTGACTTAGGCTGTTTAGTGACAGGTTCTTGAGTTTAGATTGTAGGGCTGGTTGATGTTGATGGCTGAACATTATATTTTCCAGATATATCAGGGCAACAGATAATCAACATATACATACGAATTAAATACATTTTTTGTAGGAAATCAGTGTTGCATGTGTTGACTACATCATGTAATATGAGCCTGGCAAGTTAAGTAATTCTAATTGAGTTTAATTATTTTAGTGCTTGTTTATACAGACATCCCTCCAACTCTTCTTCTCCATCTCAAAATTGAGGGCAGGCAGGAACAACAAACTCCCGTTAGTTCATATTAGTTCAAGGTAAAATCTTACCATATGACATACATAATAAAATAAAAAGAACACTTTAACACCAAGCATTTTTTATTCTTACTGTACTGAAAAATGTCATAAGGAGTTGTGAATGTTATGAATCGGAACACCCCTAATCAACAGTATGCTACCATTCACAATATATTTAGGCCGTTATATCATTGCTCCACACGTCCTGGAATATGAATCCTTGTCCCCCTTCATCTCTGTCTAAATTGTGTGATACAGTAGAGGTGTTATTTCACATACTCATTTTGTAGCAGTTTGTACAAATGGTTACAGTGAGACAATGAAGCATCAGTTAGTATCCAGTGTCAGAACTAATCCAGTTATCATTTTTGCTGAAGTGTTCTGAAAGTACTGAAAATGTTACACTTGGTCATGATTTGGGTATTTTTATTACTGCTTCAGGAGATGAAGGCTTGAAACATACTTCATGTAAGGATGCAAACGCAGATGCTTTGAGCTACGTTGGGATTCTTGCATAGTTGCATTCCGAAATGTCAATATGTATTTCATAATGCAACACAAGAACAAGTTGTATTCTGAGCCTTTTCCAGTCAACTGTCACGGTGGACCAGTTTAATTTAACAATTTGTTCTCTATTGCTCCCCCTGAGTACTGAATGTTTTTGCAGTCAACAGTAACATCACAACACACTTTCAGTTTGTATAGCATCACTGTGTGCTTTCAGAACAATGCCATTTACATTTGTATTGTTTTGTGCATCCTTTTGTGCACCTGTGTGTTACGTTGCTCATTAAAATGAATTGTTGCTCAATACCCTTGGTTAGGGTTTTGTGGTCTCCTCATATCAGTCTCTTTCAGTATAAAAAGTGAGCACAAAACTTCTTTAACACTTGCTTTTTCAGGATTGAAGATGGACCTTAATGTATGATTGTGTGGAACAAACAAAACGACAAATTATTTTCAGATCATTCCGAGAGAATTGTTATATTGCAACTCATGTAAATAGGCCTTGGAGTGTGCCACCCACTGCCAACCAGTAGGCCTACTTAACTGTGCCATTCTGAAGACCTGGATAAATCCCAGAAGCTGTGGCTTTCACCACTACAGCACTCAGGTCCACTCTTTCGATCACAGTTCTTGGAGAGGAGCTGAGAATAGGGGGTAGAGCAGAGCGAGGGAGCAGAAAAAGGTTTTCTGAAAGTAAACAATATCGCCTCCGCCCAATGAAAAGCACTCTGTTTATATCCTGATATCGCTATAAATAACGATATATCACCCAGCCCTAGAATAGTCGGAATGATATTTTATTGTTGCTGTGATTACCTGGATAGATGTGTGGAAAATGATGAAATGATGAAACGGGCCCAGTGTCAGACAATTTTCCTGTTTAAATGCGAAATCCAGGAACACTAGTCTCTGTGATGCAACATGGATCAGTCTTAGCTTGAGACCAAGACAGAACATTACATAAGACTTTCAACCATGACTAAGCATGCATGGGACCTGTGTCTGGCTTCTGGTGGAAGGGTAATCCTCTTTCGTTGGATGCTAGGTGAACTTTGAACCTGTCTTGTCTGAGAGATCTTTCAAACACCCGCTTACATGTAGGGTTAATCCCAGAGCCCACGTGTAATTGGCTAGCTCATTGAGTGATCACGCCTGATATTCTATGTGCAGTCTAGCACAGGATTGTGAGTATTGTCCCTTAACTAGCTTAAAACTATTGCAATTACCTTGACTGAATACAGAGATGCTACCACTGTTAGTGGCCTGTCCTGTCCAACATATTGCAGCTGTCATTTTTAGTTTTCTTCATTGTTGGAACCCTGGAACTGCTCTGTACATAATGTAAAGTATGTAAATTAATTTTAAATTCACTTCATTTAAAGTTCATTTTTGCCTTCTGTTCTGTAAAACATTTTGTAGATATGTGTGTTTCATTGGACACCACAGATATATAAGCCTCAGTATGACTGTCCAGTACAAATCATTTATTCTTATGTTTTGTAGGACATGGTTCACGTTTATCATTTTTAATTCATTATTATTATTTTTAAATTTACCCAGTTGTTACCAATTTTCTTTTAGAACTGCCTGAGTCAAACAATGCCTATAATCCTAGGAGCATGAAGGCTAGCACATACTTTCTTTGAGACCTTTAAAGCACAACTGCATCACTAACTTGAGCAGCTCAACACATTTTCTGTCAGATAACAGATGTCCACTTGGCTAGCATTACACTAAGTGATACCCATAGAGAGAATAAGGCCATGTATGCCTCTTAAACTCCTGACTTCACACAGGTTAACAATATTCACAACATCCCAGTGCTAAGACAATTCTGTACAATGTACACCATATTTAAAGGCATGTTTGACTTCGCAGTCAGGGTTACAGGTTTAAACAGCAAAACCAGGCCTTAAAGGCCATTCTGTCCCATAAAAATACAGCGCTTTAGGATTGCATGTTGATGTTACATTGGTATTGTTTGTTTTCACATGAACATAAAGCTTCTTTAGTAAAGTACACTGTCATCAGGCACTGTCAACATGCAATATTGGATTGGTGTCGTACATCCAGGGTTGGGATGGTTACTATATAATTATATTCAGGTACAGGAACAGATTTCCTGTTAAAAATATAATCATAAAAGGTTCAAAGTTTCAAATCAAAGTTTATTTTTATAGCGTTTTTTACAATAAATTAATTGTCACAAAGCAACTTTACAGAAATCCAGGTCCAAGACACTATATTAAAATAACATAATCTGTTTGATTAGGCCTCTAATGTTGAACGTCTGTTGACCCCTCCCATCTTAAATATAGATTCTGATTGGTTATGCCTCCGAGTTTGACTTTGTTGTCTTCCAGCTGAAGTAGAGGTTCTAATTGAGTATGATGTTAATCACAGCTGGACTGGTAATCTGGCACACTGGACATTTCCCTCAGGGGCTTGTGATGTTTGATTTTTTTTCTTCTAAGATATCGGTGCACAATTTAGAGGGCGTGGCCCATTTGTCCATGTTCAATGTTGGACTGAACCAATCAGGATATTTTATGTACCCCTTTTTTGCTGCGCTGTCCCTGTAATTCCCACTAATTTCAGTGTTGAGTGTGTGCGTTAAAGGAGCACATGGAGAAGCCAAGATGAAGGAAATGGGCTGTGGAGAAGTTTGTGCAAAGAGATGGAAGGATATCACTGTAGATGCTGCAAATGTGTTAAAATCACAGAGACATTCACTGGAGTCCTCCTCGTCCTCAGCAACAGCAGGTTAATGGTGAACAGAGCAGCAGCAACCTAGGGACAGAGTAAGCAAGAAAGTGTAGAACAACAGGTCACCATGTAGTAAAGTTAGGATAATACAGGGTGATGGAGGTAATGTTCACTCTATTACATGAGAATCATGAGCAATGTTAATATGTCACTATTAATTGGTATTTGCATACTTTCCAAACCCTGGTAGCCAAGGTTGAGGAGTGTTGGGTGAACAGCAGGTGTTCATTTTAGGCTCCATTATAGCATTTTAGAAATTTAGATTAAAGGTGTAGAAAGCCTGCAAAGTTTGAATTGGTAGCAAAACCCTCTAAGCTGTGGTAAAATATGTTTTAAAAAACATTCAAACAAGTGAAATAACAGCTTTACAGATGTTAAAACTGATTTATGATGAGTAAATCAGCAATTTAAGCATTTCTAAAGTAAAGGTTAAAAAAGTGTAAAGGTATTATTAACAAAAGATTTGCCCACATAGAATAAGAGTAAGATGGTGAACTTTACATGAGTTCATAAAGCAGCCCAGTTTTAATTGTGCTGCTACATCAGGGAAATTCAGAAAATACATGTTAAAGATGATTTCAATAAAAAGGATAAACAAATCAATTGAGCTACAGAGCAGAAAAAAGTGGTGGAGTGAACAATAAGTAATGCCAAACTTCTGATAATTAGGATTTTGTAGATACATTATGGTTGAAACAGAATATACCTAAGAATATACCTAAGAATATACCTAAGGATATAGAACTATGTGTTGAGTAAATATACTTATTTGCTTTCCACAATGTTTTTTGATAAATGTCTATAGTAATGATTACTTTTATAATAAGTTGTTTATTTTATATGATGCTTTTATTATTTATTTGGTTGTAAGCATGCAGTGGCAGTAGACTAGCCTACTTTTCCTATCCTGCGCTGTTAGGATGCAAGCATTTTTAAATCATTATTCAAAGCAACATGCTCTCCCTCTTCAGGATATCCTGTTCTTCTCTAGGATCTTCTGGTGTACACGCTTGTTCATAGGATTGACAGGGTTTGTGAGTGTTTTTTCCAGTCAAGTGAGCTCTCCACCAAGTCAATAAATACAATATATACACCTCACCACAGTAATTGGGGTTTGGGATAACAGTAAAATACTTTCCTTTGTGTAACACATACAGGACGTGAATTAATAGTTGGCTGTGCTCTGCTAATTTTGAGGGGCCAGTCTAAGCCAAAAATACCAGGGCTGATTTTTTGTTCCAGTCCAGCCTTGCCCTTAATCCAGCTGTTTCCCAGCCTAAAATGAAACAGAAACTCTGATTGGTTATGCCTCAGAGTCTGACTGTTGTCCTGCATCCAGCTGAAATAGAGATTTCGATTGATTCTTCTGTCGAGTTTCACTCTGTCCCTGTATGGGCCTATGGCAGCACAGTGCTCATCATAGGGAACACCTACTGTAATGTAATCCTGGCTAGTAATCACTCTATTTTTAAAATGAACCTGTAATCTAGTTACTTCTGAAACTGTCACAAATTAAAGTTACTGCTTTTTTTGTATCCTGATTACGTAATGCCATTACATGTATTCTGTTACAATACAAGCTTTCAAACACTGTGCGTTTAGCCAGTCTGCCAGACCCTTTTGCTGAAGTAACTTTTTATGGTGTTTCATTCCAAACCTTTTTTTTTTTTCTGAATTGTGCAAAGACCCAAGCGAGGCTCAGGCACTGGGCACAGAAACCATTCATACTGAGAAGACAATGAGGTTATTTAGCAAGCTGGGTGAAGTGGTGCTTGAAAAATTGATAATTGCACCATGAGAATCTCTAAGCACTTGGCCAAAGCTTGCAGTGCCAAAAATGGATGTGGACCAAGGGTAGAGTTGCTCTCAATTGAATTGCGAGCATTGATCAACCTGGCATTAGTTGCACACCACACATCTGGGACAGGGAGCATCTCACTCCTGTTCCTAATGGATTATTACTGCAGGGGATTGTTTGTCCTGTTAATTGTGTTCTCAGCATCTAGTTTCCAGCAATAATGACTCATAATTGTGCAGTCTGTAGTGCAACAACAGAGTTTGCGACACAGTCTTTGTATGTCCAAACCTGGGTGACTCTGTTGTTGTACAAGAACGTTCTGCCAACCTAGCTGAGTATTATTTTATTACTTGCATTTTTAGTCCTCATTTGACTGTTTTGGTTTTATTACAGCAGTATGCTTGGATGGATAAAGATTTCTTTGTGTGTGTGTTTACCACACCCATCCTAACATTTTACACACCGCACAAACATTCCCATTTACTTTCTTCCTACTCTGTGGTTTGTAGAGGTACTTTGGAACTGTGGTGTGCAATGGATGATGGGAAGCCTGTGTGGGCGCCCCACCCGACTGATGGGTTCCAACTGGGCATGATAGTGGACATTGGGGCTGATTCCCTCACTATTGAACTGCTCAATCACAGGGGAAAGGTGAGTCACCATGCAAGATGCTACAGAATTGCTGTATCAGATTTCACTGACTCTTTCTCTTCATACATGTTTAACAGTATGGCATGTGACAGGCAGGACACAAATGGTCAAAAATTACTCTTGTTACTGTTAGTAAGTAAAAGTTGATCTGATTTCCAAAATGAACCTTTTGATTACCCTGAATAGCCAGTGCTTAGTGAAACCTCATTTGACACTTATTCAGTTCTTATTTGGGAGTTTTTCACCCATTCCTTCTTTAAAGGGCTTCTATTTCTATGAGATTCTTTGGCCATCAGGCATCTTCCAAGGTCTAATGACAGATTTTTGATCAACACAAGCCCAAGCGTTATTAATTTACCTAACCATTGCTCATTGCAGCCAAAGATTTCAATGTTAACTTCAACACGACCTGTTTCCAAAATACATCAGGCTTGTTTAGATGTTCCTTTGAAGACCTTGGAAGCTGCATTTTGTGGTGAGGATGTAGGAGAGATTTCATTCTGATAATTCATATTTGTGTAGGTGTTGCTGCTCAGCCTAACCTCCACCATTCTTGTTAACTGCCATTTCCTAATTACAGTGCCAACTGAGAAAATGGCATCCTGAATACAATTAATTGTCTCCTTATACCTTTATCCTGCTTTGTGGCATCAGTTGGTTGAGGTTTCTGAGTACTAATACTAACAGCTGCATAGAGGGGCCTATGGTTAATGAGTGTTGGAACAAAGGTTGTTTAGAATTTTAGTTTTATTGAATTAAGTAAAAAATTCTATCAGCTGGCCTCCTAAAGATGACTGTGCCATAAGTCCTAGGGCTGGGTGATATGACTTATAATAAGTCATATCATTGATATGCTTAAGAAACCATAAAAACATTATCAAAGCAGTATTTCTTTGGATTACCAAAACATATGATGTGAATTTACATATTCAAATTTAATTGTGATGTTTCCACAGCATAATTTGAACAAGACTGTACTCTGTAAAGTATCATCCCTCCAGAAACCAAACCATTTCACAGGACTCACTTTTTTTTTTTTAATTAGGTCGTACACTAATGGTAACCTGCATAACAGAGGTAATATTATGTAATGGCCATGTCTTGTGCAATATATATCTCAATATATTAATATATACAATATATTGCCCAGCTCTATTAGGCCTAGACAAGCTAAATTGCACATAGTCCTTCTTTCAATCTAAAATTATTCTAAATAAAGAATACACTAATCTCATTTTTAATTTGTCTTTCGGAGATCAGTTCATCTTCTAATCACTCTTCACAGTAACAAAACATTCGAACCAGCGGTGCCCACACGTTGGCATGCCACTGTAGGTTAACATGCTGAACTGTATTTATGGAGCATTGTTACTTTTAATGACCCCATCATTCACATATGCTCTGTACATGTGTGGCGTCATCGCATTTCATTTCAGGAAGTCTCCAGTTATCTAAAAGCATAATAAGCCAAATGTGCAAACTTGTGTATGTAAAGCAGGCCTGTGCTGTAGAATGGTGTCGCTTGCAGAGGTGGTTAATAAGTAATGACTCCTACCTGTCGCAGGTGTGCTGATCATGTTACGCTCAGGTCGAGTTCATTAGAAGAATAAGCCACCTGGGTTTCACACACTCCCTCAGAGCAACAGCAACTCGTGAAGGCGTGTTTCTTTGAAAAGTCAGCATGATCTTTTTAAGATCTCAGTCCTCCCTCTCAGCATTTTCATGTTCCTTTCTGATACTTGACTTGGAGAAAACTACAGAATGCTATAGAGCTTCCACTGAAAAACAAATGTGCTTCAGGTTGTTTGAGTGATGCCACTGAAGAACACATGATAGAAAGATTCTTTGCCAATTTAAAGGTTCTTCACCAGATGTTCTTTACACATCTATATTAGAAACATGGATCTTTATGGCAATAAAAGTAGTTTTTCTATGGCATGGCTCAACAAACCGTTTGAAGCACCTTTTATTTTTAAGAGCATATGACATTTTCTGGCTCAGATCAGGTTCACAGTTTGTAATTTGCAGTTTTCAGGACTGGGAGGATGATTAGAAGTCCTGGAAACGGAATGAGATGAGATGATGAGAGAAGGTTACCTGATGTTTTTGGAAAAAGAGCAGTCAGCCGCCTCCACTTCTGACCTCCATAAATAATGTACTGTCGCGATGAATGGTCACAGGTTGCTTGTGGGACGTTGCTGAGTTGCTTGGAATCTACACTCCACATTAATTAGCTTCTCACACATTCATGGTTATTGGGCACAGGGTTTATTATGTGGAGATGAAACCATAGAATTTTCAAACAGGTCTGCTGTTATACAGCATTTTGACATTCTGCCGTTCAAAAGCCTTGTATCTTCAAAATGGCAACTGTAAAGGGAAGATCTTCTTAACTTTCACTGAAAGTTTTAAAAAGATGCTAAAAGTTCTTTACAGCACTTTATCCTTCAACTCATGAAGTCACTAATACATGCTGAGGACAGTGTGTGAAGGTGTGTACATGTGACCTCATTTTCAAGATGCTGATAATGTTTGGTCAGTGTTTGAGAAAATTGTATTTAAAAAATAAAATTATATTTTTTAATAAAAGACTCTTTAATAAAATGTCAGATTTACATTTAACCAGTTCTGACCTCAGAGCTAAATGTGACTTTATTGTGAATTATTATGAATTACAAATTTCCAGACAGCAGGACTAATAAATGGTTATCTTAAATGATTATATTACCTTAAATTATCTTAAATGATTATCTTATCTTAAATATAAGTCATAAAACTGTTTTAATGACAGGTGTGGTACATTGAGGTTTTTAACCTTCATAATATTAACAGAAGAAGTTAAGTGACCTTTTTACTACAGGTTAAAGTAAATGTTTATTGTGTTGTTGGATCTCTGATGATGTCATGGAGTAACTGTTTGAATTGGATTTGTTCTATTTACATGGTTAGTTTCAGTTAAATACACCATTGTAAGACCTTATTGATGCTTTTAATGGTTTGTGACAATGTTTTCAGAAATTCATTTTATTTCATTTTTTTCCAGACATTTCTGGCTCCCATCAACCAGGTTTTCCCAGCTGAGGATGATGTCAACAAACATGTGGAGGACAACTGTAAGACTTACTGATGCATCTGGTCTGTAGAAGTCTTTAATTTAAACTAAAGTCCTATTAATCATGCAAATTGTTCATTTTAGGTTCTCTTATGTACTTGAATGAAGCCACACTTCTGAACAACATCCGTGTGCGCTACAGCAAAGATCAGATCTATGTAAGTAAGATATAATTAGTGCTGGGAGTTGTATATTGATATTTAAATTGGGTTATAAAGAGAGCGTGAGATGGGCTGAGGTGTTATCCTTCATATACAGTTTTATAGTTTTATATTTTTCTGCTCCCACTCCCTGCTCTAAGCTCCTCCTCTACACTGCTCCTCTTAGCTCCCACTTGCACTCACACGTATAGTATAGTACAGTATGGAGGTGGCATAAGACAGAGCTCTGGAATGAAGACTTATCGAAATTTGATTACAATTCGATTTAAATATAATACAAAATAAAGAAAGAAGGATTTCATGATGTCCTAATTTTTCACATTGTATTTTTCACATCATACATCATATTGTAAATTGTATATCACCATTCAGCTAAAGTATATCTGGTTATTATTTTTTTGTCCATATCACCCAGCCCTTGTTGTAATACATACCACTGTATTATTTGGATACTGTTCCTCTAGATGTTCATAATAATAGGAAAGAATAAGCTGTTTGGATAGAATGTAAGTGGATAGAAAGAAAGCACATTTATTTGTGAATGTGCTGAGCTTTAGGCAGCTGCTTTAGCCTGTAATGCTAGTTAAAATGGCAGTGAAGCTTTCTTGGGTGAAGAAGCCTGCCCACAGGTGAGGGGCTGGTGGGCATGTTATTGAAGATGGGGCTGGGCTCATTAGAATGGCTTCTAGGCCCAATAGACCTGCTGTCGGAGTGCAGTCACCAGTGTGTGCTCAGTGCCTGTTGGCAGAGTGTGTCATGTTGAGTGCTGAGGCCCTGCCCTTCTGTGGCTGCCCTGTCTCAGATGACCTGGCTAATCCTGCCCAGACGCTATCGGGTTGCCCAGCGCTCCTAATTAGGTCCTGCGAGGTAGTGCTAAGCAGTGCAGCATGGCTAACCCGGCAGCCTCAGGCCCTG
The DNA here is from genome assembly GCA_034509495.1 of Acestrorhynchus altus. Lineage (NCBI taxonomy): Eukaryota > Metazoa > Chordata > Actinopteri > Characiformes > Acestrorhynchidae > Acestrorhynchus > Acestrorhynchus altus. The sequence continues at coordinate 15,833,184 of CM067513.1, forward strand.
AACAACAGCAGGTGGAGAAGGGGGCTGTTTGCTAAGGCTCCACAACCACTACAGGTGGCTCTAATGGGCTTCTAAGGGAAGGTATTCCAGCGACCACTTGAGGATTCTATACGTCCTGCAGTCCCATCATTAAAGCTTTAACAGGGCAGAAAATGTCAGCTGGTCATTACACGTTGTTCTTCACCCCATCATCACTCTTTTTGTTTCCATGCAGTTATCTTGTCACATTTCACCACATTCTCCTTCTTTCTCCAGACGTTTGTAGCCAACATCCTAATTGCTGTGAACCCCTACTATGATATCCCCAAACTCTACGCCCCTGAGACCATTAAGGCCTACCAGGGTCGCTCTTTAGGAACCCTCCCTCCTCATGTTTATGCGATTGGTGAGTTTCCAAGGTTAGAGACATTGTGAAATTGTGAACTTTTCCCATGTTGATCTCGCTCTCACTCCCACTCGCACTATTTTGTTCTCTCTCTCTCTCATTATCTTTTCACTTCTCAGCTGATAAGGCATACCGGGACATGAAGGTGCTGAAGATTAGCCAGTCTATCATTGTGTCTGGTGAATCTGGAGCTGGGAAAACAGAAAACACAAAGTTTGTCCTCAGGTCAATCATTTTTGTCCTTGCGTTTAAAGTCACACAATCATAAGAATCCTGTGGAAGACAAAGCAAAGATTCAGTAAGGTTGTTTAGATAAGTACTGCAGACTAAGGTCACACATCTGCCCATTAGTACAACATGAGAACAACACCACTGTTTAAAAGGCCACTGTGCTGCTTGGATGGTGTAGTTGACATTGTTAATCTGTGTTTTTCAGATATTTAACCACATCATACGGGACAGGTCAAGATATTGATGAGAGAATTGTTGAGGGTATGTTTAACTGGTCTTAATGTTGTTCTAAATGTTCGTCTCATCTGCATTAGTATTAAGGACACACTCTTTTCATAACTTGCATATTGTAAATGTGATTTCAGCCAATCCACTACTTGAGGCATTTGGGAATGCAAAGACAGTCAGAAACAACAACAGTAGTCGCTTTGGAAAATTTGTGGAAATTCATTTCAATGACAAGGTAAAACATTTATTTCCTGTGTATTTGATCATTTACTCATAAAGTCGTAGATATATCATGTCAGTGGTTTTTGATGTTGGGCTGATACCAGAAAATGCTGAATCAGAAAGCAGTGGGAGGGAAATTCAGTTTTGTACCAAATCTAAGTAGCATTACTGTGATACTACATAGTTTTAGAAGCTCATTGTTGTATTAACAATAGCCAATTTTAAAGCTTAATCATTTGTAACCCATTCATAATTATGGGCCTACCTGTAGGATTTGCACCCCCACGCACAAAAAAAGGTTGCAAAAAGGTTTGCTTATGTCAGCCATACTTCTGGTAAAGCCTGGTCTTAAGAGGAATCTGCACACAGGTGACTAAAATGGCATATCAGAAAATGTACAGTGTGTACTAAATAAGATTCTACCCTCATCTTACTAATTTAACCCAGACACACAGAAATGTATGCTTTTGAACAGAGAATGTTACAATGCAAGCCGTGTAATTATTTGGCCTAAACCCACAAATCAAATCAACATTTGTTTGTATAGCGCTCTTCACAAAGTTGTCACAGAGCAGCTTCACAGAAATAAAAAAAAATAAAAAAATAAATAAAAAGGTTCAAACAGGAACAAAGTATAATTGACAGATCCCCTAGTGAGCAAGCCAAATGGCGACAGTGGCAAGGAAAAACTCCCTCAGAGCTGGAGGAAGAAACCTTGGGAGGAACCAGGCTCACAAGTGGGAGGACCCATCTTCCTCTGGTCAGCCTCAACCTAAACTTAACCTAACCCTTACTCTTACCCTAACCTTAACCTAAACTTAATGTCCACTGTCTCTTATCTTAACCTTAACCATAGTAGAACATGTAAATATCTAGTTTTCATCCATTCGTTCCATTTTAGAAGCTCCTTAACAGAGAGCATAATACACAGCATGCTGTGGTGATGCTGTGTTTTCAAATTCTTTGTATACATGGCTTGTGCAAGGAGTTTGCTGTGAATCATAATATATATGCATGAAATAAATGTGAAAAGCATTTTGTTCTTGGTATACATTTTAGTCATATATGTATTTTATGAGCTCTTAACTGAAAAGTTGGTCAAAATGGCCTCAGTGTGACTAAGTCTACCAGTTTTTAATATTGTAAACAAACATGGCTTTTTGAGCAAGTTTACTTGCTAATTGAACATATTCCATTCCACCTTAGTAGGCGAGAGTCCCAGTGACTATAATGTAACTGAATTAACACATTTAAACATGGAATTTCACTGTTATAAGATTGTGTTATTCATTTATTTAATGCTAGAATCAAGTCATACTGTGTCACCACTTTAGTAAAACCTGAAAAATGGTGAGTATCATTTAAAAATACCACAGAATGGTTATATTGTAAAACTTCAGCTGTAATTATGCTTAAGAATATTAGACAGGTCATTATAGATAGACAGACCTCACTTACGAATGGATTAAAAAGAAACACTAGATCAGTATCAGTTCGACCAATACCAAACATTTTGTATTGGTATTGTAAAGATAAAGTGATATTCTCCCACTGCTCATTTAAGGTGACTTTTAATGAAGCATTATTCAAACCACTTCTTCTTATTTTATATGTTCAGTCTTTTACTCCTTTACCATTACGTCCCTGAACTGTATGATTATCACTTGAACTTTATATCTCTGATTTTAATCAAGTCTGTTGTGTTTTGTGTGTGTGTGTGTGTGTGTGTGTGTGTGTGTGTGTGTGTGTGTGTGTGTGTGATGTAGAATGCAGTGGTGGGAGGATTTGTCTCTCACTACCTGTTGGAGAAGTCTCGCATCTGCATGCAGGGCACAGATGAGCGAAATTATCACATCTTCTACCGACTCTGTGCCGGTGCCTCTGAGGACATCAGGAACATGCTGCACCTAAACTCCCCTGATAGCTTCCGGGTTAGTTTTTAGTTTAATAGCCCCCTTTTCTCTTTCTGTCTCTCTCTCTCTCTTTCTCTTTCTCTCTCTTCTTGTCTTTTCTCTTTCATCTCTCTCATGTCTCTATCTTGTGTCTCTAATCTCTTTTTCTCTCTCTCACACTAGCCCTTGTTTATCATCGTCCTCTCTCTTGTCCCTCTTCTCCCTCTTTTTAGTGTTTCTTTCATCTCTCTTTTCTGTCTCACACCTGTCCCTCTTTCTCATCTTTTGCTCGTTCTTGTTTCTTTCTCTTCTCTTTCGCTTCTGTTGTCTCTTATCTCTTTAATCTATCTTGTTGCTAATTTCTTTCCCCTCCTCTGTCTGTCTCTCTCTCTCTCTCCCTCTCCCTCTCCTTTGTTTCTCTCATATGTTTCTCAACATTGCATAGTGGCTCCTAAATCAATTCTGACATAGTGAGAAGTTTTAAACACAAAACATTTGGACAGGAGCTCTCTGTGCAGCTGAATAATGGGGCTCTTCTGAGTTTGGAAGCCCCATTGTTTTTCTGTATACAGTGATTAAACTATCTGAATGCTCCTGACAAATTCTTTACTCAGTAAACAAGATGCATCAGCACAGCTCTGAATCGAGTAGGTGGGAGTGAGAAACGATGTGATACCATCAGCATCCAGTTGGACATTTAAATTTTTGCTCATTTTGAAAGAATTTGTGTAAGATTTCATATTAAGATTAATAATATTTTACCCAATGAAATTTGGTTGAATATAATTCTTTTAGTTTAATATAATTATATGTTGTTTGAATTGGGTAAGATTTTCTATACATATATATATATATATATTGAAAAATATAGACTCTGCTTTCTTGTTGAGGCCTAGTTGTAAGATTGTGTTACAACGTATGTTTAAATTGATGTAAATGTGACTTCTGGAACTTATGCACACTACTCAGTAAAGTAGGTTTATGGTACACAGCTGATTCAATATAAAGAAATGTTCATTTAATTGTTGGTGAAATGTTTTGATGACCAAAAGCTTTTTCAAGTGAAAATTACACAAAACGTTACATGGGTTTAACTACACAAAAGTTCATTTTAGATTTTATTTCAAATACGTTTGTGACCTGCTCTCCCCTATTTTATGGTGATTATGATTAAGTCCTGGAAATGTTTTATTGTGGATAAAAACTGTATTTTTTATATTAATTTTAACATTTTATCTAATTTTGATAATAATATCTAATAAATGAACTTCATTTAACTTTATTTTTTTAAATGTAAAAACATATTATGCTTAATAATGCAGTACAGTTCCCATTGTTGTTTTAGGTTTTACCCCAATACTGTGTCATAGTTCTTGTGTATCATCAGATGGATGTAGTACCACTAGATGGCATATTAGGATTGTTCTGTTATTTCTCCAGATCCAGGATGAAACCACATGACTTAGATGATGTAAGACGATGATAGAAGATCCATGTTAAATTATTTTAATGAGCTTTCGTGATCAGCTCTGTGTTTATCACAATAAGCAGTATATATATAACGTACTACAGAAACCTGTGTATTCAGAAATGTTTCACTAGTCTGACTTCATTTTCAGTTTGCTGACCGAAGTCTTTGTTTTTTCATGTAGTATTTGAATCGGGGCTGCACCAGGTACTTTGCAAGCAAGGACTCTGATAAGCAGATCATGCAAAACCGGAAGAGTTCTGAGGTATGATATGTTTGTGAAACTTATCTGTCATGTCTATAGTTCTCAGCCTTTTCCAATTTGTTGCCCACTGGTTTATAACTAGAAAGCATAACTGCCTGCTCAAATTTTCTGTTAAATTGTTTTATTTCTCAAGTGCTTAAAATGAAAATATGAGAAATAAGGTTTGAGCGACTGCTTGTGTTCAAATGTCCCTTACAAAATGAGCTGTTTCTGCAGATCAGACCCCATGTTGTTTATCTATCTGCCTATGCTATCCCATCATATCTGTTGTAGTCTGGGTTGAACAGTGTCACAATTTTTCGAAAAACAATCACATGTCCCTTCTGAAGATAGCCATTGGATCCTTGAAGTCTGACTACCGATTGCAAGCATGCAGAGCCTCCTGATCTAGTTCTCAACAGACACTACACTTAGACTGCCTCCAGTCTTCTCTCTGTACACCCAGAAAGATCTCTAAACATGCTTGGAATGTGTTTCAGATCTTTATTTGTTTTGGTCAGACAAATCGATGTGGTTTAGAACATGGTTTCTAAGCCTGTTAGCTGGGGGCCACCAGTGGAAGCACTCTTTAGTCATCTGCAGGCCCATCCTCAGAGGAAGGCTTTGAGGTGGAAAAGGTTGAGATCCCTGATCTAACACACAGAAGCACAGTTTAAGTGCTGATTTCCACACTATATTCAGAAAAGCATTCTGTGACATGTTATGTAATTTATCATGATAACAATAAATAACTGCTCCTATTAAAAAGTTATGCAATGCAGCAACAGATGTTTATCTAAATTTCTAAAATAAATCAAATAGAATTAACAACAGACCAATTTACTTCAGGATTTTGATGAATTGTGCAAACCCTGTTAAACCCCAGCTGTAGTGAGCTATAGCTACACATGAAACACTCTCAGTGGAATCAGGCACTTATTGTTATCAAGGGCCATTTAATATAAATTATCTTGCTGTTCTCACATAGATCATAGAACTTAATTAGGACTAGGTCTCTGTAGGGCTTACATTAACACCCAGCTACTTTTCTGCTGTTTGGGATATGATTTCCTGATGTTTGGCCACATGCAGTCAAGTTGGTAACAGTGACACAAAAAAAAATGTTAAATAAAGCTGAAAGCCTGCGTCTTGATTGCTTCACTGCACATTTTTTTGAAAACTCTGGAGTCAAGATGCAGGCTTTCAGCCATAGTTCAAGTCATTTAACAAAAAATATTTACCATTTAGGAGTTAATGCCATTTCTTAAAAGTAATTGAACAATTAACCGATAAGTAGTTTCAAGATTCATTTCATTTGTGTTGGAATTTTTCCTCTGCATTTAACCCATTCATGCAGTGAACACACATTCACTAGTGAGCAGGCACACACACACCACAGTGATACAGTGAGCACATATGCATGGGCAGCCTCTGCTACAGCACCTAAGGAGCAGTTTGGATGCAGCTATAGTGCAGATCATGTTTATAATAGGAGGGGTCAGTGTAAGTGAAGTAGACTATAATTAGGCTGGAAAAACAAACAAAACAAAAAGGCCTGCAAGACAACGGGATAAAGTGGATCTACACATTTTTGTTGATAAAGAAAAAATCATTCACAACATCTAGTTAAGGACACTCTTGACAAACATATCATTCTCAGACTACAGTAAAGAGAACTTCATGACTTACAATATAAAGTGGTTTCTTTGAAGATGTCTACTACTGGTAGCACTCAAGAACATTAGACTGATGGAACACATCTAAAAATGTGTTCTTTGCCTATATCAAACCAGGATTAACTTGTGTCTGGATTCAGTGATTTTGATTCAGTACTGCTGTACCTTTTGGTAGTTTTGCACTAGAATAAGTGTCATTAACCAACATGTGACTGCAGTCCAATTATGTTTGCTTTCTAAAACTTTAGAGTGGCACAGTTGTCCAATAAGACTGTGTTTTGTCTCTGCAATGCCAAAGTTGTTCATGACCAGGACTCTTAAGAGAGCAGGTGGGCAGATGGCTAAGTCTCTCTGTCCCCAAATATTAGGTCAATAATTACCATCTAAGAGTCTCCTGCAAATGTGATCGGCTGCTTTACGACACTGGCTCTGAGAGGACTGGTGCTCTCTGTCCCTCATACTACCATGCTGTATGATGGCTTTGTCCATGACCAACAGTAGGGAAATGATGGGAGTGTGAGTTCATGCATGTAGATTAGTGATGTTCTGGCCATCAGGAGAACCAGAAAAAATCCTGGTGGGCCGCTAAGGGTTTGGGCCATTGAGAGGGTTAAGGGGCAGGTCACACCCCCCCCCCCAACCCCCCCCACCCCGGTTCACAAAATGAAAATGAACCAAAGTGACCCCGTCACTCCCTCAACCGCACCTCCGTCATCAAAACTGATCACAAGGGATCCCATACTCCTCAGTCGACAAACCAACATGGGCCAGTCTGTATAAATATCAGAGCTACATTAACTTCCCAGTCCAGCCCTGATGTAGATTAAATTAATCATAAAATGTATGTTCATGTAATCTTCCATCATGTGATTGTTTCAAACTTTTGCTTGTGCTAAGAACAACAGTAGAGCTAAAGGCGCTCACACTCTTCAGTGTTACATGTGAATTGCAATGGGACAGTAATATTTGCTGTGTTGGTAACTGGATGTTGTATATCTCTTTGTTCTTCGAAATCCAGGACAAAAAGGTGACACTTTCTAATTTGTTTTTGTTCTAGATCTGGTTACACGTGTGTGAACTTGTTTCTTTCTATGCATGGGTTTATTGTGGTGGAGATGCATGCCTGTAGATACAGTACTTGGGTTTGGTGCTTTGAAACACAGAAATAATGTGAAAAAATTTCAAGGCCTTCAAATGTCTTAAATTAGGTGTATAAATCGGGGAAAAACACTGAACTTTGCTGGGCTGTGGTCTCCCAGTGAAGTAGTGACACCATTATAGGGCTGCACAATATATCGTTTTAGCATGGTTATCATAAAGTGTGCATATGTGATAGTGTGTCAATTTTATCCAAATTTTTGTATTTTTTCTTTCCCAATTGGGATGTTCAGGTTTATTTTTTTCTTTTTCCTTAACAAAAACCTACATCATCAAATATGGGTCATCATGATAGACATAGCGTCCTATACCTGCTGAAAATTCCTTTTATCTTATTATATAACAGCTTTAACAAATTCACGTGATGTCAGATTTTTATTGTGCAGTCCTACATCATTATTTTTTACACTATGCAAACAATGTATTTACTGGACACGATTAGAATAGTTTGTTGCTTTAATGAACAACAGATTTGAGTCACAGTTTTTTGGCAAATCTGTGGAATTCCCCTTTAATATACATTATTGGTGTTCTTCCTAAACAGGAAGTTGTAAATGAGGCTTGAGTACTGTTGACTGCTGTGCTTGTTTTGAATGTTTTGTGTTGATTTCTGTAGCATGCGAAAGTAGGAGCTCTGAAAGACCCTCTGCTAGATGACCTTGGGGACTTTAACAGAATGTGTGTGGCAATGAAGAAGATTGGCCTGGATGACACAGAGAAGCTTAATCTGTTCCGAGTGGTAGCTGGAGTTCTGCATCTCGGCAACATAGACTTTGAAGAAACCGGGAGCACCTCTGGTAAAATATATTTCTGCTTTTGGTTGCTTTTATGTTATGAATGTGTTTACAAAAGGCAACTTGAAGTTTTTTTTTCTGTGTGTTATGCAATTTCAAGAATATATTTAAGAAAAACAAAGAGGCTGTCATAAATTACCATACCAAGCAGTCTTGTGGATGTTGCTTTTGGTCTTAGTGTTAGGGTAGGGGTGGGAACCACAATTTGTAGACAGTTGAAAACTGAAATGGATTTAATATAAAAATGGATTTAATAGAAATGCAGTTATACTGAGGAAAACGTTAGGACATCCCTACTTTTTATTACCACTATGCCTAAAATCAGAATCAGGTTCACCATGTCAGCTGTACTTGAATAGAACATGGTTACAGAAGACTTTGAGGGAGGCTGTCTTATTATTATAACGTCAAACATTAGGTTTTAGGTTTGCTCTTGATTGTTGAAGTGAAAGGTATCAGCTTGGCGAGAACCGAAGAGCTCTCTGAGTCCTTCAGAAGGAAGGTTGTACAGTCATGTGAAAAAGTTAAGACATCTTAATGGTGTTCTAAACTTTTCACAAGAAAATGGCATTTCTATTACATTTAGTTAATTATTTTTAAAAAGACTTTGTGTTTAGTCATCACCTCCATCCCCCAATGTAGTTAAAATGTCCATATGTTTAAACGTGTTAAAAAGGACAAAGGTGTTCATAGGGTGTCCTAATATCTACATGACTGTAGATGCAAATCAATCTGTGTAGATCTCAGAACTGATTAGAAATCAGGCAATCAAGTGTCCACAAAATTATAGTAAAAAAAGTAAAAGCAAACTATAGTCTTACCTTGAGGTATTCATAGGATTTTTATTAGTATAATTTTCCATGTGGAGAAGTACTGCTAATAGAATAGGACTCTCTGGGGCAGACAAACATGAGCCTATTGGCACCAGGCCTAATGTTGGGTTGGGCTACAGGGGTATAAAGCTCTATAGCAGGGTTTCTCAACCTGTGGGCTGGGGAGCACCAGTGGGACAAGAAGCACTCTTTAGTGGTCAGCAGGCCCATCTTCAAAGGGAGGTAGTAGTGCATAGTGGGCCACTAAGGCCACTTTAAATAATAGATGACTATGCAAATTTTCTAAGCATTATGTAAAACTCAGTCGTGTTCAAACTACAAACATTATGAGCATAATGCTCAAATAATAACATTGCAGAAGTAATGCAGGGCAAATTAAGCGTTATCGGTTTGAAACATATCTGCAGGCGTCTGATAGAAAGAATTTTGTAACTAGTAGTCAACACATCTTTCCTGCTCATTTGTGAGCGATACATATGGGAAAGATACAAAAGGCAAAAATAATTTCACATAAAAAGTCGTGTTTTGTTTTCTTGTGGGCTGTTATGCTTTCTGGGTATAAAAATGTGGGCCATGAGGTGGAAGAGGTTGAGAACCCCTGTACTACAGCATTGAGCTGTGGAGTAGTGGAACTGTGTTCTCTGGAATGATGGCGTTCCATCCAGTACTTTTGAGGGGTGATAATCACCCAACATTCTGAGCTTAGTTATGCTCTATAATTTCGTAGATATTGGAAAGTAGAGATTCCAGCAAAAGCTAGATAAACTCTTAAATACACAACAAGCTATGCCATTATCTGGGTTAATTCAATCATGTATTTTCATGCATATTCTGTATTTTATTGCTTAATAGCATTGTCTAACTAAAGGAACTTGCTTGATTATGATAATACACTACAACCCAAACCAATCAAAATAAAAATCAATAAATCAGGACAACATGATACCCATTATTCACTGTATACAAATAAAAAATGTATATGAATTATAGAGGGCATATTGAAATCTGAAGGACAGGCTGTCCCTTAGGCAGATGTGTTTGTTCCTTGAAAGATGCACTACCTTCCTCTTTCAGCTAATCACCTGTTTTTCACCATCCCCCGCTTCCTTACTCACACACATACACCTTTCCCCCCACTCTACTCACACCTTACCTCACCAGGCCTCATTAATGAGCTGTGTAAGTTTTTTCTGTTATTGCCAGACATGCATCAGATATTATTTTTCCTCACATAGAGAAGGTAGAACCCCATCTATCTATTAGATGTGCTGCATTTTCGTTTTCAATGCTGAGCTTCTCTCTCAAGGCCTTGTCCTGTTTTTCTTATGCTTCGAAGTAAGCATATGAATAGTATGTAACTGTTAGATTTATAAAGTCATTATTTGAAGATATGCTTTCAGTGTCATTTGAAAAAATGTGGGTAGAGAGAGCACCATACCATCTAGAGAGGGCATGGCCAATCTCAGATTCCAGCTGCTGATGGCAAGCAGCTTGACCCAGGATTTAGCATTCCTCAGATCATAGTGCTAGTGCATTAGACCCCTTTGCACCACTCAGAGCCCTGTGTGTGTTGAGTCAGTGAGAAGAGGGCACAGCTCTGCTGCTGCAGTAAATACCTCAACACTAAGACAGCCTTGCTGCAATAAAACACATTGCTCCACTTCAACTAGGCATTTTAAGCAATCTACAATTGTCACTATGAAAAATACAAACTGGTTTATGAATGTTAACTAGTCTGCTCACCTAAGAAGGTTTTCCTGGTTTGTAGATCCATAAGTGTAATCTTTTCAACAGAGGGACCCTCAAACTAGGCGAACATGGTGTTTGGAAAAGGGATTATGTGTAATATGCATGGGGAAATTTAATATGTAGGTCATTTTTCTGCACTAAAGGCTTTACTTTACTTTTTTTGCTTTCTGGCAGGTGGCTGTGTACTGAAGAACCAGTCAAGTGAGACACTACAGTACTGTGCAGAGCTCCTGGGTCTGGACCAGGAGGACTTGAGAGTGAGCCTCACCACCAGGGTCATGCTTACCACTGCAGGGGGCGCCAAAGGCACAGTCATCAAGTAAGAATCCCTGCACGGACCTAATTACACCAGCCTGACCTGGTCCACGCCACACATTAAACAAACACAACAGAGCAGAAGTGCATCATACAAGTATTGTTAATGGTATTTTATGTAGGAAGGTCTGAATTGCCCCCAAGAATCCTGTTGCCATTTATCAGATGCAATCCTGATCCACTTTAAATCGTGCCATAACATACATATAAGTATTACAGCAGTTTGCCGTAACATCAGTGTGACAAAGTACACCTTCTATACAGAGTACACAAATAATGCACTATTGCATAGTTCTGTAACATTTAGATTGACATATTTGACTCTGAGCCAAAATACATAAACTGATGGGCAGATTTTTATGACACATCTGGTGAGAATAATTATGATAATATCTAAAATGTCCTATTTTTGATTAATCTGCCACTAGACGCCAGCCTTCCATGGTTTTTCCAGGACTCGTGTAGCAAAATGACTGTATTATTGCTTTTATAAGCATTGATGAAGCTAAAAATTAATTTATCATATTGATGTGTACAGTCCTGAGTGTATATGAAGTTTTTTCTTTAAGTGGCTTCAATCCTGTCTCAGCTTTGTTTATAAAGTTTAAATATCAATCCTATGATTACTGATTCACAGCTTAGGAAGAGTCTACATCTACAGTTAGAAGTATGCAATAGTTGGTTCTTGCACTGAAGATCTTTTATGGTGTGTGCAACATGTGAGTTTGCCATTCTAAGACTGAATATTTGTATATCAGTGTTCTAATCTAAACAATTCCACACACAGGCCAGTATGTTTGGGGAACAGTCTTCCAGCAAGAGAAATTCAAACATATGGGATGAAAGTGGAGGAGTTGTGTATTAAATGTTGTTGTTGTTGTTTTGAGTGTTTTTTTTTTTATGTACAAATTACAGACGCAACACAGATATGCAGAAATGAAATTATTGTTCTAATAATAGTAATAATAATAATAATGTTATGAAGTAAATTAATAAAGAAGAGTAAACAAATGATTTGATGCTACATCTTGATCCAAATCTAACCTAAATCTAACACTTACCTTAACCTTAACCTTAACCTTAAAAAGTGAACTGACATTTTGTTTATAATTCATTTTTAAAGTTCCAGACGAAGCCTCATCACAGCATTCTTCTTTGGATGCATGAAAGGATGGGTTATGTCTATTTGGGAAAAGAGCACGGTGAATCACAAGTAAACCTGTACTACATTGCACATATACAGTGGGGAAAATAAGTATTTAGTCAGTCACCAATTGTGCAAGTTCTCCCACTTAAAAAGATGAGAGAGGCCGTTAATTGACATCATAGGTAGACCTCAAATATGAGAGACAAAATGTGAAAAAAAAATTGAGAAAATCATTTTGTCTGACTATTAAAGAATTTATTTGCAAATAATGGTGGAAAATAAGTATTTGGTCAATAACAAAAGTTCATCTCAATACTTTGTTGTATATCCTCTGTTGGCAATGACAGAGGTCAAACGTTTTCTGTAAGTCTTCACAAGGTTGGCACACACTGCTGCTGGTATGTTGGCCCATTCCTCCATGCAGATCTCCTCTAGAGCAGTGATGTTTTGGGGCTGTCGGCGGGCAACACAGACTTTTAACTCGGGAGATCGGGAGACTGGCTAGGCCACTCCAGGACTTTGAAATGTTTCTTACGAAGCCACTCCTTTGTTGCCCTGGCAGTGTGCTTGGGATCATTGTCATGCTGAAAGACCCAGCCACGTTTCATCTTCATTGCCCTTGCTGATGGAAGGAGGTTCGTACCCAAAATCTCACAATACATGGCCCCATTCATTCTTTCATGTACACGGACCAGTCGTCCTGGTCCCTTTGCAGAGAAACAGCCCCAAAGCATGATGTTGCCACCCCCATGCTTCACAGTTGGTATGGTGTTCTTTGGATGCAACTCCGCATTCACTGTCCTCCAAACACGACGAGTTGTGTTTTTACCAAATAGTTCTACTTTGGTTTCATCTGACCATATGACATTCTCCCAATACTCTTCTGGAACATCCAAATGCTCTCTGGCAAACTTCAGACGTGCCTGGATATGGACTGGCTTAAGCAGGGGGACACGTCTGGCACTGCAAGATCTGAGTCCCTGGCGTCGTAGTGTGTTGCTGATGGTAGCCATTGTAACGTTGGTCCCAGGTTTCTGCAGGTCATTCACTAGATCCCCCCTTGTGGTTCTGGGATTTTTCCTCACCGTTCTTGTGATCATTTTGATCCCACGGGCTGAGATCTTGCGTGGAGCCCCAGATCGAGGGAGATTAGTAGTGGTCTTTTAGGTCTTCCATTTTCTAATTATTGCTCCCACAGTAGATTTCTTCACACCAAGCTGCTTGCCTATTGCAGATTCAGTCTTCCCAGCCTGGTGCAGGTCTACAATTCGGTTTCTGGTGTCCTCTGACAGCTCTTTCGTCTTCACCATAGTGGAGTTTGGAGTGTGACTGTTTGAGGTTGTGGGCAGGTGTCTTTTATACTGTTAACAACTTCAAACAGGTGCCATTAATACAGGTAATGAGTGGGGGAAAGAGGAGCCTCTTAAAAAAGAAGTTACAGGTCTGTGACAGCCAGAAATCTTGCTTGTTTGTAGGTGACCAAATACTTATTTTCCACCATTATTTGCAAATAAATTCTTTAAAAGTCAGACAAAATTATTTTCTCAATTTTTTTTTCACATTTTGTCTCTCATAGTTGAGGTCTACCTATGATGTCAATTACAGGCCTCTCTCATCTTTTTAAGTGGGAGAACTTGCACAATTGGTGACTGACTAAATACTTATTTTCCCCACTGTACCAGGGGTATACTAGTCCTAATCTTTAGAAGAGACAATTTGTCCAGATTCAACCAAAATCAAGCCTTCAGAGCCACAATATTTTATGTCCATTTGATTTTTGTCTGGCTCTGCTATTTGACCAGCTGTCTGCACAGCGAGTTATAGGGCAAACGTTATATATTGATTCCAGCATTTAGAAACATTTATAGTTTGTTAAAACTGTTACCTTAAAGGTGGACACAACTCACCATGATTTTTGTGGAAGTTTTATGCACTGAAACAAGTGGGCAGAATGTGTTGAGAAGATTGAACTGTAAACTGAAACTACGATTTTAAATTCCCATCTGAGCTGTGTGTCTATAATAGCTCAGGGTAACAAACTAAAGTTTAAACTAAAGTTTAATCTCCTCAATCACCTTATCTGCTCTCTGTTCACTGCTAACATGCACACATTCTGACTTCTGAGGAGGAATTTCACACTCAAAAATACTAAACTGATTACAATTCAAATGTCATTACAGTTTAAAAACACATTCTTAATGTTCAGAATCCATTTTCTGAACTGCTTATTCCTGAATAGGGTCACGGGTGAGCCGGTGCCCAGCCGGCAACTCTGAGCGCAAGGGCGGGAAACAACCCTAGACAGGGCGCTAGTCCATCGTAGGGCTCACACATTTTTTCTGAATAGTAATGCACAAAAAATCAGATTTATTCTGCTTGTTCTGGCTCTTTTAGTTAAATGGTGGGCTTATGTCTGTAAGCACTGGCTCTTTTTGTTAACGGGCAGGTCTTTATTTGTCACCAGTAAGCTGATTGTCTCTTTGGTTGAAAGGTGGGACTTTATCCATAAACAGCAAGCTGACTGGCTTGTTTTGGTGATGGGTGGAACTTTATCTGTAAGCAGCAAACTGATACCAGAAAGCTGATTGGCTTTTTTGTTGGAGAGCAGGACTTCAGCAAGCTGATTGGCCCTTGTTTGTTGAAAGGTTGAATGAATGATTATTTTACTTTTAATTCTGCTATGACGCCACAAGAGGGCAGTAAAAGAGTTGCATGTCACGGATTCATGCACTATTGACACACTGCTACTAGTAGTCCTGGTGGTAGTGATTATATTGATTGTAAATAACTACCACAAGGTTTATGAAGAATTTAATGGAATAGTGCATGAAAATGGTGAATTACAAATGATTTATTAAGTGTAATTGACTTCATGTCCGAGTAAATAAAAGTAACTTTTCATGAATAGTGCTGCTTATTATAAAGTTGATCTGGATGGCCTCCTGTTTCTTACAGCTCTACTTACACAGCAGTCACTCAACTGTTGATCCAGAAACAGGCTCCTTGGCTTTTTTTTAAGTGTCTATTTGCATTAAGGGTCTTCTAATGATGAGCAGTGGTGTTCTGTATCCTGCAATGAAAGCCCCACTCGATCCTAACAGGCTCCTGCATAGCGTCTGCAGCATTCATCACAGCCTCGCTCCCCCTGTGATGTGAATGTCCTCTAGCAATACCTTTCATCAATTTGGCTCATCCCGATCGTCATCTCCTTATTGAATCCTCATGCTGGATTCATACTGACAGCCAGTGCTGAAAATAGCTAATCTCAACCTCTTTGCAGCAGAGATATGGTCACTTTAATGAAACCTGGCACAGGCCAAATTGGCTAAGGGACTTGTAATAGTGTAGTTGGCATTGAAAACCTTCTGTTACACTTAAGTAGGCATATTTTTATTGATTGCATAAGAGTAAGAATCCTCTGTGAGTACCTGTATCTGTCACTCAGCAGTTTGAATAGTAGGATCCAGGGCATATTATAACCTGGCCCAGTACAACTCCACTACACCTCTCCAGGGCCTTTGTCCAGCGACCCCATTTTTAGAAAACAATAGTGAGGCTTTTCTTTTTCACTTAATTGCAACACACTATCCATTTCCTGTTGATTCCCAAGTTATTCAGTTATTAATGATAGTGCATATCTTGTGGAGTCCCACAGGATTGTATTTTAAGGTCTGATGTTAGTTGTGACGGTAAAGTGTTTATGAAAGTGTGGGCTTACATACAGGGTCTGAGTTCACTTGAGTTCACTAGTTCCAGCAAGTGTGGAATTTAAGTCGCTGAAGGGAAGCGGAAGTGCAAAAAATTGCTTGGAACAGGGAACACTCTATTATGTTTTCTTCAGATAGGTTTTCGATTTGGTGTTGTTTGAATGATGGGGCAAAGCTCAGTGGATTAATATTTAACCAAGCACAGATGCTGGACTGAGTGTATTTGTAGCAGATGTATAATGCATGTGTGTCTGTGGGGAGTCACCTGGGGTCTTTTTAGATGCTGCGAGAAGGACTGTGTCCAGGCTTCACATCACCACACCACAATTCCTCATTTGATTGCGACCAAGTGCGGGCAGTATGTTTTGTTCCGTATCATATTCTGTGGAGACTAGTGGGGGCAATTTCCTAGCAGCACTGAAGCGACAATGCCAGTTCACACTGTGAAATGCCATAAATGCCACCACTTTGCAACCCCCTGAAGCTATTATTTTTATCTTTATTTCAAGTTCTATGTTTGTTTTGTATAATGTGGTGCTGCATGTAATGAAGTGAGTCGCTGGCCGTAATGACACCAAGACACATCGAACATAAAGGCAGCTAGACATTTAAGAGAAAACGAGTGTGTGTAGCACATGGCCGGTTCCTAACTGTAAGTCAACTGTTAAGTCCCCATCATTGCTGGTGACAATGGTGACACCATTGCTGATGCTTGATGTTTCAAGCATGTAGAAATATGAAGTGAATAAAAATGTATCAATATTGTAATAATTACATTTTTAATTTGACAACAAAACAAGTATGAATGGAAGTGTGAATCCAAAGCCTTAAGATGACATTGAAGGACAGGGACCCCTTGTATTTTTTGTGTGGCTTGTGATTGAAAATCAATTGGCTATGAGGAGAGAATTGCTTCTAGAAGTCAGCGCAGATCCTTCACAACCAGTTTCTGAACTAAATAGCATGAACATATGGAGCTAAGTGGCATGTCTGCATGTCTGCTCACATAGTTCACATGTCTGTTCTTGACTGGAAATGTGTTTTCTAGTCAGATGAATCTCACTTCTGCCTGCATGTGAATGAAGCTAGGTATCCTATTCACTGGTGACCTCAGGAAGCTTTCAATGAGGACTGTGTGAAATGTGTGGTTAAAGCTGGAGGACACCCTATGATGTCCTGGGAGTGATTTTTAATTATGTGTTAATGGGGGACCTTTGGTTGAGGTGCAAGTAAATTTGAACCACAGTCTCTACACTGAGCTGCTGAACAACCAGGTTTGGCCTTCGCTCACAATCTAATTTGAGGAACATAATATTTATTGTGGGACTACATGGAACATGTAAAACTTCAGGGAAAGCATTCATGTAATCTGGATGAGCTGTGAAAGTCTTTGATGCAAGAGTGACTCAACACTGACGTTGCCTACATCCAGAAACCTGTCCATGGGAAGGTATTACATACTATTAGGTATGTGACTTAAGTTTTGTCCGGGGAGCTTACTTATGTTGAACGTTTCTGTTGTTTGGATGTCGAATTAAACTGGAACTTCTCAGAAGGTCTCAATCTGTTTATTTGATGTTTGCCAGGGTTCAAATGACAGTAATAGTAATTTTGAACTTGTAAAGGTTATTGACCAGTGTTTGCGGATGCAGGACTCCAGGGATTTTAACTTTCCAAGTATTGGAAGGCAGTAAATCAGAATCAAACATCATAGTTCCACACAGCAGGATGAGAAGGCTAAGAGAATTAAATCAGCCCTCAGCCTCAGTGGAGAATTTGCATGGCACTCGTGGATGACCCAATCGTGTCTCAGTAATAGTGACCATGAGTTAAAGATCAGGCCGACAGTTTCTCACAATACCTGGCCACCGGCTGAGGCATTATATCCATGCTTTGCTATCCAGTGTCTATTGCTATGCAGTAGATCTAACTTTAGGCAAGTCACTTGGGAGCCAGGTGCCTTTTTTATCAGTGCTGTCCTAAGAACAACCTCATAGCTCCATTTTCCTTGTCTTTTTTAATCAAAATCTGACACCTTCCTGCATGTTGTCTGAGGGTTTCTCTCAGGAAAGGTGAAGAACTTTGAAAGGTTGACATTTTGGAGACACAAAGATTTCTTAGGACACTGGAAATGTAAGCAGTGCTGAAGTGAGGATGACTTCTAGAGAAGCCCCGGGTAGGGATGAAATATAGATATCCCACTTCTCTTATTCACATGGAAACATATGTCATACAAGCTGGAAAACACTTAAACTCCACTTCCACTGGCTTTATTATCTTCTACATATGTGATATAATTCAACCAATCAGGTGTGGAAGGTGAAATGAAATTGTCAGGAATTGTGCTGAATTTCAGTACAAGGTCTCAAGCTCCTTGATTCAATGTAGAGGACAAAGGAAGTCACTTATTTTTTTTTGCCTTGCACTCCCGAATTGAGTTTTGCTCAGTAGTGGCGCTGGAATCCCATTGAGGGGTGTGGGCTGACAGCATTTGGAATGGATGGATGGAATAAAGCTGAATGGACGTTTATTGATGAGGTTGCATTAGCAGAAGCTCTGGCCTAGTTTTTGACTCCTCCTGGCCCACTTTTGCTGCTCTCCAGGGTGCCACTGAAGGTGGAGCAGGCCAACAATGCACGTGATGCCTTGGCCAAGGCTGTTTACAGCCGCCTCTTCGATCATGTGGTCACACGGGTCAACCAGTGCTTCCCCTTTGAGACCTCCTCCAACTTCATTGGAGTGCTGGACATCGCAGGCTTTGGTGAGTATGAATGTAGGAAGTAAAGATAGAGGCCTGGACCTGGAATTCTGTAAAGCTGCTTTGTGACAGAGACTTTGTTGTAAAAAGCACTACATAAATAAATGTTTATTGAGTGATTAATGTTAATTAAATATTGTGCATAATAATAATAATTGTTAAATTATTATTATTATTATTATTATTATTATTATTATTATTATTATTAATAATGCATTCATTTAAAAAAATACAAAAGCTTAAGTACAGACTATACAAACAGCATTTCCCCGATACACATATACACTAGATACCACCTGCAAAAAAACAGTTTTCTCTCTTGTAAACAATGAACTACTGGATGTTAACTGTGGTACACTATGCATGCAGACATGTAAGTAATTATATGTCAATATCACACCTGCAGCAAGTACAAGACTGCACTCCCTTATTACCTTGCCTGTTTGGTCAGAGAACAAATACATATATTAATCTGCAAAGAGGGAAAATTCAGGTCAAGACGGTAAAAATCCTTGCCTTGTTTGGTGAAGTTGGACAAGTGTAGTAAAATCCTGGGAAAGATTTTTACTTTCTCATCCTCAGTTTTGCTCATCAGCCTTGCTTCATAAGATTATGCCAATTTAGAGTATAACACAGACATTCATGTTAGCTATCATCCAGGTTTCATTGGTATGAAACTTTAGCTGTGAATCACTGACTGTGTTTAAAATGCTTTTGTACTAGAATACTAATACTAGAACTAATAATAACCATTAAAAGATGATGGGTTATATTAGTCATTTTTAATATTTTGTTCCCTCTGAGGAAGAATATTGAGAATGTACCTTGAAACTTTTAACTTCTTAAATATGCTCTTTCTTCCATGTTATTGTTTTATGTGATGGCTACAGGTGATATTTATTTCTTTTGGAAAACAGCTCAAACATCTTCAATTATTAATAAAAGCTTCATTTTTTTCCCTCCAGAATATTTCGAGCACAACAGCTACGAGCAGTTCTGTATCAACTACTGTAATGAGAAGCTGCAGCAGTTCTTTAACGAGCGCATTCTTAAAGAGGTGAGTGGTCAGTTTCTTCTGATCTTCACTGATCTGAACATGAAATGACAATGCTGCTCAAATGAATGCTGCTGTGACAACACGCACACAAATCAATGCACATTTTCATAATTGCAGTATTTGCCGAGAGATTGTTTTAGCTGTAGATGAACTGAAATTCTCAACACCGGTAATGTGTGTGTGTGTTTGTGGATTTGAAGGAACAAGAGCTGTATCAGAAAGAAGGCCTGGGAGTGAACGAAGTTCATTATGTTGATAATCAGGATTGCATAGGTCAGTACTTTCTTTTCTCTTCATATTCCACATTAAATAGTGTATATTTTATTCTTACATCTTGTGTATTTGTGCACAGTTATACATGAAGGTTCTTCAAGGGTTCTTCAGTAAAGAAAATGATTCTATGTAGAACCATGAACACTGAAAGAACCCTTTGCATGATTATAGGGTCCTTTACATTGTAAATGGGTTCTCCAGACTGTTGGAGAATGCTATGTAGAGGGTCCATATAGAAACGTTTGGAACAGGGTCTATATAGAACCCTCTACAGCACATTCTCTCAAATCTGAAGAACATATTCACAGTGCAAAGCGCCCTCATTCTTAAGTGTGTAGCATCACACGTGAAGAGTTGTTTGTCCATGTATACCCAATGCCGTGCAAAGAGACAGGTCTCTGTGAGAAGCCAGAAGCCAGCTGATGAATTACAACTACAGTTTTATAAATGCTTTTGACAGCCATGCAAATTGGACAAGTGGCATAATATCATGTCCAATCACCCTTCTGTCAGCTTTTTTCGGCTGTGTACCTATAGTACAGCTGTGTCCCAGCTCCCAGCCCAGCAACACTGATCACCGCAGTTACACACACTTTCCATTCAGCTGCTCAGTCCATGCTAATGCTACCATTAATAATGGAGCTCAGTGCACCTCCTAGTGAATTGCAAATGGACACACAGGGCCTCTCCTCTATTTCCCCTCATCAATCACCTCTCATTTAAGCACAGGTGTCTGCTCATGCAAATACATGACTGGGCCTGCGTCTGATCCTTGGTCATTCACACACACCTCAGATGAATAATGCACCCAACGGGTGCCCTCATGCTGATTACCAAACATTGTCTGGTGCTCCCTGGCTTTGCCTTCGCTCCATTAAACTTTTTTGGGGCCAACACGTGCTGGATAATAGCGCATGGTAAGGGTCACAGTATGCTAATGCAGGATGCCCCTCCGCTGGCTGCTGCTGCTGTTGGGGGCTCTTTCTGCCTTTTGCTAGCCTTTCCTAATGCTGTGTTTTTGCTCTGCAGACCTGATTGAGGCAAAGCTGGTGGGGATTCTGGACATCCTGGATGAGGAAAACCGCCTGCCGCAGCCCAGTGACCAGCACTTTGCAGAAGCTGTTCATAGCAAGCACAAAGATCACTTCCGCCTTACGGTGAGCTTTGGTGCCTTGCATTCATTTTTCTTGCTCAGCTTAAGGAAAATGTAGGGTCCTGTAGTCAGTGCCTGAGGCAAAATGTGATACTAGTAAAAGCAGGCATGCACACTATATGGAGGCAGCAGAAAATCATGGACTGCAGAGTATAGATACCCTCAGGGCTTGATCTGAGGGCAAACGTTTTCCTCCCAGTACACATGTACTTCCATGCATCACTGATTAAATGTGAATTCTTATAAAAGTCAAATGTATAATAACCGTACCCCCATAAGATTCTTCATGCAATGCTGAGTGAGAGTGAAGAACCTTTACACTGGTAAAGAAACTTTATTAGTTGAAGGTTCTTTTAACTTTAAAATGTTCTGTACACTCTCCCATTTCTATAACATGCACGTCATCCAGGGTTTCAGTGGTATATTCACAGTATGGTAACCATCTCAGAAAATATCATGGATTTACGGCATCATGTAATTCTGTATGTAACAATTCTTCCTCTTCTTTTTATTAGCTACAGTGACCCTCAGAGAAATGTTATAAAATTTAACAAAATAAAATATAATAAATAGATAAATATAAGAAAGCTCCACATGAACTGGTTATTTTCATTGTGGATTAATAATTTACTAAAAAGAGTAAGACATTTGTGATTATGGTTGCACTTCTTTCAAAGGTATTAAGCAAATATGATATCCATCAGTTTCCTCATCATTGTACAGCTAAAAGTGGTATACTGTTTTTAGGGAATCCAAATTGGTTCTTCTATAGCATCACAGGGTTCTACATATGCATATAAGTTCCTAATGCTTAAAAATACAGGCGCTTCTAAAGAAAGATAATAGTGGTGTATGAGTGTGAAGAACCTTTAAATAGCTAATCAACCTTAAACTGGATTCTTTGCACTCAGACACTTCTATTATAAACAATGTCCCTTATTGAACCAAGAGTGGTCTTTTAATAGGATTTCTCAAAGAACCCTTAGGAGCCCCTTTAATTTGAATCAAACTTAAAAGAGCTTGTACTTTTGTTCTGTATAAACACATTTTCTGATCTTCCTGCCAGTGTTGCTTGAGCATATAACAGTCAAATATCTGACCTTGAAACTTTAATTGTGCCTGATTTTCCTGTGAAGATTCCCAGGAAGTCCAAGTTAACCGTCCATAGGAACATTAGGGATGATGAGGGATTCATCATCAGACACTTTGCTGGAGCTGTGTGCTATGAAACGGTATGTAATCACTTAAATTAAGAGTGCTTTTGTGATTAATGGACAAATACAAATGATCCAGAATTACTTGACTGTGTTTTGCTATGTATGTGTTTTCCCTCTTGTAAGTCACACTTTCAGAGAGATGTAGATAAAAGCAAAGAGATGCTCTGTTTCATTCAAATCAATGGTTTAAAAAAGACCTCCCTGATTGATCGTTTTGCAGCAGGTTAACTCTTAGAACCCAAGATCTGCATTTTGCAGGCAGTATTCAAGGCTTCATAACTCAGGATCAGAGTAACCTGCAGACATAATACATTCCACTGAATATGTACTGAACTGTCCGTATGTACATGATCAAAATTCTTCCACTTTCAGCTCAAAAACACTGTGGATGATCAATTCCCAACAGGATTTCTGAGATATAAAATATTTTCAGACCTTATAAACAGAAAAATGTAGGTGCAAGTAATTCTTTTTATCAGAACATGGTCAAATTCATAGTAATGATTATATTCTCTTCATTTTTACATTTCAAATGAAGAAATATCTGGTATGTGCGACTGCCTCCTATAAATTCTTTTAGAATTTTTTGGTGAATAAAAGCATCATATGATGAAAACATTGGCCTAGAATTTTAAAGGTTAAAGAAAATGTGTTATTTAACGCAGACAAACTAATCAAACAGTTCTGCAGATGTTGTATGGACAGATATTTGTGCTCATTTCATATCAGCTCTTAATAATTGCAAATGCATAATTGCATGTTATGAATAGCTTGGGTTGACCATGGTCAGGGAACTACAAATTGACCACTGACTCAATAATGAATTCAGTGTCTCTTTGTTTTGAAATATGCAATCAGTATATTGGAGGATATCCCTCTAAAGACTTTATTAAAGTGTCTTCTTTCACAATTAGTTTGTTCCCTTCTACCTTCTACATGCTGGGTAGTTTAACTTGAGACTTAAATGTGATTGTGTGCTGAGTGTGTGTGAGATTGATACAGCCATTTCTGTGCCCTCTGATGATTGTGTTTGTGTATGAGCAGACCCAGTTTGTGGAGAAGAATAATGATGCCCTCCACATGTCCTTGGAGAGCCTTGTGTGCGAGTCGAAGGACAGATTTGTCCGGGATCTCTTTGAGAACAACTCCAACTCTAAGGACTCCAAGCAGAAGGCTGGCAAACTTAGCTTCATCAGTGTGGGAAACAAGTTCAAGGTGAATTCATGCTTGCTGCTCCGAGGCGATAAGATTAAATCTACCCTAATGTTTGAAGAGATGACAGGCTTTCAAAGCTTGGGAATGTTCCTTCAAGGAGTTTTTAGAATTTTGTAATTCATTTTTAAATTTTTATGGAACTACTTTCTCTTCAAGTGCTTTTTTCATCTCGTTTTTATGATAGACTTTCTGAACCTGCTGTAGGAGGCTGTGAAGCTGACCTCTTGTGACCCGATGTTCTAATTCTTGCCCCTTTTGCTATTCTCCTCTCTTTCTGCCCCCCTCTCTTAGACCTCCTCCTGTCTTCTGACCCCATCCATGAGAAACGGATTTTCTTGTATGTCTTAAATATATATATATAAAGTCAGAAACAAAGAGGGAAAAGGAGGGAGATTAAAGCTTTTAAATGGATAAGGCTGGTCTGAGACATTCAGAACCAGTTAAATGGGTAAATTGCCATGTCTCACTCTGCCACTGCATAAACACTGTAAATCCGAGTTCATCCACATACCCCACCCCCATCCCCACCATGTTTTCCTGCTCTTGATCCACTTAGTCCTTCGTGTCTGTATGTGTGAATGTGAACAATGACACCAGAGAAGGTGGTTTTCCTCATTGTCAGCATAACAAACTGCAAAATTCAAAAATTCATTCATCCCTATATCAAAAGAGACTCCTTAAGCAACCTTCATATGCAATGTGTTGAGTGGCATTCTTAATAAGCTGTTATAGACACAGAAATGTGTTTCTTTAGACAGTCATCAGAATGTTCTCATTCTAGCTCTTATTTTTGGTAATGAAATATCCTGTTTATGCCTTTTAACACAGTCGTGAGATGTTTAGATGCATCTTGGCTGGCACAATGCATGCCTCGCACTCGCTTGCCATGTTTGTTCTGGTGTATGACTGCTATTTGCATGAGATAAATCTCAGTTTGTGTGATGTTTGAGTGAAATATCACCTATAACTTCATACATATTTAGAATAAATAGTACAAACATATTACAAGATGTTCTTGATAATTGTCCTCTTTTACAGACTCAGTTGAATCTTCTACTTGAAAAGCTACGCAGCACAGTGAGTATCAGTTCACCATTTTTATTTATTTATTTATTTTTTTAAATTATGAAGCATCAAATTCATTTTCTCTATTCCTGCATTTAACAAGTTAAAATATTATACATGAAACAAATTTAAAGAGCAATGTCATTAAAATTAATAAAAAAATGTAGCAAAATGACATTATACAAAAATGTCTGCTTGCCAGCTAATTCACAAGCTAGCATTAGATGTCATCAGGTGGATGTGGAACCCAGTACTATTGTTGTTGTGCAAACTTGGACCATGTTTCCGTGATGGAGTCATCATGCTAATGCCGTGGTAGCCAGCATGCTTATGCTGAATCAGTGTTGTTGAATGCTCGTAGTAGCTGTACTAACTCTGTGTAAGTAAAATTTTTATCAAAACATGGTCCAAATCATACTCCAAATTTTGTTCATTTTCACATCTCAAATTAATACAAATTAAGTTTGTCAAATTATCATAAACCTTTATCACAGTATTCCCTTTTTTTGAGATGCACTAAATAGTTTTCTAATTTTCTGGTCAAACTACAAAAATATCACACCAAATTCTTAAGGTTAACAAAGGTCTAAATCATTTTTAACCTCACCTATTTTCTTAGAGACTGCAGAGCAGACAGAAAAACCTAGCCTAAGTGCAGGGAAATCTGGTCCTGGAGGGACGAATCCTGCACAGGTTTGTGCTTTTTCTGCTGAAGCACACCTGAATCAACTGACCCATTAATTCCCTGGTTTGGTCGGTGTGTTGGAGCAGGAAAGAAATCGTTTTCATTTCATGCTTGACTCCTGCTCCCGATTCTCCAATCTATAACTTAATTCAAATACAGTGTTTATTTTTTCACGCGTGTCTGTGAAGGGCTCCAGTTTCATCCGCTGTGTGAAGCCCAATCTGAAGATGGTGAGCCACCAGTTTGAGGGAGCGCAGATTCTGTCCCAGCTGCAATGTTCTGGTACGAGTTAGTTTACTGACAAACACACAGACTGAGCACTGGAGCACCATGTCCCTGGTGTTTCATTTGCTTTGATTTGTTCTTGCCTGATTTTTGCTTTTGCTTCATACTTTCTCCATACTGCCAGTAGAGCTTCAAATATATCAATTTAAAAAAGGCATCACCAATACACAGCGCTCATCAATCTTACGGTCTGTTTTTCAATATGCATGAATTGCCCACTGAGCGGACGCATTAAATGTGAGCTCCACTGTTTTTTTTTTTTTTCATTATCGTCCCAAGGTGGTCTTGGCCTGGAAGGGTTTTTGCTAATGGGGTTTTTTCACATCGTATTCTGTGTTTTCTGACTGGTAAAATTCTTGTTCATTTTTAGGAGGCAGTAATGGCTTGTGAGCTCAAGACCTGCACAAACTAAAGGCAGTCCTTTTAAATGTGGAGTACAGTTATACTAACTAACCTTTCCAAAAATGAGAACATGATGGTCTCCATACACTTTCGTTTTGTGAAGCTGTAGAAGAAGCAGAACTACTGGCTTTATGAAAATTCAATACATAGAACGAGCATTCCTGTGAAGTCGGAATGCTCCTAAAATTCTTTTACTAACCTCTTGGTTAATATTCCATAAAGTTAATGAATTTTTTCAATGGTCCTGTTTTTTTTTCTTTCCATTTTTATATATCTATTTATATTCTCTCAGGGATGGTTTCAGTGCTAGATCTGATGCAGGGGGGCTTCCCCTCTCGAGCCCCTTTCCATGAACTTTATAATATGTATAAGCAGTACATGCCTGATAAGCTCACCAGACTAGACCCTCGTCTCTTCTGTAAGGTAGGAATTATTTTTGATGCTTCCGTTGTTCCCTCTTCTATATAGTCTGCACTCAATGCTACCAGCAATGTCACAGAAGAACCATTTGTCATGACATAAAGAACCATTTTTGTAAATTTTGTGATGATGGTTTTAAATGTTTAAAGACTAAAAGTCTTCACAGTTACAATTCTTTTACGAAAGGTTCCTTATGCAACCATAATTGGTTCTTCTTTGGAATTTCATTAAAAACTCTTTGTTCTTTATTGAACCTTTATTTTTAACTGTATATCTGAACATTTTCCTTATTTTGGGTCTCTACTATAGGCTCTGTTTAAAGCCCTTGGCCTCAATGACAAAGATTACAAGTTTGGACTGACCAGGGTTTTCTTCCGTCCTGGAAAGGTAAGGAAATTCCATCCAAATTTTAGGAAAACTGTGGAAATTTCAGCACTCTCTCTAGAAGTTCTAGGATGTCAGTCACTTTTGGATATAAAGAAAAAGAGTGACTCAGATTTGAGAGTAAAGAGACAAACATGCTTGCTGTGTGCTCCTCAGTTTGCAGAGTTTGACCAGATTATGAGGTCTGACCCAGAGCACCTGGCAGAGCTGGTCAAGCGAGTCAACCAATGGCTGGTGTGTAGTCGCTGGAAGAAAGTGCAGTGGTGTTCACTATCCGTCATTAAACGTGAGTGCCACCTCTCACTTCTTTTCACTGGAAGGCCATGCATTTTGACTGGAGTGTCGTTAATCTGGCACTGTCATCTTTATCAATCAGATCTTTTTTTATTGCTAATCTCTTGCTTGCAAAGAGCTCAGGGAATACTCAACAGGGCATGTTCAAAGCCAGATGGTTAGCATTACCTCCCTAATTGTGCTTCTAAATGAGAAAATGTCTCTGTCCTTTCCCCCTTCTCCCGCAGTGAAGAACAAAATGAAGTACAGGGCCAGTGCCTGCATTAAGATTCAGAAGACGGTTCGCATGTGGTTATGCAAAAGGAGACACAAGCCCCGGTGGGTAGCTCATCAGTTTTTACTCTGTCAAACCAGTCGATTTTTATTATACCAACATTTAAGGGACTGACTCTGACTGTACTTGTATTGTTGTTCGTTTAAAAGCTGTTTTTGTCTGTAATCTCCATCCTGCATAGACAGTGTCATGTTAATATTCAGTGAAAATTTCTTATATTTATAAAAAAAAACTTTTAAACATTTAATTTTAAAGTCATATACTTTGTTTAAAGTCATTGTCGGGGAAGACCAGCTGATGCAAAACTTCAAAGCTTTATAAAAACTATAACTCCTCAGCTCCTGTTCCAACGATTAACAGCCATGGGTTCTTCAAAGCAGCTGCATAGATCTTTGAAAATCAAGATAATTGATACACACAAGTCAGATTGATACACACTGTTTTCAGATTGCCATTGATTTTATTTTACTTTTAATCATTTATTTAAAAAAAATGGCAGGTATTAAGACGTGTGAAGGTCAAGAAGACCAAAAAACCTTTAGACGGGTCTTTCAAAGGCAGTGTTGCTAGAAAGGTAAATTAAGCCCCTCTGTTTAACTTCAGAGCACCTTGAGGAAAATTTTGCACACTCTGGGTTAGTGATGCACAGTTCTGTTGTGTAGTTATGCATGCAAAAATATGACCTTATTGGAAGAGTCATCAAAAGAAACAGTTCCTGCATCATCACCAAAGACTTCAGAATTCAATCCGAAGTCTAAATAAGCCTAATGTATGTTGGAGACAAATTCTGTCAGTGGGCTGATGAGATTTAAATTGATCCTTTTTTTTTTCGTTTCAGTTCAGTTCCTCAAACCCTTCAGGAGTAGTGTAGATGTTACAAAGTTATTGGGCTCTTTTTGTGTCACAGCATTGATGGCCTGGTGAAGGTACGGAACCTGAAGAAGAGAATGGAGAAGTTTAATGGGGCTGTAAGTGGACTGAAAGAGGGCAAGCAGGAGATGAGCAAGCAGATACAGGAGTTGGCTGCCTCCATTGATGCCCTGATGGCTAAGATTAAGGTGAAGCCCCCTGCTAATTAAATACTGTGTTTGTATTTTTATTGAGGCATGCTTTGGAAAACACTGCATCAGTGAACTTATCTAATCTGCGCTGGACAAAGTACATTGTTGTGTAATGTGTATTATTTTGCTTACTTGGAAGCCCTGTATTAGGTTGCCATTTGTAATGAATGTAATACAAGTCATTCCACGGCCTGGTGAAGAAATACTAAAGCTGCTATGCATGGGTTCTAGCTGCCTGGTCAGATGTTCCCCGCTTTAGGTGCCTTGCAGTTAAAGGAAGTGTGTTTCAACCAGGGATGGTGTTTGATTAACCAATGAATTGCAATTAATGAGTTAGTTTTTGTAGTTTATTGTGATTAAACACACTTATCTCATTGGCTCAAACTGAATAGCAAAGCAAGATTATATGTATTTCATTTAAAAAGCAGTGTATTTGTTGATATAGCTCTTTGAATAAACAAAATAAGCTTCAGTTTGTGTATAATTACTTTTAAAATTAAGGCAGAATTCAAATGAACATAAACAATGGTGATTTCCATAGCGTGAATTAGAGTAAGGTCCATAAATATTTCAGAATGAAGGGACAACTGTAATTTATGGTGATGACTGTCATCATCTTCAGTGACGAGCCCCACTTTTGTCTTGGAGATAACAACAAATCTATGTGTGGCAGCACCGTGGTCAGCACCACAATCAACAGTTTGTTGTCACAGGTCATACATCCAGAATGCCTGGTGTCATGGTGTGATGCAATTTTGTATAATGCCAGATCACCTTTGGCTTTCATTACACACACTTTGACACTGTAATTTTATGGTAATGAGGTCCTGCAAACAGTGGTCTGCGCTATTCCAACAAGACAACACTCGTCCACATACTGCTGCCATCTCAAAATCTTGCCTGGAAGACATAGAGACTGTGCTATGGCCAGTTGTGTTGCCAGTCATATCACTGATTGAACATTTGTGGGATACTATTGGACACATCATCAACACTCCACCCCTACCGCAAAATCCACAGGAACTGAGTGAGATTATTCAAGTTGCATGGACTGGATTATCACAGGACATCATTAGGAACCTCTAGAACTCCATGCTGAGATGTCTGATGTTTTGCATTACACCCAGTTGGCTGGATCAAATAGTCAACATAGTGATTAAAAAGAAAGTGTAGTAATAATAATGTAACGCATTAGCACATTACATATAGTTACATAGTAAGTATTGGGTGGAGCGCCTTCATACCAGAGAACACATACCCACTGCTCCACAGCTGAATGTTGGGGGATTTATACCCCTTTAGCTTAGGCGTGGCATTCAACAGGCTGTCAATAGGAATATGTTTGTCAGCTCTGGAGAGTCGTATTCTCTTGTCAGTTCTCATCCTAATGCATTCATTAGAAGGGTGTCCATAAACATTTGGACATCTAGGCTATTCTTTGATTCCTCTTTGGTTGCTATACCTTTCTGTTGTCAGTTCTGTCTGTGCATGAACCAATTTCTCTCTCTCTCTCTCAAAAAAATGAGTTTCATTATACAGAATTTCAATGTTAGAAAAGCCTGTATATATTGTTGCCGATTCACCAAAACACCACTCAAGTCATTTCCTCAATACATATCACAAATATAAGCCTTATAATCTTGCTGCTGCGTCACTCCATTAGTAGCCTTTATCCAGTCCACGCCCTCTGAGCCCTTGATCATAGTAAGCTACAGTACAAGCTGTCTACACCTCGTCTGTCTGTCGCTCATTGGGGACACTGCCTTCAAGTGTCAGGCTGAATGTGGGCTGTTGACAGTGAGCTCCGGAGACTTCGCCCTCCTCAGCACCATGCTGATAAATGAGTGGCACCAGAGCTGAACTCTTTCCACCTGATCGCCTCCTTCCTTCGTCTAAATGAGCAACGTCCACCTCCCATCACCCCCCCCCTCCCAACCTCCCAGTGATCTGCTCGACAGCCTCTGAGCTTGCCTGCTCTCTGCTGGCGTTCTGCCAGATGGTACTGAGGTGATGCTATGGTTTAATGAGGACCTGCAGGATATGAAAACAAGCAAGGTTTGTCTGTCCTGGAATTACTGCTCCCTTCCACTTGATGAGGGCTGCCGGCTCACCACAGTGTAGCTGCCATTTGATTTGCCTCTCAAAACTTATTCAAAGTATTACCCCAAAGTTCCTCTTAAGATTTTTTTAGCAAGTGCAGAGATTTGAGAGATTTGTAACTGTAATGCACAAAAACCCACCTTCAACAAACTAACTTCTAATGACACTTCTTTCTTTCTGTTTTTCTCTTACAGGCGAGGGTCATGAGCCGTAAGGAGATAGAGCAGGAGTATGACAGCCTGGTGAAGAAATCAGAGCAGCTGCTCTCCTCCATGCAGAAGAAGAAGCAGGAGGAGGAGGAGATGGAACGGCTGAAGCACATCCAAGAGGAAATGGAGAAAGAGAAGAAGAGGCACGAGGAAGAGGAGCAGCTACGCAAGCAGGAGGAAGAGGAGCGACGCATGTACGTCACACCTTAATATTTCAATAGATAATAAAAATATATTAAGAGATTGCAATTCAATAGTTATCAAAACTACACTGACATATTATAATAAAGCAATAAAGTTTCCCTTTAACCAGTCCCTCCCAAAAACACAATTACTAGCATTTATAAACAGTTTTGATTAATATTATACATTTAAAAAAAAAAAAAATTTACCCCTAAATTTCTCCCCGCAAATTTGAAGCGCCAATTCCTCCACCCCATTATCACTCTCCTCCTATCACACAGGATTCAAACCTTCGATCCTCAGATCTCAGCAGTAACGCTTTAGACCACTGAGCCACTTTGAGCCTGAGTAACACCTTTAATATACATACATGATATAATAATTTCATTTTGCTGATCTTACGCTTGCTCTTGATTATTTATACATATTTACAAAGAAGGAAAAGTAAGATTAATCACAGTGAAATTATTTTTTTTTAATCCATCAACATTCCTATTTTTTGTTCACCATCTTTCATTGGATTAAAAAGGAAACAATCAGTCTAGACTTTTAGCTTCAGTTCAAGGGTTTAATGAAAATATTGCAATAATCAAAATGAAAGCTGTTTTTAACATAGTCCTTTTCAAATCAAATCAAGTTTATTGATACATCACATTACACAGGTGTAAGGGTGAGGTGAAAAAGTCCCTCGCAGTAGTAAAACAAGACATATGAAAAAAACACAGGAGAATATATATATATATATATATATATATATATATAAAAATAGTGTGTTTATATACATTAATTTACACTTTACATACACTGTACATACACATTAACTTATGCTATATATATATATATATATATATAAGTGTATCCAGAAAGTATTCACATGCTTCACTTTTTGCACATTTTGATATGTTCCAGCCTTATTCCTAAAAGTATTCATTTCATTCTTCAGAAAATCTCAAAAGTGCCATTAACAAACTGGAGAAACTGATCAAAAATGCAGGCTCTGTGGTTGGAGTCAGACTAGACAATCTGGAGTTTGTAGCAGAAAAATGGACTGAAGTCAGTGCTCTGGCTGGGCCACTCAAGGACATTCACTTGTCTCGAAGCCGCTTCTTTGTTTTCTTGGCTGTGTGCTTAAGGTTGTTGTCCTTTTGGAAGATAAACCTTTGTCCCAGTCTGAGGTCCAGAGCAGTTTATCATCAAGGATGTCACTGTACATTGCTGCAGTCAACTTTCCCTCGACACTGACTAGTCTCCCAGTTCCTGAGGCAGAAATAGTCCCCATATCCACCACCATGCTTCACAGCAGGAATGGTATTGGCTAGGTGATGAGCAGTGCCTGGTTTCCTCCAGACATGATGCTTGGCATTGAGGCCAAAGAGTTCAATCTTTGCTTCATCAGACCAGATAATTTAGTTTCTCATTTTCTGAGAATCATTTAGGTGCCTTTAGGAGTTGTAATTACTAAATGGGTTATGGGTATTTTTGTTAAATCCCTTGAATTAAAGCTGAACTTTAAACTTCACAGGATGATTACTTAATTTCAAATCCATTGATTGATGTACAGAAGCCAAAGAACAGCAGTTGTCCAATACTGTCCAGATACATTCATCAGCAAAATAATAGATGAACTGATTTCATTGCACAACTGCAATGGTGTCATGTCAGACTGTCATGGAGTCACTCAGAATAGCATCTCATCTTCAGTGATGAGTCTTGCTTTTGTGTTGGTGGAGACAATCAACACATTCATGTGTGGAGCCTTTGTGGTCAGTATAACACATCCAGAACGCCTGCTCTCATGGTGTGGGATGCAATTTAGTATGATGCCAGATCACCCTCGGTCTTCGTTACAGCCCAAGGTTATGGGAAATGAGGTCCGGAAACCTTTTCTGAACACACACACTCCCGTGCTCTGTTTCAACAGGACAACACTTATGCGCATATTGCTGCCATCTCAAGAGCTTTTCATGAAGACAAATATACTATGCAGTGACCAGTCCAGTCACCAGACCTACCCCTGATTGAAAATGTGTGGCATGCTATTGGATAAGCCTTCAACAGTCTACCACAAAATCTGCATGAACTGAGTGAAAATAGTAATACATCTGTATGTATAGCTCAATAAATATTGCTTTTATCATTATTTATTATTATTATTATTTTTAGTAATTTATTGTTGCAAGTAACCTTTAACTTCCTTCTGAATAGTATTGCAATCTGACACTTTTATTTGCAACTATTGTGCAATTTTTTTTTGATACAGGTAGCATTTATTTTGATGTCTTTCCTGTTGGCCTCTTAAATCTGCCACTGAAAATATAATACATTGAAAGTTAAAGTTGGGCGCCCCTGGTTAAATGGCATTTTTTACAGATTATATTCGTTTACTGAGGTGATAATTGAACCAATCGTCTGCATGAAACAAACTTAATCATTTTTTCAAATCTTTTTAGACACAAACATGTAACATATTTTGGGAAACAGTACATGCCATGTTTTAATGTTTTACTTTTTCAGTATGTTAAATTGAGCTTCTTAGACACTGTACATTACACACAAGCGTGGTTTAAGTAAAATATGATAACTTTTTTACACTTTAGAGTTTCTGTAACTGGGGTGCCTGAATGTTTGTGGTATGAAAATTCAGACAAAGCATTGTGAATAATGTTAGCAAGGTTAACAACTGAGTATTTTAGGTGAGCAGTGGAAAGGTTGGAAATGCACCCAACTGTTGGCAGTTTCTGCTCATTTAGAAAACTCAAATGCTTTTTCCATTTTGTTGATTTCATTGTATTTCAATTTAATGCTCTATTAACAGAGTGGCCTCCAGTCCTCCAGTGTCATGATTTCTGCCATTATGGGGCAGAGCTGATCTATAGGAATTGTTGGATAGTGTGTTTTTTTCTTCCATCTGCATACATTTATAAACAGCGAAGTTCTATTGTCTCACACCAGGAAAGCAGAGATGGAACAAAAGAGGAAGCAGGAAGAAGAGGAGAGGAAGAGGATGGAGGAGGAAGAGCGAATCCTGCAGGTGGGTTCGAGTCTGTGTGGGTGTGTATTTACGCACATTCAAGTACCACAGTATTGATTTCTGTCCGCTGTGGCCTCCTTTGCCAATCATCCTCTTACTGATATGTTCAGAGCAGGCTAGAGCTGTGGTGCACTTCAGTTATAATCGCATGTTATATTGAGCTGCCACAGCAGCATGGCTGTGGATTCATCAGTGCCTGCTCTCTTCATGGATGCGAAAAACCTCTATTCTGGCTCCTGTGGATTTTGGCTTTGGTTCGATGGATGGTCCTGCTGAGCTTTTTTCTGTCCTAGATGTTTGAAAGAGGCTGTATTCCCTGCTTACGACGTTTATGCGTCCATTTTCTTTCAAACCACTTATCGGAATTTAACGCAAAAAGAATTCTGGGTTTGAAAAGTTCTGTTCTGCGGGATGTTAAACAAGTCATGGAATGCATTTACTGAGAATTTGAAGTTGTTATTTGATGTATAAATAGTAAGCATAAGACTGGGGTCAAAATGCTTATATATGGTTTACAGACATATTTACAACTTTGTTATTTACCTCCAAATGAAACACATTTTATTTTCTTTTATAGAGAACTTGTGGAAAAAAACTGAGCTCTTTCATTGCTTTATTTATGTCACTGAGCCTGCCCACAGCCACATACCATAGCCTAGCATACCTTAGATTTGTAACAAGAACAAATAAACACAAATTTTGAAATTATTGACAAGTCCTGTTGACCTATTGACCTCTCAGAGTCCTGTTGTTGTCCAGTCGGCACAGTTTGCTGCTAGATGATAAAGAGATTGTCACCTGTCTGCTGACTGTTAACTTTGTTAACTAAAGGTTTTGAAAAGCCCTAGAAGTGGCAAGAGATAAGTCAGTCCAGTGTTATCCTGAGCTTTTAGCTGTGCCAGAGGCATCTTCACACCAATGTCATGGATTCAACTCCAGAACTCACTTCTGCTCTCCAGTCCAGGCTGGATCCCATTTCTTTAGTCTACGTAGTAATCGTACTGTTCGGTGACGCAGGATTACCATGGTGTATGACTTGAGGTTACGGGGGGCTGGAAATACTACTTAGTTACTTAAATGTGTTACTAGATAAGTTACTTAAATACACCAATAATCCGTGTCTGCTTTGGTCAGTTAACATTGGCTTTTAATAACTCCAGAGGCATCCTTGCACCAGATGAGATGTCTGCTGTGAGCCTAGTGTTATCTTATAGCTATTTTGGTCTCACTTTCATATTCTCTCAAAGTAGCTTTTACATTTAAGATGAACCATAACAGTTCTACTCCAAGAAATTGGCTGGTTTTATATTCAGGTGTGGCTTGTGGTTTGGCTTAAAAAAGGAGACACTTTGGTGTACTGAACTCTCGTTATTCAAGGTAAATACAGTTTTCCATTCTAGGGCACCTTTAATAATAATACAATTTGTCGCTGTCAAAAATATTGACTTTACAGGAGAGGGCGAAAATAATCTTAATTTTGAATTGAATTGAATGTAAAATAATGGTAATTAACACTCATTTTTGAGCATTTCTATTGGTCTTCTCATCCAGAATTATTTACACACTATACAGAGCAGATACAGGTTTTAAACCGTGCAGAAAACTAAAAATGGACAATAATGGAGATACTTGGTTTTCATTCGACAACGATGATATGGTATTGGATCAACGTATTCTTTTTCTACTTTACTTGTATACAGCAGTGTAATATGTATTTGATACATCATTCTTTTTTGTGTGTATAACTGTCCTGTAGCTACAATGAAACTAATAATATTTTATATATTTATTACAGTAAGGTTTAAAAGTCTGGGTCCATTGATGTTCTTAGCTGCTAATGTATTTTACCACTAAATTTTGCAAAGTAAATTGACTATATTCTTATTTTTTTAGTTGGGATTATGTCCTACCTGTAATTCTGAACTCTATTTGCAGTTTGCCTAGGGTCTGGTGCTCAGTGATGTACAAAGTGTGCTTGGACTCAGGAGACAAGTCCACTGCTTCCCTCTTACTGTTTTTCTCTTACTTGGATTGACTGATGGCAGACTGATTAATGGCTTACTTTATTATGAATAGGTGTTGTATCCTTCTTTTCCAGAAGGGTGATCACATTTTCCTTCCACATTCATGTTACTCACTTTTTCAGCTTTCAAACATTTTGCCTGATGTTCTTCCCTTGCTAATACATTCTGTGACCTTTGACACCGGGCTGTGGCCAGTTTCTGGTCAGTCTAGACACAAAATCACAGACTGTTCGCATTAGCTCTGCAATAACCTCAATAATATGTCTAATCGGACCTTAGCACCCAGCAGGGGCATAATAGCTTAAGGTCTTGGCAGCAGGGAACAGGTTCTACTGCAGATGGGCTCCAGAAAGTCTGGAGTGGGGCCTCCCTAATCTCCGTCTCCTCAGGCGCTCTTGGCTTTGTGGGGAGATTCAGGGAATGCTTTAGGCTGCTTTAAGGAAGAGCACACATCTCATCAGAAAAGTGCTCCGAGAGAGCAGAATTGCCTCACTGTCAAACCAAAGCCTAATGTGTCTTTCATGGTAACTTTAAAGGAGAATGTGGGGGAAGTTCTTGATGTAAACGTGCCACAGAATGGATTTAATGAGTTGTATTTTGATGTATAAATAGTATGTTATTTTTGGTTGGGGTAAAGAAAAGGTCAGATACATTTTTTTCAGCTTATCCATCCAGGACTGAGCTTAGTTCAGTGGGCGTAGTATTGACGTTTAGTCTTTTTTGGATTACTATAATGATAATTGCTTTAGTTTGCACAGTCTCAGATACTTCTCATGAAGTATCCATTGTATTTAGCCTGGAAAGGTATTCCTTGTTGCGCTGCATGTATTTACATTTTGCGAGTGCATATAAAATGAGGCAAAACAACATTAATCACTTAAAGATTTTGGAATTGTCTCATTTACAGTTCTGTTTTATTTACACTGGCTTTACATTTGAAGCCAGTTGAAATTCATGGTATGTCCCTTCCATGTCCCCAACTCTCATTATTCAAACAGTGTCAAGGAAAATACAGTTTTCTAGGTCCCTGTTAAAATGTTATAATAAATGTGTATGGGGTTTTCAAATTGTGTAAAATGCAAAAAATATGTGTAATAAAGTTTTATTATATGTACCGTAACTGGTTGTTTTTGTTGCATTTATAAACAAGCTATGCTGGGGCAACTGAGCAGCCACTTTGTCCTAATGACTACACAAGACATTGCCATATATATTTGTGTGTGTGTGTGTGTGTGTGTGTTTCTGGTGCAGGCAGAGCTGGATATGCAGCTGGCTCTGGAGCGGGAGGAGGAGACACAGAGACAGGCCATTCTGGAGCAGGAGAGGAGAGACAGAGAGCTGGCCCTCAGGATTGCTCAGAGTGAGGCTGAACTCATCCCAGATGATGCTCAACTTGACCCCAGCCTGCGCAGGTACAAACAAGAACACACACACACACACACACACACACACACACACACACACACACACACACACACACACACACACACACACACACAGGCCACTGCAGGCAGCATCAGATGACAACAATAAAAAAGCACTCAAAAAAGTATACATATCACAGATGCGCTTTGATTTCCATATGAAAAGATTCTGCAGTCCCACTGCTATTGAGAAATAACAAATACAACCAAACTGCAGCCAAGCAAACAGCTTTGTGTTATGAAACTGGCTCTGAGATTCACACAAAACCTTTGGCCCAACCCAGGAGAGCCTTTTGCTGGTTTAGTGGCCACTTGCTTTTGAATGAATAAAAGTGAACAAAAGCTGCAGTGAGAATGTCTTCATTCTTCACTTTCAGCAGCATTATGTAGCATTTTTATATTCATATAACAGCTTCAATATCACATTGATACTCCACTGACTTGTAAAAAGGAAAATAAAATCTCTGTTGTTGTACTCAGTCACACTTGTCACACTTAGCATGCCAGAAAATGCACTATGCATGTCTGATTAAGTGGGCAGGACATTGGTGGCAGGAAATGCTTAAGGATGCATAACCTCAAATTCATGTAAAAATCATGTCACCTCAGCCCACATGCTTTTTTTCATGTCTTTCAGCTTGTCTATAAATGCATGTGTAAAATGTGACTCTTAGTGGTGGCTCAAAGCATGAATTACTTTTAATTAATTTTAATCCCAGCAGCAAGAAATGCTAATTTTTGCATTATGGATTTTATTGAGGATTTTTTTTTGAAAAGTTCTTTTCTGTTTTCTTTTGTTTGCAGCTCTGCTACCTCAGGCATTGTTTTTCTCTCAGAGTCATTGATGTAAGATACAGAGCAAGCCCCCGCCATCCCTGATCCCCACTTACTCACTTTAACAAAGTCCTCTCCCCTTAATCTTTCACCAACCTAGATAGAGAGTTACACTTCTAATGCAAAGCCATTATAAACAGTGAACTAATCCTTAGTTTGATATTAACCTGAATACTTTCTCTATTCATGAATTAATCCCTTGTTGTATTCAGCAGAGCTTTCTTTGTCAGACGTTTACATACTCTGTGGTCCTACTGGACCAATTTAAGAACTAGCACGAGACTGAGCCCCAAAGGGGACTTTTAGTGTTTTTGGCCATTGTAGTGGCAGATCAAAATAAATGTAAAGTGCAGTTTCACAGGGGTGATGCTTGGGTGTCCAGTGAGGCCAGGGGGAGCATTGAAACTCCTGTGATGCAGAGGAACAGAGAGTGAGAGTTCAGTTCATTGGAGGTGTGTAATGTGGTGGTGTGTATAGGACCGCTTGATTGCTGGGAAAGCCAAGGTGCAACTCTCAACATATCATGGCCATATGGAAATTTCAGTGATTGCTTTTTAACTGTTCTTTTTATGGAAAAGAATGACTGTAGTTTTCATTTTCAGGAGTTTGGACAAATTGAAATCAAATTGTCATTATAAGGGGAATGTGAACTCAAATTATACACACATACATCCCATTTAGATTATAAGTCTCTTGGATCAATTTCTAAACTATAAGAAATATATATTTTTTCTCAGGAATATGCAAAACAATTAGGGGTGGGATAACAAAAGTAACCATGCTAAAAGAGCTTATAGTTAATTATCCAACATGTACATGTACATTAGCATGAACAAAAGCATGAGCATCAGCATAAGTACCAACATAAAGTAGTATAGCTTAAAAAATACTTCTCTAAACTGGTTGCCATTAAAACCAGTATCAGTATGCTTTATATTGACTCTGATCAAGGAACAGGATTGTTGTACAGTTTGACGTAATTGTTGTGTGTAGTGATATGTTTTAATGGCAATTGAAGATTTAAAGATCCATCCGTTCAAACAGCGGTTAAGAAATACAAGTTATCACTACATGTAAACACTGCAAGAAGACCTCGACTGTCATCCTGAGCTGAGTGGATCATTCACGTGTTCAGGAATAACCTGAGCACCACCAGCAGGAAGCCCACCAAAAATGTAAACTTTCACACCAGTTTCTTGTATATTCTGTTACAGATGAATGTAAGGGGCAGCTGTGGTAAGAGGAACTGCCTTGTGACTGGAAGGTCACAGGTTAGAGTCCCTGAAACAACAGGTTGCCACTGAAGTGCCCTTGAGCAAGATAGCTCCCTGGGTGCCTGCTCATCAGTATGTATGTGTGTGTTCCATACTCAGAAAAACAGAAATCATATTTTCATTGGACACCATTGTCTTGACCATGTCTCTAATGTGTGTAGACCCCTATTAACTATGTGTTAACTTATATTTGATGAGTTTTCTGGACGTTGAAGTTTTCAGAAGCTCATCATGAATCCGCCCAATTAGATGTTTGTATTTGTGTGTTCCTTGCTGACACCTGTCCGAGTGGGTTAATCAGCAGGGCTGCCTGGTTTGATGACTCGCTGTGCGTGAATAGTGGTAAGCAGCTTTGCTCCTCGCAGCTGTCAAGAGTCACCAGAGTGCCATCTCACGAGTCCCTGTCAGTGTGTTCAGTCATGCAGGCGCTTCTCTCTCTCTCTCTCTCTCTCACACACACACACACACACCACACCACACCACACTCAGAGTGACACTTTATCTAACACCCAGGACAAGATTTTACCACATATGTTATTTTTGAATGAAGTTCTTGACCTGATGATCTGTGTGAAGGTGTCATAAATAGGCAGAAATTTCAGTTCATATTTTGCTCCTATTAAGTGCAATTACTTATTCATTCTACACTCTTACAAACAAAGGTTTGTGGGTATAAATAAAACTTTTGGTTGGTAAAGAACATTTATAGTGACTTAAATCTTTAATGGGTTCTTCACACATACATGTCTTTAATAAAAGCAACAGGTCCAGACCAGACGCAAGACCCAGA
Organism: Acestrorhynchus altus; assembly: GCA_034509495.1. Classification (NCBI taxonomy): domain Eukaryota; kingdom Metazoa; phylum Chordata; class Actinopteri; order Characiformes; family Acestrorhynchidae; genus Acestrorhynchus; species Acestrorhynchus altus. The sequence continues at coordinate 15,873,645 of CM067513.1, forward strand.
CTCATAATCTAACTATCAAATTGTACAGAGTATTTCTTTTCACTGGTTTAACATTTTTTGCCTTTACAGTACTGGTAAAATCTACTCAGCAAAACAGATTTGTGCATTCTTATGAGCACTATAATTTGATGTGTGAGTCAGTGACACACACAAAGGGAAGAGACAAGAAACAGGAAAAAGCCAGAGGAAAGTTCATGCATGTGTCATGCATTGAAAAAGGAAAAGTAGAGCACAATAAACAAGCTTTTAATGGGCAAATTTGTATGTTTATTCTTCCCACAAGCAGTTTTTATATATTGAGAAGCAGTAATATCATGTATATTATTCATCTGTTACATTTGATTCTGGCTTAAGGAAATTGTCACTATCTGGACCTTGAATTTTAATTAAATACCTTTATTTTTGGGGGGTTTTTGTCTGGTAGTAAATTGTCAGTCTGTCACTTTGTAACAAGGCCATGGCTGGCTGCCCTGCAAAGCTTTTTATATAATTTAATGATTGCATGATATATAAAAACTATTAATCTACTTCTGAAATTTGCTGTTTTACTTTAAGCTTAAGATGAACTAAAAATTTGCATCTTAAAGTAGATAATTATACTATATACACACTCTCACAGAACCTACTGTCTCACAGGACGGAATACACATCTAGCAATCTTAGCAACACACACTGTGTGTGCTATTTTAGGATAGTTTTGTCACCAGATTAGTCCTCCTCTTTCTTCTCCAGTGTCTAGTTCAATTCAGTCATTCGATACACATTGATGTGGTAGTATTGTTAGCGTTTCTTGCTTTATTGCAGCTGGTAAGCTGGAAATCAGTTTGTTAATTGGAGAAATTTGTTAATGATTTTGTCTGTTTGTGAGCACAGCATGCCTTACTGCCTTGTCACTAAATCAGCATTCACCACCTGGCCATCTGTCCACTTTGACTTTACCTGATCCCTATGCCTGGATTTGGTTACCTTCTTTTCTGCATAGTTGCATGCAGCTGTACCGTTGTAAAGGCCAGCTTTAGTGAACCCAATAGGATTATTGCCAGAACGCTGGAGGTGGGCGGGGGCTACACTGATCAGTTTAGAAGAATATTAGTGCTGTGGACTCTGTAAGTGAGAGTGCTTCTAGTTAAGAAGAGGCAAATCCTGGCTTTGATTGACTTGATTAGACTTGAGCTGCTGGAGGCTGCTAAGAGTGTCACGATCCTCCTACTGCACAATCGCAGGTGCATTCACGTGCAGCACTGTTACCCTCTGTTCGCCTTTGCTGGATGTCTCCCTCCCAGAGCTAGTTTCTTACTGCCTCACCATTCCCAAGGCCTGCTCTGATTTTCTCAGCACTGTGCTGATTTGGTCTGCCATCAAGTATGACGGTATGCCATGGCTTTATTATTAGATCCAAAGTGAGCACTGTTCGCTCCAAGCCTAATGAATCGGGCCAATTAACTTTGCTGGTTCTTTTTTCCAGAAAGATGTGGCTCCTGCATGTGTTGTTCTCACTGATTGCTTAGATTAAAGTCTATCTGTCTTTAAAGCAAGGAAAAAGAACCCTTCTCTGAAGGCGTGACATGCTTGTTTTCACTGTGTAAATGGGCTTGATTGTCGCTGACAGGGGTCCACAGGTGCAAGCCACGAAAGCGGCTGCAGGGATGAAGAAGTACGACCTGAGCAAGTGGAAATATGCTGAGCTGCGAGACGCCATCAACACCTCCTGTGGTAAGAGAAAGGCTTCCCTCAGACCACTTATCTCAAACCTCACTCCTTGCCTCTAGAATGTTAGAGACAAAAGTATTGGGACTTTTAGGGGAAAATTAAGGGTATTAAGAAAGAGTTTTTTCCTCTTTTGTTAGTCTCTTTGCAGCTCCACAACTCATTCCAAAAGGATGGAGCACCATAATTCCACAGAATACATCATCTTTACATTGCTCTCTGTACACGGTACCAATAGGTTTATGATTATCTAGAGTCCTATTCTATCGATAATACTTCTCTAAGGGGATTAGACATGCTGTTTGTGTGCATTTCCACATCTGTGTCCAATAATGAATGCATATATTAGAAGAGGAACCCACACATATTTGGATATATGTCATTCTGGAGTGTGCCGCATTGTTTTTCATAAACTCCAAAAGTTCTTCGGCAGTTCAAACACCACTGGCAGTGTTTTAAAGTGTCTTTCATTAGTGCTTAATTTTTGAAAACAAGGTCCAGTATATTGTCTGAACTAAACTGTCAGTGAGAGTAAAAGTTCTACTGTAACTCAAACAATATCTTGTAGATATTGAACTGCTGGCAGCATGCAGAGAAGAGTTTCACCGTCGCCTGAAGGTCTACCATGCCTGGAAGGCAAAGAACAAGAAACGCAACACTGAGACTGAACAGAGAGCTCCTAAATCAGTCACTGACTATGGTAAGATACCACCCCATGCATGAAAAGACACACAGGGTACAAATTGTTAGGAAATTGTGGGCTATATGACAGTTCCTCTGTTCTAAAACAACTCCTCACCATTAATTAGATACTAAGTTGAGTCAGATGTATTTGAGCAGAAAAATCACAAAGCTGTGTAGAAAACCAGTCCTCCAGTTCCTGTCTCTGGTCTATACCCTAATGTAAACACATCTACATAGACGTAGCATCTGATATATGATCTGATCATTAAGCTGAAGCTCTTTTCCAAAGTTAACTTACACAAACCAGCTATGGCATTAGCACCTCCTTGGTTCTACACTCACTGTATATTTATCAACTGTATTTACCATATAGGTACATTTTTGTAGTTCTATAATTACAGACTGTAGTCCATTTGCATTTCTGCATACTTAGTTAGCCTCCTTTTACCTGTTCTTCAATGGTCAGGACCCCAGAGTACCACCACAGAGCAGGTATTCTCAGCACGGCCGTGACCCTGACACTGAATGGTGGTGGTGTGTTAGTGTGTGCTGCACTGGTATGGGTGTGTTTGAGCACAGTGTCTGCTCACTGTCCACTGTTTCAGACACGTTGATGGTCTACCTTGTAAATGTAAAGTCAGAGAAAGAAACTCATCTGTTTCTGCATATTGTGTCAGTCTTCCTCTAGTCCTTCATCCGTAGTTAAAGGACATTCCCTACGGGACATGTCAAAATCAGTTCAGTGCTGAGAATGACCAACCACACACACAATACATGGTCTGTGGTGATCCCTTGAGTTCCTGACCATTGAAGAACAGGGGACTAGAAGAAAGCAGACTAATAAAGAATACAGAGAAATAGATAGACTACAGTTTTTAGAGTACTTCTATATGGTAGGTGGACCTGAGAAAATTAACAAAGAGTGTCATTTATGTAATGGCTGATTGGTGTGTATTTGAATATATACACCAGTAGTGTTAGAAGTCTTGAGCATAGGCTCTTATTGGAGTAGCGTGATGTACTTCACAGTTTCTCCAGAAAATGAAGTATTTCTCCCAGAAAAGTTTTGCAATTACACATGTTTTGTTATAAACATGTTTATTTCCTTTGTGTGTATTGGAACAACACAAAAAACAGAGGAAGAAAAAGGCAAATTTGACATCATTTCACTCAAAAATGGGCCGGACAAAATTATTGGCACCCTCAACTTAATATTTGGTTGCACAACCTTTGGAAAAAATAACTGTATTCAACCGCTTCCTATAACCATCAACAAGCTTCTTACACCTCTCAAATGGAATTTTGGACCACTCTTCTTTTGCAAACTGCTCCAAGTCTCTCATATTTGAAGGGTGCCTTCTCCCAACAGCAATTTTAAGATCTCTCCACAGGTTTCATTGCTGGCCACTTTAGAACTCTCCAGCTCTTTGTTTCCATCCAATTCTGGGTGCTTTTTGAAGTATGTTTGGGGTCATTGTCCTGCTGGAAGACACATGACGTAGGACGCAAACCCAGCTTTCTGACACTGGGCCCTACATTGCGACCCAAATCCTTTGGTAATCTTCAGATTTCATGATGCCTTGCACACAGTCAAGGCACCCAGTTCCAGAGGTAGCAAAACAATGCCAAAACATCTTTGAACCTCCACCATATTTGACTGTAGGTACTGTGTTCTTTTCTTTGTAGGCCTCATTCCATTTTCGGTAAACAGTAGAATGATGTGCTTTACCAAAAAGCTCTATTTTGGTCTCATCTGTCCACAAGATGTTTTCCCAGGAGGATTTTGGCTTACTTGCATACATTTTGGCAAACTGCAGTCTAGCTTTTTTATGTCTCTGTGTCAGCAGTGGGGTCCTCCTGGGTCTCCTGCCATAGCGTTTAATTTCATTCAAATGTCAACGGATAGTTCGAGCTGACACTGATGCACCCTGCGCCTGCAGGACAGCTTGAATTTCTTTGGAACTTGCTTGGGGCTGCTTATCCACCATCTGGACTATCCTGCGTTGCAACCTTTGATCAATTTTTCTCCTCCGTCCACATCCAGGGAGATTAGCTACAGTGCCATGGGTTGTAAACTTCTTCATTATGTTGCGCACTGTGGACAAAGGAACATCAAGATCTCTGGATTGGACTTGTAACCTTGAGATTGTTGATATTTTTCCACAATTTTGGTTCTCATGTCCACAGTTCTCTTCTCCTCTTTCTGTTCTCCATGCTTAGTGTGGCACACACAGACACACAATGCAAAAATTGAGTCAACTTCTCTCCTTTTTATCTGGTTTCAGGTGTGATTTTTAAATTGCCCACACCTGTTACTTATCACAGGTGAGTTTGAATGAGCATCACATGCTTGAAAGAAAGTTATTTACCCTCAATTTTTGAAAAGTTGCCAATAATTTTGTCCGGCCCAATTTTGGAGTTTTGTGTAAAATTATGTCAAAAATTGCCTTTTTTTCCTCTGTTTTTTGTGTTGTTCCAATACACACAAAGGAAATAAACATGAGTATAACAAAACGTGTGTAATTGCAAAAACCTTCTGGGAGAAATATTTTACTCTGGAGAAAATTCAGGGGTGCCAACACTTTCGGCCATGACTGTATATCAACCACCTACTATTTATGAGTGTTCAGATTGCGTTCAGAACTTCAAAAGGTTCCTTTTACAATAGCAGAAGGGAATTCTTGAACTCTGCTCTAAAGTTCAAGCTGAATATTCCTCCATACTACATGCTGGTGGAGGAGCTGTGTGTGTGCAGGTGCTGCTGCAGCTCATCAGAGGCGAACCAGCTTGTTCTCTTGCTTTCTCCTGTTTTGACGAGCCTTCCAGCATCCAATCACAGCCAGCTCCTGATTAATGTTACCTTAGTGATGTGTGTATTCACACAGCTACAGGGACTTCATAGCAAAACCGGTGTTTCCAGGGACAGACATTCAGCCATGTTTGTTTGCCTGAAAAAGAATAGTTTCCTTTTAAATGGAAAAAGGAAAAGTTCACAGCCCTTTGTTGCTTCTCCACGACTCATATCTTCATATTCTTTTGGACTCTGGGGAGAGTTCTTTAGATGTGCCTCACTTCAAATGCCATCAGTTGGGATGTCTATAATGTTATATCTGTCACTAAAAGGATCAGGTGTTGGCTTGCCACAGTCATAACAATGTTTCAGAGACAACAATGTTTTTCTCTCATACCTTCTTGAGAATAAGCTGCCAGAAAGATTTGATTTTAATCTGTTTTTATTTCCAGCTCTGATCAATATGTTTGGTCTCCTTTTACACAAATTACATAGTTAAAAATAGAGGTATCAGAACCAGTACAGCATTTCATGTATGGTAGACTCATTTATTGGTCATGTGGCTCCAGCCCAGCAGAATCCAGCTCCCCCTGTGCCTGCCCGGCATCAGGAGATTGCTATGAATCGGCAGCAGCGCTACTTCCGCATCCCCTTCATCCGGCCTGCAGACCAGTATAAAGACCCCCAGAACAAGAAGAAGGGTTGGTGGTATGCCCACTTTGATGGCCCATGGATTGCCAGGCAGATGGAGCTACATCCAGACAAGCAGCCTATTTTACTGGTAGCAGGTACATGACCACTCAGTCCTTAAAAACAACATATCTTGCACCACATATATATATATATATATAAAATTTAAAATGGATATTTCAAATTGATTGTAAGTGTGCTGTGACCTCAGGTAAGGATGATATGGAGATGTGTGAGCTGAGCCTGGAGGAAACAGGGCTGACACGGAAGCGTGGGGCGGAGATTCTTCCACGCCAGTTTGAGGAGATTTGGGAGCGATGCGGGGGGATTCAGTACCTGAGGAATGCCATTGAGAGCAAACAGGCCCGGCCCACATATGCCACTGCCATGCTCCAGAACCTTCTGAAGTGAGGAGCACATTCTCTTCTGTTCAGTCCTTACTGTCTCTGGACAGGTAGATTATGCAGTAGTGCACTATAGGCTGAACAAAAGGATGAGAGACCTCTCTGGCAAAGTGGATATCGAAGACATGCTTATTTCAATAAGGGATTATGATCTACTGTAGATGTTTTGGTTTTGTTTTGTTTTTTTTGTTTTTTTGTTTTTTTTAGATCGGGGTGATTTCTGTCACTTAATGTTTGTTTTGGGTTGATATTCATTTTGCTGTGGTAATTAGCAATTTATTTTTCAATTTGCATTTTCACAAAAATATTAGCTTTGCCCACGGACAAAGATGTAATGCCTTAATTTTTTTTTCATGTTAGCATTTTAAGGGTTATTCAGTAGGACACTCATTTTAAGTTTTTGAGTTGTTTTGGGGGTGTTTACATCATTCATTATTCTGTGGTTCCCACTGTTCTAACATGACTGGGAGCAATCTAATATTTTGAAGTGTTCTATAACTGATGTAAGGGAGATACAGTTGTGGTTGGAAATTTATATACAGTTGTCATGGACATGGAGTATCTCAATAGTAGACACAATAATTTACTTGGAACTGTTCTTTTTTGTGGCAGACAGACTGTACAATGCACACCTATAAGTGGGTGGCAGGGGGTGGGTGGGTGGGGGTTGGGGGGGCTGAAATCAACAATTCACTAATATTGCTAATATATAGGTTAATAATTCTTAAGCTAAAATCCCTTTTTTGTCCAGCAGTGGGAAAACGAATGATTTTCCATTCCAAAATCCTTCAGTTTTGTGCAATGTGCCAGTTCCAAACAAATCCAGAAATGTTGCTACCACCACCATGCTTTACAGCTGGTACAGTGATCTAATAGTTTCATGTTTAAACTATACTCCCCTATACTCCTTTGTTTCATCTGATGATAAAACTTGAGTCCAGTAGGCATTTTTTTGTCAGTGCGGTCAGCAGCAAGTTTTAATCAAGCTTGAAAGTGTTGTGTTGGAGCAGGAACTTCTTTCTTGGACAGCGGCCCAGTGATGTAAAACTTGCTTGACTGTAGAGAGTGGTGTTCTAGCAGCTTCCAGTAAATGGCAAGCCTGTGCCTTGGTGGTTCTTGGATTGTTTATGTCTATCCAAACCAGTCAGCTGAGAGTGAAAGTTTGGATCTTCTTCCAGACCATGGCAAAAATAACTACACCCCCACGTAACCTGTAAGTTTAATTTGCAAAAAGCTTTGCAACTTTCTTTGAACTTTTCTTCACCATGACAAGTGTGTGTAAACCTCTGACCACAAATAAAGATTGTGCTTGTAAATGTTTTAAGCCCCAGTGATGCCCTGACATACTGTCATGTTCATGAAACAGCAGAAGATGAGCAGTTGTTAATTTCCCTTCATTTTTATTGGAATCATGACTGCCTTTGTACTGGTGTAACCGTTAGACATGCCGTCTCTTGGGATTTTAGAAAACTGCAGTTCATTTGAATACAGTTTGTGTCGGTTTTGTCAGCACTTTCTCACTTGAAACACAGTTGCAGTGGAGTTTTCAACTGGCAGGAGTTTTCAGCTTCAGTTTATGTGTCCAACACCCACAAAATGACCAAAAACCCAGACTAGAATTGAATACCATTGCTGTAAGGTGTAAGGATGAGTGGCGGTGATGTCCATTCAAAGTCTGTAAAGGTTTTGAAGAGTATTTGTCTTATTTAAAAAATTTTAAGTTGTGGAAGTAGTCACACCAGCTTTTCTTAACAAATGTGTTTTAGAGCCATAAAAATAGAGCAATAAAGTCACACCTTGAACCCTCTTTTACATTTTAAATCACAGAGCTCCTTAATGTCATATTGTTTTATATATCCACTTAACATGCATGACATACAGAACGTAGGCCCACATTGCCATATAATCAATTGTTAGCACAGACAGGCTGTGGTTTATAATGTTTCATATAGTCATTCCCAAACGTCCCAAACATAATGTCTTATTTCCTCATACAGACAGTCTGAGATACAGAACTTATTTCACACAGTTCCTCTAGTGATTCTGTTGGATTAGAATAAATACATTCCATGCAGAAGAAAATGTAATGTGCTTGCATATTTGACAGCTGCTTGTTTGTAACATTGCAGTGATTCAAATGCCCCCACTTTTAAGATACATAAAATACAAGAAATCCTTAGAGAGCTACAACACAAAACCCTTTGCTGTGAAAGCTTTTGTTTTCTTTTTTATTTTGTTCTGTTCATTGTAAAAGTGAATAAAAAAAAAATCAATCCTCACCCCCTGTGTGTTTTGGTCTGGCTTTCAAAACACAAGTGATTGCTGAGAAACAAATTTCATGTAAAATCCAAGTTTCCATTTTTTTAAACAAGGTTATTAGTTATTATAACATTGTTATAAGAATATTAGGCCTAAATACTGTCTGAATAGTTTAAAAAGTTTAAATAACAACCATAAAAATGAACAGCTTATTTTACATTCAGTTTCTTTTTTGGGAGACTGAAGAGAGGTTAGAGTACTGTTGCAGTAACCTGATCTATATTCTATGATACCACCAAATGTATCCATTTGTAAATAAATCCCTCATTGTGAGGGAAACAAATCACCTTTGACAAGGAACAAAATATCCAACCCATTCTAAGTGTCTGATGATGCTTACAAACCAGTCTGCTCACCACTGGCATGCTTCCTTCATTTGACCACTTGGTTGATCATCGGAAGCTTCACTGCTACCATGTTCAAGATATCTACGAAAAGCCAGAGCAGTTGAATATCGTTTGTTTAGAGACCAATGAAGACCTTTGGTGCCAAGTTGAGCTCAGTAATGGCTGTCAAATCACCATCATAAAACGGTTACTTCAAACCCTTCGCTGTCAGGTCCCCGCAGAAAACAACATGAGGTCCTGTGTTCATTAGAGAGCCGCCATGTCTGAAAAAGAAGAGTTGAGAATAGCATTTCAATGATGGTGTTCTCTTTCTCATTATATATTCAAGATGTCTCAACTACAGGGAATACGAGCACGAAAATATTTCATATTGCAAACATTGGAGACCAAGAAAACAGCTTACCCTCCACTCTTATGTAACAAAGAGGTAAAAAGGTATGCTCTTACTGCCAGTGGGCCATTAGGTAAGAGAGTAAAGCTGCGAAAGTGATGGCAACCTTCCATAACCTTCAGTGGGCTTTATCCCAACAAAGAAAGGTACAGTGTTCTGCACATTTTTGGGCACCCTTGGACAACTCATTTTGGGTTTCTTACTTATAAGTTGTAAACAAAATTTCTGTATCTAATCAGATAAAACATTGTCAGCATAATGTACAGTTTTTCATAACGTTAGTAAAAAAATAAAACCATCCATGGCCCAGTTTCCACCTGGTATTAACATGCATCCTAGGTGATCTGATCATAAGTGGCCAGCACAAAGTAGTTTCTTATCTTTGATCTTATCTTATGGATGCAAATGTCATACTATAAAGACTGAAACTGAAAAGAAGAATTTTGTTGGACATTCCTTGTTACTATGCTCTGATTGCCTTTGCCAGGTACCTTGGTAATAAGCCCTTTGTCACAATTCCATTGTCCTAAATTGGCCCTACACCTGAAGTGCTCTGTACTAAACAACTAAACTTTTCCCAACTCTAATGCACCCATTTTAAAGTCCTGTGAGGGATGTTAATTAGCTGAATTCAGTGAGGTTTTATATGTATATGTGTAACATTTTCCCAGATCATAACTGGAAATGAGTATTCTAACTACAGTAACGCTGTGGGCTTACCTCATGGTGTGGTATACAGTGGTGGAAATCAACCATTTCTGGCACTAACTTTTCTGATCTTCTTGTGTAGAGTTGTCTGGGGATCTGTAAAAAAAAGTGCACAGGATGCTGTGAATTGAAATTAGGGTGAATTGGCCTAATGCGGGACAGCTTTGCATTGGGCTGCTTCCTGTTTGACGACTGCTGCATTCTAATCTAAGACTGAATATTGTGATTTTGATCACATGCCATCACAGCTTGTGCTAACTTTCATTAGACAATGTCCAACATTAGGACAATTCACCATAAATTAAGAAAGAGATCCACAAGGAAATATTTAAATTGGGCGAGCTGAGAGACAAAGAACAGGTATCTGTAACTATGTTAGTGTTATTCCAGAGAGATGCTATTTTGTAGTGACGTTGCAAAAAAAGAAGCAGATTAGCAAAGCATTAATTGCACAAAAGTACAAATGTAAATGAAAGGACCCGTGCGTTTTGAGCATCAAGCATAGCTTATTAAATAACACATTGAATGAAATCATCCTGTGGTTGAGCTTTTTTCCATAAACTGATATAAAAGGTATATGTTCAACACTATTGTAGATTATAATTCCTACTGTAGGTATTATTTACTTCTATGTGGTGACGTACTGCAGAGACATAACTGCTGTGTGGTGTTACATCATAATACCAGAAGCCATTCTTTGTAACTGCCCTAAACCTGGCACAGTGAGTGAGTGAGTGAGCCATGTTTTGGTTTTGCATGGATTAGTGCAGCTCATGAGACAGCGGACGAAATGGGTTAGTTATGAGACCCAGCTGAGAATAGCCTTTCAGCCATGCACTTTACCTCGATACTCAGGTGTATGTTTTCGAGTGACCTAAATGTACCATGGTCAGAGAGTTGCGATGACGCAGAGTCAGTGTTTATAGGATAGCTGAATCTTGACACATGAGTCAAGATACCCTCGTCATTCTCAAAACCAGGGTTCACTCTCAGAGTACCCTCGAAAGGGAGGGAGGAGTGTGAATGCCTATAATTTAAAGAAGATGAGGTTCTTAACAGTAAAACATTTTGAACCTCACCACAAAACACTGCTGAAGACGAGCATGCATAAAAAAAAACAAAGATGAAAACAGAGACATTTATAATATATGAATGAAAAAAAGGGAAAAAGAAAATAGCTTACACCAGTGTCACCGTCTTTCTCGTCCGTATACATCTCTTGTTGATGAAAACCAAGATGCCTATCACAGCACAAACCACTGTGAGGCTTCCAATCAGGCAGGCTACAAAAAGGAGTGGGTCAACTGGTACAGACACCAGTTCATTGCAGCGTTCTCCATGATAGTGCCAGAATTTACTTACAGGACATCTGAAAACAGTTAGAGAAGACAGTTTAAAGGAGTCAACCTACAGGCAATTCACATTATTATGACTTGTATGAATCATTTTGCCAGGTACCTTGGACACATTTTAGTAAATTGCACTTAACCTACCGTTCCATAATTACAGTCTGTAGTCTCTGCATACTTCGTTTGTCTCCTGTCACCATGTTCTTCAACAGTCAGGACCCCAAAGGACCACCACAGAGCATGTATTATGCTGGCGATGGGTCATTCTCACATGAGCTCATGTTAGTGCGTGCTGTGCTGGTATGAGTGGATCAGACACAGCAGAACTAATGGAGTGTTCAAACCTTTCAGTGTCACTGCTGGACTATGAGTAGTCCACCAACCAGAAATATCCAGCCAACAGCATCCCGTGAGCACTTTGAGTTTCTGTCACCGACTTTACACAAAAATCCACTCATACCAGCACAACACACACTAACACACCACCAACATATCAGTGTCACTTCAGTGCTGAGAATGACCCACCACCCACATGATACCTGCTCCGTGGTGGTCCTGCGAGATCCTGACCATTAAAGAACAGGGTGAAAGGAGGCTAATGAAGTGTTCAGAGAAACAGATGGACTACAGTCTGTATTTATAGAACTACACTGTCTTGCTCTATGGTAAGTGGAGTTTACTAAAATGTATTTAAAGTCAACAAGTTAAAATAATGAGTTTAATGTATATTATGCCAAAATACAGTAGTATTTAAAAGTTTAAGCACACACTATTGCTCATTTTAACCTGCTTAGTATTTGTGATCTATATCTTGTCATATTTAAGTGTTTTCAGAGCTTCAAAACAAGAAGTTTGGGGGTACCTGCAGGTGGCTCCATGACCTGGTACGATCTCACAAACCCCTCCATTCAGGCAGTAGTCAGACTGGAGGTTACAGATGCTTTGGCAGGGCTGGCCATCCTCTGTGCTGTAGCCAGGATCACACAAACACTCAGCTTCACTGGTCAGTGTGTTTACCATACAGCGAGAGAACTCATTGCAGTCCAAGTACTTGCATGGATCACCATCATCAACTTGGGAGGTGGAAGATCAAGAAGACGTCAGATGACATTCACTTTTTGAAGAATCAAACTTCTGATCATTTCTTCTCATTACACATTATTTGAACATCCACATTTAATGCCTGCTTTCTTTAATGCAGAGATCTGCCATGGCCTTACCTGCTGCCACGTCCACTGACTGGGGGTCGATTTCTATGTCCAGTCTTTTGGATGCCGCGTTACAAAAGTCTTCAAGAACGCAGTGCACGGCTTCTGTGACATTATATGGGACTGGTTTGGCTAATTTCATCTTGCTGTTTACCACCACGCTACCATTTTTAAAGTTGAGAATCTGCAGCTCCTTAAAGCCAGTCAGATTGGACTGTAGGTATGGAAGAAGCTGAAGAAGCGAAAGGAAAACATGAATCATTACATTTTCAGCAAACTTGGATGAAATCAATGTAAAACCAGAGGTGTTAAAAAGATTAATAGGTGTTAAAAACATTTGTTTGGATATGTTTTGTAGTCTCATGTTTCCTTAATGTATGCTGGAGATTGAACCATCCCATCATACCCCAATAACTCCCGCAACAACACCCATGGTGCTTAACCATGTATTAAACATGGTCAAAATATTATTTAAAATTACATTTTGAAAAACTGGTTTATAAACCCACAGGTAACAGTATTCTTCTAGTCTTTATGGTGTGAAACATGAGCATTTCTGTTGAGGATTGCTCAAACACTATTTTTCAGATGCTTGAGAATGACAGGGATGTTCAAAAATGAGTAAACCAAGCAGATTATATTATATGCAGTTGCTAGTTATGAGGGTTATGAGATAAGCCTAGCAGATGTTTAGGATAAAAAAAGTTTAAATAACTATTATGTAAAACTTCTACATTGAAATGCATTTCCCTGTGTCTGCACAATGCTCCTGGCATTAGGAGTGTGAAGACAAACACATGCCTCCTCTGATACCTATGAAGCCAGCTACCGCCTTTTTTCAAACTGCTGCCCTTGCATCATTACTGGGCAGCCAATGGTCAGAGGAAAACCCAGTGTCCCCAGCTCCAATGCAATACATATCAGACGCCTCTGCCAACCAACATCGCACCGGGTGTGATGTGGGGAGAGAACACAATCTGATACTGCTGATGGCAAGCATCCTGCCCTGGGATTCAAACTTGTGATCCTCAGACCACAGTGCTAGCATTAGACCACTAAGCCACTTGGAGCCCCTGAACAGTATATGTTTTGAGCGAGAATCCCATCTGTGCCAGAAACACGGAAGCAGCTCTGGTTATCATTCAACACATTCATCACATTTTCATGAGCCAGTAAGAATGAAGATGACAGAAATGTGGCAAGAATGTTTCATCAGCAGTTAGGTTTTTTATTAATTTTCTTATATTACTTTAATATTTCTGCAGGTAAAAAAGAGTGAAAGGAAATATTTAGACTTTGTCTGAAGTTGATTTGATGTTTCAGGACATTTTTAAAGTGCACGAAAAATGCTGATCAATGGTCCAGGCTCTATGCACCATCACCGAGTGAATAAATGTGATTGGCAGTGTTTTGAGACTGGCCTGTAGATGTGGGATCTCTAAAGAAAGACTTTGATTATGATTTGAATTTACACAGCTGTTGAACTCGAATACTTTTTGCAATCAGCTTCATGTCAAAAGTCATGTGCGCATACAAGCAGGAAAAAAACTCCTCGCAGAAGAGGAAATTATCCCATGCAGGCGCAAAACCAAAGCAAACTGAGAACTCACAGAAGAAAAGCCTCGTGTGAGGCTGTGCTTTTGCACACTTCATTTGATTTCACTTCAAATGATATCTTTTACAGATATCAGTTGAGATTGTCTGTGCTGAACACACAGACTGGAAAGGTAAGCTATTTCAGCCATGATGATGCACTAAAGAGAGGTTTATTAAAAAAAAAATATATATATTGTTTTTTATTGTAATAAAGTTTTATTTTTCCACTAGTGAAAATCGCATCACAGCTATTGATGAATCACTAATATACATAAGCTGTGTACAAAAAAAGATACAGTCATGCAAGTAATATGTAATACTGAATATGAGACAATCCAATTCGATCCAATCGATTTCTATTATTTCTTTTTTTTTAATTATATCTGCTGTGTCACGAGTTTGTGTCAAAACACTGTGCACGTTAAAAGCCACTTTAACAGAGCAGATTGTTATGAAGCTTTTAATTGCTTCAGTGTGTACATTTAGGTAGAGCTGTAGGTGTACAGCTGTTTTTAAATCAAATTATTGATACCACCATTCTGTACCAGCAGAGATATTAGAACATTGTTGATCATTTGAATGTTCACACTTTTCCTTTTATTTATTTCATTTTTTTTCTCATATTTAATATTACATATCATTTGCATTACTGTATCTTTTTTGTACACAGCTTTTTATGTATAGTGGTGATTCATCAATAGCTGTAATGTGATTTACATTTGTGGAAAAATAAAAACACACTGAAAATTTTTTTCAACTGAGTGAAATAGCCTGCCTTTCTGGTCTGTGTGCTCAGCTTATTTTCTTCGTGCACAAGAAGGTCAGTTCTCAGTTTGTGCATATGATTGGTTTTGTGCAGGTGTAGGATCCTTTTTTCTTGCGTGACAGCGCTTTTCCTCATCTGAGGTGTTTTTTTTTTGGAAATGGTTCTATGAATTTCCCAGCAGATTGTACATACCTCTTCACATATCCTTGCTAGTCAAGAACTAAGATGGTTAGCCAGATTAACCAGCTTCAAAACTTTGATCTGCCAAGCAGTTTTTAGCAGTTTCACTCAGACTTAGTAAAGAGCAGATGTTGGGCATTTGTAGCCTTTTCCATGGTTCCATGGTTGTCTAGCTAAAGTAGTGTGGATGGTTTTCATATTTTGCCCTGGTACAGAGTGCCTGATTAATATGTGTAGGATAGCTCTGTTTTGACCTTGCCATTTTATGATTCCATTAGCTTGCTTCCAAGAGGTATAGGTTTCATTTCTGGAGGTGGATGCTCTGTTAATACCACTTGACCCATAATATGCTTTCGATTTTATGGCATTACTGATACATTACATATACAGCACCTTGTGAAAGTTTCACCCCCTTGGCTTTTTACCTGTTTTGTTACATTACAACCTGTATTTAAATGTTTTAATATGAATTGTATGTGATGCATCTGAAATGAGAAAATGGAAATAAACAAAAAAAAAATGGCATGTGCATACGCATTCACCCCCTTTGCTATGAAGCCCCTAAATAATAAGGGTGCCACCAATTACCTTTAGAAGTAGGTCTCCTAACAAGTCAGAGACAAAGGTGTTGAGAAATACAAGTCAGGGTTGGGTTATAAAAAAATATCCAAATCTCTGATGATCCCCTGGAGCACCATTAGATCCATTATCATCAAATGGAAAGAACATGGTACCACAAGAAACCTGTGAAGAGAGGGCTGCTTCATTAATCAGAGAGGCAGCACAGAGACCAAAGGTAACCCTGAAGGAGCTGCAGAGTTTCCAAGTAGAGACTGGAGTATCTGTCCATATGACTACAATAAGTTGTACACGCCATAGAACTGGGTTTTATGGAAACGTGGCCAGAAAAGAGTCTTTACTTACAGAGAAAAAGGTGCTCTGGTCAGATGAGTCTAAAATCGAACTCTTTCATCCACCAAGGAAAATGTTATGTCACATCTCCTCACCCTCAAAAACACAATGCCCATAGTGATCATGGTGGTGACATGATCATGCTGTGGGGATGTTTTTCAGCAGCAGGGATTGGGAAACTATAAGAACTGCAAAGGGGGCTCTTAAAGTACCTTAGGAGGTTATAGTTATGCACCCTGAAGTTTTCTTTTATTTTGTCCTGTTTGTTGTTTGCTTCGCAATAAAAAATGTTCAGAGCTGTAGGCATGTTCTGTAAATTAAATGATGCAAACACTCTATGCAAATAATCCATTCTGATTCCAGGTTGTGAGGTAGCAAAACAAAATAAAGGAGGGGGGATTCTATTTTTCACAAGGCACTCTATATGCTAATATATGCTTATTTATTATTCTAATAAAGTGCATGAACTGATATAACTACAAGCCTCTGACCAAAACAATTCACAATAACTGATGTCTTTATTTACTTCATTTCTATCATCCCTACATTGTTCATTGGATTTTTAGTAAAGAACCCTGATATGCCAAAAGTCATGGGATAGTAGCATGTAAATTAATCAACTGTTACCTCAGGGGCAAGCTTGGAAAGATCCCCCTCAGCAATACGTTTGCCATCTGTCCAGTTTTCAGGACAGCTGAAGCAGTCAAAAATTAGACTGACCAGTTACTAGACTGACCAAAATTAGAATTGACCAATAATAGTTACAGTTAATAATAACAGTTGTATTGTATAATACATAATGTTTACAGTATTTAAGTAAGGCATGCAAGGTTGCATGTCCACATGGAAACTGCCATGATGCCTAATGTTTATTCTTTCAGCTCTTTAGCTTTGAGAACTTAACCCCAGTCTCCTTTTGTTTTTCAACATAATGACAGGGTGAATAACTGCCATTTTTTTTTTTTGCAAAAAGATAAAGTGATTCTGGCATATGTGTACATCCACGTTGAATACAGCAGGCCCCATACACATATCCTGGACATCAGTGCAGCTCTCCTTAGCTTCCATGTGACATGGCAGAAGTCACAGGACACAATAACTACTTCCTGTCCCATGAGTTTTGGGTTTTCAAACCAACGAGCTATTTATTTATTTATTTATAAATAATTTTTGCCATTTTCCAATTTTTCGCCCCTACTAATTTAGATATGCCAATTACCCATCCCCCTAAGTAGCCTCCCACCAACGAGCTTTTTATCCAAGTCTTAGTTCAGGACAATAAGCCTGTTCATTTAACCCCACTTCTAAACATGCTTGTCATTCTCAAATATTCTAAAATGTAGGTGGTTCAGTTTGTAACAGTATATAGGTATAAAGATTATGCTGTCCATACTAACTTATTTCCTATGGGTCTTATGTGTGTGAGGATATACAGACAGTTTATACAAGGAGTTTCGAGGTTTTGAGAAGGGAGTGATGTTTTAACATTTGTTAGTAGATAATACCACATTAAAAACAGAACATTGAATCAATGTGAAGTACTGATTCAGTCGTTCAGATTTAAAGATAGAGAATGGAATTATTTTGGGTTTACAGAAGAGGAGCAAATGAAAGATACGTGAAAGAAAGTAAAAGAAAGAATCAATCTGAAAAAAAAAAAAGATTTTGACTTGATCCCTCATTTTAACTTGTTTGAATGACCCAGTGTATTTTCCCTTCTAACATCATTCTTTTCATTATCCTTGACAATATGTCACTAAGTAAAATGCCACCAATCATTCCAAACAGTTAATCAAACCTCTAAATTGTTTTAGGGAAGGGATCTCCTGTATACAAGTAAACATTTTTATTAAGAGGTTTAGCCAAGCTTCCCATCTAGATCAGTCTCTCACCTCTAAGACACAGTGCCAGTTCAGCACTGGTGGAACTCTTCCATACAGAGCACCCCATGCTCCAACATCTATTAGACAGTAGAATACTTAAAAACACCCTCAAGGCAAGCCACAAGCGGTCTGAGAGTCTCAGAAAACATTCTACTACAGGTTTATTCTTTTTTCATTGCTGTCTACCACAAATGTGTACACTGTTGCTGACATTACGCTTGTATCTACTGGTTGATTTTAAAATGCCTTGCCAATGCAGACCTATTTTGTACTTTCCGAGTTCAAAATTAACACATTAACTTCAGCCCTTGACTTTCAAACATGTGCGAAAATGTTTGTTCTCCATGTCCAGTCACAATGGTTGCTACTCAGACCAGTAGAAACAGGAGTAAAGCAAGAGTCTATCAGGGGCTACAGGTCTGAATACAGTTGTGGTTGGACGTTTACATGCACTCATCATGAACATGAATGATAAGATTTGACTTTCAGTGATTACTGTGTTCTTTTTCTGGGGCAGAATGAAGGTACAACAGAAAGAACCATCTGAATTTGCTGGCCACATGAACAGATATGATCAGATATGATAAAATTTTGGAGCTGTGACAGTGAGTCATTTAACCCCAAGATACGGTAGCAAATGCTAAGTTTGGTGCTCAGGGGCTGTTTTGCTGCCAGTGGAACTGGAATAATGACCTCAAAATAATAACTAGATGATTAGAATCCACCAAAATGGCAGTGGTAATAACCCAAATTCTGTCACAACCTTCTTTATGGCTTTCAAAAGAATCTGTCTCAGCTTGCTAAGGGCAATAATTATATATATTAGGTGTGATTTATGTATATTTTGACCTAGTTATGCAGTACGTACAACTTAGGTACCGATTTCAGGAAAATTAAAGCTGTACTTTTAGAATCTCTTAAAGGTGCACGTTGTACACTCTTTCTCATATCATGCTCATGATGAGTGTATGTACAATTAGAACCACAAGTGTAAGTATAAAAATAGGTCTATGCTAATGTAAGTATATACAGTGTCTAATATTATAATCAGAACTATTATTAAGTTGAATTATAAATGGGCTATGAACTCACAGTTGAATTTAAATTCACAGTTGAATTTTAGAAAAATATAAATGTCTTTTCATTGAAATGCCCATTTATAAACCAACATCTTTCTTCAACGATCATTTGGTTTTATAACTTACCGGTGAAGATCAACTTCTGATCACGTCTAAATTTTCCAGTTCACGTAATCATCATTATTTCCACACATTAGTATCTAAGACATGATACTATATGTTGCTAGCTTGGGCAACCAATTATAATTGGAAATGGAGTTTCTCTCTTTATACTAGGGCTTTATATTTGCTGGACAAAATTGCATGCAGCAGTTAGATTGTCAGGATGCTCACCTAGTATCTTAATAATCTTGATATTCTATATCATTATGACTGAATCCATTACATCATTTTATAGACATGGAAAGGGTTCATACAGAATTCATGGAATGATTTAACCCTGAATTACAAATACCTTTGTGCAGTGTGTCTATATCAATGTATTTTGACTTATATAGAACCTTAAGTATTTTTTGCATGCTGTTTGTCCGGAGTAGCATTATGCAAAGCCTCTTACACAGTCATTCACCAATGTTGCATATTGTTTAGTCACCTGATACACACCACCTCCATCCTGCCATGCTTAGTGTGCTTCAGCACATAGCAAATGTGTTTCAAGAAAGCCTTTTTCATGATGGTCCACAAAAGACGCACTTCACTGCCTGACCAGTACTGAGCATAAGCTTCTTAGACACTCCATCAAATCACTGAAGCCATTCATCCATTCAGTGAGGCAGAACATAAACTATTACAAGCCGTTCACCAGGCACTGTGTTCAACAACACATCACCTCCACATATACCGTTTTGTTATTTACACACCTTTGGAATTACATCTTCATAATATCACATTTGACACATCCTCACACTATTGTGCATACATACACACTATATAACATACTTCAGGAATCTGTTAGAAACAGAAACAATAGTGTCCAGACAGGGTAAACAAGTTGTCAAAAAAAAAACCAAACAAACAAAAAAAACAACATCCCAGAAATCCTGACATGCCAATTCTTAATCTCTTGAGCAACATACACATAAGGCAGTGTGTATACAAAAGAAAAATAAAAGAAGTGATAAAAGGGTTAGTAAGACATCATTTAGAATATGAGAATGTCTTCAGTTTATTAGTTTATTAGTATGGACCACGCCCTGAAAGGCTAAAACAGAGAGGCAAATCGAAAGGGCCCCCTTGCTGAGATGAAAAGAAGGGATATGATGGGATGGAAATGGGTGAAAAGCTGAATGTGGGGCTCAATGTTCAGGGAGTGGTCCTGCTCTGAAAAGCATAGTTATAACTCTACTAAAGAGCTTATTAGCTTTGATTAATGTGAAACGGAAAATTCAATCAGGCCATAGTACACTCAATGACAAAAATGGGTCTTTGCACCAGAAGGCATAAACGTACTTCCCCTACTGCTTTATGAAAGGCTCTCACTGACTACTTTTTGATAGTTTCCCTGCTAGTGAGAGATCTTTGACTGCTAGACATTCCTCTACAACACACTTACAGACATAGATTTTGCCCAGTTGACAGTTATTGGACTGAGGGAAGCAGGATGGTCATTTCAAAAACTTGGCCACCATTTAGGTAATTTTGACCAAGCCCTTAGGAAGTGTTGGGAGCAGTGATTACCTTTGGTCACACACCCAGACACACACACACACACACACACACACACACAGTGAAAAGAACTTGAATCCTGGGATCCTACAACAGTCAAGTTTGAGTGTAGAGCAGAGTCAGACTACTCAGAGCAGTAGTCGTATGAGATAGTGATTTGAGTAGTGATATAGTGGTGATATTAGGGACACTAACATTTCAACAATATGTGCAGGAAATCCTGCGGCCACACTTGTTGCCTCTCATGGCAGGGCCTCCAACTGGCAATTTTCAGAAGAATTATGTTTGTCCAAATGTCAAGGCTGTCCCCAAATGTCTCTGCCAGATTGCAACACTTCCTTGACCTGCCTGCTTGCCAGATTTACGGGATGCTAACTTTGTCAACTTATGAGTGTTCAAGATCTACAGAGCCGGCTGAAATATCTGTGGGCAAATGTGCAATTCAGTGGTATCTGGAACGTGTATGCCTCCATGCCCAATCATATCTCAACTTAAATCCAACTAGAAGTGGACAACATGGTACAAGAGCCTCCTTTTAATTGGACAGTTTCCTTTCAATTTGATTCCCACAACTGATTCTTGGTGCATTATTTTGTCAATGAGTGTATCAACTGAAGTCAAGAGATTATTTTTTAGAATTGTATTAGTAACAGACAAATCTGAGTTTAAACTCTATGGACTATTATTGAAAGACACTTCTGTTACAGAGGTACCGGTATAGAGGCTAATGTCCGCTGTTCCTTCTCAGTCTGTTTACTGGAAGCCTCTGGGTTTGGCAAGTTATTGGGTTCAGGGAATTGCCTCTAGTTGAAAAAAATAACCAAGATTGATAAAATACACTACGAATTTCATCTTTGCATTCAGTGCTTCTAGACCCAGTCATGAACAACCTTTATGTCCAGATACGTGTTCTATTTCAGCACCCACCACATCTGAGCCAAGCAATAAAGATTTAAATACTGGTTTGGGTGCAACTGGAGATGGGATAAGGCAAATATGCACACTATCAGAAGGTCTTTGAGGACTGGGTTGTGGAAATCAATTTTAGAGTACCTGATAAAACATGTATTAGCTATAGTTCCTTGGTCCAGTAGAAGCATTAAAGCAAGATAAGAAAATACAGGAAAAATCCAACCTTTGTAGAAAAATAAAGTAAAAATAAAGTGAGATATTAACTGCATTTTTAGCCCCTCATCCTCAAAACGCTTAATATTATCCAGCAAAATCTTGTGCTAACAGTAAAGAAAAGACATAAAAACATGTAGAAAAAGATAACGAAAGATTAAAATGAGTTGACCTACCAGTTCAAGAAAAGTGTTCTCCAGGGATTTGTATTCCGGAGAGCTCTTGTTGAAAAGATCCTCTGAAAACACCATGTTGGTCACTCGCAAGCTAAAAAACACTACCAGGTCTTTGGCATGACTGGCAGCTATGTCAGGAGCTGAAGACTGTGGGTGCTCATCTGGTTCAAATTCTCTACCATAGTCTTGACCGTCCTCAGTGCCTGGTTCTTCCTCAGTCTGCTCTATATCTTCTTGCATGTTCCTATCATTATCTGGTACACTCTCTGGTGGATCAGTAGAATGGGTAATGAGAAGTTGTCCTTCCTCATCCAGGATGTTCTCAGGAGTCACTGGTAAAGCTGAGGATATAGAGGGTATGTCTACAGGAGGAACAGGATTGGGTGTTGCAAGTACTGATGGAGGATCTATTGGATGTACGGTCTCTACAGTGCTAGGCGGTAATGGGAACTCTACTGTCTCACTAACTACTTCAGGGCTGTCTAGAGGATTATCAGATTCAGGAGGCTCTGAGGATGGAGATTCTGAAGGAATATTCTGAGGTTTCTGAGCATCACCCCTTATAGCTTTCTCTGTAGAGACCTCAGTAGGGGTTAAAGATGGCATGGCTGAAGATGGAACTTCTGTTACAGTAACAATGTCCACTGTGGCCTGAACTGAAGTTGTTACTACATTAAGATTTGCGGATCCAGCTGTGACAACAATTTCATTTCCAATTTCCTCCAGGGATTCTGATGTCTTCGAAGGGAAATCCAAAGTAAAGTTCTTCTTAGGTCCTTTAAAAAAAAGCAGTTGTATGAGAGAGTTTTTTTTAGCACACATAAAAGGTAGTCATTCATAGATGACATCCACATCATCAGTTATTATTTCAAAACCCCTGACAATTCTTGCCACTCTTCTGAAGAGACTTTACCCTAGATTATGGGACAAAATTTGACAATTGGCAATATGGTTGTAACCAAAATGGCTCCCTATTAATGTTATAGGTCATTATTGAGTGCCTCTGCTATTTTAATTTTATATCATGTTCCATACAATGTTTAAATTGTACAGAATCTGAACATGGTTTTGAAGGCCCTTACAATAATGTACTTGAAATCTTTAGATAACAGTGTTACTCACTACATGAGCTGAATGTATTGATAATAGTGCATCTCAGGGAATTAGAATATTGGGAAAAAGTTCTTTATTAAATATTAAAATATTTATTATATTTATATCAACTCTCAGAACCCAGCATCTGCACTTTGTTGGCAATTACATACTGTTTTATTGGCTTCATAACTCAGCATCAGGGTAACCTACAGACATCATGCACATATTTAAACAAACAGTAATAATTACTGTCATGGTAATCCTACTGAATTAAATATCAAAGGAGCTTCCAGTGCATGTTCACTGCTCTGTCCACATGTACATGTTCAACGTGCATGCAGACTCTGACTGATCAGTGAGAGGGGGTGGGGCTAATGATGTCACTGACCCAGATACTGGTTTACAGAGGAAGACAAGAAGGCAGGGGCTGTTTGCTCCTGTGTTCACATTTCAAAGTTCTTTTGAAGACCTTATTATAAATATCCTTGTGAAACGAATCATTGCAAATAACTCATCAAAAGTCTTGTATTTTTAACCCCCCCAATAAACATTCAGTATGATACATATCTGAGATAAAAAGGGTGTTTGGTCTTATAAGCATACAAATTGTAGGTGCAATTTGTGATTTAAACATGATCAAATTCATACAAATATCTAAATTCTCTTACTATTTACATCTCAGATGAAGACACTTTTGAGTAGTCTATGACCTCCTGAAAATAATGTTTGGCCAAGAAATATATATCTAACTACATAAACATCCCACAAAACTGGCCTAGAGTTCTAAAGATTAAAGACTTTCAATACGGTAAAAAATCAACTACCAAGACATCAAATGTATAATAGTATAAGTGCACAAAAAACGTGTAAAAGAAATCCAAACTATCCGATATTTTGAAATGTTCACATCTGTCCCATATGTGTATAGACTGATGTTTTGCACACTCTATGCATTTTCTCTAGGGGTTTCATGAGACACCTCCAGAGATGCTTTTTTAACAGGTTTGAAGATGTGATGAATATGCTCCACATTGATGCTGTCCAATGACAAACATGTCCCCAAAATGGAGACAATACAGGAGAAGGCAAAAAAATGCTCTTAATTTTTGAATGGAACTGAAAGTAATTAATAGTAATTATACAGCATTTCTATTGGTCTATTCTTCCAAAATTGTTTACACAATGTACACAGTAGCTACAGGGTTCAAATCATAGAGAAAACTGAAATGGACAAAAATGAGATACATGGTTTTCATTGGACAGCGACAATATATTTGACAGGCTACTGTAAGACAACATGGTGGAGGATGTATCTCACTTAATTTTTGGTTATGGCAATACATTCATAGATCAATGTCTTTAAAACTTCCTAAACTTCAATTGTATTGTGAACATAAATAAGGTATTACCTTCAGCTATTTGAGTTTCCTCTGTGATCAGGTTTCCCAGGATCTCAGGATCTTCCAGTTGCAAGATTCCAGTTGTGTGGATAGGAGGTTGCTCTGAAATGCCTGCTAATGCAGTCTCTGGAGGCATGCTTTTGAATATTTCCTGTGCAGTGCCCTCGATTGCCTCCTCATCCATCCTCCCTGGTGTTCCATTAGAAGCTGCATCTCTTGTGGAGATGCTAGTGGGCATAATACTCTCTTCTGAGATGGCCACTGTAGGTTGTGTAATGATGCCTCCAGGTAAATACCTTATGTGGTCATGTGGTCTCTCTGTAATGCACATACATAATATGATATGCATTTGTATTCTACCTGAAGGCTACTTCCTCTAAAGTTCACTTTGTATACCTGGTTCAAAGCTGAGAGAATGAAGGTCCAAAGGCAGTGATGTGTCCTCACTCAGGGCCTTTGCCACCATATCCTTCAGGACTGTTTCCGTGCCAGATTGGTCAGTTGACTCTTGTCCTGTGGAATCCCCTTCGGACTCAAACACCACAGCATAGTGCACAGCAACACCGCCAGACCTCCTCAGTTATTTTGTTAATATAAAGAAAATTGCATTTAGATTGATTATATTAATAGAGCATAATATTATTATTTATTACATGAATAAATGTTCTTTTTGGAAAGGGAGAATCCCTGTGTAAGTTGATTTATAATAATGTCAAGAATGGGTGATAGTACTTCTGCTTTACTGTAGTCAATATGCCATATATTTCATGGGTATTGACATGGTCCCTTTTGCATATAGTCTAATTGGAGCACTTGGTGTATTTCCTGGACTATTTGTACCTCACCTTGCCTCTGTGAAAGAGTACTACCCATCCAAAAAGTCAATTTTCAAGTTCAGTGGAGTGTAATATCTATTTGAATCCTACAGTTCCAACTCACTGGAATCCCAGAAGTCGAATCTCCCTAAACCCAGGAAGTCTGCTCAAAATTTGCAGCATCTGCAGAAAAGTAAATGAACATCTTCAAGTATGATTTCAGTCATATGTACTATAGTGCCTTTTCTATTATGATTGAAAGTAACAACAACAACAGCAGCAACAACAACAACAACAACAACAACAACAACAACAATAATAATTATTATTATTTGCCACAGTTTCAAATTGAAGAACCTACAAAGTTCCTCAAGGATCTTGTACTTTTTACAGTGCAAGAAGTATGGCCAAAAATGTGACTCTCTGGAGCATTGACCATTGAGCATGAACCTATTGACACCACACCTGATACCAATCATGGACTATAGGGATGTAAAGCCCGCCAGCATTTAGCTGTGAAGCAATGGAACTGTGTTCCCTGGAATGATGGCGCTGTATCCAATACTTTTGGGATGAGTTGGGGAAGAGGTGGAGTGATGACCTCACTAATAAGGAAAACTTCAATAATACCATTGATTTCAGAAGAAGCAATGAATGAACATGTGTCTCAATACTTTTATCCACATGGTTCCTATAAAACTGCTAACTGCTGACTGAATGATTTGTGGTTGCTCGGTGGTTGCTAAAGAGTTGCTAGGTAATTATGAGATAGATGCAACAACATCCCAGGTGGTTGCAGTGTTGTTGCTAATTGGTTGCTATGGTGTCCCAGGTGGTTGCTATGGTGTTGATAGATGGTTGAAATGAAATGAAAAAGCCCATGTTGTATGTGGCCTTTGATTATTGATTGTTTCCAGTTGGCTAAAACTCATACACATACAAGGACTGTAACCTTCTTTTTGCAAATCTCATGAGAGCTTTTGAAGTTTCTCAATTCTTAACTGGCTTTACCATTTTTGACCCCTTTAACTGTAAGCTCCTTTCAAACTCCAAGCTCATTTCTGGTTTAGCAGTGCCATGCCCATGTAGTAAATCGCCAGTGTTGGTGACCTGTATTGTACAGGCTCTGCAGTATGTACTTATGAATCATGAAGAATGCTAAATCTTGTGCCAAAGCTAAAGAAGCTCGTGATTACAGCTAAACATCAAGTGTTACTGGAAATTGATAAAGCCTGACTGCTGGGCACCTTCTAGTCAGCTTCTACCCAGAAGACAAATCGTATATGTTCAACATGCCATACATATGCAGTAAAAAAGGTATAATCTCACCTGCTGATGAAGATTATGGCTGACATCCTGATACTCTAAGTTGTTAGGGTCTCTCAATAAGTCGCTGTATCCTGGGTCCACAACAGTCACGCTGAACTCTATTACGTGTTCCATCAGATCTGCCTGGACAGTTGGTGGAGCTCCAGTCTTCAGACAATAAGCAACATTCAAAATTATTTAGTATGTTTTATAGAGTGTGATATATAAAGTACTATACAAAATAATAAATTATATACAGTCATTGTCTATATATTTTGTATTCTACAGTATAATGTACACTTTGCCAAAAACACATACTGTGTGCTGTCTATACAGTGGCATGTAAACGTTTGGATACCCCTGGAATTTCTGTTATTTTCAATAGCTATACAAGTAAAATATGGCCTGATTTCTAAAACCCATTAATTTTAAAGTTTATTTATTTTCATTTTTTGTTTCAAAATAACCAAAAAGGAAAAGGAAGCAAAGCAAAACTTTGGGGATCCTGCATGGTCAGAACTTAATAATGTTTGATAGATATCCCAACTTGTAAATCCATTTTTTAGCTGATGAAAGTCATAGAGTTATTATTTGGGGATTTCTGCTCATTCTACATTGTATAAAGCCTCTTTGTGAGATTTTTGGACTGTCTGGCAAACACATCTCTTTTGATGTCAACAAATGTTGATGATGTTTATGTAGGGGATTGTAGGAATTGTGGCAAAATCTTCAGTTTGAGGGAGTCAGTTTGAGATGTGATGTATAATTTAATGATTTTTTTTTCTCTACCAGTGAAATGTTCCCTGTTACACTGGCTGCGACGTTTTCTCCAGGCATACCTTTGCTCATTGCAAACAAAAATGTCTATTTAAACTTCATCTTTAACTTCCACTAAAGTCATATTTGTGCAAGTGAAGCTTCACAGTAGAACACTAAACAACCACCTCAGAGTTGGATACATTTCCTTGAAGACCTTCTGCAGTTAAAAGTGGGGTTTTACTTGCATTTGTAACACTTAAAACATGGATTTCATACCTCGTGCTGACCTCCAACTTTCATATTAACTGCCATTTAATTACATCTTAACTGACGAAATGACCATATGAGAGCACTTTATCTTCTCATAGCCTGTTCCTACTTTGATGGCTTCAGCTATTTTAATTTTCAGAGTGTTAGACAGCTGCTTAGTGGAGCCCATGGCAGCTAATTGTTAGGACTGGTTTTGAAGTATTTAAAAACTTTGATATTTACATCACCTGGTCTAATCTAATCTAACACACGAATTAAGAGATCAAAACTCTTGGGGTGCCCAAACTGCTTCATGATTTTCCATTTCTTTTTTCACTTACCATGTCTAATCCCATAACAAGTAGATCCCCAGGAGTCTTTGAACCTGAAATGTTGGAAATGATTAGTTACATAATACACTGCTAATAGTGTTTTGCAATATCTAGCCAAAACAAAAAAAAACCCTTGATAAGTGTGAAGGGCTTACATTTCTCGCCTGGTGTAGATGTGGATAGGGCACTGGCGAGAGGGAGGAAGAAACAACCATAAGCATATTTGAAGATGATTTGTTGTAGAAGTAGTGATGAGGCCCATTGTCTAATGGGAGTCTATTTAGGTTGATTGCATTTCTTTTCACGACATATTGAGTCCAGAATTCTGTAAAAGTTATTTTGGGTTCCAATAGAAAATATATCACTATGAATAGTCTTGTTTTACCACTTCGTGAAGGCCACTTTGATGGGTTCAGGAACTTGCAATCTCAACTGCTGACTAAAGCATATGCATACCTGTAAATATGGACTTACCTGTTCAGTTCCTCTTGAGAAGTCACTTGCTGGGAATGACATTAAGAAATAACATAGTAAGGGGAACAGGTTTGTGTTGATGCAAGGTCAATGCACAATTATTACGAGTAATTATTCTCACCTTAGCCACCATATCAAGGTGTTCCTGGGTACTGCTGAAGTTTCGGGCCAAGTCGTCCACACACAATGAGTCCCTCTGGCAGGCATAGACCCACTGCTGGTATTCCACAGTGTCAGGTACTCTGTCCAGAAAAATCTGGAAGGCTTCCCACACTGCTTCCTGGCAGACTATTTAGTGTCAAGGAAATAATTTTTAATTAACTATCATCTGATTTTCTGATTTCAATTTGCCAAAATGGTCAGAAAACGAACTCTTATCCTAAATGCAACTGTAGACAGTAAATACAAAAGATGGTGATATAAAATGTAGAGTGTTAGCAAATTAATCAGCTCTGTGTTAGATTTACAATGTCATGATCATCAATATATAAAAAACACGATATCTCAGTTCTTTTGAAGTCACAGAGTTTCATTTGGATGTTTGCCTAATAACCTGACAGTCACCGTTTTGATATTTTGGGGCAAATAATGAACTGAAATTAGACCTCCCTTTGTGTTTCTCCAATACTGACTCATTAACTTTCATCTAAAAAAACATCAAAGTGAACAAAATTATCTGAAAGGAAAACAAAGAGGCAATGGTTCTCTCATTGACTTCTTTTATCTCTCTTGATTCTCAATCTAAGTTTTTATTTATTTATTTTTTTATTTTTTCCCTGATGCTGCCTGATCTCCCAGAAGACTCCTACATGATGCCTGGGAAGTTAATTATGATTTATGAGGGGGCCAAATCTGGCCCTAACTTTCAGTTCTCAGTCCCTCATGGGGTGCTATGTGGGATGTCTTACCTCTCAGCTTGTAGTAGGCTTTATGACTGGAGATGACCTCTGCCATGCTCTCCTGAGGACACACTTTGACCCCCGTGCTGAACAATGCAGATCTCTTTGTTCGATGCCTGCTCTGGTCGAAGGAGATTCGAGCAGAGGGTATTTGCCTGACTGATCGCGGTGCCTCTAAGAAATGCCTGTATCTGACATTTCTCATCCCTGACAGATTGTCGCTCCTGAGGTCTGCCAACAAGACAAAATGTTGTTTTTTTTGTAATTGGTTCTTTCCATAATGAGGTTTTGATCTAATCAGAGCAATGTGAGGGAACAGTTTAATTACAGCAAATGTTATTGGATTCAGCCTAAGAACTGTTAAGTCTATGATTGGTTGGTATGTTGAACATTAATTTAATAGGATCAGGTTGTTTAAGAAGCACAGGCAGGCTGTTGTAAGACATATGTTAATTCAATTACTTGGTCAATGGAATCTGTATAGCCAGGGGGTCCATGAAACAAAATATACAGATTAGCCACATTATGACCTTGTTTTCTTGTTTCTACACTCACTGTTCATTTTATTAGCTCCACTGACCATACAGGAGCATTATGTAGTTCTATTATTGCAGACTGTAGTCCATCTGTTTTTCTGCATACTTTGTTAGCCTTCTTTCACCCTGATCATCAATGGCCAGGACCCCACAGGACCACCACAGAAGATATATGGTCATTCTCAGCACTGCAGTGACATTGACATGGTGGTGATATTTTAATATTAGACTGGTATGAGTGGATGAGTGTTTAAACTCTTCAATGTCATTACTGGACTGAGAAAATTCCACCAACCAGAAATGTCCAGCCAACAGCATCCTGTACGCAATGTGCTTTGACCATTGATGAAGTACTAAAGGATGACCAACATAAACTGCAGCTTCTACCACTGACTTTACATATACAAAGTAGAGCAACTAGGTAGACGTGTCTAAAAGAATGGACAGTGCCCTGTGATGGCCCTGTGGGGTTCTGAACATTGTAGAACACAGTAGTGAAAAAAGGCAAACAAAGTACGTAGAGAAACAGATGGTCTTTAGATGGTCTACAAAGTGAACCTGTATGGTAAGTGGAGCTAATACAATAGAGTGCAGAAACAAGGAGGTCATGATGATATGGTAGCTCGTGTTTAGAGGATAACATGCACTCATCATTAATATGAATGTCATAGCAAGATTATACAATTTCTAGGGCAAAATATCATTAAATGTCTCATAGCAAGTTGTACATTGCTTTAGATGCTTTAGAAAGCCATTCCCAGTCTTCCAGTAGAATTCTGGTTAGGCTGCTCTTTTTGAAAGAATTTGTAAAATTCACATAAATTTTAAGCAGCCTTTCCATCCTTGTTGTGGAACAGTTCCACATACGGCAAAGTATCCCCAGAGCATATTGCTACCACTGCCATGCTAAACTGTTGGGGCTGAATGCCTTACTTTTTCTTCAACAAAACATACATCTGGTCACTGTTGCAAATAACAACAAAATCTTTTCAGCAGCAAACATTTAATAGAGAATGAAAATGTTGATTTTGGAACCCGGGGCTTCTTTCTTGGACAGCAGCCACTCAATGGCTCAAAAACATGCTTGAAAAAGGTTCCAGATCATGGCAGGCCTGACTTTTGATTTACCACACACACGCACACACACACACACACACACACACACACACACACATGCAATTTATCATGGTCTATATACCTACCACATGTGTTTTTGGGAGGCGGTAGGAAACCAGAGTAAGATCAAGCCAGAGCAAGCCCATGCGGACATGGGAAGAACGCACCAAGGACACTCACAGGCAGGGATTGAACCCACAACCTCAGGTCCCTGTGGCGCCATTCGATCACTGGCATTCAGCACTACTAAATTAATAACCTAAATGGGTATACATATGTTTAGCCAATATTAATGTTAACACTGTAACAAATTTCTGTAGTTTTCACAGCTTTACTACTGTATAATGAACAAATTCTTACTGTAGATCCTACACATATTAACAGCATGTTACTGTAGAACCTATAACAGCATATTACTGTAGAACCTATAACAGCATGTTACTGTAGAACCTATAACAGCATGTTACTACAGATCCTATAAACAGCATGTTACTGTAGATCATATAACAACATGTTACTGTAGAACCTATAACAGCATGTTACTGTAGAACCTATAACAGCATATTATTGTTGATCCTATAATAGCATGTTGCTGTGGGACCTAAAATAGCACATTGCTGTAGATCCTATAACAGCATGTTACTGTAGAACCTATAACAGCATGTTACTGTAAATCCTCTAACAGCATATTACTGTAGATCCTATAATAGCATGTTACAGTAGATCCTATAACAGCATGTTACTGTAGAACCTATAGCAGCAAGTTACTATAGAACCTATAACAGCATGTTACTATAGATCAGTAAACCGTCGTGGTGCAGTTCAGTGGTGGTGATTCTAAACATATTTCTTCTGTGAATCACATTACGCTCATTTTGAGTGGGATTTTCCCCTTCAGTATATATCATAATCCATCTTTGCTAATGTTACATTTTACATTAATTTTACTTGTAATTTTACATTTAATATTTTCTAGTTAACAGCTATACTGGAACACAGGGAGACGTAACAGTGTGTGTATGTGTGTATATATATATATATATATATATATATATATATATATATATATATATATATATATATTGCTGTGATAAAAATACAGCACCTCTTATTGTACTGTACTGTATTGTACAATTACAGTACTGTGCTTTTATTACTGTAATAAAAATACAGTATTTTATCAGTGCTGTGATTAAATGTCCAATATGTGTTCTTTTCACAATGTATGTATATAGAAAAAGAACAACTCAAATATATTGAAATTTGTTTAATGTCTATGATGATAGAAACATCCAACTAGATGCATTTGTATTTTGTGTTGTTTATTGTATAGACTTTCAACTGTGTCTTCTGCTTTGTAAGCTGATTTACAATCCAGCTGTTCTTACATTTAACCGTAATACAACAGTAATTACAGTTCCAGATTGCAATCTATGCTAATTCTATTATCTAATTCCTGCTGGCAAGGTCTTGTTTGAAGAGGTGCTCTGGCACTGGCCTCTACATTAGGGTAAATGTCAGTTCAAGTGGCCATCAAACGATTAGCAAGATTAACACACACCTGCAAAAGTAGCAAACCTTCAAACATTATTTATGCACTTTTCACTTACCCAGTGCTACTGTCACAAAAAATATCAGTAAGTAATATCAGCTAAGCCAGGCAAATCTTTTGCATGAGTGATTTCCATTTCTTACCAAGTTTTAACTACTGCTATGACTAAACATTCTAGGTCCTGTTTCACTGAAAGGTGAATTAATCATAGAATTACTCTCCCTAAATGAGGTCACAGCTTATTTCCCATGAATCCTTTTTGTTTTAGGAATAAAATCAGTTCTTGGCCGTTTTATACCTTCACGTAATGCCATGGTGCTGCCATGTTGTTATGCAAGCCTAAAGAACACAGACCACAGTTCAGCCAAACTGTGTTTTTAAGATGTGCATTGTGTGACCAGGTGGCAAACTTCAGAGATGTTCTTAAGACATTAAGCACTGCTTAAATTGAAGCACACGGAGACCTTGCATTAGTCTGAGCCCAGTTACAATCATATTTGCATTGAAATATACTTGATATATACACTGATGCCCAACAACATGACCAGTATTAGAGCTGATTCTCCATATGAGGCCTACTCACTGTGAAGCACACACTGAAAAATATCAGGCTTACTAGGTGTACATAATGGAAAGTTAATTTCAAAGCTTATAAATTTATTTATTTCTTATTTCTTCTTCTTCTTCTTCTTCTTCTTATTATTATTATTATTATTATTATTATTATTATTATTATTATTATAGCAGACAATGTGAATATGAGCACGGGGGGCTTTGTACATTATTTGTGCAGTGTTAAAAATTAAAATAAAGGTATGTGATATTGTTCTTGGAGTTCTCTACTTCTTAGAGTAGTAAAAATATAAAAAAATGTGCAATCATGCAAAAACCTTGTATCTCAGTTTTCTTTTTGACTTAATTTTAATCTATAAGTTGTTCTTTATATTTTGAACAAATATATTGATAAATGGACCAATGGAAATGTTAAGTAAGGCAATGTTAAGGGACACAGTTTATTTATTTTACAGGTTAAAGGTTAATTTCGTTGTATTTTTTGTTTCTTTCTATTTCAGGTTAAAGGGACTTTGTACTATGTACTATCATGTGGCACTAGATAGTAGATAAGCAACAGATATTATGTGGCGAGCACTCAGAACTATCAGGTGAGCAACAGATATGATCAGGTGAGCACCAAACCCAAGAGATGAGCAGGCTCTAAGCTTGCCTGATAGCATCTGATGCTCATCTGAGTGTATGTGGTACCACATCCACCATATCTGAAAAAAACAAAACAAAACGAAAACAATCCTCCACAGATTCCTTTAAATACCACACAACTACTCTGAATAAACATTTTTTTAAATAACATTTTCCTTGTCCTACCAGGTTAACATTTTGGAGATACAAATGTTTTGCATGATAGCAACAAAGTGCATTATATAAACTGCCATTTAATTATTACAGATTCTTCAGGGATTCATTCTATTTGATTTTTTTGAAGTTAAATTGAATAACCATGACAGTGCTCACTATAAAATGCAACTGATTGTAGATGTGAATGCAAAGGATACAAATGTAGTCCAAGCCCAGTCTGATTGACTCCCATAACCTGGGCTAAACATCAATGAAGGCTGATGGTTAAAATAATGCCATCCATGTGTTTCATGCTGTGAATGAGCATTACCAGGAACATCTTCCATCATTCTTAGATTCCCTGTATGAGTCAGCTCTCATTCTCTGCCTTGAATCTGCACTCATGCAGTCAGAAATGTAGTCAGGTTTGAGGTCGTACCATAATTGTTTACATTCAGCGAGGGCTATCAAAGCTTGGTCCCTTTGATGAACACTGGCCAGAAGGGGAGGAGGAAGACCATTCCCTTGGTCTGTCTCTGCCTCTGCGATACTGAGGTGTGCATGTGTAGACATGAAGAGCACTGATGCTAAATGGGCTGTGATTCTGCTGAGCACCGTGAGGGCCCCACATTGCAGCTACAAGCCAGAAAAGATTAGCGTCCCACTCTGCCGCAAACAGAATGCCTTTTGTTTTCGTTCTGCTAATGAAAGGAGAGCACAAACAGAACAGCTGAACCACACAAGGAACTGGCTTGAGATGTACTACGTAGGTCTGTCCTGTTCTAAACCAGGCTTGTGAGCAATCCTTTGGTACCGAATTGGGTAAATACAGTTTTTAGATGCATGTCATCTAAAATCTGCTGTAAATGTTTCTATAAACTGAGTATTCAACCAGTAAATTCATATGATATGATAGAAGCCGACAACAAGTCATTATAACTAGCCGTTCATGAGATGTAGAATAGGAGTCAGGAAATGTATGTGTTCCATCAGATACAGAAGAAAGAAAAAAAGAGGTTCAAAAATCAAATATATATCTTTTACTGACTGAGACTGAGTGAGACTGACTGAGTTCCTGCGCTTCAATTAAACTTCACAACAGGGCACAAACAACAAAAGCAAACACCATTCTACAAACAGCATTAGACATCTCCCCTGAGTACGTGCTGGCTTACCTTTGATTCTGGTGGCTTGGAGGGTAAACAAGAATAGAGAGAGAAATAGTCCTGTTTTCAGTGGCATGATGCACTACTTTATGTCCTTTTGGATGCAAAGCCGGTCATTTGGGGGATAAGGAGGGAGCAGTCTTCAGTGACTTATCTGAGGTCCACTGGGGGAGGACATATGCTTCCATCAATGCTGTGTCCAGGTTTCCATGGAAAGGCCAGAGGGATGGAGGACAGTGCAGATCTCTGGGTGAGGATTTCAGTCCCTGAGGGTAGCAGCAGTATTCCCTGGCACAAGCTGTGGCTGAGAGAGTGCGTGTAAATGTGGGCTTGGATGTGTGCTTGGAGGATGGGTGTCACAGGAGTGAGAAGGTTAAAGATGCAGCCTCTCTGCTAATCTGTTTACCACCCACCCGCGCCTAATCTCTCATGGTCCACGTGGCTGACTATCTTCATCCTGTTAGTGGCTTTCTGGAGGAACATCTGCCAGCTGAAGTCATCCACACCCAAGCCACAGAAGACCAGCTCTCTCTTTCTGTCCTTCGTCCTCTCTTCAAAACTGTAGAGTGCTCCCCTTTAGACTGGCTCGTTGAGCATGGATTCCACTGGTCTCTGCCAAACTTTTGCTGGCTTCCAAGAGGAGGTCTGCTGAGTCCTGCATGTCATGTGAGGGACATTGTGGTGTCGTTTTTCTCTTAGAGAGGCCAGTGTCAGACACAAGGAGAGTGTGACTGCCTCTTTTGTGGTGTATGGTGGTATTCAGGCCTGCCACTGGTTAGAGGATTATTAGGCCACTGCTCTTGTTAACATTTCATCCCCTTAAATAAGCTTTTTGCGGCACAAATCCATTCAAGCACTTCCACAGATTTCACACACTGAACCGTTCACTTTCAAAATAGAATAACAGAGGCCATTTATAGTCAGTTGGGTGAACTGCCCAACTAATCCACACAGCAATAAATGCATCAGCAGTGAAACTAAAAGCTCCAAGACAAATATTGTGTTGGTATGCTACACACTACATACTACATACTACATACTACATTCATATCAGTCAATATTAGTATCACTTATATGCCTACAATATATTGGGCTGGACAACAACTTTAAAGCTATTTTTCTCAGTTTCATGGTTGCGTAATTGCTGCCCTTTGTCTTTGTAGGGCAGCGAAGCTGAGCTGCTTGCCTCATTTGCATTCATTTTGATGCAGCCTCATAATTGTTTCATGAAATCACAGTAAATGGATCCATTTTGAAAATTAGATGATAGTTTTGCTATTTCTGTCACTTTATTGTTACCCAACTGCATAACATTGCATCATTTCTGAACTGAATCTGTGAGTGTTGATGATTTTACAGAGATTTTCCTCTAATCTCTAGGCTTTCCACACTATATGTGCAAATGTTTGTGGACACCATTTTTAATAGGTGCATTGCTGCTGCATTGCTGACACAGATGTGCAAATGTATAGAATGCTACAGTATGCTTTACTTTCATTTGTTGGTGGGGTGGCAATATCTCAACCTTACTAATACTCTTGACACTGAATGCAATCAGATCTTCACAGCAATGTTCCAAAATCTAATAGAAAGCCTTCACTGAACAGTAAAGACAATCACTTTAAAAAAGACTAATTCTTTTTTAATAGCCTTGAATTAGAAAGAAACAATGAATGAGAATGTGCCCCAAAACATACATTATAGTCCATATAATGCATGTACAGTACCAGTCAAAGGTTTGGACACATTCACTGAATGTATTATAGATTACATGACCTGGCTACTTCTTTTGATGTGGACAAAAATATTTGGACACCTAATTATATATATATTTCCAAGCAAAAGTCCCTGTAGTAGGAAACCTTCCCTGGACAGTAGGGACTGTTACATTAACAAGATGATAAACCTCTTTTTAACACCCTTGATTTCAGAATTGTATACAGTATATAAATGTTTTGTGTATTTAGAAACATGACAAATGGCAATGTAGTAATAGGGATTTTGTTGTTAGAATCTTGTTGTTACAATATATATATATATATATATATATATATATATATGTTCCTCTGTTGCTGCAAAGTTTGTGTGGGTCATTCCCTAGTCCTTCATCAGTGCTCACAGGACACTGCCCGCAGGACACTGTTGGCTGGATATTTCTGATTGGTGGACACTAAGGGGTTTAAACACTAAGATGCCTGACATGTTTTATTAGCAAACATGGTAACCTGACTCAGTAACCATATTGAGGGACACTACTGTATGTGTAGCTCAAGAAATATTACTCATATCATCCTAATTTTTTTTATTGTTTATTGTTTCTGGTGACATTAATCTTCCTTATATTTTTATATACTTAAAGCCATTCATAAGATTTTTCAAAAGGGTTCCCTCAATGTTCTGATAATGTTGAAAGTTATACTAAACTATTTTCTGTTTCAGGAGGCTATTTGAATATTTTTTTCACCTGGTTTGTGATTTCACACAGCAAATCATAGCCAGCCATTAGAAAAAGTATGGTATTGCACTGCTCCGTATTGCTCATTGGAGAGCATTCTTGGAGAGTTAAAAGGCTTAGAGAATCCCAAGAGAGCAGCTTTTGTTGAGTGTCCATCGTGCAGAATCAATGAAAAACTATGAACACATCAAGTGCACCAGCTTGCTGGCAAATCCCTCAGGCTAGGACGGGATTGCCTGAATTCATCTGCCCAGTAGGAGGCTGAGTCGTGAACAGCTTGACTCCCCAATGGCTTAATTTGCCCATTTAAACTCCAAGCCCATTTGAACATAAATCCAGAATGAAGTGTCCATTGTTTCAGTGATGTATTTTTCTTCTTGCTGTATTATGCGATGATGAAGCATGTACCAACTCAAGCACATCTTATGCGGTAGGACACATGACATTTGCATTCCAAAGTCAGGAAAGGCACTCCATTCACCTCCCAGTGTATAGCTGTCATTAAGATGTTTTTTGCTCTTTGAGGGGTAGAAAATAAAACAAAGGTCATGATGCAAAGTGGTTTGACCTCTTCACGTGTACTGATAACTTTAATCACTGGCCAATCAAAAGGGTTGACTTCAATTATGGCAGGTCATACGTGTGATTATGCATCTGTCTAGAGCCATCACATCTCCCAAGAGAGCCCTTTTCTGAGAGTGTGACTGAAAGGAGTGGGCTGTCCAGAGGGAATGAGTTTTCACTCCTTGGATTCTTTAAAGGGGTCTTTACTATCTGTTAATTTCCTTTTTTTGTTGGCCTGAGGTTGACCTACCATAAAAAATATAGCTTACATGCATTTTCTGAAATCTGTTCAGGAAAACACATTAAAATGCATTGAAAGTCTTCATCACTCATGCATAAAATCTGAGGTGTAACCGAAACCATGCTATAAATGTTCCTAAGGTGTGTATGATTTATATGTCCGGGGAGAACAAGTGACAAAATTTGATGAGTGGGTCAAAAGAAAAGATGCAAATTAAATCTTTTTTACATTGACTTCCACTCCTTGTACATTATCTCACAAAAGTGTGTTTACTTTCTCAGACTTTTTGCAAATATTTTATTATATTTTTCATAGGACAACACTATAGTCATGAAACTGGGATATTGGAGTAATCAATGTACAGCTTATATAGCTGTATAGATTTACTGTCTTCTGAAAATAACCGAACACACAACCATTAATGCTGGCAACAGAAGTGAGTACACCTCACAGTGCATATGTCCAAATTGTAAAGTTAAAGGTGCACATAATATATATATATATATATATATATATATATATATATATATATATATATATATATATATATATATATATATATATATATATTTATGAGAAATGATTTAGCCATGGTCTGTTTTAAACAGGACCCAGTTCCTGTCAGGGTAAAGGCTGTGTAGAATTCTTGCATCTATAAGCAGATCAGGATTGCATACCAAACCACATAATACAAGGATTCTGTGTTCTGTGCACCATTGTTGTACTGGCACCCCATTTAGGTCTGCTCATTTGCATGGAAGCAGCCATGACAAAGGTGGACCAGCCTGTGGAGAATGAAGCTAGTTCTGATGGACAACACTGTGTAATGTTGGGCTGCTGGTGAGAGAGAAGT
Source organism: Acestrorhynchus altus (assembly GCA_034509495.1). NCBI lineage: Eukaryota > Metazoa > Chordata > Actinopteri > Characiformes > Acestrorhynchidae > Acestrorhynchus > Acestrorhynchus altus. Next base: position 15,912,792 of record CM067513.1, read on the forward strand.
TTAGTTTTGGGTGTCATCCCTCCAAAGCTGGTCTTTTAGGAAAACTTAATGTTGAAGATAAATGTGTCAGTTTGACCAAGGTCACAAGCTTAAAATGTGAGTTGTCTCACTGACAGNTATATATATATATATATATATATATATATATATACACACACACGCACACACACACACACACACACACACACACACACACACATATAAACATATAGGGTGATGGACAGCTTCACTGTCAGACTGCCTGACATGCCCTCACCTCCAGGGCACCCCTGTGGGTCATTTGTGTTACTACAATGCTTTGAGATAGTGTGCAAAACTGTACAGCCAACTGCTATTTTTTTTTTTTTATATTCCAAACAGCCAACTGCTGTTTTTAAATATATAATTTCATCTTTATGATTCTGAATTAGTCGGCATATATGTGAATAAAGGCCAATTAATGCTTTTGAAGAGCAAGTAAATGCATGTAAAATATACTGAATCAGGGCTAAAACCTTTTGCAATTTTAAATATAAAAAGTAACAATTTATAGTATTTCCTCAATATACTACCAACAACAAAAAACAGTCAGTCTTCAACACACAATATTTGAGCTAATTTGCTATTTTCCATGTTTACTATGTTCATTTGTCACCATAAACCATGTCAAATTGTGCAGTGCAATGCTGCTGTAAACTGCCCAGATGTTCACAGATAATATTAGGAGGGTTAGCCAAGAGTAGGGGTAAAATCAGTCAAGGTCAAACCTGAGATTATCTGAATTAACAACATGGGACTGGACCAATGGAGAAAACAGATGCAAAAGTGGCTGACCAAAAGAGAAAACCAAACAACAAAATCAAGACTGGCAGCAAGGATAAAAAATACATCTTAAGGAACAAAGTGAAATGGACAAGCTTATTTACTAATGCTGAATTCCATACTTGCATACATCAAGGTTACATTATCAAATCATAATGTACAAATTGAAAGTCAATTCTAACAGTAATTTCATTATTAAACATATTTCTGTGTAATGTAGGGTTTCTTTTATTGCTGGATGCAGGAGCAGAGCCAGACATTTTAAAAACCCGGGGCTTAGACCAATGAACCTTTTTCAATGGTTTACCTCTATATTTTCCTTGGAACACTTTTGATTGATTCTGACCACTGTAGACCAGTAACACCCCACAAGAGCTGCAGTTTTGAAGATGCTCTGACCCAGTCATCTAGCTGTCATAATTTGGCCTTGTCAAACTCTCTTATTATGGCATCTGTTAGTGGGAGGGATATACAGTGCAAATGGAAAGCATACACTGCGCTTTACTTTTTGCACGTTTTGTTATGTTACAGCTTTATTTCAAAATAGATTAAATTCATTTTCTCTCTCAAAGTTCTACACACAATACCCCACAATGACAAAGTGAGACAAATTTGTTTGAAATCTTTGCAAATTTATATATATTTTAAAAAAACACAAAATAAAACATGTACATACAATATACATGTAACATATACATGTTTTCACAACCTTTGCTCATTACTTTGTTGAAACTTTGGCAGCAATTGTAGCCTCAAGTCTTTTTGTGTATGATGCTTGGCAAACCTGTTTTGGGGATGTTTCTCCCAATTTTCTTTGCAGAACCTCTCAAGCTCCACCAACTGGATGAAGATGGAAGATAAACCTTCATCCCAGTCTGAGGTCCAGAGTGTTCTGGAGCAGATTATCATCAATGATGTCTCTGTAGGAGACTGAAGGAGTCCTTTAGGTGCCTTTTGGCAAACTCCAGATGGGCTGTCATGTCCCTTTTACTGAGCAGCGGCTTCCATTTGGCCACTCAACCATAAAGGCCTGTTTGGTCTAGTGCTGCAGAAATGGTTGTGCTCCTGGAAGGTTCTCCACTCTCCACAGAGCAATGTTTGAGCTCTGTCAGAGTGACCATTGGGTTCTTGGTCACCTCCCTGACTAAGGCGCTCCTACCATGATCACTCATTTTGGACAGGCAGCCAGCTCTATGAAGAGTCCTGGTGGTTCCAAACTTCTTCCATTTATGGATGATGGAGGCCACTGTGCTCATTGTGACCTTCAATGTAGCAGAAGAGAGCTATGTCTCAGGTCCACAGACAATTTATTAGACTTCATGGCTTGGTTTGAGCTCTGACCTGTACTGTCTAATATGGGACCTTATATAAACAAGTGTCTGCCTTTCCAAAACATGTGTAATCAACTGAATTTACAACAGGTGTCCACTCAAGCTGTATAAACATGTGAAGGATGATCAGTGGAAACCAGATGCACTTGAGCTCAATTTTGATTGTCATGACAAAGGCTGTGAATACTTACATATGTTATATTATTGTGTTTTAATGAATTTCACTTTTTCATCATGAGTATGAATATTATATATAGAATTTTGAGGCAAAAATGAATTTAAATTTATTTTGAAATGAGGCTGTAACAAAGCAAATGTGCAAAAAGTGACGCGCTGTGAATGCTTTCCAGATGCACTGTATTAGGCACCAAATTAACATTTTATCCTAAAATTTGATGTGTTAAAAATGATGCAGGAGTTGGGCAGTTTGACAAGGGCCAAATAGACATTTGAGCTGAAATTTTTGAGGAGTTATTAATAATGATTATTATTATGAAGTATATTTCCAATAATACGTTTTTAAAAAAAACTTCACAGTAGTCCAAATAAAAACAACCTAAATATCCTTCATTATTTTTGTTATGTATGTATCAGTAGTATCTCTTCTTATGACTTCTATTCTGAAATTTGAACATCGTGTGAGCAAAGAAAGAGAGCAAACAGTCCTTATTTTCATGTGTTGCTGATGAGAATGTCCAGATGCATCTGTTTCTACTTATATATGTCTTTACCACTATATCTATGTCTTTACTTACACTGTATAGCACAGGACTAATGAAGGGACAGTAATGGTATACAGAAACAGAAAATTAAAAATTTTAAAATAGATGTTAATTAAATACCTCACTCAATATGAAGAAATCTGTAAATCCAAAATATGTATGCATTTGTTATTGTCACTGCCCTACCAATATAAGACTCTTCTTTTCTCAACATAAGACACACACTTTCATTGCTATATTATATAACCAGCTGTCCAGAAAATGCAAAGTGAAGTTCTGATCATTGCAGATTGCTATGAAATTAGGCATCTGCTCTGAGAACATGAAGCATAACGTCAGCTGTCAGCTCACACAAGGCCTGACACAATGACACCAAAACAATGAATTGAGTGGACTGAAAGCACCCTCAGCAAGGACAGCCTGCAGACTGCTTAATGAGTGCAGTGTGAATGTGGCTGCTCTGGCCAGTGAGGGCACTCCAAATGTGTGCCCGTGTTGAGGAGTCCAGACAAGTTCAGAATGCCCTAGGGAATCTGCCAAGACCCAGCAGACTGGTGGCTAAGAGGTCATACTCAGTACTGAAGAATTACATTCCTAAATGCTAACACTAAAGGTCTCCTTGAGCGGTTTTTTTTATTTTCATATTTTGCACAAAAAAAAAATGTTAAAGCAAATATATAACACATATTGAATTATGCATTCAATGAAATCAGAAGCCTGGAATATTTTCTATCAGGCTTGAAGATATTTCTTTGATTCATTCATTTTCTTATCTGGTTCTTTTAGGTCAGGGTCACGCTGGGCCTGGATCAGAGCACCAATCCATCACAGGGTACCACACACACACACACACACACACACACACACACACACACACACACACCTAGGAGACAGTTTAGCATAGCCAATTCATTAATACATTTACCATGTATGCTTTGGGAAAGGAGGGACCCAGGAGGAACAGGACCATTGTACCCCCTGATGATGCTCATTATACTAAATATATATATGGTACTGTAAAAATGTGCCCCATACAAGAATATGAACAGTATACACTGAATCACAAATCTATCAGAAAACTTTAAATAAAAACATGGCCTTGTAAATTTGGTTTTCTGAGCTCCTACAACTTAATATTTCATATTTACCAGCCCTGTAGTATGGATTTAAACAGGCAAGAATATCTAGTTATTGAAATTCCAGACACAGATGTGGATAACTAAGAATTCTGATACACCAGCCAAAATTGATTCAGCCCTTCCTTGCGAGTCAGCACTGAGACCACATCTTGAGTCTCTGCCTTTAATTGTGCTATATTTCCCAAGATACTGCATGCTTAGTGGAGCATGCTCCAAAAAAAGCTTACTGGATGGTTTAGGTCTTTTGCAGTAGCATTTGTAAAAGTATTTATCAATGTTGCAAAGCCATATAATGGTTGACAACTCCAAATGGCCCATGCCTAGAGCAATCACAGCCTTAACAACTCACAGTTCTTAAGAAAGGAATAGACATTAAGAAGACATGTCATTATACTATAATATAACCAGATACAATAAAATCGTACACAACAAATGCACAAGCTGCAGATGATCAATTAAAAATAAAATAAAAGCAACACCCTGATTGCCCTTTATTATTTTTATTTGTGCATTTGTCAGTATTATCCCTTCTCATGACTTTTCTTCTGAACTTTGAACATTGTGTGAGCAAAAAAGAGAGCAAACAATCCCTCCCTTTTCTTTTTCTTTATAACCCAATATCTAGATCAGTGATATCAGTAGCCCCACGTCTTCTTGCTGATCAATCAGTCTGCATGCAGGTTGAGCATGTACATGTGGACAGAGCAGTGAACATGCTCCGGAAGCTCCTTTGGCATTTACACTGGTTACTTCAGTTGCAAATTAATGGATTTTATTTTCTGAGCTGGATTACTTGCTAATACTTCATCACACAATGATGAGACCAATATGGTTAGATGGGATACAGGGTTAAACATGTCGTTTTTTTATGATTATGTATATCATGTCTGTAGGTGAATCTGTTTCCGAGATATTAAGCCTAGATAACAGCATGTAACTGCCTACAAAGTACAAATCTTGGGATCTAAGAATTAACTTGAACTGATGGTGGGCTTGTGTCTCACATATTGAACTTCTCATCTGGCAGAATCCTTTTATTCTTCGGCCTTGTTATGCCAATGTCAATGTTTAAACCTCTTTTTCACTGATTGTTTTAAAGACTGTGAAACCTTGGCCAACAAGATCCACAGTTTTGTATTGATGTCAAACTGAAGGCAGCTGCCCTGATGAGTCAGTGCCAGAAAACTGTGTTTTATATGAAGATGCCTGTAAAGAAATAAGGTTTGAATGATGCTTTGAAGGCAGCAATTCATCACGACCTCAAGATAACATCAACTGACTATTAACTCCTGGAGTAGCGATAACTGCTGACATCCCCTCCCTCAGAGAAAAGCATGGTAAGAATGCATTGTAACTACTGACAGTGAATGTGATCCAAGCACACTGAGAACTGTATTACAAAAAAGACCTCCTAACATCTTTACTGGACTTCTTACACATTGCACACCCAGCTACTGAAATGTACTTCTATCATTATTTACTTTGACCATTAGCCACACTGGAGTGCTAAACTAACTGAGACACAATGAATGGTATGAATACAAGCAGATTGCATTTATTCCCAATTTAAAGCAGCACTGCAACAAGATCTCCAGAAATTTGTACATACATGAAATAATGTACCCCAAGAATTTCATACCATGTGCATGATTTTCAGACATTCATTTTGTATATAAATTAAATTTAACTACAAGCTCCAAGAATGCATATAGCTTATAAAAATGGGATAATGTAAGGACACCCCTGCAGAAACTGTATTAGTTTCACATTCACCCAAAGGTTAGGGTTAGGGTTAGATTGACTTTAGCTTCAGTTTATGTAACAGTAAAGCTTAAGTTTACATTAACTTCATATTGCATTCATTTGGATATGGTTAAGGTTATGGCAAGAAAATTATTCATTTGAATTTTTTTGGTTATTGATATGGTTAGAGTAAGGGTTAGTATGATTATTTCTGGGTAAGGTTAGGGTTTATTTCAGCCACAGAACATACCAGTATTGTTTCTAACTTCTGATTGGATGAGCAGCCTTACACCCTACCTCCACAGTTGCTCATTGCCCACCCAAAAAGTTAACACTCATTTTACAAGCTTTTAAATGTCATTTTGAGAAAAAACATTACCTCAACCTTTACTGGACAGTACATTCTAGGAAGCAGGCCTTATAATGATTTATAGATCACAGATCACAGAATGCTTCTTTGGAATTTAAACTGGGATTTAATTCAGTTGGAAACTTGTGAATTTGATCTGTTTTCTAAGTGGAATTACTCACTAATTGTTTTTTAATAGTTAATAGTCCTGAAGTATTGATATATGTGTATTATGTTTGTACTCTGATTCTGAATAATGACATATAAAATGACATGTAACTGCCCACAAAGTGCAGATCTTGGGTTCTAAGAGTTAAAGCATTTGTGGCATTTAAACTTTAGAGCCTGAATGTATCTTTAGATTCTAGGTTCTGTTATAGAGTACACCCCACATTGGTGCTTGTGTATTGTAGACAAGCCTACTCCAGTTTATTACTACTGAAGAAGGGCACAGGCACACTTCACAAGCAAAATACAATAACTTAAAATATTTTTTAATATTTCCAACAGATTAAAGGCTGAAGTGGTTTTATCTTGAAATGAATAAATAAATCTAAGCTGACATATATAATAATCATGGTAAAAGTAAGGCAATGAAGATTATATCTAGGCTGCATTCGAAGTCAGAGTTTTCAGTGGGTAGCTTTTTACTCTATGTAAATATTTGATTTGGCCAAAACTGGCTGTATGTCTTACAAACAAATATCTTTACCAACAAAAAAATTCCTTGTCTTGTTCCCTTCTTTGAGTGCATAGAGGTTTTTGGTTTAGTTATGTGGAGTCACGTGGATTCCGAGTGATATGTGATCTACTGGAAGTTAGACTGAGCTATTGTTGTGGACCTGCTTGTCCCTGAGAGGTGGCCTTGGTTGTGACAGCTCATCACGCAGCACTGAGTCTGGAACTGCTGTGCTGGATGGGAGATGGAGCAGCGGGACTGGGAGGCGAATGAAACAAACTAGCGGTCTGGCGCTCTGATAACAGGTGATTAGCGCCAGAGGTGCCGACAAAGAGCTTGTCAGGAGAAGCAGGAGGTGCCGGACGAGTGGAGCGAATCAGCATCACCAGCAGGGCCTTACCCACAGTGCAAATGGTTTCTGCATAATACTGCAGATGAAAATGTGACCTGCTAGTTTCTCAGAGCACCCACAGGTGAAGAATTTGATTTTGCATTTAAAGTGATATTGTTCAATCTTGCTGTCTTAAAGCAGGATGAGCAGAGTTAGCTGAGATTCTGCAAGGAACCATAGTAGAATTCAGAACTTGAAGCATCCATTAACACACTACGAATTATATAGTATATAGCAATATAGTTTGAAATAATATTGTGGGCATACCTCAGCTGCCCTGTAAGAAGGTTTTCCGAGGCTACTTTCAGGTGTACCTAAAAGATTGCTAGACTGCTAGACATGGCTCTGCCACACACCCAAAGACATTTTGCCCAATTGAGAGACTTCAAAATAATGGTGAATTATTGAACTGAGAGAAGCAGAATGGTTGTTGTGATGAACTGCCCACCATCTAGGCTGTTCTGATCAAGCTGATTGGAGGTGTTGGAAGCATTGTTTATGTGAGGGCATGGTGAACAGAACTAGGATCATCTTTAGCAACAAATCCAAGATCTGTTTGGGATCTAGCGACAGTTGGGCTAGAGAATGGTGGTCTTTTAGTGACCACTTCAGTTGTGGCTTTTCTGTCGAGCAACATTCTGCCACCATGTACAGAAGTTGGTCACCCTTAGTAGTGATATGAGGGACACTGCAGTGATATGTGCAGGCTTCCAATTCGCATTTTTCAGCAGGATAATACTCCTCAGCACCCAGCAAGGGTTTGCCAGGGATGTCTCTGCAACATTTCCTTGGCCTACCTGGTCACCAGGTTTATCACCAATAGAGAATTTATAGGACCAGCTGGGATGCCAGTTTCAGCAACCAATGAGTATGCAGGATCTAAAGGACCAGCTGCAACATCTGTATACAAATGTGCTGCATGATGCCACACAGAATACCAACCATATATTATCCCAACCAGGCTAAAGGCAGTAAAACAGAGTACTAGACCTTGTCATTTGAAAATATTAAAGAAAGATCTTTTTGTACAAATAGCTTTGTAAGTAAAAATTTTGCAGCATGAACCTCAGAGTCACGATCCATGACACATTAAAACGGGAGCTGTTTGTAGAGCAAAGGAAGCCATACCCAGTATTAAGCTCCTAATGCTGCTCAGTGAATATATAAACCAGTAAAATCCAAATAATTTAAAAAGTACCAAAAGTAGAGGCATCCTACTTTGAGTACTAAAAAAGGAAACTGTGGTTCAAAGCACTGGGATTGAAGTGCCACCTCTGCTGAAGAGGCTGATGTTACACAGAGTGCTTCTCACCTCTAAAATGTGTGGATGGCATGTGTGAAGATGATGCTCTCCCTCAAGGAGACTCATATCTTTAAGATGTGAGGGTTAAGATTGAATGTTTAATGGATGTAGATATTTACAGTGTCTTAGTATCTAAAGTGCAACATCAGGAGTGCCCTTTGGAGGTCAAATTAAAGCTTTTCACGGTTTCATTTATATTTTATAAATTATTAAAAATGTAGGTAAAATTCTAGAAAAATAATAATAATGTAATAAGTTATAAAATAATAACGTAATAAGTTGTAAAGTGTATGAATATGTTTATTGTCCCATTGGGGGAGAGTTTGGGATTAGAGTAAATGTCTGTTGGGCCAAATCAAACATCTTTATGAGTGGTTTGGACCCTTGGGCCACTCTGGGCTACATGAAAATGGATTAACCTTGAATGTACTGTAAATATACTGTATTACAAAATGTAATGTGTAATTTGTATTCTTATGTGTACATTAATAGAATTTCATTTTTTCATACATACTGATGGAAAAGATATGGAAAAGCCACCATGGAATGGACAATCCATTAGTCAAGCAGTAATGTCTTTGAGAGTAATTAAGTGGGCATGATTCAATTCATGTGGCGAAAGCACTTCATTGCTAGGCTTTCACTCGTGTACACAGCATGAGCATGTGTTGTGAATCTTACACAGCTGGTTATTCTCTGTGGTACGGCGCAGCAGTGGACACCTTTGTGTTCACAGAGCAGTAGACAGGACACTGAACATGCACACAAGACATAAGGGGAGAACAGAGGTGCAATGGAGCCTGCTGTGTCTGAGTGAGCCAAGCCTGAAAAGATTGAATGTGGGAGGGAAACCATTGGGGGGGGAGTGCTCGGCTTCAGATCTTTTCAGTGTCACATTTACTGGTATATTGGTCTACTTGGCCTTGAGTGTTTAGGGCCTGTGTTTCTTGGTCAAACTTTTGTAAAGTCATGTGAAAGGCCATATAACAGAAAAAGTAGCAATATTTGTAGAGTTATAAAGAGTAGACCTGGGTCATGCAGGGACTTTTTGAAGGGCACCAAGGGCCAGTCCTTAAAATTTACAGTGTCATATTCCACAACAAATGGTCAAATTCATAACTGAACACAACATTCCTGTAATAAATCTTAATGTTTTATTAACCCTAGAATTCTAGGCCAATTTTATGTGATGTTTTGGTAGTGTGATGTACTTTTATTCACCAAAAGATTAGAAACAAATTTATAGGAGTCTCACATGCCAGATATTGATAATTACAGCAGCTCCTAGGCTTCTTCAAAATTTATTTATTTGAGATGTAAAAATGAACAGAATTTAGAAATTTTGACCATGTTTTGATTAAAAGAAATTTGCTTATAAGGACTAACACTTTACATCTCAGAAATCCTGTTGGAAATGGACCATTACAGTGTTTTTGTGCTGAAAATTAAATAATTTTGATGTGTTATTTGTAATGATTAGATTGACACGGATATTTACATGTTTTTTATGTACATGACAGTAATCCAAATAAAATTAAAACACCCTAAATATCCTTTATTATTTACAATATTCACATATGTATCAATTTTTTTTTCAACTTTTATTCTGAAGTCTGATCACTATTTGAGCAAAAAAAAAAAAAAAAAGAACAAATGGTCCCTCCCTTCTTGTTTCCCTAAATATCTCTGTCAGTGATGTAATTATCTCCAGCCCCTCTCACTGATCAGTCAGAGTCTGCATGCATGCAGGATGAGCATATACTAGTGGACAAGTGGATGAGTAGTAAACATGCACTGGAAGGCTTCTTTGGAATTTAAACTTGGATTCAATTCAGTTGGAAAAAAGTACATTTTAGCTCATTTCGAAGATGGATTACTAATAATTCATCACACAATGATGAGACCATAGGGTCTTGTATTATATGTATAATTTGGGTAGGCTATTCTGATCCTAAGTTACAAAGTCTAGAAAACAGCATGTATTTGCCTGCATATTGCAGATCTTTGATAGTAAGGGATAAAACATTAATCAAAGGAACTACAACAATTTATGTGGGCATTTATTTAGACAAGGACAAACATGAATGTCTTATATATGCACAAAAAACTCATGATAGCAGGATAAACAATATTAAAGGTTAAGTCATTATAGCTTTCAGCAACTTGAGATATGCCCAGCAATTTAGGATACAATCATTTTGCATATACAAAATCAAATGATATTTGTAAATGAATGTTCTGCGTAGGCCAGGAGTTAAACATAGAAAATAACATTTCCAAAAGGAAAAGCAGGATGTGGTTCAAAGGCTACAGTTCACCATTCAACAACATCGTCCCTGCAAAGCTCATCTATAAGCTCACAGACGTGGGTCTCTGCAAGTGAATACTGGACTTCCTGATGAGCAGACCACAGGTGATGAAAGTAAGAAACAACTTCATTTCCCCACTGACTCTGAGCACAGTGGCTCCTCGGGGTGTGTGTTCAGTCCCTGCAGCACTCTCTGTTCAAACATGACTGTGTAGCCCAACATCACCTTTTCTCCATCTTGAAATTTGCTGATGACACAACACTTAACCTAATCCAGACCCTAACCTTGAAGATCAACCCCATTAGTTTCACCCCCTACTTTGACTTTGAAAAATGCTCAAAATGGGATTTGTACTGTAGGAGGAGCAGTGACATTGGTTGACTGATTATCATAATGTTGTGTTGTCATACCACACAGTTTGATGTAACAAAGTGAACCTGAGGGACAGTACTGAGATGGAACTTATCAATATATAAATGTTATTTTTGACAGTTATATAAAGATATAAAAGGGTATATAAACTGTCAGTAAACATTTAACATTTGTGAATTGTGACTTATTAAATTCATTATAACTATATCTTTAATATAACCTCCAGAAAGGTACAGGCAGCATGTTTCTTTGAAATGATGGATTATGTGTATGTGGTGAAAGAGTGCTACTAGATGGACAGGAGGACCTGGTAAATTGCTAACATCTCAAAAATCGTGTATATAGGTATGAAATGTAGAGCCTGCTGAAATGTGAAAGAGTAGGTTGTATTGGCCTTACCTCCATTAGCCTACAGTGATGAGGTTAGAACTCTGATAGAGTGGTGCTGTGACAGTAATTCTGGTCTCAACATCAGCAAAACTAAGGAGATGATCGTGGACTACAGGAAGCTGCAGATTGGTGGTTAGACTACCCTATACATAAATAGAGTTGAAGTATAATCTCTATGTATATCACAGATGACCTCACCTGTGATATCTGCCCATCAGTGCCCATCAGTTTCTCTACATCCGGTGAAGGATAAGGACTCCTGACATTCCAAATTCCAAAAGTGCACCACAGAGAGCATCCTTACAGGCTACACTATTATCTGTATGGCAGAGTGTTACATAGGGCCATGCAAACTAACTAAGTTCAGTTCCACTTAAAAGACAACTATATTCACATAGTCATGCTTATTTGGCTTTTAAGGTGACGCAAAACTGCAAGCTGGCTTTTTTTCTTATATTCCACCTTAAATAGTGAAGTTTAAGTTCACTACAACTTGGTTTCTTACAGTTATAGTTATTCAAACTTAAATGGTAGAATGAGATAGAAGGGCCCCTTATCAGAATTTTGCATAGGGCTCCAGGGAAGTATGAACCATGTGGAGTAAGTAGTCAAGTCAAGTCAAGTCAAGGCTTTTTATTGTCATTACCTCTGATTGCAGGTACACAGTGAAATTACGTTCCCCTGGAACCAAGGTGCAACATAAAGCAATACAGTATGGCAACATAAAGTGCCAACACTACAATAAATACAATAAATATAGTAAACAAGAGACAGTTTAACAGACAGGACAGGACAGTACAGTACCGAGTGGTACAATGAAATGAAATGATTGTGGTGAGAATAAGCGATATGTAACATGCTGTAACATATAGATGTACATGATAACAGCAGTTACTGAGGTAGAGAGTTTATAGTTCTGAGTGAGCAACAAATATTGCTGATAAGGATGGGGATGATCAAGTCTCTGTGTGCTGAGTGCGTGTGTGTGCCTTTCCACAATTATTAAAATTAATGTCCAAGATATGTCCTGACATGTAAATGACAAACCTGAAACATGTTACTACATGGTCACTAGGCTGAAAGTGTATATGTATGCTATGGTATACCAGGGGGTTGCTCTGGCAAAGCTAGGTATTTGCTAGGTGGTTACTATGTCCTTACCCTGTGGTTGCTATATAGTGCTAGGCAGTTGTAACATTATCATTGGTGATCACCAGCGGTTGTTGTGGTACCCTATATTGTTGGTTGGGTGTTACTGATGTATTTGTATGATTATGACATGAATGCACAGAGTACACAAACATTTGCACCCCATTCATTCCTATGAGAAAAGTCCATAAAAATTCACTGCTATCCAGAAGTCATATATTAAATTGTCATGTTTCTGTCATGTTATGCTCTGTCTCTCCCTTCCTGTCATTGTTCTATTTTGTTTTGGTTCCCCACATGCTATTAGTACCTGTTTCTGTTTTGTTTTGTCTCTGTGCTTGCTCCGTCCCATCTTTAGAGCTTAAAGTACCCTGCAAATACATTTGCCTACATGCCTTCTCTAACGCCATGATATAAATCTGATCTGTATACAAATCCAAATTGCACAATCAGACCAATTAATCCACCATTTGAACAACCATTTGAAGAAAAATCACATGAAAGAAGAATTTAAATCTAAAAAATATATGTAAAAATAAAAAAATATGTACTAAAAATAGCTGTGCAAACATTCTTTTAAAATAATGTGGAAAGAAGGACAGGTCCACCTTGCACATGCCTGGAATAGACGAAAATGCATATATGCCTTTAGTTTGTAGTAGCATTCCCTCTCAGATAAGGCCGTTGTGGAATAAGCAGATGTATTTTGTGCTGGGATGCAGGAGGAAGTAAACAAGATCATCAAATGCATGAGAAACTCTGAGATGAGGCACAGGCTGTTCCCCATAATCTGGATAATCTGAAGGTGATAGAAAGACAATTTGAACTGGGAAGGTGCAGCTGGGGTTCCATGGAGTAGGTGGAAATCACTAACTGTACAATACTGAATTTTACTCACAGAATTCCTGTCATCTAATACAACCATGAGGTTTTGGTCAAAAGTTAGTGTGTATTTTAATAAGGTTTTTCTCATAATTTCCATGTGTTGGTAATTAATTAATAATTGCATATGGCCATAATTTTTTTGGATGAATTGTTACAAGGTTGACTGCATTTGTTCATCTCATTGCAACCAATTACATAACTTACCATTTCACTGAGAAACCTACATTATGCAAAGGACAAAGAGGATGAAACAATTAAGTTTAATAAAATGTTATAAGATAGTGTTGATACATACCTGGAGCTCACAGACAAATTCATCCTGGCTGTTCATTGTGATAAGCATTGGATAATTGGATAAGAACATTGCCAGATAAAGGGAATTGTAAAGATGATGCTCCAGTTTCCTGGATTATTTTTATGAATGAATACTTTGCATAGCCTGCATCTCAATTAAAGTCTGTATTGATTTTTAACTTGACACATCTGTAGCATGAATTTGTATAATAGATACATTTATTGTGATACTGACTTTTAAATTGACAAAAAGAGGTCATTTGCCACAATCATTCACACTATTGCCCGTTTAAGCCCTTTGGTTTGTTTATTAGTTTCAAGGTTGAATAATTTAACAGTTACATATAAGGTGTTTGCTTAGCAAACACTCAATGCAAACATGTTTTGTATACAACTGTAAATGGATTATTTTACTCATAACAGTAGTGGAACCCTCTTCAGTGCTGCAGTCTTATGCAAAAGTTTGAGAGCCCACATCAAATGGTACATTTTATTGTGAAAAAGTGAATAAACCAAACCCGGACTATTGCATAAGACAATTGCATTGGTGTATATAACCATCTACAAAATGTTTTTTTTTTTTTTATTCATTTTATTTTTTTTTATAAATAAGAAGAATCCTTGAACCTAGAAAGCATCTAATTGCTTCTTTAAGTTGTTGTGGTTTCATTTAAACCTATTGTCTTTACTTGGCAGCTCATAAAAAAATGCTACAGTAATCACACACTGGAACATCTGAGGGTGACTTTTACTACATGGTTTCAAGACTTGATGGACTTGAACAACATGTACAACATTCATTTGACAAGACAAGGACTACTGCATTATGGTTTTGCCAAGGACATAAAGTACTTGATTAACTTGTGCAGTGATGGCTGAATCAATAAATCTTATTTCACTGATTATTTCTAATGTACATTGAGATGAGTTTCTACTGCCTGGTGGGAACTATTTTCAGAACTCAGTGGTGCATGCAGTTGATCTCAATACCTGAAACTTGAATGTGTACACTATAAAAATTGTGTCTTTTTACACTATAAAGCAACTGTGGAGGAATCTTTTACGGTGCTTCAAGCAAGCATCAAAAAAACCTTGTTCTTTTATTGAAGGTTCCTTAACGCACCTTAAAGAGGTTCCTCCACAGTTGAACCCTCCAAACATTCTTCAAGGATCTTGTACTTTTAACAATGTCACTGTCTGTTGATAGAATTGATAGGATATAGTTGATGGAATTAAAATTTTATAGGCTGTTGCTTCTTTCAAAGGACCACAATTAACTGGGCAGTAAGTTTACTGTCCAGCTGTGTGTTAACGCATTATTAGTGCACAAGTGTGAGTGCCAGTAAAGCAGGTCAGGTGTGGCAGAAAAATTAGAACAAACATTACATATTGACCACAGCAGTGTAACAGTAGTGATGAATAGTACTTTCAGCTATAAAGTAAAAACACTCAACAGATCCAAAAAGGCCTTAAAGAATATAAAACACCAACCTGACCTTAGAGGATTTACCAGAAGGTGCAATCCATGGGACTCTAGAACAAAAATACCAGGTTTCAATTTGGTCTACAGCACAAATCTTGTTGTTTTGGGAAAGGATGAAGTAGGTTTTAACCTCCACCAGAGAAATGAATGGCTGATAATATGATGATCCAAAGTAGACCCCCATCTGTGTAAGATGATGGCATGTATGGTTGCTAGTGGAAATAAATTACATGTCTGTATTGATGATATGGCACATGGCTGCAGGATGGAGGCCAAAACACTGCTGAGCATTAATTCTATACGGCAAAACAAGCAGGAGACTGCAAGTCTTGGAAAAGCATTATCAGTGAAGGCCCCACGCATATATGGACCACAGACGTCTAGCAGTCATCCAATATGAATGGTTTTCAGGCTTGTTCTGAAGGATATTTAAACATGTTCGGAAACTTAACTGTAATGAGATTTAGTTAAGCTAAGCTGTAACTGTCTTTAAGCTAAATATTTAGTCATTTATCTTTATGACTATGCTGGTGAGAACAATTATGGAAATGGTATGGAGTGTGTTGTTTGATAATAATTTACCATAATTTACCAATAATAACCCATCATTTCACATAATAACAAATAAACTGCTTCAACTGCTTGTAGTCTGCTTAAGTAAGTTTGGTGTTTTAATGTGGTAAATAAAACACCACCAGTGCATGTTTAAAGTTACAAGGTTCTAGGTTAGCTAAGACTTGAATAATTACATACAAACAAATAAATTATACATTTTGATTTGATGTGTGGGAGTGTTCTATTTTCACCATTTCCAATGTGCTCCTTGAGAAGGTAGCTAGTTTGTTCAGGTGAGCTGCCAAAGGCAGTGGCTGGAGTATGTTTATATTATGAATCAATCAATCAATAAATCAATCAATCAATCAATCAATCAATAGGACCATTGACATTTTCCATTTTCACTAGTGGTCTAAGACTTTTTATGATATATAAAGTTTTATCTTAAAATAAATAAATAAATAAAAAAGAGGTAACTTTACATTAAGTTGCAGATTTGGATGTGTATCATTTAACATAGAAATATTTTATTCCAAGCTGTTTTGGAGCATTTCTATTGGTCTATTTGACACAATGTAAAGAGCAAGTTTTAGTTCCAAATTAGGTAAGTAAATGGCGGTACAGGTTTTTGAACGACAGCTACAACATACATACATGTATAGGGTCCAAAACTCAGAGACCACTAGTGAAAATGCCATTTTACATTCCTCTCTATTTTAATTCAGTGTTTTATTACAATTTATATGAACATGGCGTCACCATGTCCAAAGTGTAATTTTAAGAAATTTGGATTTTAAAGATGAGTTTCTTGATATGCCCCCATTTGCTTTTATGACAAAGTGCACTCAAGCTGACATGGACTCCATAAGGAGGAGAGACAAAAAGGGATTTTTTTTAAAAAAAGGCAACATAGACACATCACAAAATTATTTACATTTCAGCAGACCTATAGGAGCAGAAGCATACATATCTTAATTTCACTTGATTTTGAAAAGAATGTTTTTAAAATCCTCAGGCATTCAAGGTGGTAACAGATGTGTCCACTAAATTGATGATCAGTAGATTAAGTAGACTACTGAGAACCTCTCTAGACCATAGGATAAAAGTTTAGCTCTTACTGAAACTCAACATGCATTTCAAACAGCATTTATTGACTGGAAAACGTAATAATTCCAGAGAATCTGCATGTTTACATATTTATTCTCCACTGTTCTCCCTAATGGCCAAATGATAAAGCTGGCTTGTTTGTACAGTAAGGCTGACCTCCAGATAACTCTTCATGAAAGCTGCTGAATAAACAGCAGCCTGCAAACAGTTGGCTTGACCTTGCTGTGGGTTTTCTCGACTGTTTTTTGTAGTGTGTACATACTGGAATATATATTATTTCAAGTGGAATATGGAGAGCTAGAACAGAAAGGAAGGAGCAGGGTGTGTTGCTCATCTGCAGAAGTACCCCTAACTCTCAGTATTCAGTGATGTATTGTTTTTGGGGTTGAGCAGGAACATCACAGCCATGTTTGCATTGCCATTTTATTGAGGGCAAAATAAGGACAAAGCCACACGGACACAACATTGGAACCACATTTTGTCGGCTACTGCTGCTCAGGAGTTCTTTACTTTCCCATTTGAACGCAGCTTCAGGGTGCGCCGGTGACCTTTCAGTTGCTTTCAGGCTGCGCAACATCTAAAGCTCACGAGCTTCTGGAAAGCCTTTTTGAAGTCGTCGTTGGACATGGTGTAAATGATGGGGTTGATGAGTGAGTTGAGGTAGCCGAGCCATGTGAAAAAGTCAAAGAGCTCCGGGTGTAGGGGGCAGGCCGGGCACAGGGGCACCAGGAGCGTGTAAATGAAGAACGGGAGCCAGCACACGATGTAAGCCCCCAGAATGATGCCCAGGGTCTTGGTGGCTTTCCTCTCGCGCGCGGCGGAGATGCGCTTCTTCTCCAGCAGGGAGTCCGACACTGTTATCTGGACGTGTCCGTCGGGGTAGGCGGCGCACTGCAGAGGCGCGGTTGAGGACGCGGAGCCCGGCGAGCTGGGAGCCAGACGCGCCGCCGTCATCCGCTTCCCCGCCGCCTTCTTGGGCGACTGTTTGAGGATGCGCCTCCGCGCCTCCACGTAGATCCTGCCGTAGAGCGCGACCAGCAGCAGCGTGGGCAGGTAGAAGGCGCCGAAGGTGGAGTAGATGGTGTAGAAGACGTGGTCGGAGTTGACGGCGCAGCTGGTCACCTCGCCCGCCTTCACCTGGCGCCAGAAGAACGGCGGCACCGAGATGGACACGGCGATGACCCAGGCGGTGGCCACCATGCCGGCTGCGCGCCGGAGCGTGCGCCGCTTGGCGTAGCCCACCGCGTCCGTGATGGCCCAGTACCGGTCCAAGGCGATGACGCACAGATGCAGAATAGACGCCGTGCAACAGGTGATGTCCGACGACAGCCACACGTCGCACGCCACCTGCCCCAGCGACCAGCTGTGGCTGAGCGTGTAGAGCGCGCTGATGGGCATCACCAGCACGGACACGAGCAAGTCGGTGACGGCCAGCGAGCCGATCAAGAAGTTGGCTGGCGTGTGGAGCTTCCTCGAGCGCGAGATGGTAGCGATGACGAAGGCG
Source organism: Acestrorhynchus altus (assembly GCA_034509495.1). Classification (NCBI taxonomy): domain Eukaryota; kingdom Metazoa; phylum Chordata; class Actinopteri; order Characiformes; family Acestrorhynchidae; genus Acestrorhynchus; species Acestrorhynchus altus. The sequence continues at coordinate 15,931,298 of CM067513.1, forward strand.
TTGGACAGCGCCGTGGCGAGGGTCAACAGTCCGAGCGCGGAGGCCAGGCTCACCTGGAGCGCGAGGCTCATCTCCGACTTGTCGTCCGTCTCGGGCGAGTCCGTGACGCCGGAGCCGTTGCTGGAAGCGTTCATAGCAGCCTGGACATCTCTGCTCGCTTGAGTCGGCTGGAAGTGACCGATGCGCTCCATGACGCGCGACAAGGGGTCACCGCGCGCTCCCCATTTCTCATATCAGCGTGCTGAGCTCCCTTCTGGAATACCAAAGTGTTTTCTGCGCTTCATGGTCCGTCCTAGCTCTGAAGGAGAGTCCAGAGCATCCCAAGTGAGTCTTCTCCACAACATCTGGCTGCTCTGCCCTTCTTCTCAGAAGCAGGGACACTGGTCTGCTTCATCCTGCTCCAGTAAGTCAGTCAAGGCTTGCCAGTGCGTAAAGGTGGAGGACTGCAAAGAAACAATGGAAAAGTTCTGTCAACAGAGCAGCCTCTACACTCAGTGCTCCCCCTGATCCACTTTCAGAAACATCTGCGCTCCGGGAGCAGGCTTTCCTTTGGCTGCGCGCCTTGGCTTTTTTTTTTTATAGCGCACCCACATGGAAAGCTGGTGGCTTTGATTATCATATCCTCAGAGAGAGAGAGAGAGAGAGAGAGAGAGAGAGAGAGAGAGAGCGCAGCCAACTGGGTCTTAGTGTCCCTGTCTCACTCAGCCCAGAGTTGCTCCTCAGAAAACATCAATGAACTGCAGAGAATTGTGGAGATTTACTTACCACTGGATATGATACCACTGAAATTACCACTGGATATGGTAACCTTTAGCCTAACCTTTAGGCTAATTTTGCCAGATGTTTTAAATAGTTTGATGAACCAATTCAACATCAAAAAGTATTTATAGGAGACAGTCACATACACCATATATTGTTATTTCAGGAGATCATAGGCTTCTTGAATTTGTCTTCATTTCAAATACATATTGAGGGTATTTACTACTGCACCCACTCCTCAGGAGCACCTATCCTGTTGTCTGCCCCATTGTGACCCGAGCAGCACTTCTTTATTTTGGCTTTTTCTACATATTGAGTGAATTTGAATATTTGAATGAATTTTACCATGATTCTGAAATTTGAAGACTGTGTGAGCAAATAGCTCCTCCCTTTTCATTTTCTTCTATATAACCCGTAATCTGGGTCAGTGGCCCTTTCCCCTCTTGTTGATCAGTCAGAGTCTGCATGCAGGTTGAGCACATACACATGTACTGATGCTGTCCAGCACAGACACCTTTTATGCATTATATCATAGCTGGGAACCCTACGCTTTCTGAAGAGCACATTGCCTGCCATGCAATGATGCAATGCCAACTATTAGAATGGAAATTTGGGGTAAAATAAATAAATAAAACAAAAAAAGAGTCTTTCATTTATTTCAATTCAAAAGAGATTTTGACCGTACTTCTTTGGATAAGGCTTTTAATTCTACAAGATCCTGGCATGCACTCCTCATTTGAGGTTGTTTCACAGATTTTGTGTGCTGACAATAAGGTCAGGTGAATGTGAGGGTCATGGCAAAACATTTTCCCTCTGTAGATGCCATCCCCTTTCAACACCATGCACAGTTTCACAGTTGGAGAGGTGTTTTCAAGACTTTCTGCAACTTTATTTTTTCTCCAAACACACCTTTGCTTTATTGCAACCAAATGTTATTTTTAACTTAATCAGCCTACAATTGTCTAGATGCATCAGGCTTGTTTTGTTTTTCATAAATGCAGCTCTCTCTGAAAGTTTTCTTACTCTTTTGAATCTTAACTTCACCTCTCACTGCTATTTCCTAATTACATTACTAACAGAGGAAACAGCTCATGAAAACCCTGTGCAAAGCCACAAGTTTTCACTTGTTTTGTATTCACTGGTCATTTAAATTGCAAGAGGGTGAGGCAACTACTTAGAGGAACCCATGGTTGTATTTTTAAAGCTTTCAAATTTGCCTATCCTAACAATTTTTTATTTTTTAAGGTCTCATTAATCTGCCTGAATCTTTGTGTTTGATTCCTCAGAAACACATTTCCAGTCTAGCTGTCAGCCAATTTTTTTTCCAGATTGTTTTCCCTTTACAATATATTGTCATAGGCTTTTGTTGAAATGTGTTTCACATTAAGCTGCTCAACAAATTTGCCTTGGGATAGCAAGCACATGCAGGTGAGTGATAGAAATTTACTACTATTTGTTCTACCATTTTGAAGGTTCACTGGCTTGCATGCCAGATGCTCATTTTGAAAGAGCAAACTTACTATAGCTCAGCTAAAGCCATGATATAGAAAACCAAAGATCTCATAAAACTATTGACTATGAAACTCATTGTCCCTCTGGTTATGCAATGTAATGCATACATTACTCCAACATATGCTAGTCTCAGAAGTTTGTAGATCATCACATATTCATTTTATTATTTTATTTTCATGAATAACTTTTACATTGTGGATTTAAATATTACAACTATTCACCCAAGTTATTTTAGATGCTTTATCCAAAATGTACACCATGAACAAGTAATGATATTAAAAAAGGTAAATGTAACAGAAACAAAAAACAAAGATGGCATATAATATTATATTTATATAGATTTTTTTATTTGGATATTTATATCTGCTGAATTCTGCTGAATTTTGAACTAAGGGAAATATTAGGAAAATTGTATCATAATAAACACTTTAAAAATATATTTCATATATTTATTGAGCAAATGTGTCATTTAAATTGCATGTGTACAAAGTTACTGCACCATATGATCTTAATCAGAAGTAATTGCAACCAACACTTCCTATAATTTCATATCAACCTTTAAATTCTTCTTTGCAGAATTGCTTTTATTCAGATTTACTGTCTGGTCATTGAGAATGAAGGACCTGTTTAAGGCCCTGCCACAGCACCCCTGTCATGATGTTTGACTAATAAGCATTATTAATATTTTAAAAGTAATTTAATACACTTGTACAATCTAGACAGACTTAAGGACAGTCAATTTAAGAATTCTCTGATAAGGAACAGAATTCATGGTTTCTTTAATAATTAAAAGTTGCCTCAGATTCGGAGGCAGCATATCATGCCACACTATTGCACTCTCACCACCATGTTTAAAGTTGCTTTTTATTGTAATGTCAATACTGTCTGAATTTATTCAAACTCTAAAATCAAATATTCAAATAATTTGAGTTTCACTTACCCCATGTGTCAGTTAAGAGATGTCCTGAGTTGAGGCTAAGTCAGGTTTAGTTTGTGGTTAAAGGTGGGTCTGCTTAGACGTATGTAAGGTGTCGTAGTGTTAACTGCCTACTGCCACAGAACCCAAAGGCAGCACTGAATGCAAATGAAGCACACCATCTGGGCTGAGTGAACAGTTCTCTCTTGAGAGTGCCATGCAGGTCAGCGAACAAGCTAAGCAGTCCAAATCAGGCTCCTTCCAGTCACAATACTGTACATCATAGTCACTTAAGCCCTCCTCCTTTCCCCCCTAGTGCTGTAGGCTATAAATCTTCCCCAGTGTAATTTGTTTGCCAAACTACTGTAGGATGTAATGACATACACCAAAGATTGAAATCACCATACAACCTGCAATCACTGAAACACCTGCAGGGTCTGAAGGAACTCCATGCATAAAGCAATGAGGTTTGTCAAAAGAGAAAAGAGTAGTGGTTCTATATTTGTCTGCAGCAGGGTCACAGAAGCCAAGAGCTCCAAATTAAAATGTATAATTTAATGCTCAGCTGAATGCACATTAACAGTTCAGTGATTCACTGCTATTAGGTTGTTTGGCAGCAAATATAATAAAGATAAGTTGCTTTGTTTGTTTAAGAAAATGACTTTGGATATATTAATCTGTCCTGCTTCATATTGGCCTGCATGTAACCATTTTTGAAGCACAGTAGATAGTGTTTAGACGAAGAGACACTAGACACTAGATGAAGTGACATTAGAAGTCATGTCAAATCAAATGTATTTATATAAAGCTGTTTACAACTTGTGGTTAAATAAAAAATAATGCATCAAGAAGGAGTTTTTGGAATTAAAGGAAATGTTATATGTATAAATGTACAATTAAAAGGATTCTGTAGTACCAACTACAGAACTACAACTAGTATAGAGAACAGAGTAACAACCAAACCAAATGGAGAGAGACAGATGGTAACACAGGCATGAAAGGAACCTAAAACACTGGTCATCCACTGTCTTCCAGTGAGTGATCATGTGCAGGCAGTGGGATGACAGCACCAACATCTCAATTTACCACCATTCCCTGGGTCCATCAGTTGTCAAATTTCACATTTTCTGCAAAGCAAAGCTTATATTGATTTAAAATTGTCTAGACGCTGCCTCAGTTTATAGGATGTAATGTTAGCCATGTTTATATTGAGGTTACCTGATGTTAGCCTGTGCTGTATAAATGATTCACTTTGTAAGACTTGAAAGTACATTGAAGGTGAGACTGCCTTTGTCCAGCTAGAGCTGCAACATGTCCCTGTGGTCCAACTACACAGGCCCATAAATCCCCACCATCATTGCAAGTTAGTTTACACAATAAATGGCCCTATAACAAGAGCTTCATAAATCATGGGATAATATTAATTCTGCAGGCTTTAATGAGCACTGAAGCATGATGAATATGTCCTCTGCATAATATACAATTAAGTTTGTTTAGTTTGTCTTAATTGAGGCTGTAGGCTGGCCTGGTGAATGGAGCCTAATAAACACTAAATACTGAGCAGTCTGCTCTCTGATTCCTGTCAGGACTTTTAAAAATGTTCTCCCCTCACTGTGCTCTGTTTGCTCTTAAGCACCAAATGTAGTGGCTAGACAGGGAATCCTTTCTGACTGAAGATGTAATGCAACCCTACAGTAATACTCATTAGGATATTCAAAATGTACAAATTGGGTGTTGACGAGTAGGTCCAAGTGCCATGACTATTCTAAATGGCCTTTAGCTGTCTGACCTGAACACTTTCCAGGGGACTTAATCAAGCAGCCAGGCTGTGTCAGAGCACCCATGCATGAATGTGTTCCTGGTGCAGCTTACAAACATGGGCCAGATTTAAAGTCTAGAATATCTCCAGGAGAGGAGAAGAAGGGCTCTCCATGATACATTGCTTAAGAGGAAATGTTTATTCATGGGTTTTTATGATTCAGACCAATTAGCATGTATTACTCAAGCCATTACATATGACTGCAGTTGTTCCAGCCTTGATGGATACATACAGGAATTCCTCTTAGAGGTATCAGGTCTTAAGTGCAGCATACTTTGACTGAATGATACTACTCCTGAAGAGGCCCAGGCCACTCTCTCTGAAGTGGCTGTTGACCAAAGATCAAATACGAACACAAATGACTTCCCAGTGCAAATAAGGCTCTGCGAACCATGCAGGCATGCAAATAAGATGAATGTCAAAGTGCATTCTAATGCACCAAAGAATTGGTCAGTTATTCAAGTTGACTGAACAGTTCATGTAAGTTGCTTCATTCAACTTTGCCTTGTTAATCACATGCAGGGTTTTACTCTTGTAACTGAATGTTATGCATATTGCATGGTGTGAGCCAAAGCAACACACGATTGTGCTTATTTCCAAACACCTTCCCGCCTAATTTCCATGCAAAATCTTTTAGTGTTCCTGCTGGAGATTTTTTCAGACCTATAAAATTCAGTCAATATTAAAACCATTTCCTGTTTCACACCATCCAAGTTGGGTGGCACGGTGATGTAGCAGGTAGTGCGGCTGTCAAACAGCTCCAGGGCCCTGGGGTTGTGGGTTTGATTCCCACTTGGGGGTGTTTTGTGTGTTCTGCATGTCGCCTCTGGGTATTCTGGTTTCCTCCTGCCTCCCACACATGATAGGTGAAATGGTCATACTAAATTGCCCCTATGAGTGAGAGAGTGTGTGTATGTGTGTGGTAACCTGCAATGAACTTGTGGAGGGCATGTTCCTGCCTTCTGGTTGTTTCCATTGTTTTCTCACAGTAAGAAGATGGACAGAAACAGCTGGGGAGCTTCATTTTCTCCGTTCTCTCAAAGCCATGTGTTTTAAGTGCTGTTTATCTGATGGGGCAGTTATCAGATGGGGCAGTAATGGTGGACTAGTGGATCTCACACAGCTACTAGTCTTAACTGATTTTTCATGCTTAAGGTGGTTGAAAAACTGGTCATCCATAAAAAAAAACATGGTTAAGCTTTTTGACCAGCTCTTGACCAGTTTATTTTGTCATTTGTGTAAATTGAGTATATTTGATGAATTTGCTAGTGATTCTGGTGCACAAGTGTGGTGAGGCTGGTCTACCATTGTGGACATGCTGGTCATGGTGGTAAATTAAGTTGGTATTGCTGGTAACATACAGTGGCTTGTAAAAGTATTCACCTCCCTTGATGTTTTTTTTGTGTTTTGCAATTACAGCTGCAAGTCATTTTGAATAAGCCTATGACCTTCCACTTCTTGCCACTGGCATTTTTGCCAATTGCCCAAGGCAAAACTGCTCCAGCTCCTTCAAGATAGATAGTTTCTGCTAGTGAACAGCAATCTTTATGTCTGACCACAGATTCTCAACTGGATTAAGGTATGGGCTTTAGCAGTAGTGTTGCTTTAGCAGTATGCTTTGGGTCATTGTCCTGTTGGAAGATCTCTGTATTTAGCAGCACCAGTCCCTGGTGATGGTGTTCTTGGGGTGATGAGATATGCTGGTTTTGCACCAGACGTAGTGTTTTCCGTGGTGGCCAAACAGTTCAATTTTTTATCTCAATCATTTTAGGGTATGTGTGTGTGTGTGTGTGTGTGTGTGTGTGTGTGTGTGTGTGTGTGTGTGTGTGTGTGTGTGTGTGTGTGTGTGTTTGTTTGTTCCTCATTTCACTTCACCAACTTATTGTGTGCAGATGCATCACATACAATTCATATTTAAAAACATTTAAATACAGGTTGTAATGTAACAAAATAGGTGAAATAAAACACGGGCATGTGTACTTTTGCAAGGCAAAGCAAAACAATCTAACTGAATCTAATTAAATATCAGAACATCTAAACAAGCCTGATGCATTTGGGAAACAAGTGCTGTTGACTATGTTTGGAGAAAATTTCATTGAAATAACACCTCTCCAACCATTAAACATGGGGGTGGGTCAGTCATGTTTGGGGTTGTGTTGCAGCCAATGGCACAGTGAACCTTTCACAGGTAAAGTGACGAATGTATTCAGTGAAATTCCTGCAAATTAGCAAACATAGCACCATCTATAAATAAGCTAAACATTGAAAAGAGGTTGGCTTCTACAAAAGGATAATACACACACCTCAGAAAACAGAATAAACACACCCCAAAATCCACAATAGACTACATCAAGAGGTGCAGATGAAGCCTTTACCAATGGGCCTCCTGTTCTGAACATCATTGAAAAGCTGTGGATAGACCTCAAAAGAGCAGTTCATGAAAAATGGCCTTTGAAGGGAGGGATTAATGGAAATCCATCAAACAAGAATTGAAACACTCTTGGCTGTCTACAAAAAGCATTTACAAGCTATTTACAAGATATTGCCAAAGGGGGCACGTCTAGGTACTAACCATGCAGGGAGCCCCAAGTTTTGCTTCAAGCCCTTTTGTTTTTTTGAAAATGTAAAGACGTGAATGAAAAAATGCTTTTTGTGTGGTATCTTTTACTTTATGCCTTTTAGAGATCATTTCACCTTCAACTTGCATAACTGTTCACTGTAACAGCAGGGGTGCCCAAACGTTTGCATACCACCTATTATCCTTTCAGTTTCTTATTCTGTATTGGAGTGAATTTATGTTAGATGTAATATCCTCAGAAATACCTCCTGAATTATTTGTCCTGAAAGACTGTTTTGGCTGTAAATTATATAAATTCTCTAACTTGTAGTGTATTCAGCCTATGGGTGTACCTAATTTAATGTTCAAATCAATCTAACATTAATAATTAAGTCTTACCAATGTTTTGGTGGACCCCATTTTTACTAATTTTGTGTATTTACATATGCAATTCCAAGAAATTCAACTAATGATAAATTCCTGACTTTGTCTACATTTCAACACAAAATGCCTCCCAGTCTTCAGCATAAAAGTGTTCATTTAGCTCATTTGCTTAGATTTCACATATGCTTATGAAAGGGTTGATGCATCAGAATAATATTTAACATCTACCTCCACTGAGACCTCTGGGTTTAGAAAATAAACTGTCAATAAAAGTCTGATCCATCTTGATCTAATCCTCTTTTGACAGAGAGTGCTCTCCACAGAGTGAATGCAACTCCATGGGATGAGAGAGCCTTAACTAAGTTAGCTGTTCAAATGGGCTGCTTCTTGTTCAGAAAATAGAATCAAATTATAAATGATTAGCTAACTCTCCCAGAATGATTGCATGGTTCCTGGCTTTGAATATTGACAGACTCTCTTTAGGTTTGACTATGCTGTCAAAAGAGTGGGTGATGTCATAATAAGGTATCATTATCACATTAAATTATGTCTACATTTCTGGGCAAATTATGGGTGTATTAGTCTGAGATTTATGCACATGCCATGACTGTCTAAGGGTTCTAATCATATGTGGAGCAGTGTGTGCAGTGTAGCCTAAAAAAGTCATAGAAATGTTTCTGATATGGGCCAATAAAGGCCTACTAGGCCAAAGCATTGTACATTTAAGCTTATCATTGAATAATTCAAAAATTCTTCTACACTGAGGAGTTTGAAAATTTTGCATTAAAAGACAGGCTGCAATGCATTGATCTGCACCTCTGATAGTAACCCTAGGCCTAAATGTATGTGTTACAAATATGTGGATTTATTATATTTTGTTCTTGTTATCAGCTGACAATTTCTAAAGGGTAGGACTGTGAGTCGATTGGTCCAAAAGAGTTGATCTTCCAATGTCAGGCATATGGCACAGGTTTGGACTTTGAGACACTGGGTTTGACAGAGATATTCAGGTCTACTCACTTCATTAAACATCCATTAAAATAGAGCATTCACACAGTCAATATTAATATTATAAATATTTGGCCAAATATTAAATGTAATATGGCCAAGGGAGCTCAAAAGTTTGCCTATAACTGTGCAAAGTGAAGATATGGCATCATGCATGTCATGTATTATGTATTGTGAAAATGATTTGTCATTGCATTTTTGTGGCATGGGCTACCCCCAGGATCCTGTTGAAATGCTGCTTTTCACCTGCAAGGTTCTGACATACACACATATTAGACATCACCAGCTACTCTGACTCACAATGGTTATTATGAAAATGTATAGCATTAGTATTTGCTTTATGTGCAACTTTCCATTCTACTTCAAATACGTGTCCATTTCCAAGCTAATTGCTCCTTTAAAAATACATATGTCACATTTAGACCAAATGATCTACAACCTTGGAAAAATTCAGTTCTTTAAGATTTATTTTGGGAGCTTGTGCACTGTGCCCTTCATTATAATGCAAAGTGACATTCTCCTTGCTCCATACCGTACCCAGAGCCCAGTGCTCTGTCTGCTGTGTGGATCCCATTGTCCTCCTTGACCACCCTGCAGGTCTCCAGCTTGAGAGGAAAAATCCCACAGTCTCATCGGCTATTGAGCATGGCCTGAGTTTATTCACATCCTACCATCTCACTGGTGGGACATTGTGAATGAGAGAGAGAGAGAGAGAGAGAGAGAGAGAGAGAGAGAGAGAGAGAGAGAGATCAGTTCATGACTTTTAGCTCAAGCATACTTAAGTTCTGCACTAGGACAATGATCTAAAGCACACCAGCAAGTCCACATCTGAATAGCTTAACAAAAATGATGGTTTTGGAGCAGCCTAGCCAAAGTCTGGACTTAAATCCAATTGAGATGTGGCATGATTTTAACTCGTTCATGCTCATAAACCATCCAATGTGGCTGGTTTAAAATACATAAACGCTTGATTGCAACCAAGGGTGGCACAACCAGTTATTAGGTTTTTGAGGGGGTACTTTGTCACATATGGCCAGGTTGGTTTGGAATGCCTTTTCCATTAATAAATGAAATCATCATTGAAAAGTTGCATTTTTTATGCAGGTTTGATATTGTATTAGGTTTTATATTGAAGTTTGATCATCTGAAAAATGTAAGCGTGACAAAAAAGTTAAAACAAAAGAAATCTGAGAACAGTGCTGGGAATTTGTTTTGCACTGTAAATGGAAAGGCGTGAATGCTTTCATGACATCCCATTCTAAATCCATAGACATTAATACGGAGTTGGTCCCCTCTCTGCTTTTTTAACAGCAGGCTTGGAACTCAGCAGGTATTGAGTCAGCAGAGCAGTGAAGACGTTTACGCACTATGTGTCTCAGCACTCAGCAAAACTGCTCTGTAAGTTCACACTGTGTGCCACTTTGTGGCAGAGTTGCTGCGGTTCCTAAAAGCTTCCACTTTTCAATAATGCCACTCATAGCTGATTATGAAATATGATGGAAGAAATTTCACCAACTGACTTATTGCAATGGTGGCTCAGGCTCTTGTTTTGGTAGCATCACTGGAAGCAAAGTATGCCATGGAGAAGAGTTTGAAAGTAATTTGAGCAGGTGGATGGTTTTACACAAAGTTGCATCATAAGGGCCTGGAAAGAGGAATTGTCTTTGTATTGCACAGCATACCAGTTGTGCAGATATTACATAGCATGCTGTTTGCAGCAGTGAATAGAAGAAGGCATGCACCAGCAACATGAAGGATTTAGGAAAACCTACACCAACCATGGAGAAAAAGAACTCACAGATTGGAATGACCCAACAGCCATAATCTCTCACATTTAGCAAGCAGGGATGGTGATGACCTCTATGAGTCTTCCTGTTATTCCAGTACCATTGGTAGGCAGATACATGATGCAGAACTATATGCACGCAGACTTAACACCAGTTCAGTATCACCAAAAACTCCAATGGTGTCAAGACTGTCATTGAGTCAGAATGAAGGCATGTCATCTTCAGGGCTTTTGTCTTGGTGTAGATGACCAATGAATACGTGAGTACGCTATACCATCAGCCACATCAACAGACCTACAGTACTGTGCAAATGTTTAAGGCACCCTGTGTAAACGAGAATGAAAATATCCATATCTGGGTAATGAGTGTCTCAGTTAAACACTAACATTAAAATAGACACAAATAAGAGTCCTACAGAAAATCGTGGTGTTTCATCACAGAGTTCATTAAACCATCTCCAAAGCTCTCCTCATGGGCGTCTAGTATTATGTATTCTAAATAATGCTTCGTGAGGTTAAATCAAGTGTGTTGGTGATGAAACTAAACACTTCCAGTTGCTGGCTGGGGGCATCCAGGAGAAATCAGGAACCAAGCTTTGTTCTTCAAACTAGCTCAAAAGATCTCAACTACATTCTTCAGAATGAGAAACGCTTCTTCCTCTTTATTGTATTTCTGCATCTGTTTTAACAGGCTCTGGAGTCTCTACATTAAACTCTCTTTAATTGATCAGAGTTTAAAAAATGTGATTAGGTGCCTGAAACCTTTGACCGGTACTGAAATTAAAATTGACAATGTGTGAGATGCTATTGGATGCACTATAAACACTCCACTGCCAAAACTCTGAAGGACCTGAGTGAAAATATTCAAGCTGCAGGCCCAGCGCCTTACCGATAGATAATTCTTCTGTATGTGTAGCTGAATAAATATTGTCCATATGAGTCAAAGTTGATAAAATCATTTATTATTCCTAGTAAACTTTATATTCCTTCCCAATAGCATTACAATCTAACAATCCGCTCTGTATGCAGCTATTTTTCATGTATACTGTATGTATAAATACTCAAGTCTTCATTCAATCCCTGCAACTACATAAAGAGTATATTTTCTTTTACATATATTGACACATTAAATACCTTCATTAGAAAAAGTGTGTAAAGCTTTGCTTTCAGTAATGCAACCCCCTTGAAAGGCAAAAAATATTCTTGAGGCAGCAGAACAGCCTCATGCTTAACAGTTGCGTTTTTATATTGGTTCTCATATTGGAAAGCGAATGTGTTTTTGTTTGTCAAACATAAAGCCTTTATTCAAAATATTTTGTTTTGGATTAATCTTTCAACATAACTTTCTTTGAGTAGGCATCTGGATTATTTTTTCCTATTTCCTTCATTTGTACATTTTCTGACACATAGTTGTTTGCTGGAGGCCAAACTCTTTAGACCCGATGAGCTTTGATATCTATTCAGGAATCTCCTTTGGGGCATAGCATGGTTCAATAAATGTGTGTGTTGATGCTACACAAATTGCTGTCCTCTTCAATAAAGCACCTAATTTCAATTGCTATATTCCAAAAGTTCCTACACATATAGCTGCTACATTCTACTACAGTTTCAAATACTATTACCAGTAAAGATTTTTAATGTTGGATCAATTTGCTGATATGAAACCAATAATGTTTTTGTGTCAGATTTATACAAAAATATAGACTTCATACATTTTGTATCAGTACTGTATAAATGTAGTCACCATGTACAGCCCTTAAATGGATGCTTCATCAAAAACAAAAATATGGACAAACATTATGCTTTCTACTTGTTGTTACTGTTATATCAATATCATTAGATTATATTAATATTAAATGGTATGGGTTTTGTCGCACCATTTGACAACAATAGCTGATCTATATCTATCTATCTATCTATCTATCTATCTATCTATCTATCTATCTATCTATCTATCTATCTATTATATTATATTATTATATTCTGAGACTCGCTCAGTGCTGGATCCTGTGAGGGTAGTAATAGTTATAGAATTTAAAACAATATTTGAACATCTACAAAATGTCATGTATCGATCCTGTTCTACTCCTCTGTCTTCCTGTCTTGTCATTGTTGTCTTTCCCCCATGTGCTCCCGAGCACGTGTCTTGCACGTGTTTTGGTCGTTGCTCAGCCCATTCCAATCTGTGTCTCATTTGTTATCAGGTCCAGATGTGTTTAATGTTGTCTTATGATTTAAGTGTCTCTGTCTATATCAGTCTGTCCTTTGGTGTATTGTTCGGTGATTGTGTCAGTTGTCGATATTTTTCCGTGCAGTTTGTTTGCATATAATTCCCGGAGTTTATGTCATTCTGTTTTGTGTTTTTATCTTGTTTGTTTTCTTTAATATTAAATCCAAAACCCCTGCATGTATGTCTGTCTTCATCTGCTCAGGGCATGCACAATCGTTACAGAAAGCATGAACTTAGTTAAAACCAATTTGAGTTTACATAGAACAGTCTGCAAAGCACTGAATGAGGTGTTTTTCTAATGTGGCATGTGCAGATCCTGCTGAGAAATATATTAAAAATATTAAATAAAACTGGACCCAGGATTGAGCCCTGGAGGACTCCTTTGGATATTGGCTTCGGCTCTGATTTATGGTTGCCCAGAGCCACACATTGATTCCTGCCATAGAGGAAATTCTGGGTCCAAAGCCTTGCACTGTTGCTGAAACCAATCTTATATAATAACCTAGAAGGGGATCATGGTCAACAGTGTCAAAAGCTTTGGTAAGGTCATTTAAAATCAGTGTAGTTTGTGGGTGGCACTGTGACTTTCTCTGAAACCAGATTGAATATTCATGAAGGAATGTTTTGAGCTGATTATTCAATATATATTCTAAGATGTCTGCTAGACAAGACAGTTTGGTCTATAGATGTTAAGATCTGCTGCTTCTCCTCCTTTATGCAGAGGAATAACATGAATGTTATTGCAGATATTGGGAATTCTGCAGGATAAAATAGAAAGATTGAAAGTGTACATCATATGTTCCAACATTACTGGGGTTGTATGACACAGAAAGTAGGGGTCCAAATCATCCTCTCCTGTTGCTTTTAGGGGATTAATAGTAGAAGCACTGTAGCCACTAAGTAGGGAGAGCACATCTGGAGAGTGAATATATTAGGATTCTGGGTAGTAGTAGCTGTGCTAGAAGACAGATCCATGAGCATTATTTTTTCAGTGTTTTTGAAAAACTGACCAGCTGCTGCAAAATCTACATTAAAACCTTGGCAAATTTCTTGCTGGTCAAATATCGAAGTTTTGACTAAAATATTTGTTGGCACAAGATTTTTTAAAATTAATAAATAAATATTTTTCATTTATTATTATTATTATTATTATTATTATTATTATTATTATTATTATTATTATTATTATTATTATTTTACCACATTTACTGCTTTCCAGAAATCTTGAGGGTATGAGGAGTTTTTAATCAGGCTGAGGTAATATTCTTATTTGGGGACTAATGGTAGAGCTGCATCTGTTTCTCAGTCTGAATTTAATTTTTCATTTTCACAGGACATGTGCTCAGAAGCACAAGGGGAGATAAACAAAACAAAGATGAGACCAGAGATGAATGGGAGGTACGTGACAGCTAGTAAAAACTTCAGATCATATTAGAACAGATGTAAGTAAATATGAGTAATATGAGAATATTTCATATTAAAGAAAGTGGTTGATATATTGACAAACAAACTTGGTTCCAGACGGAGCTGGACTGTCAGTCCTGGATTTTGTAATTTTATACAGACTGACCCAGTGGAGGGTGGAGTTTTTTCATTTGATTGGTTTTCCCTGGGAAGGGGGTGTGGGGCCCTACAGATTTGTTGCGATTCATCGATTGGGGTTTGGTCGATCGGCCCCTTCACCATAACGGCCCACCAGGATTTCTCCAGATGGTATTGGATGATAGCTATGAATAATGAATAATACTAGATTCCCATGACAAAGCTTTCAAAATGTTTTAATGAATACAGTGACACATTTAAAACCACAATTTCTGCACTGATGTAATTTGTATTAATTCTAATTGTAGTGATTTATTGGGCAAATAAAACACCTACTGCCTATATTATGAGCTTTGTAAAGTACAGTAAAAATGTACAGTATGATGTACAGTAAAAAACATTTTTTTTATTTCAGTTTATTATAATGTTACCATTTCAGAAATATGAGCTATTCTTATGACAGTAAGCCAAATCTACACTACACCATCTACACTAAGCCAAATAATAGCAAGAGGCATTTATGAACATTTTGATATAAAAACTGGAAGCAAACCATGCGTTTTTTTGATTATTTTTACTTTTATTATGTGTAGCTAAAACAATATATTTCCTTTCTACTCTGAATATTACAGTTTGTTCTGGTCTGATTGTAAAATCCAGCCTAAGGGCAGTGACCTAAATAACTAAAGTAAACATATATATGGGTTATATCGATATGTGAAAGTCAGTTCAACCCTACTGACTGCCAGTACTGCTTTTTTTGGAACAAAAAAATCAGTTTACATGCAATTTATATACCTGTCCAGTTCCAATAAATAGAACTTATAGAACCAAACTGATTTTGAGAACGGATGAACTGATACGTGAATGCATTTCTGTAATTAATTTGTTCTTGCACCACCGTAATATATCCAAATATCTGGAAGTGACATGATGTTTCTGCAGAAATTTATATTGAGAACATATTTGGGTTCAATCTTTTAGTTGTAGTTGTTTGTAGTTGTTTTTGGATGTTGGAAGATCCTGTAGTGTGTGCTCTTACAAGTGAGTAAGGCAGGGCTGATGGGAGTGACTGATACTGGGTCAGGCACTCAGATCCAATCTCTCTGTGCTAAAACTGTCACTTCTGAAAGGCAGGACATTTCAGATGTGAAATCTAATGATAGAGTTGGGGGGTTGATAGCACCCTGCTGGGCCCTGAGATAATCAGGTTTTGTGTTGGCAGAAAGGACAAGAGAGCTAATATATTGATGCATTTTGGTGTTCACTTTCCATATAAACTGAAGGTGCAAAAATATTTATCTGGAGCACCACCATAGAAGAACCACTTTTGGTTTGCTACAGAATCTTTTCATAGATTATTCTTTTTTTGTAAATGAGATCAAATGTGGAGCAAAATAACATCATACAAAGGTTCTGTACCAGTTCACCTAATTTCAAGATATATGTCCAAGGATATGAATTATATAAATAACAGGAAAAATAGAACTAATAACAACCATGCAAGACTTGGCAGACCAGCAAAACTGCTCCCATCAGGTAACAGCAAATAAAGCAGGTAAGAAGATAACTGGGGGCATGAAAAGATGTTGAGAAAAGCAAACTAGAAAATAGAAGAACATTTAGAAATTAAACTACTAAAGCTCCTGAGGTTAAATGCAATGCACTCTTCAAGAAAAGTGCTTTGGGGGTCAAGCAAACTGAAGAACCCTTTGAAGGCTGAAACAGCCGTTAAAAGACATCAAGGTTCTTTACAAAATGTCCCTCATACACATGGTTCTTTACCAAATGTGGTTATCCTCAGAGTAACCTATAGACATGACACATATCATAAAACAGTACAAAACACTTTCTAACCATGGTCATCATTGTGTAATGAATTGTTAATGAGTAATCCAGTTCAGAAAACAGCTAAAATTCACTTGTTCCAAACTGAACATGAGGAATGGGTTGTTGGATGTTGAAAACAGAACCATTTGTTAATACTCTTTTTTTTTTGGGTATGAAACAAAAGAGCCTAGAGAAAGAAATAAGTGTAATACTGCCTTGTGGGTCCATCTTCTGGGTTCACATCAAAAGAAGATTCTGTTGATTTTAGAGCAGCAGCCCAAACAGGGGGTGATTGATCATGCAGATGAGTGATAACTTAGAAGGACATGATAATTGTTTTCGTTGTTCCAGAGTTGGCAGTGCTGCTGCAGACATTAGGAGAGAATGAGAGTAATCTCCTCCATCTGTTTTGGGTTACTGCCTTACCTCTCTCTCTCTCTCTCTCTCTCTCTCTCTCTCTCTCTCTCTCTCTCTCTCTCTCCATTCTTTCATTATATGTTTATTTGGTGGGTCACCATGGGATGGGTTTGTTTTGAAGATGCAACACCTCAGAATCCTCTCTGGCCCACTGCCTGCTAATATCTCAGGTGACTGACACAGATGTCGCGGTGGAATCCTGCAAAGTAATTTGCCCTCATTCATCTGATTCCGGACAAAGGACCTCTCTTTGAGAAAGGATTTGCTAATGTGTGAAATAGTCACTGTTATCAGAGCAGAGTTTGGACAGAGAACCGCCATTATGGTGTGGGATTTCTTGCATTGCCTCTTTCTGTGGCTTTGAAAACATGGCTCAGTTCTGGGAGATGATACATTACTTGAGTGTGCTCAGATGAAAGCTTCCCTTTCTTATGTTACTTTTTTCACAAAGAAAAATATTTGTGTGAACATGCTGTGGCTAATGGCATGCATTACTGCTGCTGAAGTACAGTGTGAGCTTGCAAGACCTGTGGTACATTGATATTCTCTGGATTTTTTCAGCCTGTCTGGACTATATGAAAAACCAGCCAGTGCATAATCATGTTCACACACAGCTTTGAATACAAACAAACACAACACACAGGTTTTATATATCCTGCAACTGGATCTAGATCAGCTAATGGATACCTACATATACAGTATAATCCTAAATCGTACAAACACATAATTGTTGAAGAGCTTTTATTTGTATATATTCAAGTTATCTTGTGTCATGTTGATTAAACCAGGCAGAAAATGATGTTGTCATTAGTATAGTGCTTTCCTTTCGCTGCTATATGCTTAACTAACTGCTAGGTGCACCTGTGAATAGTTGTTCACGTATTAACTGCTGGAGATCTATAAAGCTCTTGAATCAGAGCTATTGTGTGATACCGCCTGAACACAGCTAGAAGAAGGTTTAATGGGTGAAAGGCTCCACGGCTGTGAGTGGAAGATTAGCTTGGAGCTAAATATTCTGCAATCCACTATAACATTACTCATAGTTCGAAGAATAGTGTTCACTCACTGTGTTCTCCAAATCCTTTTGTATAGAAAGTTTTGGAGGGAAAAGGAACTACTACATTTTTCTGTTTCATTGGTACAGGCTAAAGTTCCTGTTTGAAATCTCCAAAATTCAAGCCATGGATAAATCCTGACATAAAGGCTCTCCTGAAAGAGAAGAAGAGGGCCTTCAGGTCAGGTAACAATGATGAGCTGAGAAGGAGAATAAGATATGGACAAAAACAACCACAGGAGGAAACTAGAGGAACAGTTACAACATGTAAATGTCAGCAGAGACTCAAGTGGACTTAAAACCATCTCTGGCCACAAGAAGCCTGACTGTCAGGTGAGTGGGTGGGCAGAAGGGAGAACAACCTTCAATCTAGTTTTGCCTTCCACTACTCAGCCCTTTATCCCACACGGACATCCCTGCCGAACTTTCACTCTGGACACCTAACTGCATGCTGCCCTCCCAGCTTCTCAACTCACTGCCTCACTATTTTGCCCCACTGGCTCTTCAGTTGGCAGCTCCAATCGGCCATTCACATGACCAGAGAAAAACTGTAGGTCCAGATGGCATTAGCGCTGTGGCCTCAAGTCCTGCATACAGATCAGCTTTCTAAAGTCATTGAGCACTTGTTCCACATGAGCCTGAAGCTGGAAGAGAATACAGCTGTGGAAAACATCTTGTGTGGTACCTGTACTGGAAAATGCAGCACCCAAAGGACTACTACAGGCCAGTGGTTCTGAATTCTCATCTGATGAAGTCACTGAGAGGCTGGTTCTTAACCATCTCTGCCTCAGTGAGAGCATCCATGGACCCTCACCTGGTGTCAGGGTGGAAGATGCTGTTATCTATTTTCTACACAGAGCTCTTTTCTCACCTGAGAGAAATAGTGCAGAGAACACTACAATAATCACCTTCATTGACTTTCTTCCAGATTCTGGATCAATCAACTGACTACAGTATGTGAGGATTCTGGGACTGTCTCACAGGTGGTGAGGAGCATGTGGTCCTAGCACTGTTCCTCTCTTCAATTCTGCACACCAGTTGACTTCATGTACAACTCTAACAATTTATAACCTCCAGAAGTTCTCTGATGAGATTCTGGTTTCTGCAGAACCACCTTCAGATAAATGTGGGGAAGACCAAAGAACTGATGGTGGACTTCAGGTGCAGACAAAACCACTCCATCAGTGAACATCCAGGGAATGGACATTGAGAGAAAGTGGACTCTTATAAGTAACTGGGTGTTCTACTTAAACACCAAAATTGGACTGGTCAGTTAACACCATCTCACTTTACAAAAGAAATGTCCAGATGACATACCTGTGGAGGAATGGAGATGGAGGATGGAGAAGGCAGTGGACTTTTTGACCAGGTTGTTTAACAAAATCCTGGAGAGTGAGAGGGTGCCTGATGAGTGGAGAAGCAGTGTACTGGTCCCCATTTGAAAGAACAAGGGTGATGTACAGAGCTGCAGTAACTATAGAGGTATATAGTTGATGAGCCACTCCATGAAGATATGGGAAAAAGTTGTTGAAGCAAGGCTAAGGAGAAAGGTTCAGATCAGTGAGCAGCAGTTTGGTTTCATGCCCAGAAAGAGTACTTGGCTAGATGCAATTTTTGCATTGAGGATGTTGGTAGAGAAGTACAGAGGAGATCAGAAGGAGCTACATTGTGTCTTTGTGGACCTAGAGAAGGCAAATGATAGGATGCAAAGAGGAACTATGGTACTATATGAGGAAGTCAGGTGTGGCTGAAAGGTAGAATAGAATAGAACTTTATTGATCCCTTGGGAGGGTTCCTTCAGGGAAATTAAGGTTCCAGCAGCAGCATCAGTACAGTACAGAAAGTAGAAAGATAAATAATAATAATTTAGTAAGAAACACTATATAAATATATAGAATATATAATATAGAGGCTACATTACAATATACAATATAGATAATAGTGCATGAGAAAATGGTCCTGTAGGAGTGGGCTATTACATTATTACTTCACTTTTGAAACCGTTTACTGCACAGTAGTGAGTCCAGTTGTGTTGTGGGTGGTCGGGTTGCAGGTTACGGTTAACTGTTTGGTTTGTTTCTTTCCCATCCTTTATCCTCCTGTTACCACTCCTCCCCCCCAGAGAGGAGTTGTACAGTCTGATGGC
Source organism: Acestrorhynchus altus (assembly GCA_034509495.1). NCBI lineage: Eukaryota > Metazoa > Chordata > Actinopteri > Characiformes > Acestrorhynchidae > Acestrorhynchus > Acestrorhynchus altus. The sequence continues at coordinate 15,951,258 of CM067513.1, forward strand.
ATGTGGGACAAAAGAGTTTTTAAGTCTGTTGGTCCTGCACTTGGAAAGGAGCAGTCTCTCACTGAACAGGCTCCTCTGGTGGCTGATGACAGTGTGTAGAGGATGACTGGCATTGTCCATAGTTTCTTCAGAGTCCTCTTCTCTGCCACTGACACCAGAGAGTCCAGCTTTGTGCCAACCACAGAGCCAGCCTGCCTGACTAGTTTGTCCAGCCTATGTGTGTCCTTCTTGGATATGCTGCCCCCCCAGCACACCACAGTGTAGAACAGGACACTGGCGACCACAGACTGATTAAACATCCACAGGAGTTTCCTGCATATGTTGAAGGACCGTAGCCTCCTCAGAAAGTACAGCCTGCTCTGTCCCTTTCTGTACAGGTGGTCGATGTTACATGACCAGTCCAACTTGCTGTCCAGCCACAGCCCGAGGTACTTGTAGGAGTCCACAGCCTCCACCTCATCTCCCTTAATCAGAACTGGTTGTGACTTTGGTCTGGACCTCCCAAAGTCAAAGACCAGCTCCTTGGTCTTTGAGATGTTGAGCTGCAAAGTCCCTCACCAGGCTCTCATACTCCTCCTCACTATCATCCCCGAGGCACCCAAATATGGCTGTATCATCAGTGAACTTTTGAATGTGACACAGCTCTGGGTTGTAGTCAGCAGTGTACAGGGTGAAGAGGAGAGGGGCCAGCACCATGCCCTGGGGTGCTCCAGTGCTGCTGTTCACAGTGTCAGATGTGATGTCCTTCAGCCTGACATACTGTGGACTTTCTGTGAGGTAGCTGGAAATCCAGGTGACCAGGCATAGGTCCACTCCCATCCCATTCAGTTTGTCCTGAAACATAAGGGGCTGGATGGTGTTGAAAGCACTTGAGAAGTCCAGAAACAGGATCCTCACTGTGCCGTTCCCCTTATCTAGGTGTGAGTGGGCTTGGTGTAGCAGGTAAATGATTGTGTCTTCCACACCAACACCTGCCTGGAATGTGAACTGCAAACCATCCTGGGCATGTTGCACCTGGGCTCTAGCGTCTTCATCAGATTGGAAGTCAGTGCCACCGGACAGAAGTCATTCAGCTCACTTGGTCGGTTCTTTTTCAGAACTGGAACAATGCGCAATGTCTTCCAGAGGGTAGGCACTCTCCCCACCTGCAGGCTGAGGTAGAAGAGATGCTGGATTGGCTCACCCAGTTCTGCAGCACAGGACTTCAGCAGTCGAGGACATACTTTGTCAGGCCCTGCTGCTTTCCTGGGGTGAAGCCTCCTCAGTTGACCTCTGACCTGGTCCACAGTGAAGAGTGGAGTCTGTGTTGTGGTTGATGATGATGATGAGGATGTTTTTGTAACTGGTGGAGGATGTGTATTGAGCGAAGAGCAAGAGGTGGATGCAGCGAGAGAGAGGGTGGGGGGTGCATGGGTTGGTTGAACCGGTTGAAGAAGTTGTTCATCTCATTTGGCTTCTCCACTATTCCCTCCACAACTCTGGTCTTGGTATTGTGGCCTGTGATGGTTCTCACACCTTCCCATGCTGTTCTGCTCTAGCTTCCGTTCCACCTTCCTCTTGTAGTTGTCCTTGGCTTCCTTCAAGCACCGTTTCACCTCTTGCTGTGCTGTTCTTATCACTACCCTATCCCTTCTCTGGAAGGTGGCCTTCTTTCTGTTGAGGGCAGCCTTGACTTTCTGTGTTACCCATGGCTTGTTGTTGGGGTAACACCCTACCGTCTTGGCAGGGGAGACCACGTCTGCACAGAAGTTGAGATAATCTGTCATCTGTATCCCCTTGATGTCCTCACAGTGTGGGCTAAGCAACACATCCCAGTCAGTGGTGTCATAGCAGTCCCTGAGAGTTTCTTCCACTTCTGTAGACCACCTCCTGATGGTTCTGGTGGTTGCAGGCTGTCTTTGGACCATGGGGGTGTACTTTGGCTGAAGGTGGACCAGGATGTGGTCTGAATTGGGGGGAGGGGTGTGACGCTGTATGCCTCTTTCACATTAGCATACAGCAGATTGATTGTCCTGTTGTTTCTTGTAGGACAGTCCACACACAGGTGAAAAGTAGCCAAAGTAGAGTCCAAAATAGCATGATTAAAGTCTCCATAGATGATCATAAATTCCTCAGGGTGCTGTGTCTGCAGCTTTGCCATAACAGAATATATCTGCTCACATGCAGTGGCTGCATCTGCTCTGGGGGTGACGTAAACACAGACGGCGTTCATGTGACTGAATTCGCGGGGGATGTAGAAGGGCTGGAGGCTAACGGCTAACAGCTTCAAATCTGGACAAAATAAGACCTTCTTAACAGTTATATGGCCAGTGACAACGACTGTTCACGTAGATGATCAGCCACCACCTTTGCTTTTCCCACAGGCTTTAGTGTCTCTGTCAGCTCTCATGGCAGTGAAGCCCCGCAGGTCCACGCTAGCATCCGGTATGAGCTGGGATAGCCATGTCTCTGTAAAGATTAACAAGCTGCTCTCTCTGTAAATCCACTGGTTGTTGAGGACAGACAGCTCGTCGAACTTGTTTGGCAGCGAGTTCACATTTAATCTGTGGTGAGAGTAGAGAGCAGGTGGAAGAGAACCTGGAGAGGATGGGGTTTACACTGGAGAGGAGAGGAATGAAGGTCAGTAGAGACAAGATCTAATACATGTGTGTGAATGAGGGGGAGGCAGGTGGAAAGGAGAAGATGCAAGGAGTAGAGGTCAAAAAGGTGGATGACTTCAAATAACTTGGGTCAACCATCCAGAGCAATGGACAGTACAGAAAACTGGTGAAGAAGAGGGTGCGGGCAGGATGGAGTGGTGATGGGTGTCAGGGCTGATATGTGACAGAAGGATAGCAGCAAGTGTGAAAGGGAAGGTTTACAAGACAGTAGTGAGACCTGCTATGATGTATGGTTTGGAGACTGTGGCTCTGTCTAAAAGACAGGAGTCTGAGCTGCAGGTGGCAGAGATGAAGATGCTGAGTTTTCCATTGGGAGTGACAAGGATGGGCAAGATTAGAAATGAGCAGATCAGAGGGACAGTGAAGGTGGAGCAGTGTGGCGATAAAGCCAGAGAGGCAAGGTTGAGATGGTTTGGACATGTTTTGAGGAGAAATAGGTGATATATTGGACAAAGAATGTTGGAGATGGAGCTGCCGGGCAAAAGGAGAAGAGGAAGACCTCAGAGAGGTTTTATGGATAAAGTGAAGGTGGACATGGGAGATGGTTGGTTTAACAGTAGAGGAGGCAGGGGATAGGGCAAGATGGAGGCAGATGATCCGCTTTGGCGACCCCTAAATGGAGCTAATAGCCTTGTCTATTAGCTAAGGATTTTCTGAGTGAACAGCAAAGCACTTTGGTAAGTTGCACTGGATAAGGGCGTCTGCTAAATGCCATAAATGTAAAAGTAAATGTAAAGAGGATTATTATTTTTATTAGTAGTAGTATTAGTAGTAGTAGTAGTTGTAGTAATAGTAGTATATTCTGCATCTGAGTTTAATTCCTGATTCAGATGCATGTACTGTACATGTAGCACAAAAGTGGTAATGAGATGGCAGGACTTAAACATATGTGTTAAATCCTCTAATATCCCACAGATTTAACCAATTTTTATGTTTTTAAGTTTATAATGAACATTACCTCAGACAGGCACATTGGACTGGATTGGCTAGTCTCAATAATATTCATATCCACCTCACCCCAACACAGACAAAGCTGAGATCAGATAAAGTTGAGATCGAGACAGTCTGTTACGGTCTCGAGAAGAACTTAACTTGAAGCACACTCACATCTCTGTGAAAAATATGGTTCTTTATAAAACCAGCAGTGGTTCTTTCTATATCATTTGCAGTTGGAACCTAGTGTCATACTCAATTGACTGGTTTTTGGAAAATAAAACACCTAGGCCATGACTTTCACAAGCTTTGCTGTGAATTTGAAAAGCCATATGACTATGACTATGACAGTGGAGAACTTGTAATTAAATGATACAAATGTTCCAATGATTTTAGATGTTCAACTCAATTTCAAGCAAAAAAAACCCCAGCTTCTTTAATTTAGCATGTAAATTCAGTAGTATAATTATAAGTTCCTGGCTTAACTCCAGCAATTTTAATGAAAAAGCAAGCATTTGGGTAGACTTGGAGATGACAGAACTGCTTGATTAGCCAGTGATCCTGACCTGGCTCAGTGTACCGTTTCGCTGTAGGTGCCCTTGGGTCAAGAGTAACGCAATGGCTGTCATGCTTCACTAGACAAGGCATTGTCCTCCCAGGGCTCCAGATCCATAGAGTGCATCCAGTTCTGCTTCTCTGCCTCTCTAGGTCTGAGTGAACACAATCTGAAATGGGCACAGGGGGAGAAAAAAAGAGATGTTAGTCAGCTGTAGGAGGAACACATTCTCGCCAAACACTTTCCAAAGCCCTAGGGACACACACAAATGTCTTTCCTTTTTTCCTTTTTTTTTTTTTTTTTTTTTGCTTTTTTTGCACTTGCACAGAAAATACTTGTAGTATTACAAATGTTTCTTCTATAGGAACAAAACGGACACTCCAGTGGTTTTACATCAGATCCTGTTGTGCTGTTTTATTTTTTTGTCTCCAAACAATCTACAGTATTAGAACTGGAAGTGTGATGCTGAATCTGAGTGTTATACAGATACAGTGCCTTGTGAAAGTATTTGGCCTCCTTAAACTTTTCAACCTTTGCCACATTTCAGGCTTCAAACATAAAGATATAAAATTTTAATTTTTTTGTGAAGAACAACAACAAGTGGAACTCAATTGTGAAGTGGAATGAAATTTATTGGATGTGTCAAACTTTTTTAACAAATAAAAAAACTGAAAAGAGGGGCGTGCAATATTATTCGGCCCCCTTGTGCTAGTACTTTGTAGCGCCACCTTTTGCTGCAATTACAGGTGCAAGTCGCTTGGGGTATGTCTCTATCAGTTTTGCACATCAAGAGACTGAAATTCTTGCCCATTCCTTGCAAAACAGCTTGAGCTCAGTGAAGTTGGATGGAGAGTGTTTGTCTTCAGCTCTTTTCACAGATTCTCGATTGGATTCAGGTCTGGACTTTGACTTGGCCATTCCAACACCTGGATATGTTTATTTGTGAACCATTCCATTGTAGATTTGGCTTTATGTTTTGGATCATTGACTTGTTGGATGATAAATCCAACAAGACAATGATAGACTCCAACAGGTTTTCTTCCAGAATGGTCCTGTATTTGGCCCCATCCATCTTCCCATCAACTTTGACCATCCTCCCTGTCCCTGCTGACGAAAAGCAGGCCCAAACCATGATGCTGCCACCATCATGTTTGACAGTGGGGATGGTGTGTTCAGGGTGATGAGCTGTGGTCCTTTACGCCAAACATATCGTTTTGCATTGTGGCCAAACAGTTTGATTTTGGTTTCATCTGACCAGAGCACCTTCTTCCACATGTTTGGAGTATCTCCCAGGAGGCTGGGGGCCAACCTTAAACAAGACTTTTTATGGATATCTTTGAGAAATGGCTTTCTTCTTGCCACTCTTCCATAAAGGCCAGATTTGTGCAGTGTACAACTGATTGTTGTCCTATGGACAGACTCTGTAGATCTCTGCAGTTCATCCAGAGTGATCATGGGCCTCTTGGATGCATCTCTGATCAGTCTTCTCCTTGTTTGAGATGAAATGGACAGCCAGGTCTTGGTAGATTTGCAGTGGTCTTTTACTCCTTCCGTTTCAATATGATTGCTTGCACAGTGCTCCTTGGGATGTTTAAAGCTTAGGAAATCTTTTTGTATCCAAAGCTTTAAACTTCTCCACAACAGTATCTTGGACCTGCCTGGTGTGTTCCTTGGTCTTCATGATGCTCTCTGCACTTTGAACAGAACCCTGAGACTTATAGGGAGACTTGATTACACACAGGTGGATTCTATTTATCATCATCAGTCATTTGGGACAACATTGGATCCTCACTGAACTTCTGGAGTGAGTTTGCTTCACTGAAAGTAAAGGGGCCAAATAATATTGCATGCCCCACTTTTCAGTTTGTTATTTGTTAAAAAATAATCCAATATATTTCATTCCACTTCACGATTGTGTCCCAATTATTGTTGATTCTTCACACAAAAAAATAAATTTTATATCTTTATGTTTGAAGCCTGAAAATTGGCAAAAGTTTGAAAAGTTCAATGGGGGCAGAATACTTTCACAAGGCACTGTATATTTTTAGAACCTGCTTATGTATTTGTTCTTCCAAAATCAAGGTTATTAAGAATAGTTTATTCAGCTTTTATTGGCGCAACTCTCTAATGCCCATGGAAGACTTTCTACTAGATTTGATTGCATTCTGCAACAAGAGTTATACTAATGTCAGGTGTGAAAGATGTTGAATGATCACCACCCCACCTTATCCCCAACTTCCCGAGTCATCCTGAAAGTATTGGATGGAGCACCATCTTTCCAGAGAACATAATTCCACTGCTCCACAGCTCAGTACTAAGGTGCTTTATACTCCTCTAGCCCACAATTTGCATAACCTTTTATTCACCCAATAAATAGAAAAGTATTTATAGGAAACAGTCACAAGGAATTCCTTGACCAGTCAAATATGTCTTCATAAGAGATGAAAAAAAAGGAAATTGTATGAATATGACCATGTTTTGATCAACAATGTACATGCACCTACAATTGTTTGTACTTGATTTGCTAATATGGGCTAAAAACACTTCTAAACAAACATCTCTAAAAGTTGCTAAAATGACTTTAATTATTTGTAACTAATGAATAGTTTGACATGGATATTTAAAATAATACTTCAAAATAGTTGACAGATAAAATAAAAACAACAGCCTGAATGTAATTTGTTATTTTTATTTGTTTATGTATGAGTTTGGAAGATAAAATGATGATCCAGGTTTTTGTCCAAAATCTCCAGGTAGGACATGCTATCCATCTTCATGTGGATGCAGACCAGATGGCCAGGCCCCTTGGCTGAGAAGCAGCCCCACACATAATGCTGCCACCACCATGTTTGACTATAGGGATGGCATTGTTAGGATCATATACAGTGCCTTCCTCTCGCCAAATGCCCCAGGTGTATTTGGCACCAAAGTGCTTGATCGTGGTCTCATCAGATGAGAGAACCTTGAACTAGTCTGCCTCAGAGTCCTAAAAGTGATCATAAGCAACCTCTATACAGGCCTCGACATGATGCTTTGAAAGTAAAGGTACCTTACAGGCTCACCTTGAATGGAGATCATTACGAATGGAGTATGTTACTTATGGTATTTATTGAAACCAATGTCCCTACCACCATGTGCAAATCTCCCTCCTTGTTGTCCTTGGGTCAGCTTTGGGAGGATACTGGAATACTGTATAGGCACGGGAAGGTTAATGATTTGTTTAATGGCTTTGGAATCCTCCATAGTCTTTCCTATGTTGAGTGTTGTTAACTTGTTTAGGGAGACAATTAATCCAAGCATGTGAAGCTCATTGTTCTTAATACATCAAATACCTCAATTAAGTCTTAATTCTTGAGGGAACCAAACAGAATTATGGAGGTTTGAGGGGTTGAATAATAATTGATGCTCTGGTAAACTTAAAAAAAAAATAACAGAGAAATAACATTCTTTTTGCAGTGCATTTGACATCTCCAAGCCAAGCTAGAGTCCAAATTTCTTAATGCAATTATTACTCTTTTGCTGCTTCTGTTCTTTATTCTGTTCTTTTCTATTTAGAATTTGAATCACTGATACTAATGTCCAGAAGTATTGCCCCATTTTTTGGTCTCAGCTTCCGTTCTTTGGTTTCCTTAGACAGCATTATGATGCAGTGCACTGCAGAAGTGCTGTAGGCTACACAAGAAATGCCCAGCTGGTTCATCATCATTAGATGTTTTTTCTGTATTTTTCCAGCTGGAAGAGGATGGTGGTGCCATGGCTAGAGCCCCAGATCCTGCACTAACAGCCTTGGAGATCCAGGCAAGCACTTAAACCTTCAGGCTGGCGCCAGTGCCTGTGGCAGGTGTGAATGAGTCAAGCCAAGCCATTCTGCCATTCTAGTTAATGGCACTCAGCAGGACCCCCAAAGCACAGATGCTCCATGGGTGTCTTTCACTTTGTGAATATGAGTGATTAAAGATGGGCAATGGCATAATAAAAGAGTAAATAGAAGGAAAAGTGTAGAAATGAAGATGTCTTTCTTCTTTAGTGTCACCCTGTGGAGGAAGGCACAACAGAAGCCTACTTTAAATACTCTCTATCAGTGGCTTTAAATGCAAATTACCAGCATTCTTTGCATGTCTGTAGTCCAATTATACTACACAGAAGGAGTTTCACTCCATATTAATGTAATTATTTTAAAATGACTTTAAATGTTCCATATCATGGAAACTTTATTTCCAAGACACTCGCATGAAGTGAAAAACATTAAAATGACATCTATCAATGGGTAGGATATATCAGACAGATATAAACAAATGAACAGCCCTGAAATTCTTGATGTTGGTGTGTGTTGAAAAATGGGCAAGCAAAAACATCTCCAAAAAAGTAGGTCTTCTTGGGAGGTCAGTTGTATGTTGTGCTCAGTACATACATAAAATAGTTAATGGAAGGACAACCAGTCAACCAGCAACATGGTTTTAAGTGCCCAAGGCTAAATTGTGCATGTGGAGAGTGACTAAGGCTACCCTGTCTGGTTTTATACCACAGAACTGATGCTCTGGCAAAAATTGCTGAAAAAGTTAATGCTGAACTCTATGTCTTCTGGAGTCTAGTCCTCAATAGGTCAGAGCTATTTTGGCTGCATGAGGAGAACCTACACAATATTAGGCAGGAAGTTTAATGTTATGGATTGTTGTATATGAAAACTAAGCTAAAACAATATTCAGTGTTTTAGTGATGTCATACAAAGCAAAAGATTTACATGCAATATATTCACACCTTCATCCAAAAGCAGTTTATCCCTGTCCCTTCACATTGAAGTTCTAAAGTCTTGGCTGCAGTTGAGGTAAGGTGTGTGCTGGTTAGGACTATCCTATTAAGACTTCTTGTTAGTACGTTATTGGTCACATAAATGGAACAGTCTGGAACAGTCTAATGAGGCTGTGTGGTGACATCATAACACATTGGTTTTTCTAACACAAATAGAAACTCTGTTCTTTGAAGTCTTTGTTTTCCATCATTTTAGATTTAGAAGTGTTTACTGACACTTTGGGCCTGCTGGTGGGCCAGTGACATTTCAAGGGGATAAACCTGTTATTTATAGCATTGAAAACATTTTATAACAAGGATAAACATACAATTGAGTGTTTCTTTGTAAATATACAGTAATAATATGCTACAAACTAACCCTGCAATAAAGTTCCCAAACTTCCACATGCAGAGTTGTCACTCCAAATCTTGACTTTGTGAAACCTAATGAATTTAGAGAATGTTTTTGATCTTCAGGTTGGAATCATTGGTTATCTGCTGTGAGGAGCACTGCCAATAACCCCGCTGCTTTCTCAGGCCCTAATCAGAGAGGAGTGAAGCAGAGCCTGTCTTATCTGTGTGTTTATGTACACACACTTGCTCTGTGGCTTGTTCTGTTGCTGCAGCCGTGAGAGATGAGGCATGCTTGCTAGACCACCAGTGCAAGAGCTTCCACCAGCCTCATTTGGTCCTCAGTTTAAAGACAAAGGTACAACACACTGTTTGGAGTTTTCTGTAGAGGGTAAGTTTGTTTGTCTCAATATGACCAGCTGTGTAGTGTCTATTTAGTTCAAGTGAACTCTGGTGGGAATTCAAAAAGCAGGATTTTCAGCCATAAAACTTGATCAAATCAATCTATCTAATAGTAGACGGAGTGGGCATTTCTTTTGGACTATCCTCACTTTGGCCTTAACTGATACAGTTTACTGAGAAACGCTGACTTACAAAATGATTATGGGCTTTAAATCTAATGTGTACCAAAAGGGTAGGTGTGTCATTAAGCCTACACTGTTCTACACTCTTAAAAATGGTTCTTTGTTTGATGTCAAAAAAAGACCTACTTTTGATTCCACAAGAAACCATGTTGCTAAGAGAGATGATTCTTTGTGGAACCAAATGTGGATTTTCTAAGTACCCATTGTTTTAAAGAGCATAATTTTCTGAGAATGGTCCACTACCCAGATAATATCTGGTCATTGTGGCCCTGTGGTGGTTGCTTTCCATTGATGGACTCGGTAGAGGGAGGCTAATAAATCATGCCAAATGGGCCACAACCAGTAACTATAAAGCCACAAAGTGCACCTACTTGGTAAGTGTACTGCATAAAATGCCCTGGAAGTGTGAAGTCCATTGTGTAGTCCTGAGAAACATTATGTGTTCAGTTGTCAAACCTCTTTTTTCCCATTTAAAGTACATTTATAACCTGCCCTGCTTATAAACGAGGAACTCTGAAGTCTGTGTATTCAGCTTGAGAACTGGCATGGGCTGTTGTGGTGCTTTATGTATTTGCCTGGTAAACACTGCCACTCTCTATGTGGCGTGTTGGTGTGGGCATTATTATCGCGGGTGTGTTCACTTGTTTGCACTTTAAAGGCAAAATCACAACTGCCTCTTTCAACTAAGCTTGTTTGCTTTTCCGTTGCTGGTGCAGCCACTATGCATTATTCCGCCTGTTTAGTGGAACAATCGACACAGCTGATGTGAATTCATGCTGCCTTGTATAAATAACACATGCTACACCATGTACATAAACCATTGGTTCTGAATAATTGTGTGTACCTGCTTTCATACTGTGCTGAATAGGTTTCTGAACGGAAAACCTTAAGGGAAAAAAGACACATGCTAGTTGCTTGTCCAGTCTGTCAACTAGTCGATTATTCACCTTCCATAAAAAAAAAACAAAAAAAAAACATTGTTGCATTTTTACCTTTTTTACCTAACAGATTCAAAATCATTCTAATGGTACACTGACTTGAAATACTGAGAATAGTGTCTCTTTTGTGGGCTCAGAACACAACTGATTGCATTATGTAACTTCTGGGAAGTGGAAAGGACAACACTTACAGGAACTACATAATCCTGCATACCCTGACTCATATACCATATATCAATCAGCAGGCTTCCGTCACTTCAGGTGCAGTTCAGAAATACATGTGTGAAATGCCTCAGAGCTATCCACATTCTTACTGCAGGAGAAGGCAAGAAGCAAGAAATGCAAATTCTCACATTATGCTGTTTTAAGAAGTGCATTTAACTGTTTGTAGTGGTATATAAATACTACATTCTTTCTGTTGCTCCAACTGTTACTTTCTTTCCATTGCACCAGTTGTATTCCAAATATGACCAGAGAGTATCTGGTGTCCTTTGTGCTGGTCACTGTGCTGGGTTTGATGCTGGTGAAATCAGCCCATGGTCAGCATATGGCAGAGGAGCCCTGCTCAGTGCAAATCCTTGTTCCAGGACTCAAAGGTACACCAATCCACACAGCACAACATATTACTAGCACATGCACAGCTCAGACCACAATAACTGTGACTGGTCTGCTTGGTAGCACCATATGTTCTCCTTATTCGCTCAATTTTGAACTCAGTTGGATGTCAAGTTGAGGAGTAATTAATCAAGGAAGTCTGGAAATATGAACCTATATACTATATAGACTCCTCCTTACCACACTACAAAACAGAGACAGTGCTAGACTGTGGCTATGAGGCTTTAGCCTCAAGTCTTTATTCAATAGGACCCCTCCATCATTGAACATGGTCTCTATACATGGTCAGCAAATTCATGGCAAGAGATTTCCTCTGGGGCAAATTTGTTTGCCTCTGTAAAGAACTTGCAAGAAGGCATGGGGATCCAGGCGGGAAAAAAGTGCCAATGTTGTAGTATCAGGTCCCCAATCATCGGCCAGTCAAAGCATTGGCCACTTTGTAGTCTTGTTCAATTCCTTCTTTCTCCCTTCACTAATCAATTGGATTACCAATTCACTCAACTTGATTAGCTAAGGAAACGAGGATAAGTAACTAGGCGCTAATCCCAAGTGACCAAAATAGGGGAACTTATTGGACTGGCTGATAGCAGGTGCCAGCACAGTGGCATAGAAACCCCATTGCCAACTAGTGTTTTGGTGATGTAATTGCAGAGTGATACAGACACACCAACACGCAAGTGTAAATACTCACAAAGTAGGCCACATGCACAGGCTATAGCATATACTCGTTGATTTAACAAAGAAGCATACATTTTGTTTTAGAAGAGATTAGGTATTCACTTAGGGGGCTGAGGACTAAATGTTACTGATATGCCCTTGAGCAATGTGCTTTTCCATACATTTCTACAGTAGGAACTGTTCCTGTCTTACATAAAATGCTAAAAGGCAAACGGCGTCAGCTATATGTAAATGACCTAACACTGCATCAGCTAAATGTAAATGTCTATCTCCATCTGGTACACACTGTGGAACAGCATAGGGGTTGGGGCTGGGGTTAGCAAAAAGGAATGGGGATGGTGGCCTTCACAATGAACGATATCTGCTCCTCCAGGGGAACCAGGTGAAAAGGGGGAGAAGGGAGCACCTGGGAGACCTGGGAGAGTGGGACCACCTGGAGATGCAGGTACAGTATGACTCAGTCTGATATGTGTTACTGTTATTACAACAAATGGTTGAATCTTAGAAATGGAAACTTTTAATGTGTGTAACTTTTAATAAATTGTGAAGTATGTAAATGAAACAAGATCATTTCAGAAATTTCTTCATTCATCTTCACCAAGAAATGTCCGTACACACAATGTTAGCAGGTTTGACACTACATGAAGGATATGAACATCATCTAATTCAAAAATTAGTCTTTTCAGAGGTACAGAACTGGGTCTGTACGAACCCACATGCGAGTATCAAAGGAATTCAATTGAAAGAACCACATGTTTCTGCTGGGATTCAAAACACACAGGGAGTGCATAATGCATAATGTTTTGCAGTTCAAAGGTCATCTGGCTACACTGGCCAGAATGCAGTAATGATGACAAGTGTTTACTGCAACTTTAATGAAGAGTAAGCGATGCTTTAACAGTGAAAATAGAGGAGCCTGTCAATTTCTCAGAGTTTAATTCAGTATTACAGTCATCCATGACCTTCTTAGAAGGTTTTACACTTGAGTTTCAAATTGTGATTCAATTATTAGCAGTTCCTTTTTATCGTTTAGGTCCTCCTGGACTCAAAGGACAAAAAGGTATCATTGGACGTTATGGAAAAATGGGGCCCTCTGGATTAAAAGGTAAATTAGGTTACCAAAGAAGTGCAATTCAGACAGTCATTATCTTTTGATAGTCTTATATCTTTTGAAAGGCTTCATAACTGCTCTCAACCTTTTTTAAAGGTTTGAAAGGTGATATGGGAGACCAAGGACCAAAGGGCTCAAATGGAGAGCCAGGTAATAAAGGCTTTGCTGAGATGTTTTTTTTAATAGATTTTCAAAATGGTAACATTTTACTTGAAGCCTGCTAAATAACACTGATGTAATCCTGCCAAAGACACATCCCATTAGCAATTTCATGTGCTGTGTGGAGCTGTAATGTATTATAAAGTATAATACAGCAGTGTCATGTTACTACCTATAACTGTCAAGACATGCCTTGGTGTTTGGTGTCATGACCGCCTTTTGTTCTTGTCCTCTAGTTAGCATATATTTTCAGATTTCATGATACCTCCTTTATGACAAGTAGAGGAATGAGTTATAAATGTCATCATCAGAGAAGCCATGCCCTTCGTGATGGTTTAAATGTATAGATGTATTGGTGCCACATTATTAGTATGAAGCATTGATGTGACAACTGTCATGTTTGATCTTTCTGTTCTGATGGTTCAACTCAATTAAAACCCAGTTTGGAGCCTTAGAGTTGGAGGTGGGGGTGCTTATGGATGTAACTCACCCAAATATTTGGTTATAAATGAAAACAAGTAACATTTTTGACCAGAACATAGTCAAATATTTCAATTCTGTTAATTTTTTTCGTCACAAATGAAGACAAATTAGAGGAGCCTGGGATCTGCTGAAAATATCTGGCGTGTGTCTCCTATAAATACTTTAAAAAAAATTTTTATGGATACTACAAAAGTTGGCCTAGGTTCTTACAGGTTAAGGAAGATGATGAAGTAAATGTTCTTTAGCAACTAAAAGGTTCTTTAGACTCACATCTCTTTTGCAAAACATACTGTTGAAAGAAGTGATTTTTTTAAGTGTGGTTATGTATTTTAGATGCAGTAGATACACCTCGTAACACACTCACATATGCAGTCAATCACTCAAATAACCTTTATGCACACCGCTGAAAGGTCAGAATGTAAAATGTAGTTATTGCATTTGATTGACAGTTCACTTGTCTCCACAGGCCTTCCCTGTGAGTGTGCACCATTACGGAAAATGATTGGCGAAATGGATAACCATGTTGCGCAGTTAACCAATGAGCTGAAGTTTATTAAAACTGGTATGTTCTTATAATGCACCACAGCACAAAGCTTTATACCCCCCTCCCCCCCCCACACACACACAAATAAAGAAATATAACATGTAAATAAGTATTCACAGCCTTTGCCATGACAATCAAAATTGAGCTCAGGTGCATCTTGTTTCCACTGATAATCCTTCAGATGTTTCTACAGCTTGATTGGACAACTGTGGAAAATTCAATTGATTGGACATGATTTAGAAAGATACACCTGTTTATATAAGGTCCCATAGTAGACAATGCATGTCAGAGTACAAACCAAGCCATGAAGTCTAAGGAATTTTCTGTAAACCTCAGAGACAGGATTGTATCAAGACACGGATCTGTACAGTAAGATTCTGCTGAATTTAACATTACAGAAATTGTTCTGTAAATGGAAGAACGACCAGGTTTTCCACCATGTAAGTCTGGAACCACCAGGGCTCTTCATAGAGCAGACCACCTGGCCAAACTGAGTAATTGTGGTAGGAGGGCCTTAGAAGTGATCAAGAACACAATGGTCGGTCTGAAAAATCTCAGACATTGCTCTATGGAAAGCAACACTCCACCAATCAGACCTGTATGGTAGAGTGGCCAGACAGAAGCCACTCCTTAGTAAAAGGCACATGTCATCTTGTCTGGAGTTTGCCAAAATGCACCTAAAGGACTCTCTAAATGTCCCTGAGTAGCCCAGCCAGAGCGCAGAGTTGAACCCAATTGAACATCTCTGGAGATATCTAAAAATGGGTGTGCACCAATGCTCCCCATTCAATTGATGAAGCTTGAGAGGTTCTGCAAAGAAGAATGGCAGAAACTTCCTAAGAAACTTCCCAAAAACAGTTGTGTCAAGCTTGTAGTATCATAATCAAAAGACTTGAGGCTGTAATTGCTGTCAAAGGTGCTTCAACAAAGTATTGAGCAAAGGCTGTGAATACTTATGTACGATATATTTTTATGTTTTTGCATTTTTTGTTATAAATTTGCAAGACTTTTTGTGTGTAGAATTTTGAGGGAAAAATAATATAATCAATTACATAACAAAATGTGCCAAAAGTGAAGTACTGTGAATACTTTTCAGATGCACTCTATATGTGCATATAGAGCATGTTAAACCCTGATCCTAGTGTTTGACTGTTTTAATACACCTTTGCGCTCATAAACTTTGTGATCATCAAGCATTTTGTGAGAACAATCAAGCACTTTATTGTATTAGGTATGCTGGAGAAATGTGCAGTGAAGTAGTCCTCCATGAACACAAACACCACTGGAACAGAAACAAAATAAATGATGACACACTTCATAGAAAACATATTCAATACATATCAGTAAATACATACTGAATGTTCATTACATGGTCTAAACATCACACACTATCCTTAAGCCATTTTACCCCATTTATGACCACAGGGTCTCTGTTGTGCATGTATTATTTGGTTCATCAGCAGTGGCATTGACATGTAGCGTATGGTGCTGGTGTAAGCCTATCAGGAGAGTCAGGATCAGAATCAGAATTCATTTCACCAAGTATATTATACATACAATAAACTTTTCTTGGTGAAAGCACAGGCACACAACTGTACAAAAGTATTGCACTAAATAAAAAAATATATATATAAATACAATAAATATAAAAATAACAAAGAGCCGGAGTCAGGTAAAATTAGAAACAGGTGCTGGTTAGAGACATTTAGTTTAGTTTGCTGAGTTGAAATGATCACCACTTTGGTGAGAGCCTCAGAACTCTCTGAGGCCTTCTGTAGGCAAGAGTCTGGGAACTGCAAATATGACAAGGTCAGTCCTACACATTTACAGGACCAGATCCTTGAGGAACGTTTGGAGGACCTTCAATTTATGGAACAAAAAAAAACCAAACGTGTCTTTTAAGAACCTTTTCCTGCATATAGCTCTTGCCATAGCTGATACCAATGTGCATTCCTCTACCATTAGAAAGAGACCAAACTGTTTTACTGCCATGAAATTATTAACCAATGTCTCAGTTTCATGCTAAAAGTGATTAGGAATGTCTATTAAAAACTAAATATGTGAAAGTACACTGTCAACTTGTCACAAAGTCTGATGTCAAAATCTATCATGCCTCATGCAAATTTAATCTGTTAGGTCAAGAAGATTGGGAGTTGTATGTGCAGAAATGTTAAAATTAAATCAGAATTGAAACCACATAAAATTATAGAAAAATCCCTTGGTGTTTCAGACTGCAGGAAATGTCTTGTTTTAATTGGATATTTGAGATGACTGTCTAAATTAATCCTGATTAAGTGTCCAGTGAGTGTCTATACAGTAAAGCATGGGTCAAACCACTTTCAGATTAGAATTATCAAGCAGTTTACTGAATCAGGTATACTGGAAAAAGCCTACAGTGATGTAGTCCTCCAGGAATGCAGTTTCACATGCCTTGTACCAGGGGAAGATACACACAAGCAAGCCTGTTATCTTCAATTGCAAACATTTTCATACAGATGATTACAGAGGTGGCTCTTTTGCCAAGCAGACAATTTCAAATCTCATTTCATGCAAACTGACAAAAAGGAAGTTAGTCAAGCAATACCTCCTTTTTCTACAATGCACTGTTGTGTACGCTGGGTGCTGCATCATGATTACAGAAATACAAGTGCTCACTTTTCAGCACTGCCCTCCCCTGCAGCTGTCGCTGGTGTCAAAGAGACAGACAGCAAGGTGTATCTGCTGGTGAAGGAGGAGAAGAGGTACAGAGATGCAGAGCTGTACTGCCAGGGTAGGGGTGGGCACCTGGCCATGCCCAAAGATGCCGCTGCCAACAGGGCCATCGCTGGGTACATCACGGAGGCTGGCCTCAGCAGAGTGTACATCGGAATTAATGACCTGGAGCGTGAGGGTCACTTTGTGTATGTGGAGCGCTCACCCATGAGCACCTTCAGCAAGTGGAGGGAAGGAGAGCCCAATAATGCCTATGAGGATGAGGACTGCGTGGAGTTGGTGTCTTCAGGAGAGTGGGTGGACGTGGCCTGCTCCCTCACCATGTACTTTGTGTGCGAGTTTGACAAAGTATTGATTTGAGAATTGATGTCAGTTTTGCAGTGGGACAACAGTGAATGATTGTACAGGAGGTCTTTGAGGTCTTTTGAAATACAAGGAGTTGCTGTAGTTGATATAGAATGACAAATGAAGACATGGCTTTTCATGGAAATCTCCTTAAACATTTAGTAATGGCCCACTGTAAAGTTATGGTACACAGAGTGCTTGTAAGTTATTTTTATCATACACGCACTGCAATATAACCTGGTCTTTTATGCATTTGGTTCTGTTGCTGGGAATACTGCAGTTAGTATATAAAATGTGAAGTCTTGACATTTTATGGATTTATGAATGATTTTTCTAACACTACTCTGTATGTTCATACGCTCTGAAATAAATGTCTATTCGTTTTAAGCATTTGTGTCCTTAATTTGTAGAAATAATTACTGAACATTTTTTTGTGGTAAACTATAATCGTGTTTCTCAAACCTGGTCCTGGAGGCACCCCTACCCAAATCAAATCAAATCAAATGAAATCAAATTAAATCAAATCAAAGTTTATTGTCAAATCACATTACACCGGTGTAAGGGTGAGTGAAAAACCAAGGTGCAAGTCCCTCGCAGTAGTAAAACAGATGCATAAAATACAAAAGGAAGAAAATAAAAAGAGAAAATAAAGGTAATGAACATACTTATATCTAATATAGAGTATTTACACATGAACTTACACAATAAGTATATTATGCATACATTAATGTATGGAAATGTATATTACTGCACTGTTACTATAAAAAGAATGTTTGCTTTCTATTTACATGTGCACTGGCTGTAGAATTAAATTTAGCTGTAATGTGACAAGGTAGTGGGTGCAGTGAGAGAAAGTCTTTTATGGGTGCAGCTGGAGGGTCTTTGGTGGGTGTAGTTCAACTGAGCAGCTAGTTGCTGCTCCAGGAGTGTGTATAGTGCAGGTTCAGAAAGGCTTTATGTGGTGTGAACGTGTGATGAGACAGGTGAGATGGCTTGTGACTAGCAGTGAACTGGAACACTGGGCCACTAAATGTTTGCCAGCTTTGTGGCCTGGGGGAAGCTGGCTCAGAACCGTTTGGTTCTGGTCCTCATGCTTCTGTACCTCCTACCACTGGGCAGCTTTGAAAACAGGGAAGTGGCTTGGGTGGGTGGACATAATACTCCTGGTCTTTTTCAGACATCGGCTGATGTATGAATTCCAGTGGCCTTTAAAATTTCCTTTAAGCAACCATTTGCAGCACCTTGAATTTTCAGAGTATAGGATCCTACAGTAGTAGGTAGTATTCTGACTGGAGAGAGCAGGTAAAATGATAATAAAATGCAATTAATCTTAAATGTTACTGTGTTAACCTCTTAACAAACACAACTGCAATCAGACACACACTAGCTATATTTCACAACAGTACTCCAAACAGGAAGAACAAATCTCTGAGGAAGAACAAATACAATTAGTTCAGAGTATAACCAATTAATATAACCAGTAGGTGGAGCTTTAGAAAAAAGAATTAAAAAAGAGTTGGGCTTCCCAAATGGGCCCCATCATTACAGCCCACCTTGATGTCACATGGGTCACATGTAGGCCTCATGTGCAGAGTTCAACCCAGATGGGACCCATATTTAACCCCTCCTGTCCCTGGTGGATAGCCATATGGGAGGTGAACATAGACAAAGGTTTCTGGTCCCCAGCTGGGGTACCCATGGCATTTGCAGCATTTTATTAGGGGTTGTGCCTTAAATGCACAAAAAGATATATACAAAATAAAAAAAATAAAATAATACAATTGATTTAAAACATCATATGAATACGGCTTGAATCTTATCAAAAAAAAAATTTCAGTTCAGACTTGAGAAAATCTTTGAGCTGCCTGTCTGAACAAAGCCTAATAAATTAACCAGTGAATGAACACAAAACATTCAGTAAACTTCACAGCAGTTTGTTGTAAGGTGCTGCCCTCTAGCGGCCATGGAATATCAAGCCCACCTGAGTCTGAGTGGGCTGAGCATCTCTCTCACTTTGTGGAAAATCTTCATTTGAGCTTTAATGAGACTGCTGTGATACGTGTTCCAATTTCTCAGAGGTGTTTAAAATTGAAACAGATTACATTGCAATCAGACATCATAGTGAAAAAAGACATTATTACACTCTTTCGAAACCCTAGACGACTGGAACTGAGACTACCCTTGATGTGTTGTGCTGTTTATTCAGCCAAGACGACAAGCTCATGTTATGGGTGGCTAAGCGTAACTCAACTCTTTCTACTGCAATATTTAAGCGTGTTAGCTTGAGCAGGGACTGAAATTTATTTAAGAAAATATTTACAGGTTGTTGCGTTTTTATAACTACTGTATTATTATAGTGACATATAGTGACTCTATATGTAGACTACAACTTTTGCAGCACCTTGCCTACAACTTCTAAGTGCTACAGAAATTAATTATTCATTTAATTGAGTAGTGTTGTCAAAACTAGAGGTGGAAAATACAGGTCCAGAAGGTAAAATCTTACATAAAAGCCAGCTCATGTTGATCTAGCTGGAAGGCCAGCTTAGTTCTGGATCAGCATAGGATATGTTTTTGTTTTATGAATGAATACTTTTCATGAATGGTTTAGCTGGTCTACAAGCATGATCAGCCTGACCAACAAGTATAACCAAGCTTGTCCATGCTGGTTGACCAGCATGGCCATTAAGACCAAGCTGGTCTACCGACATAACCACTATGACCAGTGTGATCAAGCTGGTTAATCGCAGGAGCAGCTTGACCAAAATGAACCAGCTGGTCTACCAACATTACAACCATGACAAGTGTGACTTAGAATAGAATAGAATAGAATAGAACTTTATAGAATAGAACTTTAGATGGTCAACCAGTATAATCAGCATGATCAGCTCGCCAACCAGCATGACTGCCCTGACTGATCCTGACCACAATGTAACATACAGTGCGCTGGTTAAGAGCTGGTTAACCAATTGGATTATTGACCATTAATAACCAACTCAGAGCATCTGAAACCAGTTAGAGCAGAGGCTGGCTTTGAGCTGGATTTTCAGCAGGGAAATCCAGTCCGGGGTTTTGTCTCTGCTGCGGCTGAGAGGGGGAACCGGTTCAGAGGAGCCGCGCAGGCAGTCGGAACAAAATCCTGGAGTGGATCTTTTGTGGAGCTGGATTTGACATCTGGTCCAAACCAGTCAGCCCATTGAAATCTAGTTTCACCCGTTTAAGAGTGAAGTTACTGCGGAAACGACGGTTCAAGCAACAAACAAACAAACAAACAAACAAACAAACAAACAAACAAACAAACAAACAAACAAACAAACAAAACAAACAAACAAAAAACAAAGGCAGTTTGCTTTAGGTAAAGGACTAAATCTACAGATACATATAGAAACTATATTCCCATGGTGTGTCCACGCGTCGTTTCCAGTCGGTTTCCATGGAGACGCGGTCAGGAGCGGTAGTCCGGGGTCCAGGTTGCTGATGCTCCTCCACGTTTGTGCTGAGAACCCAACACCTGCGGAGATGCTCCTCTTTCACAGGCTGCTCGTCGCCCCGTCCGCTCGTGTTAGTTACCGGTGCGCTGTCACTCACGATGCCTCCTCCGCCTGCGGCCACCAGGAGCGTGTTTGTGTACCGGAACGGAGACGCGTTTTACCCCGGAAAGAAGTTCGTGATCAACCAGCGGCAGACGGCCACTTTTGACAGCTTCCTGGGCCTGGTTACTCGGGGTATCGAGGCTCCGTTTGGGGCTGTGAGAAACATTTACACCCCTAGGGAGGGCCACAGGGTGGCGGCTCTGGAGCAGCTGTCCCACGGAGAGAGATACGTCGCAGCTGGAGCTGAACGGATGAAGGAAGTGGAGTAAGTGCAGACACCTGGCTGTGGAGCTGAGATAACGGTGTGCTGCTTCTATAACACACTAAACAACAGCGCTGACGGGATACAGACGCTGCATTTCTGCTTTTGAATCTAGAAAAAAGAAGGTTTGATGTAGAAGATGACTTTTATATAGAAGGTGTTTATAAACACTGCTACACTGTTAGAGACTCTTGTGGTTGGAGTCAGAAGATGGAGTGTCTACTGCTCAAATATAGCTCTCTAATGTTCCCAGCACCCAAAACATAAAAAATCAATAATGTCAGTGTTCAGAAAATGTCTACTTTATTCATGACAGGGTAATAACAGCCTGTGATGTAGCTTTGAGGCATTAAACTCTTTCTCCTGTTTCCTGACAGGTCTGAGTCATATGATGATAAAATTATATGATAAGCCTTGAATAGTCCAACAGTGAGGAAATTCACTGCTCCAGCAGGACACTCAGTAAAGAAATACACAAATAAACAGTGCAGTACAGACAGTATTACCATTATACATAATTAAAGTCCAAAAGCTGAAGAATATTATTAACAGATAAGTGCACATTAACCTTTAGAACCATATAGGATTAGTTTGTGGGATGTTTTCAGAGTTTGACTGCTTATAAGGTCTTAAAGTACTTTATATCTCAGAAATCCTGTTGGATGTTTATCGTCCAGTGTTTTGTGTGGATCTGTGCTTGGACTGTAATTGAAATGGATCCCTATTTACTTTTTATAACATCATAAAGTGGATTTTGAGGGCACTATAATCTCCTACAATTCACTGGTTATTCACAGTAAACATCATATTACACTACATTAATGTTGACCATAATACATGAGTCTCGTTACTAAGCAACAGAGGGAAGTTTAGTTGGTTTCCCATGTAACGTTCATTAATGAGAGGCTTATGTTCGGAAGCAACATAATCAACGATTATTACACGAACAGCTTTACTCACTTTAATTCAGAATCCTGTTCGTGGGTGTTTGGAGATGTTCCTGTTTGTGTATAGCTCAGATTCTGACGCATATTGCTGAAGTGTCCAAATTCATCTGTGTTTCTACACTACACAGGAAATTAAATTGTCTGTCCTTATATAGTGCAATATGAATGAGGGAATAGGGATCCATTTAGGTCACAGCCTATGTGAAAACATTTACTATATTTAAACAGACTGAAAATTAATCTTCATTCTTTTATACACACTCAGTCGTCTCATGCCAGACTTCATGGTGTGTATGAGGATGAGTGGGGGAGAGTAGAGAAGGAGCTGAGAGCGGGGGGCAGAGCAGAATGATGGAGCAGAAAATTTTTTTTCTGTGAAAATAAAAAAGATCATTATTCAAAAACTTTAAAACTCGATGTAAACAAGTTTATCACCTCAGCTGATATCCCTCTCTGTTTATAGCTCACTATATATATTCATTTTGGGCAGATAGTGCCTAGTAAAAAGTTTTTCAATATTTTATTTATTTTTACTTTTTTTTATTTCCCTGAAATATTTTTTTTACTCAGTATGGATTTATGCTACTTTACCATCTTATGATTTATGTTATGCCAGGTCATTTAGCCTATAGCCCCTTAAATTTCATAGCTTTATTCTGTGTGTTCTGTCCTACATAATGCTTATCATGGCTAGATTAATCACATTTTTATTCATAAAAATTACATGCAAATGTTAACCTATATAAAATCTTGTGGACAGTGACTTGTTGAGGATGTTTTGTTGAAAAATCAGCATGCCAGTAAACATGAGAAATTGATCTGTGTCATTTTTTATTTTATTTTTGACAGCTACATTCATATTACACCAAACAGACCACCAAGAAAGAAAAATAAACAGGTAAGATGTCATAAGGGTGTCCACAATATTGGTTTGTTGAATTGCAGTAGAAGCTCAGATAGTACAGACAATGTGCAGTAGATCATTCAAGAACCACAAAGCTGTTGCTTCTTTAGGTCATTCAGTGAAGCCTATAGATGCCTCAGATTTTGTGTGTCAGTATTATAGACCTAACTCTGAGACACATTTGAGGGGCAGAGAGCCATAACATTGTTTCAATGTGTTTTGGGCTGCTGTGCCACCATTACACAAAGATTCATCCATGCCTTTTTTCAGAAACTGCTCACTTTCTCAGATCAATACTCTCCTCTAAATGAATTACAGTGCAGTGTGTGACCATTGCATTGCCTGACCGACTTCATGCCTCTCTGTTACTTTAAGAGTACTGAAGATAGATGAGAGACTAACAAGCTGAACACTCTGTAGCCTGAAGTCGAAATATTGTCCTCTGTCTGTATTGTCGCATGGCCTGTAATAGTGTTTGCTACCTGTTATTTTGTGTATGTTGGTTGAGAGGTTCTGTTTGGTCAGAATCAGCTAGTTTCAAATTCAGTTTTACTGATGTCACAGGAACAAACTCATTTACATGTTTCAGCTTCTTCAGCCTTCCACACTTTAACCCCTCCCATTCATATTGCAGTTACAGCTCTGGGATTTTTGAATCAGATGGCCAATTACCCAATCCATCTCAAAGTCACAGTAACAGAAACAGTCTGTGCAGATTGGAATAAAGAGAAGTTAGAAAATGGGTCATATTAAAACGAATGACAGTTGATTCAGTGTTGTTGTGAGTCAGCTTACATTTGCTTAAAAACCTGGCTACCGACCAACAAAACCTGCACAACTCTTATTTTATCAGTGCTTATCAAAGTGTCAGAAGTGTGTCATATGTCTAAATGAATGACAGAGCAATACATTGTATGGATGCTCAGTGGGGAACTGTTCATTTTGTCTCCATCACAGATTCGACCTGTGGTTCACAGCAAAATAATTGTCCCAGCACGCTGGAGGAAAAACATTAATGAGCCATGCACCATCAAGTGAGTTTTAATTTCAGTGGCTCCCTGTTGGAATTTCTTGCTGGCGAACCCTCAGGCAGGATGAAGCCTACTTCTACTGGCAAATGAATAACTTCAAAACAGCACCGTTTTCTGGTTTAGTTTCTGGTGTAAATTCACGTTCATGGCATTATTAATCAGAGGGTGTTGCTGCTTTTATAATCAGTATAAAGTTTAACAAATTTCCAAATGTGGTTATATTTGTAGTGTTTTTACCAATGGAGATGTGCTGGTTCCTCCAACTCGGATACTCCTACCAAAATATACACTCACCAACTGGGAGAGTGTTTTGGCCATGGTAACGGAGAAAGTGAAACTTCGCTCAGGAGCTGTGCACAGGTAAGAAATATGCCACTACTTATCAGCAGAGAATTTGGAAGTAGAGTAGAATTGATTGTGTTGCACTGTACATCTGTTGCAGGTTGTGCACGCTGAATGGCACTCCATTACTTGGAACAGCTGAACTCAAGAACAACGGGTATTATGTAGCTGTGGGAATGGAGAAGTTCCGTCATAAACCTTATTTCCAGAATGTTCCGTCAAAAGGAGTAATCCTGGACCTCAACCAAGCGTGAGAGGATTTTTAAAAAATTTGCATGAATTTTCTTCTAGATCGTTGAAAGCATTGCCAGTGGTGATTTTTAGCATTACATCACTTCCCTTTACAGTCCTTGAAGGTGACAAGTAGGTCCATACAATTTTGAATACCAGAAACCTTTTCTGTTTAATTTTACAAACTTTTTCCCATTTCCATTCTGTTCATCCAATGTCCAAGATTTATATTATGCTATTTATATCCACTTTTTGTTTTTTTTCAGTATCATCAATAAAATTCATCAACCTCTAGAGAGAGGCAAGCCCCCAAGAGACCTGGTAAGTCTTTCAGCTGTGTTATGGAACACATTTGATTTCTGTGATTGACACCACAGCAATCAAGGGTCTCTTGAAACCACCTAACCAGAGGTTCACTAATTTTACATATATTGAATTAATTTGATTTACATTTTCCTAATCATTGGCAGTCTCATTTGGTAATCTCATTAATTGGTGCTTTGGACATTGGAACTGATCTGAAAGAGGTGATTAAAAGCAGGGATGCCCCAGTTAGGTTTGTTTTGCCCCCAGCACTTATCCAAGTCTTTTAATATGGAGGGTCTGCCTGTTTGCAGTCCAGTGTATGCTTTTTTCATATATTGCAGCTATACAGTGCACAAATTATTAACATTAACCAGTAATATTTTACATAAGACTTAATACATTTGTTACAGATCATTATGCCTTGAACGTCTCAAATACCATATTTTTAGATTGGAGTGGGATGTCTGTAATTGGAAGCAATAATTATGCTGTGACAGGTGACTGTATCTATTAAACATATTTTACTTAATATATCGGAGTTCTACCAGCAAGTGAAAGCCAGTTTATACAAGATTCTTGTTTTCTGCTGTTTGTGTGTGGACCATCAGTGTGTAGAGAGACGTATTACTCTCCCAGAATCTCAATAACATCTCCAATCAGCCCAATCCCTGGCAGTTGGACTGGTGGACAGGGAGATTCCCTTCATCAATCACTGTCTGCATCTCTGTCTCTATCAGGCAATCCCAATGCTCCAAACCCGCTCCACTTGATCAAGTGCAACCAGACTTATGGGCTTAACACCATCACCAAGGGAGTGTGCTGAAACCCTCCCTCACTCCCACACAATGAGAATAAATTGTTTTGAGATGGAATTGTGGGTTGAAGTACGCACTCTGCGCTTCAGGACAGTCCACACTAGGATAAGACCTCACAAATAAGAGTTGAAGAAATAATGCACCCTCAGCAGTTTGCGGCCTCCAGAAAGAAGTGTGTAACATCTGTTTATTGCAAGTGAGAAAAATGACGGCCTTGCACGTGCCAGTTGATGTGACGAGGGAGAAAGCTCTTGTGGCTGCTCCATAGGTGTTGTTCTCTAATTGACTTCTCATGCATCATCAACTTGATTGAGAGGAGGAAATAATTTGGAGAAAGTGGCAAATTATCTTTGGTGGAATGAAGATTGAAGAGCCATCAAAGTCTCATTAAACTGTCATTAAATGCATAGGTTTAGCTGTATCATCTGTTTACATTTACACATAATCGGCATTTGTTCAGAAAACAAAAGACCTGTTCACACTTTTTGTGTCTCACTTTTGTTTTTTTACAATGCTTCTGATACTCTTTGCTGTTGCCTTTTGAACTTTTCCCCCATCTTTTCAAGATGTCTTCTGCTCTTCTGCGGTTGTAGGCTTTGTTCTGTGCTTCTCCTTTGACAATCTGAGAGGGTGGAAAGCCCAGTGGGAATGAAGCTTGTTTTGATGTACTGGCTATGCAGCTACATTGAATAGCTTGGTGAAGAACTGAACAACACTGAGTTGATGAACTGGCAGTTGTGCTGATTGGTTGATATAAGGTGACATACGATCACAAAGTTATGAGAAAAGGACAGGACTCTCATCTAGTTAGAGTGCATCCAATTGCATTGTCATGAACAGCATGAACTAGGTTTAACCTAAGACTTTAAGGCAAAATAGAGCTCCAGACAACATACTGGATATTATCCAGATTCTATTCAGTCTATCTTAACACCTAAATGCTACTGTGTGTGTTTACCCTATGTTCCACAAGGGGGTGACAGAGACCCAGCTCTAGCCTTTCCCTACAGCCTGCACCGAATCACCCCCTCCATGCGTTTCTCCCTTTCTCCAGCCTCTTACATCATCCAATGATGTCATGTTCTGGAGAGATATTAGACATGTTATCAACAGTTAGACAAGCAACTGGAACAGCACTGAAAGGATTTGTCTTCTCCTCTCAGAATCATGAATGCGTTGCATTCACAGCCCATATTGCTTTTGTCGTGTGGGTTAAATGAATGTCTAAGTTGGGTCATTCAGCACCCCTGAGAGTAAATGCGGTGAGTAAATGTGGGTGTGGAGGTTGGATCCCACAGCAGCGTGGCTGAAGCTGGAATTGTGGCGGCAGATGAAAGCAGCAGAGCAGCATGTGGTGTTTGTTTTCCCACTGGCATGACAGATGTTGAATGAGGTGTCAGGGAAAGTTGAACTGGAGGGGAAGTGCTTCAGTTTGTCACTTCAGCAGCAATAGAAATGATCATGCTGCCTAGACTGGAAGTTCCCCTGCAACACGCATTTTGTTGCATCTCAGAGGCAGGCATCAGGTGATAGAGGTCAAACCTAATCCATGAAACTGAGGAAGATGCTTTCCCCTTCTGCCCATTCTCAGAACGGCTGGTATCCCAAGGGTAGCTTCCTGTTTTGAGGGAAGCGCCTCTCCCATGGGTGGGTTAGTGTTAACGCCCATCCAGCCGCTGTCTGTCAGGCCTACTCAGTTATTCAGCAGGGGGTTCCAGCATGCCAGGCTCATGAACTGCTGTCACGTCACTCAGGTTGGAGGAGGCAGAGATAAAGGCTGTAACTCCTGTAGCAGAACAAACAACTCTAGCTGTTAGATATATATTCAGGTCTATACAGTGGTGCAGGAAACTTTGTGAACCTTTTAGAATTTTCTATATTTCTACACAAGTTTGATCTAAAACTTCATTGGATTTTCACACAAGTCCTAAAAATAAATACAGAGAAAAAAATCAAAACAAACAAAACAAAAATATTGAACTTGGTCATTTACTTATTTTGGAATATTGGAAATGGTCCAGTGTCCACATATCTGTGAGTGGCAAAAGTTACATTAACAGATAATCTGAAGGTAAAATTAGAATCAAGTGTTTTTAA
Source organism: Acestrorhynchus altus (assembly GCA_034509495.1). Classification (NCBI taxonomy): domain Eukaryota; kingdom Metazoa; phylum Chordata; class Actinopteri; order Characiformes; family Acestrorhynchidae; genus Acestrorhynchus; species Acestrorhynchus altus. The sequence continues at coordinate 15,979,243 of CM067513.1, forward strand.
TCAATGGGATGACAATCAGGTGTGAGTGGTCAGCCTGTTTACATTTAAAGAACAGGGATCTGTCAAAGATGATCTTCACAACACATTTTTGGAAGTGTTTAAGGGCTTGAGGAAAGGAGATTTCTGAGGAGCTCAGAACAAGAATTATTGATGGTCATTAGGCTGGAAAAGGTTACAAAACCATTTCTAAAAATTTGGACTCCACCACTCTGCAGTCAGACAAACTGTGTACAAATGGAAGAAATTCAAGATCATTATTACCCTTACCTGGAGTGGTAAGTATAATACTAACAAAGCTCATGCCAAGAGCAAAGCATTTAACAGATGCAAAGAAATCCAGGTTAGCTTTAGAGCAACTAGGCCTTTCTCACATTGACTAATGGTAAGATTTGTGATGAGATTCCATAATTAGGAGAGCATTGTACAACTTTGTACATGGCATGAAAGTTGTTACTATCCAAAAAAAACAAAACATCTCTACTCCTACAGATTGCTAATGATCACAGGGATGATGTGATGATGTGAAGGACTCACCAAGTGTAACTGAAAATATTTAGTTATAGTTCTTGCTGCACAAGTGGGTCAAACCAGAAAGCAAAGGTTCACATACTATTGACCGTCACAGATTTGATTTGGTACTCCTTATCTACTTTTAGGACTTCAAATTAAGGTTTAAATCAAATTAGGCAAAAATATAGAAAACAATAAAAGGGTTCAAACACTCTCACGCACCACTTTATATATTCAGTTCTTTAAGTATTTGGACAGTGTTTGTACACCACCTGTGTGGGTTTTAAAACAAGCAGTCAGTTTGTTAAAGTACTGGTAAACTCAGTAACACCAATGAAACTTTCACAACATGTAGTCAAATGAAGAACACTCCAGAAGAAATAGATATATGAAGTAAGAATGTTTTATTTAATTCACTATAATTCTTAGCAGGGCAGCAAATCATTTTTGAGCCCCCTCTTAAGGACAAGCTTTGCATAGTTCTCATAAGTGTTGTCCTGCCAAATGGAGATATTCTTAAACCACTACATAGTGCAATCAAAATCATATTTATTTGTAAAGTGCTTTGCACAACTGATATTGTCACAGAGCAGCTTTACAGAATTTAAAAATAAGAAGGTGAAGGGATAAAGACATAAACTCCATCAGAGCTGGAAGAATAAACGTTGGGAGGAATCAGGCTCACAAGGGGGGACCCATCCTCCTCTGGTCAAATTACTCATACATAATTGATAAAGGGACACTGGACCACCCCATGAAGTAATGATAGTTTGATGGTGAACATAATAAAAATAGTAGCAGCAAATCTCTACATATTTGGTGATTGCAGGTGGGTCACTAGTCCAGGTATAGTAGAGGGAATGTAGGCAGCCAATTTAAAGGTGTAGTAGGGGAGCTTGGGTTCCATCTCAAATGGGTGACAGGGGAGCCTGAGGTCAGCAAGAGGTCAGAAGAGGTGGCAGGAGAGCTCATGGGTAGCTTTTCATCAGCCCGTCCAGTTGGGTTATCATTGTCTCGGGAAAGGTAGAGAGATGTAATTATTAGTGTTTACACTGATGGAGGACAAAGAATGTAAACATTACCTGAGTGTGGCACCAACATCCCAGTTTACCATAATTCCCTATGTCCATTACTGTAGCTAACGTGAGACATTAATTACCAAAAGCTACACTGAAGAAGTGGATTGTCAGCTTATAAGATTGTGACTGTGTCTGAGTTCTGAACATTATATGTGAGGTTATTCTAGAGCTGGGGGACTTTATAAGAAAAGGCCCTGTGACCGGAGTGATCGTGATGACTCATAATGGGAGAAAAGATCTTGCAGGTTCTCAGGAGCAAGCCCATGTATTGCTGTATATGCAAGTAAGAGAATTATATAATCAATACAGAGTTTGACTGGAAGCCAGTGCAGTGCTGATATGATTTGACTGTTCCTAGTTTTAGTTGGGACCCTGGCTGCTGCATTTTGAACAAACTGAAGTCTATTAAGGTTCCTGCTTGACAAGACTGTATTGCATTAATCTAACCTCCAGGTGATAAAAGCATGCAATAGTTTTTCTGCATCATGCAAGAATATGGCATTTCTTAATTTGTAAATATTACCAAGATTAAGAAAAGCTGTCCTAGTAATACTACCTACAGAGCGGAAAATACGTATTTATTAAACAGCTGTTTTGCAATTTTCCCACCTACAAAAAATGGAAACATCTGTAATGTTTATTGTAGGTACGCTTCAACTGTGAGAGACAGAATCTAAAAAAATATCCAGAAAATCACATAGTATGATTTTAAATCATAAATAAGTACTTGATCACCTACCAACCAGCAAGGATTCTTGCCCTCACAGACATGTTTGTTTTTCTTTTAAGAAGGCCTCCTACTCTAGTCTCATTATCTGTATTAATTGCACCCATTTGAACTTGTTACCTGTATAAAGGACGCCTGTCCACACAATCAATCAGTCATACTCCAACCTCTCCACCATGGTCAAAACCAAAGAGCTGTCTAAAGACACCAGGGACCAATTTGTAGAGCTGCACAAGGCAGGGATTGGCTACAAGACAATAGGCAAGCAGCTTGGTGAGAAGGCAACAGCTGTTGGCCCAATTATTAGAAAATGGAAGAAACACAAGATGACTGTCAGTCCTCCTTGGTCTGGGGTTCCATGCAAGATCTCGCCTTGTGAGGGTAAGGATGATTCTGAAAAAGGTCAGAAATCAGCACAGAAATACATGGGAGAACCTTGTCAATGACCTGAAGAGAGCTGGGACCATAGTCTCATAGATTACTGTTAATAACACACTATGCTGTCATGGATTAAAATCCTACCAGACATGCAAGATTGCCCTGCTCACTGCTCCAGGCTGATTTGAAATTCGCCAATGACCATCTGGATGATCCAGAGCAGGCATGGGAGAAGATTGTGTGGTCACATGAGACCAAAATAGTACTTTTTGGTATCAACTCCACTTGCCATGTTTGAAAGAAGAAGGAGGATAAATACAGCTGTAAGAACACTGTCCCACCATGAAGCATGGGGGTGCTTTTCTGCAAAGGGGACAGGAAAACTGCGCTGTATTGAAGGGAAGATGGATGGGGCCATGTATTGCGAGATTTTGGCCAACAACCTCCGCTCAGTAAGAGCACTGATGATGGGCCATGGCTGGGTCTTCCAGCATGACAATGATCCAAAACATACAGCCAGGGCAACTAAGGAGTGGCCAAAATCCCTGTGTGCAAACTTGGTCAAGAACTACAGGAAACTTCTGACTTCTGTAATAGTAGTAATTATACATTTCAACCCACTGTGTTGTGAACACATGGAAATTAATCCTCCACATTTAACCCATCCACACAAAGTGATATACACATACACACTAGTGAATTCACACACCAGGGGGCAGTGAGCACACATGCCCGAAGCAGCGCCAGCCCTATCCTCAGCTCCCGGGGAGCAGCTGGGGAGTTCAGTGCCTGGCAGGACATTACTTCAGTCATGTTCATGGTCAGTTTAGGGATTCAGACCGGCAACCTTCCAGTCATAAGGCTGGTTTCTTAACTACCAGGCCACAGCTGCGGAGTTCTGTAATCGCAAACAAAAGTTTTTGTTCCAAATATTAAGTTCTGTTTTTAAGTATCAAGTACTTATTTCATGCAATAAAATGTAAACATATTTTTAAATGAGTTATAGTACACAAAGTATACACACCTCTCCATTCTTTTTAGGTGAGAAAACTTACTTACTTAAGTTTATCAAATACTTATTTTCCCCACTGTATTTCTGGTTCTGACTATTGAGTACTTGACCCTTTACTAAAATGAATACATTGGTTCAGCTTCTGTGGGCATCTGCTTTGTTTACTGCATGTGACAGAACCATGCAAATGGTTTGTGCGTCCAAAGATGTTCATGCTCTCAGACCTTTTTATAGTCATTGTTAGAAAAGGTCAGGTCAAATTACAAATCCATTCTTTGTATGTGGGAAAACCTGCAAAATTGGCAGTGTATCAAATACTTATTTTCCCCACTGTACTCTATGTGTTGGTCAAATACAAAATCTGATTTATTTATTACACCAAGATGTTTTGCTGCTGAACCGGGTATAACAGAGAAATCAGCCAGATTTAACATTAAGTCTGATCATTTATTTCTTGCAGTTTTATGACTCAAAAGGAGAACTTCCATTTTGTCATAATTTAGAAGAAGGAAGTTACGAAACATCTTTTATACAGTCCTCCATTTAAATCTGGGGTTAATATTCAAGTTTGGCTGATTTGAGAATTATTTGATTAACAGTGGAAATTAATGCCATGTCTGTTTACAACGGGTCCTAAGGGTAGCATGTAAAGTGTGAACAGTAATGGTCCTAAAACAGAGCCTTGTGGGATTCCATATCTCATTTCACTGAGATTGGAAGTCACACCATTTACCTTTATAAAATGAAACTGATCTGTTAAGTAAGATCTAAACTACAAAAGGGATGTCCCTGTGATTCTGACCATGTTTTCTAATCTTTCATGGAAAATAGTGTGATTTATTGTATCAAATTTTGCACTTAAGTCTAGCAGCACAAGCAGGGACATGCAGCCTTGATCAGAGGCAAGAAGATAATCTTAACTAGAGCTTTCTCAATGCTATGAGGAGGCATTTTTTTATATATGTGATTTTTGTGCAGGTATCTTCACAGTTGTTAAGCCACAGCTTTTTCTAAGGTCTTAGATATAAATGATAAGTTAGAAATAGGTCTGTAATAAGACAGTACACTCTGATCCAGATTTGCCTTGTTGATCAGTGGTTTGATAACTGGTACTTTAAAAGCTTTTGGTATGTATCTAGACAAAGAAATGAGTTTGATTGCTGAGAGAGGTTTGATTATATCTGGCAGCATTTTTTTAATAAAGTTGGATGGGATTGCCTCTAGAGAGCATGTGACAGAATTTGTGGCATAAATAATTTTGTCTAATTCTAGCTGCCAGACATAGACCCAATACTGCTGAACCTAAGTGATGCCTCAAAGCAGCCCGCAGAAGGTTGGTTTAGCCTCTCTGCCTGTGGCCTGGTCCCGGCTCTGGTTTGTCAACAGCTGTTAATGCTGCTTTAAGGCAAAAAATGCCACATAGTCATCATAATACTTCATAAAAATATTTTCTAAAACATTTTTAGCTGTTACGTTACAGTCAACTAACTAATCATGACTAGTTTGTAGTATTTAGGGTTAGATGGGGTATATTTCTTTATGCCAATCTTACAAAGTCTAATTGTTTATTTAATGTTAAATTAAATAGCGAATGATCTAATGAATATTACCTTCACTTATACTTCATGTGTTGGTGAAAATACACATGAAGAAAAAGGTCATAAAAAGGCAAAATGAAATACTTGAAAGAAATAGGTATATCAAAGACAAGAATTGGAACATCTGGAAAAGGTGGGATCACAAACTACACACTGGCAGCACAAACTGATGATAATGTGGAAATAGGAGAAGGGGACCTGGAGGTGGGCAGAAAAGGATGGAAAACCATAAAGTGATCTCATATTACATAAACAATAATAGTTATGTCTATATATTGATGAATACCAAACAATTATAAAGACTGATTAAGCATCCTCCCATTTAGTGGAGCTTAGTCAGATTTAAAAAATGAACTGCCTGAAAGGTGGAGGAGAAACAGTGGTAATATGGAGAAATGTTTTTCTCTTGCAAACCAAAGGGACTTTGTAAGTTGTAGTTTGAAAGCTTGCCATTCTAAATGTAAACTTAGGGGTCTCACCTTGACCTGACAATGAATCAACCTGTCAGGCTGACCCATGACTGGACAGTTCTGACAGCAGCATGTTCTGCCTGCAGGGCTCAGACAATATGTAATCCACAACACAAAACATTGATTTCAGCTTTTCCGTTTTGAAAGGCTCTTGTTTGCAGCGTAGTGGCATTTCAGAATGATGTGATTTCAGAGCACTCTTGATTTCACTTTGCTTATCACATTGTATTCTCACCACATCATCAGATCAAAGATCTTCAAGTAGCTGACTGGCTTGGAAATAAGCCATTCCTAGTTCCTTCATTTAGTTTTTATTTTATTTGTTTTGTTGGAGTTGGATTAACTTTCTCTGAACTCTGAACTTTCTCTGACAAACTGTATGCTCTTGCTGAATTATTGCTTGGACTGTAGTTTTTTGTTTCTTCTCTCAATCACCAATGGCTGTTGGAATTCAGAAATGCCATGCGGAGTTTGCCTTTGCATTAAAAAATAAGCAGGCGAGGGAACAAATATTGGGTTATTCCCCAGACCCTGTGTTAGTGGGCTTGCAAACTCCATGGCCTGGAGTGCGTTCTGGTGGAAGCCGGAGATCAGTGAAGTGCCCCTGAGCTGCCTGGCTGTGGAGTCAACTAACAGCAGCAGCTGAAGAAAAAAACACATTAAGTCTTCTCTTGGCCTCACTTGGGGACAGAAACGGCTCACCTTGCCTACCTATGGTGGATATGTGCTGCCAGCTGGAGGAAAATTGCCTTTTGTGGGAACATTAATGCAGACATGCATCCTGCTGTCAAAGCATCACTCTCCCTATAACTCCTCTCCCTACTGCGCCCTCTTTCTCTCTCTCCCCTCATCTCTCTTTCTCCATTCCAGTCCCCTCGCTTTTTTCTTTTCATTAATAACCGTCTGCTGTCTGCCTAGAATAAGTTATTCCCCCCAACTGCCTCTCCTTTTAAGCCTGTTTGGACTCTCATTGTTTGATCTGGCGTGATAAATAAGACGAATGCAGTTAGAAATTCATGGCTGCTCTGTTTCATTAATAAATGATTAGTTTGCTGAGCTCTCTGGTGATTGATAGCTTGTGCGGGGGGGATGTATTGGAACCAGACGAATTCAATACGGCGTCAGTCACCGGGGAGCCACAAAGCATATCAGCTTGTGAGATATTGAGGTCAATAGAAAATATAAAGGAAGAAAAAAAAAGTGCTGAGAGGAAAGAGGAGGAACGAGTTTGAGTTCCAAAACAGTGTTTTTCTGTGATTAGAGATGGATTTTAAAATAACATTGTTGGCTTAGTAATCGACAACCTGAATCAAAGTTATAGGCTTCGCTTGATGGCTGCTCCTTCTTCACTGCTGTAGTTCGCTGATCGACCAAAAGGCAATGCCGACACCCACTTGTATGCCCAGCCTGACAGAGTCGACCAGCAGAGGCGTGGTTTGAAAAGCCCACACCTTTTCCCAGGGCAAGGTGAGTGTAACAGTTCTGTAGAACTTTCTCTTTTCATTTCTTTTTCCCCTCCCCTTCAGACCTAATGTGTTTCCCTCCCTCGTCATCTCTACTAGATGAAGTGGAGATGGGAAGTGAGGCTGTTGTTTTGGAGGAAAGCAGCTTTATTTTCTGTTCGCATCTCTCTGGGTGTGTGCATGTGTGTGCGTGTGCATATGCAAGATATTTCACGCTCTTACATGTGTGCAGCACAAAAAAAGATAACAAGGCAGCATGTGGTAGGGATTACTTTGAATTTGCAAGCGGTTCTCTAAAGACTATCTATGTCAAGGGAGCTTGCTTCCATTCCTGGATAGACAAAAAACTGCCTTACGAGATGAATATTAAAATCCGTGCACAAAAATCTTCAAATACTTCAGAGCGCTCTAAATCATAGATGAGTTCAATCAGGCCCTTTTGCTGAAAATGTATGCAGTAAGCCTTGTTAGCTATGCCAGGGAAACAAAATGCTCCAATTTTCTCCTGATAGAGAATCAAAACGTTCATAAGTTATTCAGCACAAATAGCACAACAAGATCAGGGAGGTTTATGCATTCTCCACCCCATCACACTGCATGTGCACATTGTTAAATTCTCACTGTCAAAACATGACAGTCAGATCATTTGTGTAATGATCTGTTTGGGTCATTTACCTGAGAACCTTGTATTTGACAGCACAAATTATATAAATAAAGTTTCTGAAGCATATTTCCACTCTAAGTGCATCACCTCTTCTGGATCCTATGAGGTCATTCACTGAGTAATTGCAGGCGCTGTGGAGCTGCCATCATTTCACACATAAGAGCCGAGCCAGCAGTCCTGGTGATGGAGTTGAATTTCCCTGGGCCGCGTCGAGGCCGCATTAGTGCCGGCCGGGATGTCTGCAGCCAGGCTTGTAAAAAGCGCTCTTGCCTGGTCTCCAGCTCCTGCTCTGGACACTTGATCATCCCATGTGGCAAAGCATTCTCATAATGCCATCACTAATGGCAGAGCCTGAAAAAAAAAAAAAAAGCCCGGGACAGGCGTCTTCTTAACTGCATCAGTTACTGCAGAGGGGTAATAAAGCATGCCATATGCATGAGTGCTGTTGACATCACCAATTGCAAGAGGAGAACATCTCCTCGCAGCCTATCATTAGCACAGATTGTCTTACCTTTGAATGTCAGAAGCAGTGACCAGTGTAGTTTGCCCCTCAAAAGAAAAAAACAGAAAGCGCAAGGCCATTGTAAGTGCTGTGAATTGTTTCGCTTGGGTGAAGCTAATTTGATGTTTGAGATGATGCTGAAGATTGTTATTGACTTTATCTAATGGTTCTAGACCACAGGGCTTTCAATTTGGGTTGATTTTGTTTTTCATCTATTTAGATTGTCCTCATGTTCCAGGTCTGAATCAGGCTAGAGATAAATTCTCAAAACTGTGTAAGCTGATTCAAAGTAAAATACATTAATTCCATCACTGAAGCTGTAAACCTGCCTGCCAATGAAAAAGGAAATCTGTAAAAAGATTTTGGCAAGTCAGCCCTTTTTTTGTTTACCTCATTTCAGATGACTGCATCAATACTGTTTTTTGTGTTTCCTCATTAAGACTGAATATTGAAGTGTTATTCCAGTGAATAATCTCCTGTTTGATTGCCATTTAATGACCATTTTACTTATTTGTTGTCAGTGACCCTCCATACACTTTCTGTACCTTTGCCCTGTTGCTACGTGATACTGATTTCATGCTTTCTGACTTTTAAATAAACTTCCTAAAGTAGCATCAGGAAAATCAAACTCTTCAATATCCACTCCCCTTGTTTAAACTCTCAACAAATAAGCACTTTGACAGGGACATTGATCAGATCGTCTACTGCAGGATATAGAAGGAGATTGTGTAGAATGGCAGGATCCTCAGACCCCCAAGTAACTGTGATTAATTACTCCCCTTAGAGGACAGTGTATTTCGAGCCAAAGACAAAAGGCAAGAAATGGTAGGCGTGTCTGAGGTGCGAGACGATGGTGACCTGAAGGTTGATCTGCCCATAGATCAGGTAAGGATGCTCAAAGACACCTATGCACTATGTATTTTTAGGGGTCGAAACACCATAGGTTGGAGAAGACACCGTGAGCCATCCAGACATGAAAATTGGAGGGAAAGTATTTTATACAAGGATTGCCACAAAACCAAAATCATACAAATTGGCCTAATTGTGGTGCTACAGAGCATCAGTTAGCATTTTTGCCAATGTCACCTGAACCATGAGACATAACCAGAAATAGTTTTCTTCACTTTAATCCTTGACGCTTCCAAAAAAAAACCCAATTGCAACTTTATAACTCTGCCCACAACTCCACAACAACTCAAAATATTTGAAAGCTGCTAATCAATTGTTTAACAAATGAACTTGGCTTGGAGGACGCGTCCTTTGTTAGTTTCAAATTAATCAGTAGAGGGTGCTATAACATGCAAAAAATTGTTTGTCTTCTGCTGCATGTGCCACTGAGTTGGAACTTTGTATGGTGCATCCTTGAGTTAGCCCACAGTTAAGAATATCTTATGGACAACTATGCCCACAATCAGCATTTAGCAGGGGATTTTTCTTGCTTACCATTGGCCAATCAACGTGAAACTTGAATGGTATGTATACATAGGCATTCTTTAATAGCCTATGAAGTTTGATGTCCTTTAGGGAGCACAATTCTAAAAAAAAACCCAAGCATTTCCAATTACTTCTGGTAATTAAACTGGGTTTGTGTCATGCTGTGCACTGAGCCAGACAATTTTAACATTATATATGTCTGTTAGAAATCTTTTTTGTTTCTTCAGTTATACAAAGTTTGTCTTAACCAATTAACAAACTAGTCTCTTAGTTTTCATGATATTGTCCCAAAAGAAAATTCTGCACAATACAGGTGCAGTGCATGAATAAACCAGTGCAGGTATCATTCAAAACAATGTCCTATACATTTATCATACATTGTAGAATTGTTACCAAATTTGATGCTTATCTGAAAAATAATATACAGATGTATGTTCAATTAATTTGTAAAAAATAGTTTTCAACAATAAATATAACTCAAGGTTTAAAACTAAATGCTAAAGATGGTGCTTGGGTCCTTTTTGATCCTCCATCTATATGCTTCCATGGGCCACTTGTGGCTCAACCCTAAAACACTTGCATTTGGATGTGAAGTATGTGGGTTCGATCCAAACCTCAGCTCTCCCTGCAGTTTGGGGAATGTCTTGGTATTCACTTCCTCTCTGTAGTCCTTAGCCTTCAAGTACTTTCTAACTCATAAAACTTTGACTCTTCAAAATTTCTTATTCTTTTTTCCATTTTATAACCAAAGAAAGAGCATGTATTATTTGGGTGATGGGTCATTCTTAGCATAGTTACACTGATATGGTCTGTGGTACTGCTGTGTCTGATCCACTCAACACACACTAACACACCACCACAATGTCAGTGTCACTGCAGTGCTGAGAATGACCCACCACCCACATAATACCTGCTCTTTTCAAAATACAATGTACTTTGAAGACATACTTTGTCTTAAACTACAAGTCTGCAAGGTGCGTATGTGAGAGTGTGGGGGGTGGGGGGTGGGATAAGGGAGGAACTAAGAGTAGGGGGTGGAGCAGAGTGAAGGCGCAGATATAAACAATATTGCCTCATTCCATATTTTGCTGTGTTTATATCTCAATATTGATTGAAGTATCGATATACTGCCCAGCCCTACTACATGCAGAAATATAATTATATAATCAAGCAATGTGTAGAGTGTGATGTTACCTTTCCTTACAGATGGAAGCCAAGGTTGTAGAAGAGGAACAGTATGAGGACAAATATCCTCAACCAGAGAGTGGAGGTCAAAGCCCATACAAAGCATTCCTTAGAGGTTCTGATGTGGTATCTGCTTCAAGAAGACCCTCAGGCTTCTCCTATAAGGTCACTGCTTGTTGATATCTTAACATGTTAATAGTATGTCATGTGTTCAAAAGAAATACATTTGAAATCCTCCAAAATTAGCCTGTCACAGTGTTCAATAAACAGTTTAATCTGGTATACCTGTTGAAATTCTTGAACTAAAATGGAAAACTCTAGTTATTTAGCATAGCTGAATACTTAGACTACATGGAAGTGACACACTGTGAACCACTTTGAAACAGAAAAACAAGTAAAAGAGAGTTAAAGTGAAGTGGGGCAAAATTGTTGTGTAACAGTTTTGATTTAAAATACACCAGGTCCAATAGTCAAAGCCTTTCAAGGCAAAACTCACTGTAAGGCTAAAAGCTAATGTTAGACTGACTAGATGAACCACCATCTGGAGAATGGACAGACACATTTCATGGAGAAGCTGCTGAAGCAATTGGCTGCTAAAAGTCAAAAGTTAAAATCATTGTTTCATTCTCAGGCAACATAATGAGGTTGTAAATAGGCTTGTGAAGCCACAGCTGTGGAATTAAAGCACATAATGTACATACATCAAATATCTTAAATACTCTTAAATACTCTCTTAAATAATCTTTAAGTGTTAGGAAAATATGAAAATTGTAATACAACATGCAGCATGTAGTTGTTCTTGATAAGTTCTTATAGACCTTATCCTATTGTCATTTCGTAATCATATTTTTTTAGAGTACAGATATTTCAGATTTAGTTTACAAGATTACAAAACACAGTTACAGTGGTTTTATTTTTTAAAAAGGATATACTGAAACTGTCAGAAACATCCATGTTGTCCAATAGATTGTGTTTCTCAGTGTAAAACAAGTAAGAGAATGGACTTCTCATGCAAATTGACAATGTATCATTGCAGAATCATTTAAAAGATCAGTTGTAATCTCTTATTTTTGTAAATAGAGGATTTTATATACAGATTTTTGTTGAAACCATAGTCTTCGTGTCTTCATGTCTTTAAAAATTCTTGAGTTTCACTCTGATCTGTCATTCATAGCTAAAAATACCAGTGCATGTCTTTAAAGTGTTGGTAAGTGAAGTGTGTCTTTCTCGTCTGACAGAATTCAGTAAATGGCTCTGCTGCGGGAGAGTCAGAGAGAGGCTCTCACCTTGCCATGCCCCGAGGGGAGTCTGGGTTGGAACCAGAGCACAAGGTGCATACTGCTCAGAATTTATAGAGGTGGTTACGATTTCATTTGTGGCATATAGCCTGAAACTAATCGTGGCCTTTCATGTCTCCTGCTCTGCCCTAAACATGCGATAGCTGTGCTTATGAGAATACGTAACCAGCTTTTCTTCTGAAATCTAGCCCCAGAAAATTGGCCATTTAGATAGCAGGCCTATTCTGTTCTGGTAATCTCTGTCTTTTAGTGGTGTGAATCTCATAACATTAATGAACATACACAACAGTGAATATTATAATGTCAAGCAATTTCACACTCCTTTGAAATAGAGGGAGATATTGAGTCTTATTTAAACAATCAATAACACACAGCATTGTGTTTAATGAAAACTATAATTTCAGACAAAGGCAATTACACCACTGGGTACTGTTTTGGTTGGCGATTTTTGCTGTAGTTGGCATTTTCATAATAAAGATATTCTTATCGAAATAATTATTGACTGGGGACCACAGTTATTACCTTGTTAAAGGCCTCATCAATAGTCATGTTCATTACTTATCACATTTCGTCACATGTGGAGATGGCTGAATCAGAGGTGCTATAGATTCAGTGAATGGCAGGCATATAATGGTGGCAATTCTCCCCACTCCTCACACAGCTAATTGGCAGGCTCATGATTGCTGCTCAAAACAATATTTGATTTAGTGGCAGACGAGGTGGCCTTTTGATGACTATGGCGTTCAGACTCATTCAATCCACTAAAGACATGTAAGTGCTAATCAAGTAGGGCACGCACAAAGGAACTGCAGAATATTAACCATTAAGCATGTTCAGTCTACACTTTGCAATGCTCAATAAATATTCTCTTGTTGAAGGCATGTATTCCCCATGCACACATATTGGCTGAACAGTACACTCCGCCTGCCTAAATGTGTTTATTATCCAGCATCATAATACATGAGTATGGTCTGCAAGAGGATCTATGTTTCAGGCCGTTGACAGTAATATGTACATTGTGCCACTAGAATCTTTGTGAGTTATAACTGGGCTAATTTTGCTTATGGCTATGCATGGTGAGATAACATATAGCCCCAAATAAAGTTATGTAGATGATAGATTTGACTGTATAAATCATATATGAACTTACCACATAAATTCAGGGTGTAGAAAACCTTTATGGTTGTATTCAGTCTAAACAAATATATGCTCTTGTTATTTAATAAACTATCAATCATATTGCATTGTCAGTGGGGGTAGGACTGTCAATTGAAATGGTGGAGAGGGAGTTTGGGGGGAGATTATTTTTTATTTCTGTAATGTTGCTTTGAATTCATTGTCATTTTCATGAAACCAATTTGAGTGAAAACTTGAAAGTTTTGATCAAACTTTTGGTTTGTGACCTGGGGCATTATCATGTAGAAGTAGTCATTAGATGATGGGTTAATTGTAGTCATGAAGATCCCTTGTGCACATGGTTGGCAATTATCTTCAAATAGTTTGTTGCATTCAAGCGATGATTGATTGGAATTAATAAGCCAAAACGGCACCAAGAAAACAATCCTCAATCCTCAAACTTCCACTAGTCTGGACTGTTGACAATGCAGGTTGGGTCCATGAATTAATGCTGTTGGTGACAAGTTCAGATCTTACTTCAGTAGAAATTTAGATTCATCTGACCAGGCTACATTTGTTTCAGTCTCAAACTGTTAAGTTTTGTTGAGCCTGTGCAGCCTCAGCTTTTATTCTTGACTGACAAAAATTTAACCTGATGTGGTTTCTCATGGTTGCAACCCATCTTTTTCTGTGCACTCCCAGCACTGGAGTTTTGGGTTTAAGGCTCAGATATGGATTGGCCTGCCGTCCCGGGTGGACCCCCCCAGTGCTCAATGCAGTCCTCTAGGTGTACGGCCCTTTCCGGTTGAGAGAATGCTGTGCGTGATTGGCTGCTGCTTTTTGCTGGTGTGTGTGTCTGAGAGTGTGATTGTGACGAGTGCTGATTGTAAATCATCCTTGGGTATCTAGAAAGGACATATATATGTGTAACTTCATTAATTAATTAATCCATTCTTCATTCATTCTCTGCTCCCACTACACCTGATTCACCAAATCAGCACATTAACAAGCCCTTTAGATTTGCATGGAGTGTGTTAAAGCTAAATTCAGGGTAGGGGTGCCTACAGGACCAGAAACACTTTAGAAACACTGCTCTAAGGAAAATCGCATAAGTTACAGGAATTCTTAAACCAGTCTGTCTGACACCAACAATCATGCTACACTCAAAATCACTGTTATTTTTCCCCAGTCTGATAGTTGATGTGAACATTAACTGAAGCAGCTGGCCTGTTTCTGCATGTCTTTATGTAATGCAATGCTGCCACCTGATTGGCTGATTAGATAATTGCACAAATGTGTGCACAATGCTTTTTAATACATTTTTCTGTGAGTGTATTTCAGCCATAGTCAGTGACAAATAACATTACATCATGTCTGAAGCAAGTTTGACTGATATTGCTTTTCACTACCGTCTTATCAAAGAGACACCCTATGCTCTTTATTGATGACCAGATTCAATTATATGATTGTGTCTTGGTCAGAACAGGCAATCTGTTTAAAAAATACCTAGCTTGAGTTGCATTAACAGGGTTAATATTGAGGCACTAAAACCACCTTCATGGAAATAGTCCATGCACAGCTATAATTCAGAAACCTCAACCTCATCTTCTTGCGCCTTGTGGTAAAACTCATCATTCCAGCAAATAAATTGCTGAACATGATGTACATGAGCAAAGGAGGGAGGGAAAGGGAGAAAGAGAGTACTAATACATCATAGTAAATTTTACCACAAGACATATTTGTGTTCATGTTTATGTACATTTTCTCTGTAACAATCTTTCTTTTTGATTTTATTGGTACTAGCTGATTCGTCAATGAGTCAGCTAAGCAGTTTTTCTTAATTAATATTGTTAGATATGCCAAAGTGTCCAGACATGTTTGATCAATCGCCTTCCTCCCCCCGCCCAGTTTTGCGATAAAAAAAATCAAATACATATTGATTGCCTGATTGATCCTCCTTTTCTCTGCCAATACAATATCTGCTCATTTATCTTCTGTTCTTCCTGGCTACAGTTTCCCAGCTTAGGCTAGCTGTTTCACACGCAAGGTCAACTATAATCAACCCCGGACTGTGCCACGGGCTGTAGCTGCTGCATGCTACCCCCCCCCCCCCACACACACACACACACCCCACCTTACACACACACACAGACAGAGTAGATAGGCTTTCTGCAGCCTACCATTCAATTACTGTTTATTAAGGAGAGGAAAGTCATTAATCAGGCTGAGATGCACAGGATTTCCTCATTGGACCATCGAACCACTTAAGCAAACATAGCCCATCTATCCTTGGTTCATGTTCCATAGACACTTTAGTGCTAGTGTGTGTTCTCGACCTGTATGTTTTCCTATTGATATGCTTTTCAATAATTTTTCACTGAGATCATTAAGTGTTCTGGATTTGGCATGTAAACATAGTAAAGGTGTGTAACGTGTAGCTAAATTCACATTTACATTTAAATCATTTGGTTGACGCTCTTGTCCAGAGCAACTTATCTTTAAATCATGTTACAAAGGTAGGTGAATGTAGCTTTTTCTCTTATTAGTGTAGCTTGGCCTTAATCTGCCCCAAGGAAGGCAGTGCTGTTACCTACTAGACCAGCTGCTACACTTTAAGGACACAAGTATTGGGACATGTACTTAATCATTTCCAAATAAAATTCTTGCTTTAGTTGGATAAACTGTCTCTTATGGCCATGGAAGACTACATTTTGTAGCAATCCCGTGATTTCAGCATTGCATTCAGTCGCAAGAGCATTAGTGAGGTCAGAATGTTGGATGATCATTAGTGTACCTCTTCCCCAACTCCCCAACTCATCTCAAAAGTATGAATGAGAACACAGTTCCATGAAACCACAGGTCAGTGCTAGGGGTATTTATACCACTCTGACCACCGCCTGTCATTAGGCATAATACCAATGCGTGTTTGCTCTGTCCACATATACATGTTTGACCTGCATGCAGACTCTGACTGATCAGTAAGAGGGGGTGATGTTGATCATGTCACTGACCTAGTTATTGGGCTTCTAAGGAAAATGAGAAGGGAGGGGCTGTTGGCTTTTTTTGTTTGTTTACAACCTGAGATGGTATAAATATAAAATCTTTAAAAAATAAAATCTTATTTTATTTGGAGTATTTTGAACAAAATATTATATGTTATAAGGATTTTTTGTGTATCCTTGCCAATCTAATCATTACAAAAATGATTGTATTTTGAGCTCAAAGACACTGGATGAACAATGTCCAACAGGACGTGAGGTGTGAATTGACCAAAGATTGTAGGCACAAGTAATTTTTTTATCAAAACATGGTCAAATGAATTCAAATATTTAAATTATATTATTTTTTTACATCTTTAATGAAGATATGCTATGATATCCTGAAAATAACAATATGTGTGACTGTCTCCTCTAAATATTTTTTTGGTGAATAAAGGTACATCAAACTATGAAAACCTCCCACAAAAGGTTCTAAAGATTAAAATAAGTAGGCAAAGAATAATTTTTATCGTATTTAATAGCAAATGGAAAAAATAATTTTGCAGTTGAATGTGTGAATTTATGAAAACAATCACAGATCTAATCACCTTGTATTTGAATGAGTAAAAATACATGATCCTCCACTTATGAAGCCACTCTGGTTTGACTACAATATATCATTTTAAGGTGGAAGCTGGCAGGTTCGCTGAATGAGGAACATACTGCATCGAAATGTAATTACATCAAAGAATGAGATTCTGATTTATGTTTGCAGGACACTAAAGGGGAGGAGACGTCCTCCAACCCGCATGGAATACGGTCACGGATGTCAAAGTTTTTC